>JAZKJV010000599.1:485143-1124905 GCA_037367405.1 Ottelia alismoides
TAAAAATGCAGGCTAACCTAAAAAAACAAGACCAAAAAAAATATGTAATGTGGAGTTAAAAAAAAGTAGGGCATTCACGTTATATATAAGAGGTTAAAAAAACTCTCTCCTCCATTGAACATTGAATATTGATTAATAAGGGATGGTTAACAAAGTGATAAAAAAATAGATTCTATAAACCAAACATAAGATTTCAAAAAAATACACGATTGGTAAAACAAAAAAACACAAGATGGATTCAACCTATTGAATAAGGTAACCTTTTGACTAATTTTGAGTAATAACAAGAATCAACAAAAAACTTTTAATCAGTTAATCACACTACCCCTTTCTTTAATAAACACAAACAATTGATATTACAACTTTAATCTAGGCCAAAAAAATGCCAAGATGTTTTTTTTAATAAAGGATACTTTTGTAAAAAAAATAGGAGGGCACATAAAAACACTTAAAAAAATTTAAAACGTTGAACAATAACATTAAAAAAAATTGAAGCCCTTTTATTTTTTTTGAATCTCCCTTACCAGTTTTTTAATGGTATAGAACTAACGTCCCCCCATCCCTTTTTAATGAGATTACAGAAATGTAAACACAAAAAAAACTTAACTTAATAATGTTTTAACAGTCAGGACCCAAATGGTGGGAATGGAGGGCATTAAAAAAACGATTCGGTTTACGAAAATGGGGGCTTTGTTAAAAAAAACTCGCAATATAAGATAATGGAGGGGGAGAAATGCAATTTGTTAACTTAAAACAATCCAAAAAAAAAGTTGCGGCAGAAAAAAATACCCGAGTCTCACGCTTTAGGGCTTTGTTTCCGTGCGGGCAGTATGAGGTAGACGGCAAAGAAGAAAAACGGTGGAGGCGATCTGGATCGAGCGGCGGTGACTCGATCAGTGGCGCGGCGATCGTTCGTCGGCGATCAATGAAGATGACGACCGAAAGGATGGCTCTGATACCAGTCGAGGAATGCTTCAGGTATGTCGTCGACCTTCTTCTTCTTGAGCGATCGAGAGAGAGCGAGATGGTGATGGTAATAGGGAAGAAGGGGGCTCCCGTTGGCGAGCTTCTGATATGTGTTCATTCTTCTCCCCATGGGAGGTCTTTTATAGGACGCAAACCCTCGCCACGTCCACCCCTTCAACCACGCCCCCTACGGTTGAGGCCTCCGAGAGACCCGGTCGTCGTAACCGCCGGCTCCGCAATGGTCAGCGACGGTTCTTGATCACATGGTCATTGGACCTGTTCTTCACAAGGTATGTTCGTAACCCCCCCCTCCGGAATTTTCATTATTGATGAAGGGTTTTCCAGAAGTTATTTTTTCCAAAAAAATATTTATCACATTTTGTAGTTGATTGTGGGAAGTTGTTTTTATCTTTATTTATTTATCGTATTTTCAATTTGATTGTGGTTGTTATTGTGATTATGATGCTTGCTGGTTGGTTACTGTACTGTTGGAGCATCCACGGCTGTAGCTGTGATGTCTTCTCCATTTTATTTTTCTCCTTTCACATTGGTCAAAAAACTTCTCCATTTGGACGTATAATTTATCGTGATCTTTTTTAGATAATGCACGCTGGTGTGTCTTTGTTCTGACCTATTTTCCATTACCGTATGAATGGTGTTTTCTCCATTTCGGTTTTCCCCTTTTAATATTAATTAAAATCCTTCTTTGATTGAATGGAGCAAGTCATAACATCTGTTCTTTTTAACTGTTTTTGGTCTTGCCGTTATAATTACCTAACATGGATGATTCTAATTTGTTTTGCTTTTTTTCCTC
Source organism: Ottelia alismoides (assembly GCA_037367405.1). Classification (NCBI taxonomy): domain Eukaryota; kingdom Viridiplantae; phylum Streptophyta; class Magnoliopsida; order Alismatales; family Hydrocharitaceae; genus Ottelia; species Ottelia alismoides. The sequence goes on from JAZKJV010000599.1 coordinate 486,924, forward strand.
ACATCGGTCAGAAACCTTCTTCATTTGGATGTTTAAATTCATTGTGTTTTTTTTAATGATGCATGCTAGTTTGTTTCTGTTCTTCTCAATCATACATTGCCGTGTGATGATGTTTTGTATATATGGGATTTTCTCTGTTATATTAATCAAAATCTTTCTTTGATTGAATGAAGAAAGTCATAACATTTGTGAAAATGTAACTTGGTATAATATTTGCTACAAGTTTCAATATTCTGATTATCTACGTTCATTGTGCTTTTCCCCCTTTCACATTGGTCAAAAAACTTCTTTGTTTGGATGTTTAAATTTATCGTGTTTGTTTTTTGGAATGATACATGGTAGGTCGTTTCTTTATGCCCTGCCATCAAATTCGGTATACTACTTGCTCTAAATTTCGCTATTTTGACCGTCTACTTTCATTATGGTTTTTCCTCCATTTTCACATTGGTCAAAAAATCTTCTTACAGATATTTAAATTTATCGTGTTTATAGAGGGATGCATGGTGGTTTGTTTCAGTTCTGCCATATCATCCATTGTCGTGTGAATGATGTTTTCCCCCATTTGGTTTTACCCTTTTAAATTAATCAAAATCCTTCTTTGATTGAATGGAAAAAGTCATAACATCTGTTTTTTTTTGTAATTTTAGTCTTGCCGATGAGATTTGAAATATTGATGATCATATTTAACCATTTAATGTACGTCTACAGGGTATGTTCTTTATGGATATGAGAGGGATTTCACAATATATATAGTGAAATTATTTTCTGTTGAAATATATATATATATGCAAAATAACATATACTATTTGAGTGATGTGTTTGCTCATCATTTGATGTGTAAAATTTGTATGGTGGTAATATTCAGCAGATATTTTCTCTGCTCATCATTTGAAAACATTAAAAACATGCAATACATTTGAATTCTCCCTCATATTATATTCATTTTGCCTACACAATCATTTTATACCGCTTTCAAGGTAAGTTGTTAGTTTTAATTTGTACACAAACACATGATGATATATATCACCAACTTAAATTTCCATAAATTAACTTTCTTATTTTATTTTCAGTGATCAATGAGAGGTGAAATGATATCACTACTTGAGAAATTCTTTCAACTTGCTGCAATAACTTCAGCTCAGATATGTTCTTTGAAGCTTTTCTTCTCACTTACATTTTTACAATTTTTTTCCTTGAAAGAAGTGCCCTTATATTTTGCTCTTCATGTGCTATTTATATAGTTACGTGTTCCAGAACTGAACAGAGCAAAATTTTTGAAACTGTATAAATTATGATTGGATTTGTAAGCTATCTACGTTATTATCGGCAAAATAAAATACCAATGTTAGTGCTTGCTCTGTCAAATAGAACATGTCCCTATTTTTTCATAGTTCAATTTAACTTATTTCACCTATATATTTCTTGAAAAAATGAATGATTTGCAAGAAAGTTATTTATTCAGTAATGATCGTAACCTCATATTTTAACTCGCAAATATAGTCACCAATTTTTCTTCCGCCGCGAAGCGCGGGTATCCACCTAGTAGAGTAAATTATCAGGATATGGCGCAGAATTGCATAAAATCTGATGAATCAGAAATTTCTGAACATGAACTGTGTTTGTGCATCTGAATAATCGAATAAGCTGGAAATTTGATTACATAAATAATCAAATAACTGGAAATGAAAATTCTGGGACATAAACCGAGACATAATTTTTGTTAGACTTGGAATTTCATGCATTACTCCATAGGCTTTAATCTCAATTTTTATGGCTTTACACAACAGTTCAAATTTGGTTTAGGTAATAGAATCGATATTGCTCCCCCGATCTCTAAGATTTAAAAGCTAAGATTTCTCTACAAGGTTAACTTACATCGTCGGAGACGGTTATAACAATCATCTTACTCCACAAGAGTGGCCTAATAGTTTCTTCATTAACAGTTTTCAGTATAACAACCCAATAATGGATGTGGGACCAAGTATAAGACCATACAGACCGTGATAGATGGTTCTTGTTAACTATACACTATTCTCAACAGTCTCAACGGGAAAAACACGTTTGGCATTCTTAATAATTAATGATGAAAAGCTGGTTCCTACTTCAAACATACTAACTGAAGTATAGCTACTTATATTCAATTTTTATTTTGAAACAAATCACGGTTTCAGCGTCCTTGTCAATATAGATACATTTTTATTTATGTTAATAAGCCATGACAACTTCTGTCTTATTTATATCAACCTATTTCCTATCCTTTGTGGTTGATAAGCAGGTATGCTGAGGACACATCATATATACGTGAAATGGCTACCCCTATGCAAAAATATGATATATACACTTCTAATAGAATCCAAGAAGAAGCATATTAGATAATGTCATCTAGAATTGAATCTGATTATGAAATTGAGTCTTAATCCAGACCATTAATTAGCTATCTCGAAAATACGAATTTGGGGGAATAAATTAGTATGCAAATTGACATTTAATTAAGATCTAATGAGTAACTCCAAATCACATGACTTAAATAAGAAAAGTTGAGAATTTTGCAGTGATTTGAACTTATATCCATATCCAATAAGTAGTTTCTAAACATCTTCATGAAATAATTCTTAAGCATATCCTACTAACTAGTTATCACCATTAATAAGATCATAGACAAAATGCCTAGATCTGTTAAGTAAATCATAGTAGAGATTGAGAAAGGATGAGAAATCACATAAGTGTTGGTGAATCGGTGATGATAGATATTTACGCCAGTCATGGTGACACTTATACCTGATCGAGCGAGGGCACAGTGACCCTCAGCTGGGAGGGAGATAGGAAGCCCAGTTAGGGAAGCGGCTGCCTAGTGCGTGAGTATGGGATCCGGTCTTTTTTACAGTAATTACGCGAGCTCGCATTATTTTACGCTTCTTTGGAATTCCGACTTTTGACAAGTTTCGTTGACCTTGTGTTTAGGGTACCTAGGCTGGGGGCTTGATTTTAGTTTTCTATACAAGCTCGTTAGTCCGTACGGGTCGAGCTGATTTTTAAAGTGACTTTTCCGAAGAGTCTCTTCCACCCGTCTCAGGGGCGTAGTTTTGGAGGAGGCCTAACCCTCTATTGGCCGCACTTCCAATTAGAGGGCGAGACAAATGGTCTCTTAGGAGGCTTCCTCACCGCTTGAGTTTTGTTACCGTTCCGCCAATAAGCCTTGGTGATGAGTTACAGTTGAGAGTTTGGTTACAGTTGAGTTGGCTACGGTTGAGTTTGGTTACAGTTGAGTTGCTACAGATGAGCTGGTACTGAAATCATCAATCATCGCCAATCATCAATCATCGACACCTAATCAGATCTTATAACTACTACTACAGATGTCAGGAGAAGCTAATGGACGTCAAGGCCTTAAATGTTATATTTTGGTTTTGTTTCGATCAATGCGGAAAGAGAAATTAAGTGGAATTTCGATGGAATTTCGGTGAAATAGCTAGAAACTGGGATAATTACTTGAAAACTCATTTTTTCTAAAACCAAGATTTATAATATTCTTTAACTCAATAAATGATATAAAAATACACAGTTTTTTGCTAATAGTAAGATATTAACATGATATATGACATTGAATTTCCATCCAATCGCTCCAGCAGTCAAAAATTAGTCTACTACTAAGAATCAGAACAAGATTTGCAATCAAAATTAGAAGCCATTAGTTTCACCTTTTGAATTTGAAGAGAATGGGGACATGTGCAATAATAATAGAGAAAAATATAGGCCAACAAATAGTACTAGCAAAATGATATTTTTATGTAAGAAATTGAAAACCGAAATGATAGCTTAGAACTTGTATCCAACCAAAATACATTCAACTTAAAAAATAGAAATAAAATAAGAAATACATACACAAACACAAATATTTTTAACGTGTATGCCTAATAAATGCATTGTATAGCTTATGATCATAAAAAATATGATATACAAGACACAAACAAATAAACCAATACCAAGAAACAGTGTAGCATTCACAAGCACAATCTATATCTAACCTGATAGTAGGCAAATACTTACAATCACAATATTTGAAAAGTTGCTAATAAACTAGCAATCGTACAACCACACATACTCCTTATAGTAGTCAAAAGCTGCAATAAAGCGATGTCTTAAATTTTAGACTTCGATTTCATTTGGCCATGTTCGGAAAGAGAATTTACGAATAATTTTGGTGAAATCATTGGAAATCTTGAAAATGGCTCTAAATTTGACTTTTTACCAAAAGTTAAGGTATTTAATATTCCTAAGACAATAAATGAAATAGAAATGCATACATATTTGTAAAATAGAAGTGTTAATATAAGTTTTGAAGTAATATTAGTAATCACCATACATGTTGATATTTAAGGCAACACATTGCCTAGAGTCAGAACTGTATGCCAAACTCGAAGCAAAAGCCCATCAATAAGAATGAGGAGACACATATAATAACCACTATTCAAAACATATATATCAAAATAAAGAAAGAAAAAAATAATGCGACTCAATTAAAGCATACTTTTAACTCTTAAATCTTGTGTCTAATTAATTTTGTTGGGATTTAGATCTAAAATTTAGAAACTAACAAAAGAAACTACTTCAAACAATGTAAATCACTCTAACAACTCAACAGATCAATGAATAAATAAGTGAAAATTCATTAATATATATATAAATTTCGATGAAAGTAAAGGGTATATTCACTTTTTTTATTTCGCTGAAAGGACATGCAATTTCGATGAAATTTTGTTGACATTTCAATGATATTTCATTGAAATCCTAGAAAAAAGAAAAGTAGCATTTAGATTTCGTTGACCTAAAGAAATGGAAATTTCGAAGAAATTCGGTGGAATTTCGTTGAAATTTGAGGCCATGGTGGACGTGTTGGGAACTTAGTTAAGATGTATTATACTCTACAGCATGCAGAGGGAGGCACCCCAACCCTAAGGGCTCGTTCGGTTGGGGGATTACCCCCCAATTCGTGGCGGGTTACCCCCCAAACCCCACATTCCTAACCCACTAGTGGGGTCCACTCCCTTCCCATCAAAAAAATTATATATTATCCCGTCATATCATCTAAAAATCATAAAATACTCAACTTCTACTCACTATTCCAAACTTCAATACAATCACATCCAGTATTCACGAAAGCGGCTCGTGCGGCCGCATATGCGGCCGTATATGCGTATACGGTGTCTTCAGCGCACCGCTTTCCTGAAGCCCAGCATTATGTACCTTGTGCGCTTATGCGGGCCGCATATGCGGACTGTGCAGTTGCATATGCGGCATGTGCGGTCGCATACACATTTTTCTATTTTTTATTTTTTAAATTTGTGCCATGTTTTTATTGTGTTATTTGTGCCACATTTTTCCTTACTTTTACATGTATGCCAACTAAGCATTCCATGACCATTTAAATCCATCGTCAAAGTAGTTGTAATGCGGGATTGAAGTAAACACGTGGGAAGAAAAAGAATAATGTACCAATAATTTAGCAAACTAATTTAGTCAACTAATAGTTATTATGAATGCAATATATTATATGTAATGTTTGGTACTTTTGATGGAGGATCAATTATAAATATAACGACAGAGATAAATGACATTATGTTCAACAATAGAGGCATTTTGCGTGTTAACTTTTCTATTTTGTTGATTGTTGTCACTTATTTTGTGTGCTAACCGTTCTACTGAAGTATTGATATCTCATTGATAGAGATGGTTTTGAACTATATATGAAAGTTATTTTTCTTATATTTTCTGTTGGACCACAATAATACATAAATTTAATTCTGTTGTAGTCACTTTTGTATATATTTATTTATTTTTAAATAAAAAAATAAGAAACAGTATAGAACCGCATATACCCTGCATATGCCCCCGCATACCGCTTAAGCGCTATTCAGTGACCTGTCCGAACGCATACACATACCGCTTTCCTGAACCTTGATCACATTACAACAACTACCAACTTTTTCAAATTTCAATACAATCATATCATAAGAACTACCAACTTTTTCAAATTTCAATACAATCACATCACACAAACCCTCTCAACCCTTAACCCACTAACCAAACACACAAACACAAAAACGGGTTATCCTCCCCCGGATAACCCACGAACCAAATCAGAAGACCACAGACTATCCACTAAACTTGAAATTTTAGACAAAAATAAAGAACAGATCAGAGACTCATCATCCTCAATACCAAAACTCATCCACATGATCTCTAAGTGAAAAATAGATAATAACCTACTTATGGGCCATAAATTAATACATGAAAATGTTATATATGGAAAATGATGGAGTGATGGGTTATTAGGGGATTTACATACATAATAGCTTAAAAACTCATTTTTATGCAAGTAACTTGTTGAATTTAAATTTCAATACTTATTTACTTGCTTTAACTCAGCCATGGTCGGTCCCAAGCCTGGGTAAATGAGGAGGGTTGCGTTAGGTAGCCGACAGCCAGCGTAAAATAGTCAGAGACAACTTCCTAAATAGTACTTTTTTCTAAAAAAAATATTATTTAAGAAGTTGCCTCATGACAGTCGGATCTTTTCAACATGGATTTAAGCAAACATACAGATTTCGTTGGGGCGTTCCCTCCCGAATGCAATGAAAAATTGGCAAGGCCCGCTACATCGCAGCATTGATGTAGTTTAAAATTTGCAAGGGTTCTCGCATGAGGAACGCATGCGGGTAATTAAGCTAGTTTCTTTGCATCACCGCCTGGATGCAGTCCAAAATTTATAAGGGTTCTCGCATTGGACGCATGCAAGTAAAGAAGTTAGTCCAAAAGAGATTACAGCGGAAGTTGCGGATTGGTAGTTGGAATATTGGCACTTTAACTGAAAAGTTGATGGAGATAGTGGATACGATGGAAAGAAGGAAGATTCATATACTATGTCTTCAAGAGACTAAATGGGTTGGAGAGAAAGCAAGGGAGATTGAGAAGACAAGCTTTAAACTTTGGTATTCAGGTAAGATAAAGGTAGATTCGGTGTTGGAGTGGTTGTTCATAAGGATTTGAAGGATTGTCTGGTTGAGGTAAAAAGATTCGGGGATCGAATTATTTTACTAAAATTGATGCTTGAAGAAGAAATTATAAATATCATCTCAGTTTATGCACTGCAAATTGGTTTAGATGAAAGGACTAAACAAGCTTTTTGGAGGATTTGGATAAGAGTCTACAAGGAATCCCACAAAGAGAGTGATTTGCATCGATGGAGATCTTAATGGACATGTGGAAAAAGATGCTTCAGGGTATGCTAGTGTTCATGCAGAACATGATTTTGGGGATAGAAATGAAGAGGGAAAAGCCATCCTGGATTTTGCAACGGCATATGATCTTTTTATAGCAAACACTCTCTTCAAGAAGAGGGAGGAACATTTAATTACTTATAAGAGTGGGCCAACTAGAACACAGATAGATTACTTTGCGTTGAGTAGAAGAGATAGGCTGTGTTGTAAAGACTGCAAAGTAATCCCAGGAGAGAGTTTGACAACCCAACATCGTTTGTTAGTCTTGGATGTACAAATGAAAGGGTTGGTAAAGAAAAGGAAGATTTCTAAGATAACTAGAACTATGATGCAGCGTGGGCCCCGAATATAGGGCCAAATATTTATTTAATTTTAATTGTCAATTTTATTTACGTTTTAAGTTGTCGTAATTGTTTAATTAAATAATTGAGATCGCATGTGATCTCAACGTTTATTTCGTAGATTCTAATTTGAAATTAGGTCAATTAATTAGTTAGAGTCAGTTTAGGCAAGTTGGTTGTCAATTTTAATTAGTTTACTATTTTTGTAATCCCATCTCTCCTATATAAAGAGATGGCAACCCATTGTTTTTATTTAGTCAAGTATTAATCAAAATTGAGATTTATCTCTCTCCTTTCTCCTCTCCCTCTCTCCCCACGCGATCTCCGCGGTTCTCCTCCTTCAACCCCTCGTTACTGACGAGTTTTCTTCTTCTCAAACTCTCCTTTTCTCCACCGATATTCCATCGCCAAATTATTTTATTTTTTATCGTCGACGCCGAAAGCCGTTTGCATCATTTGGTATCAGAGCATGGCCTACAGATCGTCCCCACGATCTGACGATCCGTCCAGATACTCGCGCCGACATGCATCAAGGGACCATCGCTCGTCCGACAGAAAACGACGAGCCAACGACGACTACGGCAAGGAGACGGAGCGCATGTTACGTGATTTGCATCACTTGCAAACCACAATCCACTCCGAGTTTCGAGGCCTTGTAGCCAACTTCGAGGCCCTATGCGCCGTCCAATCAAAGCCTCCAACTCCCGAAGCCGATGCCACGTGTTTTAACGAAGAAAAACTCGCCGAGGAAGATGATACGACCGCTGTCCAGCACCTTCCAGATCCGTTTTCGCCACCGGAATCGGTGCCACTGCCTCCTCCGGCCGTCCCGGCACGGCCCAATCTATCCCAGGTATCTTCCCGACCTTCCTCGACCACTCCTCCAGTCCTCCGCCCCGAAGACCCCTCTCTCGCGGCTCTCACCACCCCGACAAACCCTCCAGCCCCACCCCTTCCCTCGCAGCCCCCCTCCCTGGTTCCAACACCTGCCAGCACCCCATCCCTTCCCACGGCCCCCCTCCTCATCCTGAGGCCCACCAACCCACCCGTGCCACCCTCCTTCCTCCCCTCCCAGCGCACGCCAGCCCGCAAAACCCCTACGCGCCACCAACCTCCCCTCCCTTCCTTTCCCACCGCAACCCCGCCGCCCCCACCCCTGCTGCTGCCGCCCCCACCCGCAGCGCCCCTCCTCCTTCCCACGCGCGCACCGCCACCCATGCCCCGCGCACCTGCCCATCCCGTCGCGCAACCCAGCAGCGCGCCGCCGCGTCCCCATGCGCGCACACGAGCGCGGCACTCCCTCCGCCCAGGCTGGCCCACAGCAGTCGCGCCGCCCCTGTGGTCGCGTGATCGCCGACCCCGCGAGCGGATATCGCCAAAGAGGTCCCGTGCCCTAACAAAGCATCCGGGATGGAGGGGAACCGAATTCCTGAGATTGTGGAATTGGAAAAATTGCAAGAAAAAATCTCAAAGATCCCATAATTGCAGAAGGGCCAAAAGAAGTAGCAAAGTCAAGAAAATTGAAGGGGTACGAAAATTGCAGAGATGTCCCCCAATTGGAAAAAACTACAAACGTAACGTTGAAAATGAACGAATTGGAGGAAATTGAGGCCCCAATTCAAGGATGATTTCTCCAACGATGCACCTACATCAAGCAATTCGTCGGGAGACGAATTTTTAAAGCGGAGGAGAGTTGATGCAACGTGGGCCCCGAATATAGGGCCAAATATTTATTTAATTTTAATTGTCAATTTTATTTACGTTTTAAGTTGTCGTAATTGTTTAATTAAATAATTGAGATCGCATGTGATCTCAACGTTTATTTCGTAGATTCTAATTTGAAATTAGGTCAATTAATTAGTTAGAGTCAGTTTAGGCAAGTTGGTTGTCAATTTTAATTAGTTTACTATTTTTGTAATCCCATCTCTCCTATATAAAGAGATGGCAACCCATTGTTTTTATTTAGTCAAGTATTAATCAAAATTGAGATTTATCTCTCTCCTTCTCTCCTCTCCATGCGATCTCTGCGGTTCTCCTCCTTCAACCCCTAGTTACTGATGAGTTTTCTTCTTCTCAACCTCTCCTTTTCTCCACCGATATTCCATCGCCAAATTATTTTATTTTTTATCATCGACGCCAAAAGCCGTTTGCATCAAACTAGATGGCGGAATCTTCCACTGAAGCAAACGAACTTCAGGGAAGAGGCTTTAGAAGACTTATCTTGGGATTGTAGCGGTAGTGCAAACGAGATGTGGGAGGCAGCAGCATCTTATATTCGAAAGTTAGCCAAAGAGATGCTAGGCGAGTCAAAGGGAGGAGCTCCAAGTCAAAAGGAGGCTTGGTGGTGGAGTGAAGGGGTGCAAGAGAAGCTAAAAATAAAATGAGCTTGCTTTAAAGCTATGTCTAAGGATAGAACAGAGGAAACTGTCACAAACTACAAAATAGCGAAGAAGGAAGCAAAGAAGACCGTCAGCGAAGCTAAGTTAAAAGTTTATGAAGTTTTGTATAAAAATCTTGACTCTAAGGAGGGACAGAAGGATATATTCAGGTTGACCAAAGCAAGAGAAGGAAAACCAAAGACCTTTCTCAAGTGAGATGCATTAAGGAAGAGGAAGGTCATGTGCTTGTTACTCAGAAGGATATAAAGACTAGATGGGAGCAGTACTTCCATAAACTTTTCATTGGGGAAGGAAATAGAGATATCACTTTGGGTGATCTAGCTTGTAGTGAAAGTTACTTGAATCGTGCATGCTATAGACGGATACAAAGAAAGGAAGTAGAGGAGGCTTTGAAGGTTATGAGACCTGGAAAAGGTGTAGTACCGGATGACATCCCTGTAGAAGTATGGAGAGTTTTAGGTGAACGTGGTTTGACTTGGCTTACGAATCTATTCAATGTTATTTGGCGAAGCAAGATAATGCCGGAAGATTGGAGGAGGAGTATCGTGGTACCTCTTTATAAGAATAAAGGAGACATTCAAAATTGTTTAAATTATAGAGGTATCAAGCTGATGTGTCACCCAATGAAAATTTGGGAACGTGTGATCGAAAGAAGGTTGAGGCAAATTTCCAATGTAAAAGAAAACCAATCCGGATTCATGTCAGGTCACTCAACGACTGAAGTCATCCATTTGCTAAGGAGAACAATGGAGATTTATAGAGCTAAAAGGAAGAACCTCCATATGATCTTTACTGATTTAGAGAAGGCTTATGATTCTTTCCCACGAGAGATATTGTGGAGAGTGTTGGAGAAGAGACAAATACATGTCCTATACATTAACCTCATAAAGGACATGTATGATGGGGCTTTATCCTGTGTAAGGACCCTGTCTCGGAAGATTGGATATTTTGACATGAACATTGGTTTACATCAAGGTTCTGCTTTGAATCCATTTCTTTTTACTTTGATTATGGACGAGTTGACCAGTCACATTCAAGATGAGTTACCTTGGTGTATGTTATTTGCCGATGATATTGTGTTAATTGACGAGATTAGAGATGGAGTAAATGAGAAGCTTGAGGTCTGGAGACATGAGTTGGAGACTAAAGGATTTCGTATAAGTAGGGCTAAGACGGAATATATGGAGTGCACCTTTGATGAAAGCAATGGTGAAGGAATGGAGGTGAAGACTGGTGACGATAACATTCAGAAGAGAGATTCTTTTAGATATCTGGGATCTATTCTGCAACATGATGGGGAAATTGATGGAGATGTTACTAATAGAATAAATGCAGGTTGACTAAAGTGGAGAGGAGCCTCTGTTGTTCTCTGTGATAAGAAAATTCCTTTAAAGATTAAAGGAAAGTTTTACAAAGCAGTCGTGAGACCAACTATGCTTTATGGATCTGAATAATGGCCTGTGAACCATAAATATGTGCAGAGAATGAATGTAGCAGAAATGAAAATGTTAAGGTGGATGTGTGTACACACACATAATGATCGGATTTGGAATGATGCAATCAGAAAAGAAGAAAGTTGGTGTAGCTCCGATCGAGGATAAGATGCAAGAAACCCTCTTAAGATGGTGTGGACATTTGCAAAGAAGATCAGTTGATGTACCAGTTAGGAGATGCGAGTGTTGGGATGTTGAGCCGGCTAAGAGAGGGCGATGACGGCCCAAGAAGTGTTGGAAAGAGACCATACGAAGAAAGTTCTTTTCAAAACACTATTTATGAATTTGTCTCGAGGATGGAGCGCTGGCGAAGTGTAAGGGGGAGTGCGGGTGTGACTTCGAAGGGGGTGGTTGGGGATCAAGGGGAGGCATTGCAGGCGAGAGGGGTGGGTGTGCATATCCCAGGGCGTGGTGTCGGGGGCTACTCCAGCGATGGGGAGGGTCAAAAAGGGAAGGAGGTGGTACACTGGGTTGTCGGGGGTTGTCGGGGCGAAGGGGGTTGTGTGGTACATGGGGAGGGTGACGTATAGGTGGGTGAGGAGGATGGGGCGTGGAAGCGGGTGTCTCACAAGAAACCGGCTAAGCGGTGCTTTCGGTGTTGGCTTCGTGGGTATATGGCGTCGTTTTGTGATATTCCCCCGAGGTGCTTTGGGTGTGGGAGGTTGGGGCACCGTAAGGCCTTCTGTTGGTTCCGTGTTGTGCATGCTTGTGCCTCTGCTCCGGTTCTTGGTTGTGCAGACAGTGGCGGGGCGGCGACTAGAGGGCCCTTCGATGGGCGGGGAGTACGATCTTTCGCACAGATGGTAGCGGGTGATCCCAGAGGTCCACTCGGTGCAAGCTTAGAAGGTTCGGATGGTACGGGCACATCCAACATACCGGGAGGCTTGGAAGGGAGATTGGATCTTGCTGCTGCTACGCATGGAAAGGATATTGTGGGGGGTGATAAAAGTCAAGCGGTGATTGGGATGGCCTTGCGAAACGTCATATCATTGGACAAGGTGAGGGACCATCTGCATGGTTTCCTGGGAGCACAGATCGAAGGGGACGTTGTGGTTATTGATTCCAGGCGTTGCTGTGCACGCGGCCTCTTGCCGGAGCAGCGGGATCGATTACTTAGAAATGGTGCGACGAATGATTTAATTTGGAGAGGTTTGTGCTTCGCGGACGGGGCCTGCTCTGACGTCGAGGTGTGCGTCGCGGAAGTTCGTGGAGTTCCTTTTCTCTCAAGGTCGGTACACTGCCTAAATCGGGCACTCCGACGGTGGGGAGAAGTTCTCGCAGTGGTCGATGATGGCCTGAAGCCGGGCGCTGACTGGAGTATTACGCGAATCCTGATGGAGTGCAACAAAGGTATGCTCGATGATGCGGTTGGCAGAGTCTTCTCCGAGGCTATGGAGATTGGACGTTTTGGTTGTAGGCTGGAGTTGGTGTTTATCGAGCCTCCTCCCCCGCCGAAGATGACGAGAAGTATCGGAATCGCCATGCCGGAGGTCCCAAGGGTGGTCGGCGTCGCCTCGTTTCCCGGGCGCCAGGTGGCCTTGCATGGGGGCGTTTCGCATACTTTACCCCGTCGAAATGATTTCCCACGTCCCTTCCGATACTCTCCTCGGATGTTGTGCATGTTATCTCCAATAGACGGTTTGTCTGTTGAGGTGGATCCTTCGATCTCTGCGTCTCTTCCTCTTCAGGCTCGGGCGTCGGATTCTGAGATCGCGGGTCTGCATACGGACCCTGTGCCGGATCGGGCGACCATAGGGGTCAACCACTACGTTTCTTTCAGATCAGGGGAGATGGAGCGGTCGGGCCAGATTCCTTTGGCTCTCCCACCTCATACGGTGGCCTTTACGACACTTTTCACTGGGGTAAATCCTCCTTCGAGGCGTGCGATCGACACTGAGGGGGGGGGGGGGCTGGATTTTCGTGGAGCCCCTCGAGTGCTGAGGAATGTTATCATCTCAACTCCGCGACGGCTATGCTTGAGGGCCCTTCCTTCGCAGCCTCTGCTCTCGTGTCTACATCTAACTCTTCGGTGACGTTCGTGGAGATGGAGGATACTGGCGATGTGGGAGGCCCGGCAGAGAAAAGATCGGGGTACAGGAGGAGGAATAGGTCTCGGGCGGTGGTCTCGATGCCGCAGTCTTGCCTGACTCTTAGGGATGCCGTTGCGGCGACCACTGGCTTTGACCGTTTCGGGGAAAATCGGGATGGTTCTTTATGAAGATCCTTTCTTGGAATGTTCAGGGGCTGGGGGAGGCGGATAAGAGAAGAATTATGGGTGCAATATTCACAGAATGGGGGTTGCGATGTTGTTCTGTTGCAAGAAACGAAGTTGCAAGGGATCAATGATGTTCTATGGAAGACGTTTGGGGCGGGGGGAGTGGATGAGGTCAGGGCTTTGGATGTGGATGGCTCGACGGGTGGGCTGCTTATCGCATGGAGGTCGGCGGCCTCCGCCTTGGATTCAGTGATCAGGGGAAGACAAGTAATCTCCATTCGTCTGGTTCGTATGGACTCTGCCTTACCTATAGCTTTGTCTTGTATTTACGGCCCATGCTGCCACATCAAAAGAAAAGAACTGTGGGACGATCTGCGTGAGGCTGGTACGCTTTTTGAGGGGATCCCGTAGCTCCTTGGGGGGGATTTTAATGTAACGCTTCATACGTCAGATAGGCCCCGGACAAGGGGCGGTCAGGACCCAGGATCCCTGGATTTTGCGGAAGTGGTGGATTCTTTGGCGCTTGAGGATTTGGTGGCGGGGGATATCTCTTACACGTGGAGAAACGCCAATTCTCGTTCTCGTATTAACCGGTTCATGGCGTCTACGGAACTTCTTGAGTATTTTCCTCTTTGTTCGGTGTCTTCTAGACCTCGTAGTTTATCGGATCACTCGCCTATCGTTTGGGAATCCGGTGATGCACCCACATTGAGGGGCTTCTTTAGATACGAGAGATGTTGGCTGCTAGAGGACAACTTCAAGGACTTGATGATTTCTCATTGGTCTCAGGCACAGGTTGAGGGCTCCGCGGTATCGAGGTTTGCACAAAAGCTAAATTCTCTGCGTAAGAGACTATCTTTGTTCAAAAAGGCTACTAGGGAGGTGAGGATTGCCGCAAGGAAGGAGGTGGAAGGGGTGGTCAGTAGTCTGGACGTTGTGGAGAACGATAGGGAACTCCTGCCGGAGGAACTGCTTACGCGCTCTATTGCGCAAAAACGAATCGCGGCTGAGGACCAGAATCGGATAATTGAGGCGTCAGAGATAGAGGGCAACGTGGCTCAAGGAGGGTGATGTCAATACGGCTTTCTTCCACTGTGTCGCTACCGGGAGGAGGAGCTCAAATGTTTTGCGCTCCATCACGATTAATGGCAATTGTGTTGTGGGGGATAGGGAGATGGGATCCGCTATCGCCGCTCACTTCAAGGAATTCTATGCGAGCCGCATTCCGAGGGTTTGGAGGTGGTCGGGGGTTGGGGCGGCGTCGCTCCCGCCCGATCTTTGCGAGGGCCTCACGCGGGTGGTTACGATGGAGGATGTTAAGGCGGTTGTTTGGGACTTGAACGCGGATGGCTCTCCGGGCCCTAATGGCTTCCCAATAGCTTTCTATAGGGATTTTTGGGAGTTGGTGGGTGAAGACGAGCTGGAGGTTATAACCGAGTTTTGTGATGGCAATGCGGGCTTTGAGCGAATAAATAAGGCTAGCATTCTGCTAATTCCGACGTCCTCCTCGGCGGAGGGAATTGAGGAATTCCGTCCCATCTCTATTTCCAACGGCCTGTACCTTATCGTGGCTAAGGTGTCAGCTTTGCGGCTTGCTCGGGTACTCGACTTGATCATCTCGCCGATGCAAACGGCCTTTCTTCAGGGAAGGCAGATAGCGGATTGCACTACCCTCGCCTCGGAACTGGTTGCGGATAGGATGAAGGAGGGAACGCATGGTGTGTTATGGAAAGTTGACTTCGCAAAGCCTATGACTGCCTTGATTGGAAATTCTTGTGGTCGATTTTGCGGAGGAGAGGATTCCCAGAGATATGGATATCATGGATGCATCGTTGCGTGACCACGACCTCCTTCTCAATTATGATCAACGATCGTCCGGAGGGTGGCCTCTTCCAACCTAGAAGGGGGGTTCGTCAGGGATGCCCCCTTGCTCCACTTCTCTTTGTTATTGCAAAGGACGTGCTGGCTTGCATGACTAATCGTGTTGTTGAAGCCGGGCTATCGGCGGGCTACTCCAAAGGCGGGCTAAGCGTCCCTTTGCTCCAGTTTGTTGATGACACCATCTTTTTTATTGAGGGAGGCCCTGCGGAGGTCTCGGGAATGTCAGCGGCACTTGACCTATTTAGCGAGTTGTCGGTCCTATGTAAGAATGTCAACATGTCGAAGGTGATCCCTTTTGGACTCTCGGAGGAGGAGCTGGATGAATGCGGTCGTGTTTTGGGGTCTGTTACTGGGCCCTTGCCTATTGAGTACCTAGGGATGCCCTTGGTCGCGGGATGGGCCAGACTGAGGAGTCAGGGATTGGCTGGTGGTCGTCGAGAAGGTGGAGAGGAGATTGGCCGGATGGAGATCGGCCTTGCTGTAGAACGGGGGACGCCTTGTCCTCCTCAAGGCGGTGCTATCCTCTACCCCGATCTATTTCTTGTCTAATCGTCGGATGCCGGTGGGGATTCGCAATCGCTCGAAAAGCTGATGCGAAGATTTTTGTGGGGCAAAAATGGGGAGTTGGCGGGGGGGATGCATTTGGTGGGGTGGGATGAAGTTACCCATCGCAAGCGTGAACGCGGTCTGGGCGTGCGTAGATAGGAGCTCATGAATGAAGCTTTCCTTCTTAAATAGGTGAACAGGATTTGGGGCCCTGGTGAAGACTTCTACGCTAAGATTTTGCGTGAGATTCACAGTGCTAGTGGGGCGATTCCTTCTTCGACTACTATGGTGGGACCTCAGACAACTTTTTGGTGTGGGGTGTTGGAGGTTTTTTCGAAAAAAAACAAGCGTTCTTTATGCCAGTTTTGGGCGGTGGTGCTTCCTACAGGTTTTGAAAGGATGATTGGATGGGGAGGGGGACTTTGTGCTCGCGTTTCCCTCGCTTGTTCGCGTTGGCTGCTGAGAAGGATGCATGTGTCACCTCTTGTTGGTTGGATGGTTGCTGGTCTCTGACCTTCCTTGTCAATTTCTCTAATCAGAGGATGGAAGATTTTCTCGGCCTTTTGGACGCTGTCAAGGATGTCAGCACTCCTTCAGGCGGGAGGGACCATTAGGCGTGGCGGGGAGGCCCTTTCTCGACGAGGAACGCTTATGGGGCAATTTCTAGGCCTTCGCCGTCTCGATAGGACTCTCTGGTGCGTGATTGTGGTTTCTTTTGGGACCTCAAGCTCAACGAACGTTTGGGTTTTTTCCTTTGGTTTTCTCGTAGGCAGAGGCTGATGACAAGGAATCATTGCGTGAGGTTGCTTGGAAATGTCTCAGATAGATGTGTTTTATGCGAAAATGCAGTGGAGTCCATTGAACATCTTTTCTTCGCATGCCCTAAGGTCACTGAGGTTTGGCAAGAAGCGGCCTTGAATTGGGTGTGCACTTCGGACTTGGCGGTCTTCTGTGATTCGATGGTGGCCGACAGAAACAGAGAGAGGAGGGATATATTATGGCCCATTGCGAGTTTATGGGCGATATGGTTGGGTCGAAACGCAGCTCTCTTCTCGGTCAACGTTTTTACAAGGAAAACATCCTTATTCACTGCACGAGATTGGTAGAAGAGTGGGTGTTGCTTTAGCTCTCTGTATGGCTCCTTTTTATCTTCCTGTGTAAACCGCCTGTTTACTGTATACTTGTTTTAATCCATTGGGGCGAACACCGATGAGTGTCTCCCCCTTTTTTTGGGCCTCAAAAAAAAAAAGAGACCATACGAAGGGATCTTAGTTTTGTGGATATAAGCTCGGGATTGGCCCAAGATAGATCTGAATGGAGGCGAAGAATCTATGAAGCCGACCCTACTTAATTGTGGGAAAAGGCTTTGTTGTTGATGTTATTTACTTGCTTTCTTTTGAAATCATTGAATTACATGTTATTTATATATATGATGGATTGTATTCAACAATTGTTGACATTCTTTTATCCCTTTCATGTATGGCAGGCAAAGCGTTTACATCGCAATAGACTGACGGATGATCCCGAGCTTCTGTTGTTACACTCGTCAGTACTCATGTTATAGTTTATGTACAGAATAATGTTTATGTTTTTCCTTTCTCTTCTGTTACATTTTGGAATACATGTACATAATGCAGTTTCTTTTGTTACATGTAACTATATGTAAATTAATGAAATATGAATTGGAGACACTTGTTGGTTCCGTGGTTGTTTACATTAACTGTGAATGTTATTTCAAAAAGCGAAAAAGTTTTCCTAAATTTCAGTAACCTAATGTGATCGGTAGAAAATATAATACTGTGAACAGGCAACCCAGATACGTAGGCGGGAGTCTATAGAAACTCCTCTCCTTTGTCGTTCATTACAATAGTGATACATGATTTCTTAGGGACCCATGTAACGAACATAACCATTTTGAGTCCGAGATGGGATAGATAAAGCATGCATCCTACCACTTCATGGTTTCTTTCATCACTACCTCTCAAAGGTCTGGATTCAATTGACGTTGAAATTTGCAGGAAGGCCTACAGACTTCTTCCAAATAAATGCAGTACAAGCACAATGAAGGGTTTATCCCATGGAGATCTGATATTTTCCATCCAATTACCTTGTGGATTCTTACTAGAACATCGAGAAAGCGAGCTTCTTGGTCCTCAGTCAGCTGCCTGAGAATTGATGATGACAAGGAACATGTTCTGCGCAGCCGCAAGGAAGGTGTACTTCATCGATGAGGGCAATGGTCTCAGCTTTGGAAGGGTCTGAATCATCTCTTCAGTGGTAACTTTAGCAACTGTGATCCAATGTAAAAGCTCGGTCGACTGTTTGTTGTCCATCGTGATTATTTATGGCTCAGAGTACAAACATACGAAAGATCTACAAGGAATTCGTCTTGCTCTGACGAGGATGGATTGATTTCAAAAATCTCGGTTAAGTCATCAACAAGCAAGTTATCTTCAAGGAGAGGGGAAAATTCGATTGTGTTTTCCAGGAAATCCTCCTTGGAGAGGAATTCCTTGATTTCATTATCATCCAAGAACAATGTTGTGTCTCTGACTTCTTCCAAAAAGTCACAGTATGTTGTTTCATTCTGAATTTGCTCACTCTCATCTGATACGGATTCTGTGAGCTTCAATATTTGGATCCTTTCAATCAGGACATTGTCATTGTTGAAGCGAAAGGTTATCTTTCCGGTGCCATAGTCAAATACTGCTTCAACTGTTCGAAGGAAGGGTCATCTCAATATGATCAGGGTGTGAAGAAGGGAGGCCGAGCTGTCCATATCCAGGACTATAAAGTCCATAGGGAATTGCATCCCTTGAATTGTAACAATGACATCCTCCAAAATGCCCCTTAACTGCATCATTGATGTGTCCTCGAATTGCAAAATCCTTTTTGTAGATTGAAGTGGTCCTAACCCAAATTCTTTGAGTAGTGACGTAGGCATTAGATTAAGAGATGATCAATTATCAAGAAGTGTTCTTTCGAACTCTTAGTTAACACCTCGCGTTTGATGAGAGGCGCTTACGTGTCCTTTTTGTTCGGGAGGTTGCTGATAGCATGAACAGTTGCCATGACCAGTATGTGCTCCACTGGTTTCTCACATCCTCTTTTCCAATGCTTAGTTGTACATACCTCCTTTAATCCTTTCTTCACTACTGTTGGAGTATTTGGTTGTGCGCCACATGTATGGGAGATGGGCAAATGAATCTTGGAGAGGATCCATTTACCCCATCCAGGGTTTAGTCCCACAGCTACTAGAGGTGGGACTTGGAGGCTCTGGAGAGGCTATATAAGGAGCTCCAGGCCTCCTATAACCATTGAGAAAGTGCAATGCATAACATGCCCCTTTGAGGGCTTCTCCCATGATTTCATCCCGCTCCTCACGGAGTAGGGTTCCACGTTAAATCACGTTGTTCTTATTTATGTTCTTTATCTTTTTCCATGTTCGCTTCCGCGTGTTTATTTTCTAACAATTACAGGGATGTACTCCATGACTTTTAACAAAGGCATTGTCAGCATAATATTTTGCAATAATTTCATGATAGGAAAAGACTTTGTTTTCGTTGTTGTTTGATTTCAAAGCATCAGAAAATGGAACGTAAACATCATCAAAAACCTCATATCTAAATTGTTAAGAAATAAACTTGTGGAAGCACAACATGGAAAAGAATAAACATCAAAGAACGCGGGATTTAACGTGGAACCCTACTCTGTGAGGAGCGGGATGAAACCACGGGAGAAGCCCTCTAATGGGGCATGTTTGTCTATTGACTTTCTCAAGAGATACATCAGCACCCCCCAGACCTCTTGTATCTCAACGAAAGCACTTTATGCTTATTGGAGATGGCGAGTGGGGTGCGTAGGGCGATTGAAGTGCGAAGGGAGAGTTGGGGCCGTTCGGTGGATGGGACGCGAAGGTCATGGTGGGTGCGACGGGTGGACGGGACGCGAAGACCTATTCATGAGCGGTGGGTCTCTGGGAAACGAAGGGTGTGGAGTCCGAAGGTGCGGGAAGCGGAGGTTGTTGTTGATAGGGAGCGTCGTGGCTTCTCGCGTTCTCATGGTGTGGGGCTAGCATTGGCGTCCGATGACGCCGGCGGCGAGTGGACCCGGGTCTCCCACGCCAAACCGGGTAAGCGCTGCTTCCGGTGTGACTCTCGTGGCCATATTGCTTCCGACTGCCCTGTTCCCCCCCGCTGTTTTCTCTGTGGCAAGCTTGGCCATCGGAGGTCCTCCTGCTAGTCTCCGACGGTTGTTTCTGGTTCGCGGCACAACGATCTACCGGCGCGTGGCAATGCGCCTCGCCTGCATGGGGGTCACATTGCGCCTCGCCTGCATGGAGGTCGCGACTCTCGGTCTTTCTCCCAGGTGGTGGCGGAGAGTGGGAGTTTGCATCGCCTGCATGGGGGCACTGGAGGTGCACGTGTCGAGGGTCCTTCTGAGGATCCTCCTTTTTCTGCTGGGGCGGACTTGCTCGGACTCAAGGCCGGAAGCTCTTCTGGTTTCGCGGTGGAGTCTGGTGAGGCGGGCATCTCGAACGTGCGGGTGGTCGCTGAATCGGAGCTGTTGGGAAGGGTGGCGGATTCGAAGGTGGCGGCGAAAGCAAAGTCGGGGTTGCCTTTGAAGGGTTCGGGGAATTTCTCTGCTCGGGCCGGCGCGAGCGTGGATACTCTACCTGAAGTCTCGTTGGTCAAGGGGGGTGAAGTGGAGCGGTCGGAGGAGGGGAGGGGGCCTGCTAAGGAGGTTCTGTCGCCGGAGCATGGGTTTGGCGTGGGAGACCCGGGTCCACTCGCCATCGGCGTCATCGGACGCCGATGCTAGCCCCACACCATGAGAACGCGAAAAGCCACGGCGCTCCCTATCGACAACCTCCGCTTCCCGCACCTTCGGACTCCACACCCTTCGTTTCCCAGAGACCTACCGCTCATGAATAGGTCTTCGCGTCCCGTCCACCCGTCGCACCCACCATGACCTTCGCGTCCCATCCACCGAACGGCCCCAACTCTCCCTTCGCACTTCAATCGCCCTACGCACCCCACTCGTACCCCACTCGCCCTCAAAGGGATCCCACCAACTCTAATGGGGCATGTTTGTCTATTGGGCGAGAGCTTTGTGGGCGACTTCGTCATTCTGGATGCGGTTCGTTGTTGCGTTAGAGGTCTCTCCCCGGAGCAACGGGAGAGACTTCTATGCTTCCGTGGCGTTGCCGGTGTTATGTGGCGTAGCTTGCGGGTCTCTGATGACGACGTCTTCTCGACGAAAGTCTGTGCTGTTGAAGTCAGGGGGGTGCCATTCCTCTCGAGATCGGCTCATGCTCTTTCGAAGGCTTTCTCCAGGTGGGGGCAAGTCATCCAGATCCTTGATGATGGTCTTGCCCTGGGTGCTGATTGGCGATGTTGCCGTGTTCTGATAGAGGCTCCTTCTGCGTTCATTGCCGATATGGCTGGAAAGGTACGCTTTGAGCAGGTGTCGCTGGGTCGCTGGACCTTCACGCTTGAGCTCTTTTTTCCGCCGTCGCCGGCGATGCCGGTTCCCCCCACCCCGGCGGCGGGTTGGCAGGGGTCTTCCTCGGCTTCTCCGGTCGTCGGGGATCCTGCTCTGTTGGGCGACGGTACATCTTCTATACGCCACGTGGCGTCGTCTGGGGCTACTTCCGAAGCGTCGCCTTGCATGTCTCTTTTCTTACGTGGAAGCGAAGAGACACCTCGAGTTTCGCATCCGCGCGAGGCAATCTTAGATTTGGTGGCGGTTCATATTCCCGACAACGTTTCGCCTACGGGTGCAGTTATTCTGGACAATGATTCGCCCTTTTCAGAAATATCCCTTATGTCAGCGGATTTAGTGCACGGGGACTCCTCCACGCACATGTCTTTTATACCTCATGACCCTCTTGCTAATTCTATCTGGGC
Organism: Ottelia alismoides; assembly: GCA_037367405.1. Lineage (NCBI taxonomy): Eukaryota > Viridiplantae > Streptophyta > Magnoliopsida > Alismatales > Hydrocharitaceae > Ottelia > Ottelia alismoides. The sequence goes on from JAZKJV010000599.1 coordinate 508,985, forward strand.
TCCCCGGCGGGCTTCTTCGGAGCAGCTGTTCTCGGATCCTCTCTCGGGTTCGGCTCAACCATCATCTCCGGAGCATCTTAACTGGGCCGCCGAGGTGTTGTGCCCTCGTCCTATCCGAGCGGTGCCCTTCTCTGTCGACATCCATATGGAAAGACCGCAATCTCCTCCTTCTCAGTTGTCTCGGCCGCTGGTATCTTATTCTGGAGATGATTTTATTTCGCCCGTTGTGGGGGACGCTGTGGTCCTCCATCAGTCTTCTACGGGGAGATCCCCTATTCCGGTATGCGTTGATCCTCTATTCTCTGACGATGGGGTGGCGACGACCCCTTTGGCTGATGCTTCTGTGGCTGTGGGACACTCACCTTTGTCCCGTTATGGTCGAAGTTATTCTCGGAGGCGGCACTTTTGCTCTCATCCATATGTTATATCTACTTGCCAAACCTTGCGAGAGGCGGTTGCGGAGGCGACAGGCCTCGAACGCCTTGCTGACCAGTCCCGCGCTGGTCTTTGATGACCCCAGTTGGTAATGTTGCGGTTTTTTGGGCATATCCTTTTGTTTTTAATGAAGATTTTGTCATGGAACGTACGAGGTCTGGGTGATATTGAACGTCGGCGCATCTTGGGCTCGCGCATGCTCGAATGGGATTGTGATATTGCGTTTATTCAGGAATCCAAGCTCTCGGTGTTGATTGATGATATCTGGAGATCTTTTGGAGCTGGTCAGCTCAATGCCTTCCGTGCTCTGGATGCGATTGGTGCTAGGGGTGGGGCTATCCTGGCATGGCGATCTTCGCGCTTTTCCTTCTCGTCTTTGAGGTTGGGCCGTCATTCTATTTCGGTGGTGTTGAACTGCAGCCTATCAAATATTTGTATGGCGTTTTCTTGTGCTTATGCCCCAATTTGTCATGTTTCCCGTCGCGAACTTTGGGAGGACTTAAGGGAGGATGCTAATGCTTTTGGTGACATACCCTGGTTGATTGGTGGCGATTTCAACGTCACTTTGCAGTCGCAGGATCGTCCACGGGGTCGCGGTGGTCTCGATCCGGGGTCCTCGGATTTTTTGGAATTTATAAATGATTTGGCTCTTGAATCGCTTGTTCCAAATGATATTTCGTACACGTGGCGGAACAACTCATCGCGGCCGCGGATCGATCGTTTTTTGGCAAATAACTGTATGATGGAATCCTTTCCTCTATGTGACGTTTCTTCGAGACCGCGATCTTTTTCGGATCATAATCCCATTATTTGGTCGAATGGGGATGAAAATCGTCCCCGTGGCATATTCCGTTTTGAGCGTTCTTGGCTTATGGAGCCTGGTTTTCGTGACTTGGTTCGGCACCATTGGTCTCAGCTATCTCCGTCGGGCAGTGCCGCTCGCCGTTTTGATTTTAAGATTTCGTCACTCAGAAAGATGCTCGCGTCTTTTAAGAAGGATAATCGTTCTGCCCGCATTGCTACTCGTATGGCGGTTGATGAGGTCATTATGCAGTTTGATCGAATGGAGAACGTCAGGGACCTTAATCAGGACGAGTTGCTCGTGCGCGCGGATGCTATGGATAAGGTGAAGATTGAGGATCGGAAGCGTTTGGTTGAGTGGCGCCAACGTTCTCGGATGCGATGGTTAAAGGAGGGCGATGCTAACACTGCGTTTTTCACCGGATCGCTTCTGGTCGTCGGCGGTCTAATTCCATATCTTCTTTGCTTGTTAATGGCATTCAGGTGCAGGGGGAGCGGAATCTGGGAAGGGTTGTGATGGGCTACTTTAAGGAATGGTATGGGTGCAGGTCCGCTCGCCGGTGGCGATGGTCGGGTAGTGGGGCTTCTGTGCTCCCTCAGGCGGATGCTATGCGCCTAAATTGTCAGATATCTTTGGAGGAGCTGAAAGAGGTTGTTTGTGCCCTTAATACCGACGCGGCGCCGGGTCCAGATGGCTTCCCCGTTTATTTCTATCGGGAGTTTTGGGATGTGCTTTCCCAGGATGTTTTGGACGTCGCCCGTGAATTTTGTGATGGCAACAACGGGTTTGATAAACTCAACAGGTCTCTTATTGCTCTCATTCCGAAGTCTTCGTCTGCTAACCGTATTGAGGACTTCCGGTCGATCTCCATCTCAAATACCATTTATCTTATCATTGCCAAGGTTCTTACTCGACGGCTGGCTCCGCTTCTTGATTCTCTCATATCGCCTACCCAGGCGGCTTTTATTCGGGGAAGGCAAATAAGTGATTGTTTTGCGGTGGCTTCGGAAATTATTCATGCATGGCGCAGGAACGATGTAAGGGGGATTCTTTGGAAGATTGATTTTGCCAAGGCATACGACTCTTTGGATTGGCGTTTTCTATGGTTTGTTCTCAAGCGGCGGGGATTTCCCTCACTATGGATTTCGTGGGTGCGTCGATGCGTCTCGACGGCTTCTCTCTCGTTAATTCTCAATGGCCGATTGGCGGGGGGCTTCTTCCAGCCTCGCCGGGGGATTCGGCAAGGTTGTCCCCTTGCTCCTTTGCTTTTCGTCCTGGCCGCCGACGTCTTGTCCTGCATGATTCATAATGTGGCTGCGGCTGGTTATACCCGTGTTGCTCTCTTGGGCCTTACCATATCCCGATTATTCAGTTTGCGGATGATACCATTTGCTTCATCGAGGGCGATGCATCGAATGTGGCGGGTATGGCTTCCACGTTGGAGCTCTTCAGTGAGGCGTCGGGTCTTCTCATCAACTACAACAAATCCTTTATGGTTCCCTTCTCCACTCCTCCGGAGGAGGTTGAGGAGTGTATGCGGATTTTGCGCTGCCGGACTGGCGCTCTTCCATTGGAATACCCGGGGCTCCCTTTGACGGCTGGGCGTGCGCGCTTACGTGACTGGCAGGCTGTGGTGGATCGTATGGAAGCTCGCTTGGCTGGCTGGCGTGCCGCCATTCTCTCCCGGGGTGGTCGCTTGGTACTTCTAAAATCGGTATTATCTTCTATACCGATTTATTTCTTCTCTGTGAAAGGTATGCCTAAAGGGGTTCGTCGCCGACTGGACTGATGCTTGAGGAGATTTCTTTGGGGGAAGAAGGGGGATGGGAGGAGAGGCGTTCATTTGGTCGCCTGGGATGAGGTCACGCGGTCAAAGAAGGAGGGGGGGCTGGCGGTGAGAAGGTTGGAGGTCGTTAACGAGGCTCTTCTTCTCAAATGGGTGGCTCGTCTTTGGGGCAGGGAGGATAATCTTATGCTTAATTTCTTGAGGTTGGCAGTGGGGGTCGACCGGCTTTTGGGCTTGGATGCTCGCCTGATGGGGTCTTCCTCTCACTTCTCTCGTGATATCGGCAATTCACTGTCTCGCAACCGCTCTCTTTTTGGCATTAAGCTGGGGGATGGTTCGCTCATCCGGTTCTGGGGTGATGATTGGACTGGCAGGGGCCCTCTTAAGTATGTTTTTCCTCGCCTCTTCGCGCTGGTGGATGATAAGGACGCTACGGTGGCCTCTTACTGGGATGGTGTTTCGTGGGGCCCAAGGTTTGTGGCCAATCTTTCTGATCAACGGCAGCTGGAACTCATGGCTTTACTTGCGATTCTCGCGGATGCGCCCTCGCCCTCGGTGGGACGCGACCACCTGTCTTGGAAGGATGGCTCCTTCTCCGCCCGTGCGGCTTACCGGGCTATTTTTCCTCCTGTGGCTGTGGCTGATGATTCAATGTTCCGGGATTGTCACTTTTTTGGGGCCTAAGGGTCCCCGAACGAATTGGCATGTTCTTATGGCTTTTCCGACGTGGCCGTCTGATGACTCGCAGCCGGTGTGTTGTCCTAGTTCCACATGCCTCGTCTACTTGTGGTCTTTGTGATTTGGAGATAGAGACTATCGATCATCTTTTCTTCCGATGTGGCAGAACTCATGATATCTGGGCGGATTTGGATTGGCTTGACGTATCGGATTCTTCCTCTTTCTGTGAGTGCCTGGTTAGCTCTCGGGCCAGGGCTAGGACGGACATCCTTACTGCTATTGCTCGGCTTTGGTGCATTTGGATTGGTAGAAATGAAGCCCTTTTTGCCGGACAGAGATTTTATTCGGAAAACGTCCTCATCTCGGCATCCCGTTTCACTCGCGACTGGTCCGATGCTTAGGGGTTCTTTGATGTAATGGGGGTATCAGATTGTGATACCTTCGGGTTTTTTCACTAGTTTTTGTTCTCTGTTTGCATACCCGCTGTAAATTTTTCTTACCTTTCTAATAAATGTGGGGCGAGCACCACCGAGTGCATCCCCCGCTTTTGAGCGTCAAAAAAAAATTGGCCCATTCATTCCCATTTCAAAGCATCGCTCACATGCTTTTAAAAAGAATTTTTTTTCAATAAGAGAGGGCTATCGGGCTCCCCCCTTCATCATACGATTGGGAACCCTCTTAGTCGATGTCGCCGCCACAGGAGATGATGAGGAAGGAGAACGGCGGGATTGACTGCCGAATAGGAGATGGCACCGCCGAACATGGGGAGAGATGTGCAACAGGGGGAAGCTCGGAAGTACCGCGAGCCTTGTGGTTCTGCCTAGAGGTGCGCGTGGATTGGAGGTCTTGTCGCTGCTTGGAATCGAGCGGCACTGGATTGTTGCCCCGCGCGAGATCGGAGAGGCACCATGAGGAGCTTGCGTACCGCCTTTGACTGTGTGGCGCCGCCTGCGTTTGATGGAAGGAGGGTGGCACGATGGTGGCCGCAAGATGGGAGATTGGCACTGGGAACGAGGGGGAGCCCGAGATCACAAAGGGGGGGAGCTCGCGCTGATGCGCCTGGGCTTGCTGGACTCCTCCGCCTGCGGACTAGAGATGCGCGTGAGAGAATGCCTCCTTGAGTGCGGCTAGGGCACGCCTGCAGAACATCGCCTGCTCGTGCGGAAGAATCGCGCTGCCTGGAATCGCGATTTGCTGGAGGATCTTCGCCCCTCTTGCACGATTTTTTTAATCTGAATATGGGACTGCGCCTGGGCTGATGTGCGCGTCCAACGTGCTTTGATCTGGAAGATTGGTGTTGCGTCTGCCCGTCGTTGCCTCTTAAAAAAATCTAGAGCAGATCTTGCAATATCACGGAAAGAACTCCAGCCGAGAATATCTTTCCCGGTCTCTAGAAACGAGAGCCCATCACAGCAAGAAGCACTGCCGATCTCTGGAAACTTGGAGAATAATATGCACCGCTATGAATTTTAGGGTTTCAAACAGGAAACCTTAGAATCTTGAACCATAAAAAATCGCCAAGAATATAAAATCGAATCTCGAACAACAATGCAAATGAATCCGCGATAATCGAACCCGCTCTGATACCATGTTAAGAAATAAACTTGCGGAAGCATAACATGGAAAAAGAATAAACATCAAAGAACGCGGGATTTAACGTGGAACCCTACTCCGTGAGGAGCGGGATGAAACCACGGGAGAAGCCCTCTAATGGGGTGTGTTTGTCTATTGACTTTCTCAAGAGATACAGGAGGTCTGGGGCTCCTTATATAGCCTCTCCAGAGCCTCCAAGTCCCACCACTAGGCGATGTGGCACTAAACATTGGATGGGGTAAATGGATCTTCTCCAGGATCCATTTACCCTTCTACAACTCAATGGCGCATACAGTGATACAACCAAGTACTCCAACATAAATCAATAAGGGTAAATTACGTTTTAATTGGAGTCTAGTGTGTGTATATAGGTTAAATAAAGCAATATAGAATAAGATCGGCCAAAAAAGCATTGATAAAACTATTATAAATTTGTTTAAAAGTGAATTGTTTCAACAAGATTGAATGTCATTATAGATACATGGCATCAAAGGGTGGGTGTTAAGTGAAGTTTCTGCTACATGCAAGTTTGATGCAATGTAAAATAAACTACGCTTTATAGATGATGGCACCCCTACTAACGCGTGTAGATATAGATTATGTTTCCTGCTATGGTATCTCTTGTGAATTATTTTTCCATTTTTCTTCACTTAGCTCCATATACAGAAGGCGCAAAATTTAGTGTTAGTTGAAAGTAATTCCATTTTATGTGAGTTTTTAGTCACAGATTACACTCACCGACAGTGATTCAGGATCTCCGCCGCTTGTTCCTGCCACAACTGGATCTACGAGAAGATTGACAACCTAAAAGAGCGGAACAAAAATGTTCTCATTGTCCAAAATGTTAAACATAAAAAAAACTTAGAAAATCATGAGTAATTTCGACATTGGCAACATTACAATAGTCAGTTATGGATCCTTTGTGCACATAAGCTCAATGATATTTTATACCTTAACCTTTACATTACAATTATGGACTCTAACATGGCTGTTACAGTGTTGTAGACATGGAAGTTCTCAAAATTCCAAGTTCCAGTTAACAAGTGGATGGTAGGCTGATGTCTATAGAGCAACAACCAACCATGCAAACAAAGCAACAGCTAATGAACTTGGGTGTAGTCTTCTAGAAAAGAAACAAAGTTCTTCCTTCTAATTATGATCCCAAAATAAATTTGTTCATGTATAATGACGTAAAATTGAGACCAAAGTAGAACATGTAGAACAAGGCATTAAGCTTTTCATATCATAACAACCAAACAAATGGTGAAAAAGCTAGTTAGTCTTTACCTTTTTTTCTTACTATGAGACAAGCTTCTGACAAGCTAATAAAGGGACTGAACATGTACAATTGCCAGAAAAACTGGAAGGTCGAATAAGAAAATCATTGCAGGACTCATATCCCATTTTTTTTGGAAATACCAAAGAATGACCATTAGAAGTTGATGATAACCTATAAATTTCATTAAAAACGAATAAACAGGGTCACCCCGATACAAGTATAGCTACATCTCTCCTTCCCAACTACCCAACAATGAGAAAAAGGGGTGTTTCAAATTCTCCTATATATTATCTCATAGTCGTAGACTGGAGTACAACTCGTAGCACACAACTGTGTCTTGTGTGGTTCATGTCTTTCCTTGTATTACCTCTCATTGATTGAAAGGACGTGTACATGAATGTCCATAGTGAAGGCATTTGACTGTCTTACAATAAAACAAACAAACTACCAATCCTGGTATCAAGATACTCACTCTATCTGATGGTTCCAACAAGTACAAACATATTCATTTTCTTGTTTTGTAGACCAAACTAAAAATGAACATAATGTAATGCAAGTGCGGGGTAACCTACACCAAGTTGGTTATGTGGGTTATTGTATTCCCATTTTTATGCACGCTACTTCTCATACCATTTTTTCCCAGTTCTCCTGTATGCAGACAGTAGTCGAAATATAAACAATTGCTATAAAATCAGCCATACAAGCTTTCTTGAAATGAAGAAATGATCCTTAGTACCAAACATCAATAATTTTTGGACAAACTTGAGGCAGCTTATGATGCAAAAGCTTTTAGTGGAATGCTACCACCACTAGAAGTACCGAAACGCATAAAATTGCTCTAGTTTACCTCTTCACCAAAGTGACGCTGAAAAAATCGTCCAACACTGCAGTAACAAAGGAATGCAATCACTGATTTTTCCCAAAAAAATATGTAGTTACATGAAATATTTCGATTAGATCCTTTTTATTGAAAAGTCGGTTTAAATTAAATTTTTAGCCCTATTTAGGAAAATATTGTTTCACAATTAATATCAGCGCATACTAGGGGCTGTAGAGACAGGAAATGAGAGGAGAGATGAGAGATGGTGAACGTCGATCGTGAGAAATTGGGAGAGAGGAGGCTGGTTATCCTGAGCATGGCATTGAGGAGGGTGGCCCTTGGAAGGAGGTTCTTGGTGGAGGCATTCCATCTGTAGCTGGTTTGGAAACCGTCGTGCTTCATACATGTTGGGCGGGAATAGCAGTGGGGTCCACCACCAAAGCCAGATGTTGCTCCAACCAGGGGTTCCCTTATGGGGAGTTAATCAGTGAGGTTGATGGAAAGTAGAGTGCTCTGAGGGTGGCATCATAGAAGGTGAGAAGACTCCTTGATCTGACCTTTGGAGGAGACGTGTTGTAGCCTGTAGGGAGGGCAGCAACTATGTGCAACGTGCTAAGGGTTCATCTAAAACAAATGTCTGGAGTCTCCTTCGTAATGGAGATGTGGCGGGTTGCCACAACTTACTAAATCAGAGGCGGCCTCGGTTCTAGGATGGATCATGCCATCCTCTCCGCTTTCTCAAGGTGATGGGGTTGAAAGAACACCCCCCTGGCTGACCACTACCAGTACCACACAGGAGGCTGTTGTGAAGCACCTCTTCATCCAAGCAATCCACCTATCTGGAAAGCCATGTATGAGTAGTAATGATCAAATGAAATGCCAATCTACGCAATCGTAAGCCTTGGAAAAACCCACCTTCCACATCACCCCATTATTTTCCACCTTCGCTAATCAGCTATTATCTCATATGCTAGAACCACATTGTCCATCAGTTGTCTACAGGGGAGGAAAGTGCTCTAGACTGGCGATACAAGCTGGTTTAGTACCTCCCTCATACGATGGACAAGGTTTTCGCCATGATCAGGTAGATCGCATTCGATAAGACAATGGGTCGATATTCCTAGACTTTAGTAGCAACAACTTCCTTAGGAAGCAAGAAAATAAAGGATCAGTTGATTCTATCAAATCCATAGTTCCCCTCTATAAACTCTGTCATCACCACCATTATCTCCTCTACGATGAGATCCCAAAACTCTCTATAGAAGAAGATCGGAAAGCCATTCAGATCAGGGCACCCTTCGGGGTTGAATGAGAACAAGGCTTCATGAACCTTCTGCAACCCAAGAGGTCTCATCGAATCATCCGCGCTTTCATTAGAGATGCAATTGACCCCTAAACCCAACCCCTTGAACCGTTGTGAGGTGTCCGCATGCTCATGTTCTTGAAGTAACTCATGACTGCCATTGCAACCTCCACCTCACCGCATAATTTCACGTCCCCAACCTCGATTGAGTGAATCAGGTTTCTCCTTCTGCCATTTGACACAGCATTAAAAAATCGAGTATCCACATCAGCCTCCCTCAACCAACTTTGCCTTGACCTTTGTCTCCATTCTAACTCCGTCTTCCTATCTTCGTCCTCCATGGTTTTTTATACCACCCCACGGCTAAGGATCTCCTCCTCGTCCAACTCCTTGTCATCCTCCAGTAAATACAGTTTCACCAGTTCCTTTTGAGCATGGCTCCTTCTTAGGCCCCACTTAACCCTAGTGACCTACCTGAAATCTGAGAGCCTATGATGTAGTGCCACCAATTTCCAATGCCAATCTCACGGTAAAGGAGCCCTCCACCTCCAAGATCGACCAAAAAACAACAACCAGGTCTTGGAAACCTTCCTCCAACATCTGACATCTCTCATTTGAAGTATGGTGGACTGCCTCTGCCACTGCATGTATCCAACCACAAGGGTGTATGGTCAAATCTCAATCTCGGGAGCGAAGTAACAGTCGACAAATAAACATCTCCAATACTACGATTGCCATAAGGAAACAGTCAATCAGTAGCCTGGGAGATGAGCTCCTTTAAGTATACTTGCAGTTTGTTGCATCAATAACCTATAGATACAACTCATCCACCATACTAACGGAAGGCCCAGAGCCTGGATCCTGAGCACCTCTCCCACCAGGCCTATCCTCGACCTATATAGTGACATTGAAATCTCCACCCACTATCTATGCAATCTCCATGAACCTCTCCCTCATGCTCTGCAGCTCTTACCACAACACCTCATTAGGCGACTCTCCTGAAATGCCATACACATATGTGACAACCAGGCAAGTGTGATCTGCCTTACAGACCAGGAGCACCAAAACAGAATGTGTCATCTTTACCTCATCAACCAACTCGAACATGTTCCCATTCCATGCTACCAGAACCCCCTGAGTTGTTGATTGCTAACACCACTCTGAAGTCCTTGAGAAGAGGTCCCGAAGTGGTGCCGCATCTGACAGTATCCTGAGACTCAATCTTTGTTTCTTAAATACATGCCACGTCAATTCTCTACTCAGTCAACATGGAGATGATTTCCAACCATTTCTCATGTTGATCCACCCCCCCCCCACGTTCCAACATAAGATTTTCATTGAGTAACCAAGAGGATTGTCCCTGCCATCTGAACCCCACAATGTGTGCTACTTCTTCAAAGATCCTTGTTGATTCACCCCCAACCACCAAATTTAGTTATGAAAGAGTTCCCATCGTAGGCTTCCCAGCTTCAGTCTCCCTCCCCTCTTTCCTGGAGCCCTCTTCCTCCTGAACCATAGATAACCCTTCTAACTGCCCACACACTCAATGTCAGCATCATGTGAGGGTCCTTCTTTGTGCACACATTCTAGTCTATTTGTTTCCCAAACACGATCGTCTGCATGCCGATGTTACGAGAAAAAGAAATGTAGTTGTGGTCTCGCCTCCCGTCACATTCCCGGTAATCTACTCGAGCCTTGTCCCCTCTTCTCTGCTTTGACATGCGCACCGCCTCCCCTCACCTTCGCATGGTGTGGGGGACCGTCACAGATGCCCTAAGACATTTTGCAGCCCTCGCCAACTCAAGGGCTTCCGACATGTCACTGCCACCCTTCGCGTCAATCTCAATTGTGCCCTCGTTGTGTCCAGAGCCCTCTGCAACCACCTGTACAGTAGAATCTGTTTGAGCCAGCACTGTTGCAGTTTCCTTTAACGAGATCATCTCATCATCATCACATTCAAGGGATAGAACTCCTCCATCAGGTCAAAGAATTCATCAAGATCCAAAGTTTCGGATCCGAAGCTTGAAGTCATGAAAACTAAGATGTTATGATCAAATAGGTGAGTTTGGGTTAAGACATGAACTGTTGGATCCAAGATGCCCGTTAAGTTTTTTGAGCTCAACGGAGCATCCGAGATTATCGAGTCAAGTCGCTGACCTGAATCCGAAGCTCCCACTTCAGAACTCATGGCGAAGATGTGGTGGGTGATCGCGGTGCTATTAGGGTTCCCCATTAAATGCCCTCCAACAATTATCGCCTTTTCTGAGACTCCCGCTGGTGACCGTGTCCTTTGGGATTCTCCGATGATTGGAGAGCTTTCCTTCACCGCCTCCTCCATCGCATTGCCACCGTGGGGATTCTCATCAAAGGGGGCTAGCTAGATCGGCATCGACCTACGACCAAGCCAAAGCATTGCTCTCATCGGGATTGGGGGCTTGGAGCCCCCACATCATTACGACCACCTCTAGGTCATCTCCAGGATGCAAATCGAAGCAACACGACTTCATTATTTCGTTGACATGTAGCAGTGCATCTCGGAGAACCTCTACCTTCTTGCATCTCAGTGGCATGCCAATAATCTTCATCTTCCATGTTATATCAACTCCCCTCGGAGCATCGTAAAGGTAACGCAGTCTTCACCATCAGCTTTGCCCCCTCGATTCCAATGATAAGCAGCCCTCGATGGCCCCTTTCAGCACTTCCTTGGCTCCAGTGGGTGAGAACCCCCTTAGACAAACCAAGCCTCTTGAAAGTTCAAGCATCTCAACCCCTGCCTGGCCAACCATGCCTTCGAGACTCCGGCGTGGATCGATCGTAAGGTTTCCTCATCGCCTTCCCCAATCGAAACTCCTTCCAGAGGTTGTTCAGCTTCCGCTCCCTTAGAAAGAGTAAGGGATGCTCGCAAAGTCTAGTCGAAGCTGCTTAACAACTAGTGTTGTCTCCACTGCCTAAGATGCCTTATCCGTTGATCAGGAACCCTTAGTCATGCAATCCCTCCAATGATGACCCAAGTTGTCGCAACAAAAGCACAGGAGCTCCTTTGCCGCACAGGTCTGTGGTCTCCCGCATTGCAGCGAAAGCACCAACTGGATGATCCATCCTTCTACTTCGGCCTCCCCGACCTTCTCTGTTGTTTCGTGTCGTTCTAGGGTCCCTCCCTGTACAACCCCTCTATGACGGAGTCATCAGCGGCTTCACTCTCTCCCAGATGTATCATGTACTTCTTTGTTGCTCTCATCCAAGATGATGGCCCTCCGACTAACATCCACTCCCCTCTCGCTCAGAGACCATTAGAAGCGGGTTAATGGGGACTTCTCAATCAAGAAAGCATATACGATGATTTACACTCATGCAAATTCTAGTGACCTTGCGAGAGACTACGACATTTTTTGGGACTCAAAAACCCATTAGAGTGAAGATTTTTAATAGTCGCTTGCGAATGGGGAGGATGGTGACCAAGGTGCATAAAGCAGGACTTTGGGGGGGAGAGGGATCGACGTGTCATAGATGTTGTGCCCTAAAGATCCCAAAAATATTAGCTTCTTTTCTTCGCATGCAAGATGACTAAAGAGATTTGGATGTCTACGGTGCTGGATTGGGTGAAGTCTGCCTAGGCCTAGTAGTTTTTTAAGGATATGTTACTGCGACGTGTTACAACTATAAGGAAAGTGCATCAAACAATTAGCTAATTCTTATTTATAGGTTATTTGTAGGAATGGACTAATCTTTTGCCATAATAGATTCTACATGGAAAATGTGATCATGCAAGTGGGGCCTTGTTTGAATCATGGCCCAAAATGCCGATTTCACTAGCATGTCAGTGAAGCCAGATATTGACATATTGGCAAATTGCTGACTTGTCACCAATATTGGCCTCAAATTAAGGAGGCAAGCAATAAAAAGGGAGAGACATGGGGCCAAATTCACTATTTCAGGGGCATTTCTCCAACTCAGTGAAACCAAAATGTCAGAAATATCGGTGAATTTCACTGACATTTTGAACTATGTTTTGAATCATGGTTGATGCAAATATTCAGCATTATTTAATATTTGCAGTTCAAGGTGCCCCCCCTTCTAATTATCGAAAAAACTTATTGCATGCCATATCCCTTTATTTAAATTCACATCTCACTGAAACCCTTCAACTACTACTACAGTTGAGATTTATATTGTAACCTACGGGCCTTTTCCCAAGTTAGTTCTTTCTTCATTTTATAAAATCCTGATGGTTTCCACTATATAGCAGACCATAGGGGTCTCTTTCTAAGGCATAATTTTCAGATTTATAAATCTACATATACAAACCAAAAAAGGCATCCGTAGTCTTATATTGATCAATAGATTTCTGATAATTCTACAAAGCAGCAAGATTAGCCGATGAAAGATCGGAGGATACAATCCAAAGAGCAAGCTATATAACAAACTATACATCCTCCAAATTATGGTCACCTTTCCTCTGAGTATTCATTAGCTATTTTTTCATTTGATCTTTTCCACATGAGAGGCTCCAATGCAACTTGAATCTGCATATGTAGTGCAACAGTTTACTCGAATTGACAAAAGATTCCAATATGAAAAGAAATACTAGAAAAATAAGTGGCATAATGACAACTTCCAGGAATATGTCAAACCTGACCTTCGACTTTGTAGAGAGAAAATTGCTTGTAATCAATGCAACAGGATTTGAAGGAATCTGCATTGTAACAGAGAAAATGCCCAAATAATAAACAATCAATATGATGAGAACAAAAGAAACATAAAAAATAATAAAGACCAATACTGAGTTACAGACAGTACCAACATAGGGGATCCATTCTTTGCAATATATCGTTTTTTCTGCGAAATTGGCTGGAAAATAAAGTGCAAATGATCACAAATAAACAGAGTGATTTAAAATTTGTGCACAGAATTTAGAACCAGAACAAGCATCTGTCTAATAAATTATAAAACTAGTAAGTGAAATTGAAGTTCTGGAAATTGATTTAACTAAAGTGGAATAAAAATTATATTCTTGTGCTAGGAGTGAGATTACTTGGAGGTGCAATGAGTAGGGACAAAGGATTTGTTGAAGACATGGCTATGAGGAGGGCCACCAAAGCTATTGACTTAACGCAATTACTTCCTCAGTTGGATGATCCACGAAGTGAGCTTCTTTTATTACGATCAGTTGGATGATCCAAAGCTCGTGTTTGTCTAAGGACATGTCAACCCGCATACATGGAGCAAGCCGCTACATGTTTAAACAAAGGATTATGTGGAGCTATTGAGGATATTGTGGTTTGTGGAGGCCCTTTCTTTGGCGACCTTCAATAGCGGGTGGTGTCCATACCCATCAAGCTCGGTGGATTAGGTCTGCATTCCGCTATTGAGGCTTCCTCATATGCCTTTGTGGCCTCTAGAGCTCAATCTTAGGTGCTCCAAGACCACATTTTACGGGACGGTGGGATACATGATATGAATTATGATTTTCTAGATTCCATAGAGGGCTTACATATAACACTCCCATCTCTAGATCTTACATGTTTCGCTAACAAAGATATTGTCCCCTCTAAAGCCCATAATACTTTGACGAGTTCCCTTTTTAACAAAATTGTTAAAGAAATTGAAGTTGAGTTTGACATCACTACTAGACAAAAGGCAATATTTCGATGTTTGCAATCCGACCATGGTCAAGCTTTCCTTTTAGCTATTCCTATTGATGGCCATGGAATGCATGTCACCTATTGGTATCGTACTATTCTCAGATATCGCCTTATGATTCCTCTATTCCCAGACGATGAGGCATGTCCAATATATCACAAATCTTGCATGGATGTCTTTGTGGAGCATGCAGTTCATTGCCGTGAAGGCCCATGTTTTAAATATAGAAATGATCTTGTTAGGGATGTCCTCTAATATGTACTCAGGCAGGCTAGGGATGCTTCAAAGAAAGCACCTGTGAATTTTTTGACTGATCCACAAGAGGGGAGATCCACACTCAGACCAGCAGGTGTTTTAATTTTTGGATGGGCTGGAGGAAAACATACATATGTTGATTTGACTGGAGTTTCTCCATTGGTTGGTCCGATAAAAGGTGATTTTATTGTGGGACGCGTTGCACAGAAAGTTGTCTCAGTTAAAGTTGCTAAACATGAGAAGGTGTGTATTGACAATCAACATGTTTTCATCTATTTCAATTTTGATACCTTTGGATTCTTGGCAACTGAAGCGGTAGGGCTCCTTAAGGGTCCAAAAAATTACGTATAGCAATGTTATGGTTCCGAGGTCTATGGATGTTGCGTTTCGAAGAACTGGATTTGCCATCCAAAAGGGATTGGCGGCGCAACTTGTTGCTCATCTCTCATCAGTCTCTCTGTAAAAGTGTTTTTTTAATGAAAAATATGTGAACATGATGCAATCCGTTAAAGAAGAGGGGTTAGCCAAGGATGTGCCAAGCCAATTGTTTAAATACGTAATTCCAGTCTTTTGTAAAAACGCCTTCCGTAAAAATCTGTATACATAGTTAAAGCTGGGTTTTTCCCAGTTCTGGTGACATGTGGATTACTCTGTCACTGTTGTTGACAATCCTCTCACCTCTAAGATATGAGCCTTGCAGACAGCCTCCTTTGGTGAATTATGCGGACAACCTCCCAGGTGGATCTATCTTATGAGCCCCTGTCGCAAGAGGCAACAACACATTCCCACACGTGGCTAAGAGCAAGGTCCTATGGATCAAAATCGTGTTCCCCATTCGAGTCCATAGGGACAGCATCAGTGACGTGACCGCAAGGGTTTCGAGACCAGGAAGAAATAAGGTGAAAGTGACCGTGGGGTGTTGGGCAGGGAGGGAGGTTGAGCAGAGGAGACATGGAAGAGGGTGCCCCCTTACTGCCTCCTCGTGTTCTCCTATCACCACTTTCAAGACTAGGGCTTGGTCTTGGAGTGACGAAGGGTGAGTTTGGTTGCAGTCAACGGCTCCTCCGACGTTGGACATGAGGGAGATGGACACCGATGGGAGCTCCGCCAGCTTCGTCGGGGCATTAGAGGAGGGGAGGCGGTCGAGGGAGACGACAAAGCAGAGGCCACAAGCCATGGAGGTGAGGCGAGAAAGGCGACGAGGGTGGAGAAGGCGTAAGGGTTGAGGGTAGGCCTGCAAGGTAGCGACAACGGGTTTGCGTTAGAAAACATGCAACTACGGCCAACATCGGAGTATCGGAATGAATAACCAAACAAGAACACGTCTAATGATGCCTAGTCGTCTGGTTTATCCAACAAGAACAATACATATCAATTAATTGGTGTTTCCAACCGCAATCAAAAGTGCATATATCATTGCTTGGAAAACATTAAATATTTGAATGATGTAGGACTAAACCAGAATCATGCACACTTTGCTTCCACTCTTACTCCTCATTCTAGAGCATAGTTTTTCCTTACGGGGAGAAAACAATTTATTACTTGGTCAAGCATAGTTTTTCCTTACGGGGAGAAAACAATTTATTACCTAGTTTTAGTTTCGTTATAATCGTTGATTAGGCATTTGAACTCTTATCAGTGATTCTCCTAACCATTCATGTCGATCACAAACCTATTCGATTCAATGCAATGCCAAAGATTTTTAAGAAAGCTTTGCTTGCTTAAGATTTGACTTCAATCTCTCCATTCAGTAGAATTGCCAATTCTACATAGATCGAATTAGTTTCTAAAATTTAAATAAAGGTTAACTTTCAAAGTTTCTACAGATCATTGTATACATTATCTGGCATAAAATGTTACATTACTATTGCCCCGTGCTTGAATTACCATGTTGGTTTCCTGCAATTTTCTGACTATTTGCAGCGGTATGGAGATATGGGGCATCGAGAGTTTCTGCCCGGTGATGTTTCTCAAGGCATCTTATGGGAAGTTCTTCACTGGAGATTCATATATTGTTCCGAATGTAAAGTTGCATTCTATGATATCGATAATTCCATATCTCGTATAAGTAATTGCATGCTTCCGGCCACGATGTGGCTGCATCGGACGATTGCTGAGAAGTTGAAGGGGGAGAGGCGATGTCTCGGGGATTCTTTGTGACATGGAAGACGGGAAATGACTGGTGCAGGTATTGCCTCTAGTTCGGTGGGTCCTGCAAATTCGACTTGAATAAACCAACTCGACTTAGCTATATAATTATGTTAGTTTAATAAGATTTTCTTGCAGTATAATTATAGCATTTAAATATCCTTTTATACTTCAATGGTATTTGTAGTTGGCAATTATTTTATATGAACTTATTCCATTCATAGAATAAATACATAGCATTTATTTTTTTCGCAAAAAATATAATCTAGATCTTTTCATAAGACATAATTTTTTTGTCGTCTTATTTAAAAAGAGATAGTAAAAACTTGGTAATTTTTATACCATATCAACTCAATTTTGTTCCGCCGCGAAGCGTGGGGTACATCCTAGTTAAAATTGAAGCCCATCCATGTGCTTTTTTCGAAGTAAAAGAGGGTGGGCACCCATGAGGGTGGACAACCACATTATGGACTAACAAGGGAATGCCACTTTTTCCCTAATGACAACTAGTGTTGCATCAACTTCAGTTTCTGGACAACGGCCATCATAAAAAATCTCAATGGGCGATCCCACCATCAAAAAAGCATGGCCAGCATCACTGCACAACACCTGCTAAACGACCTTTGGTTGCGTTCATTGGTGGGTTACCCTTCCAAAAAAGGGTTGCCCACCAGCTTTGCACCAGATTACCCACCTGATTACGCATCCTCAAATCCACCACCCCATTCGTAGGCTCCACCTCTCTCTGCTTTCGATCAAATCCACATTAATATCTCATTTCTCTCGTATAATCTGGTAGGGCCCACTCTTTCTCTTTCCTTTTCTCTCTTTTTCTCCCTCTTCTGTTTAAATAAAAAATATTAGACTATCACATATTATCATCTAAAAATTACAAAATAATCAAAATCATTCTCCAAACTCCAATGAAAATCACATCACAACTACCCTCCAACAACAGCTCCGCCATCCAAACAACAAAACAAACAAACAATTAACCCACCATCTTACCCCTTCAAAAAGGGTTATCCTTCTACCAGTTTACCCATGCATCCAAACAAACCCTTAGAGAGAAAAATATCAATCTCCTTCATTGAAACGCCCTGAATACATACCATGTTCTCGTCGATGCGAACAACATCAACCGACAAAGAGACCCTAAGGTCTCCATGATTTCAGAAACAACGGATTGGATGTCCCATTCTTCCTTCAAACACCCTCGGATCACTCAGTCCCCTGCATTCATCGATACACATGGACTAAAGGTACCAACCTTAATGACCTCAACAAATGACTAGCCCACACCCACCTCTTCCTCGATCACCCTCACAGGCCTCAACACTTCATAAGAAAGAATGGTTCCCGTCGAACCCAGCTATCAGACCACACGCTTCACCAAGCAATGAAACGTTTGTCCCCAAGCACCTCACGAAAAGCAATGTCATTGATCCGAACTATCCAACGCACGATGGACATGAACACCGCATTTGAAACATCAAGGACCCTATTTCCAGTGGGTCACAACCTTCCGATCATCCTCCAACTTCCTCTCTAAATGAGTGATAACCATCTATATCTTCCTCTCAACGTGCTTGGTGACCCTTTGTAGCCCCTTCTGCCCTCTATGACCCCTCCGACAAACCCAAGCTCTCCCTACCGCACACCCTCATGTCGTCTGATATGTCAACATAAATGTAATTTGTAAAAATGCAATGTATATTATTAAATGTAATTTTGACCGAAGTTAAGTTATGATATTCTTACATTTTTTAATTTAGGAAAAATAGATACATTGCGATGCAACTACCTTTTTTTAAGCCAAAATAGAGGGGAACACATTGTGGTGTCTGCTCCAGATGCATTAAAAAAAAGCAGAGAACTACCCTATTTCTTACAATGGTATGAGTGATATTTCAAGGATATGTTCCATTAAAAATTATATTACAATGGCACCTTGAATAATATCCAAACACAACCATTAAATTAATTTCATAAGATATAATTGGTTAGTAACTCGGATTATTTGTTCTTCAAGTGTTGAGCGTCTGATAAATGCCAACTTTATACTCGTAGAAACAAAGGCAACAAGTTTTCAAGTTGAAGTGGAGTCGGCTACATGGATTCTTGCAAGGGGAAGGCGGTTCTCCGGTCCGGGGAGGATGACAGGCGTGGCTACGCGTTCGAGGAGTCCCGCAACAAAAAAGGTGGTGGATGGACGTTCGTCTCTCATAAGAAACCGGGGGGGTGCTTCCGCTGCGTGGACAGGGGGCATCTTGCCTCTTCCTGCCACTTACCCCCTAGGTGTTACTCATGCGGTAGGGTGGGGCATCGGCAAGCAACCTGCATGGCGTTCCTTACAACAAAGGAGGCGATGCCGCCTACCGGACGACAGGCGTCTTTCGTTGGTGGCTGCTCGAGTGGAAGTTCTGCAGTTGTTTTCCAAGGGGGGGCCTTCGTTTGCGGATGTAGTAAGGAAGGTAGCACGAGGTGGTGCTGCGGCAAACCTTGGGGGTGTTACTTCTGCGTACGATGGGTTTGGCGGAGACCAACAAGCTGTCAAGGGCAGGAATATCGTACGTTCTTCGGGAATACATGCGGTTCTCGGTCATGCGGTGAGGGACGTTATCGACCTGGACGTGCTATCATCGCATTTGGCTGGGTTCCTCGACCCGCAATTCGCGGGGGACATAGTGAAGTTAGATGCAAGAAGGTGTTGTGTTCGCGGCTTATCGGAGTCGCAGATGGAGCGTTTGCTACGCAATGGGGATGTCGGGAGCGTATGCTGGAGGAGGTTGCACTTCGCTGATGGCTCCTGCAATGAGGTGGAGGTTTGCTTGGCTACGGTGAAGGGCGTCCCCTTCCTCTCTCGTTCGACTGGTTGCTTGCGGAGGGCTTTGAGTCGGTGGGGAATTGTTCGGGAAATCCTTGATGATGGTCTCAGACCGGGCACCCCGGTGGAGGAAACGAAGATCCTGTTCGAATGCGCCAGGAGCTTCCTCAACAAGGTCGGGCGGCGAAGTATGTTCGCGGAGATGAACGTAGGATGTTTCTCCTTCACGATAGAGCTTGTCGTCGATGATCCTCCGCCTCCGCCGGAGGTTCCGAGGTCGGCGGTAGGCGGAAGGCCAGGGGACGCTTCGGGCTCAGCGCTGGCGGTTGGGTTCCCAAGGAGACCTCTCGAAGGAAGGGCTCGAATGACTCCGGGCACGCGGCGCTTCGTGAACTCCCCTCAACCGTTGTACCTATCATCAAGAATGTTCCGTCTACAGGGTGACGTGGGCGAAAGGCTTTTGGATCCGTCTTCGGCGACAGTCTTTACAGAGGTGGGCTTGGACGCGGGTGCTGGATCTGGCCACGCGGATCCGTTCGCGGACCCGGGCTCGTGGGCGGGCGCTCAGGCGAGCACATGGGATGTTTCGGATCCGGGTGTCGGTAGGGTGATCTCGGACCCTTTGAGGTTGGTGCAGACCGTTACTTTCTCGGGCTCTTCGTCGCAGATCTTTCCTTTGGAGGGCTTTTGTGACGCCTTGGCGGGTGCCCCTCAGCTGCTATCTTTCCCTCTCTTCCACAATCTCCTTGCGGAGGGAAGACCTCGGCCACAGCTTTCCTTCGTCATGGCCGCCTCAATCTCGGAGATCAGCCAGGAGGGGGATTCCTTGGATGAGGCATCCCTGCTCGTGTTTCTGAGGCGGGGCCTAGCGACAGAAGGAGCGGGAAGAGGTATAGAAGAAGAAACAGAGCTAGGGTGTCAAGACCGGAAGCAAAACCTTGCTCTCCGTTCAAGCTTAGTGTGGCGGCGGCTGCTGGTGTTGCCAAGTGCAGGGGTTTGACGAAGGATCCAAATGAAACTCTTTTCTTGGAACGTCCGTGGCCTCGGGGATCCGGATAAGCGGAGAACCATGGGCTCTAGATTCAGTGAATGGGAATGCGACGTCATCTTGCTTCAGGAAACAAAGCTGCACTCCTTGGCGGGAGACGTATGGAGATCTTTTGGCGCGGGTGGTTTGGACCAGTTCAGAGCTTTGGACGCTACAGGGTCTTCGGGAGGAATGCTTGTGGCGTGGTGCTCGTCGACCTGGTCTTTTATCTCGATGACTCGTGGTCAGCACGTCCTGACGATGATCTTGGCCGGTACGTCCTCGTCCTCTCAGCTGGCCGTGTCGTGTGTGTATGGTCCCTGTGATGGTGGTTTGCGAGGAGAGTTGTGGGAGGATCTTTTGCAGGCTGGTAGGGCTGTCGGTAGGACTCCGTGGGTGGTAAGGGGTGATTTCAACATCACCCTTTTTACTACGGACAGACCCGAGGGGAGGGGGGCCAGGACCTGGGCTCCGCTGAGTTCGCTGACATCATCGACCTGCTCGGCCTCGAGATGATGGATATCGGGGACGTCGCGTATACCTGGAGGAACTCTAAAGCGCGCTCGTGTCTCGACTGATTTTTCGTTTCTAACGAGGTTTTGGAGGCTTTTACTTTGGCATCGGTGGAAGCCAAGCCGAGGTCGTGTTCTGATCATAACCCAATCTTGTGGTGCTCTGGGGTTGCCCCAACGCAGAGGGGCCTTTTTAGGTACGAGAAATGCTGGCTGCTGGAAGACGGTTTCAGGGAGATCGTGGCCTCACACTGGTCGAAGGTGGTGACCTCGGGTTCTGCTGCATCCAGGTTTGTCCAAAAGCTTTCCTCCCTGCGGGTCAGGTTGGCGGCTTTCAAGAGAGAGACGAGGGCTTCTAGGTGTGTGGCTAGGAGGGACGCGGAGGAGATTCGGAAGCTGGACGCGCTGGAGGACACCAGGGATCTTACGCCTTCGGAATTGGAATCTCGTGCGGCGGCGCAGAGGAAGGTTGTCGTGGAGGATAAGAAGCGTGTCACAGAGTGGAGGCAGAGGTCGAGGAGCATTTGGCTTCGGGAGGGGGACGCGAATACATCGTTCTTCCATCGTATTGCTAGTGGGAGACGCAGATCCAATGCCTTACGTTTCATCGTCGTCGATGGGATCAGGTTGGAAGGGAATAAAGACATGGGCAGAGCTGTTGCGAATCACTTCAAGAACGTGTCTGTTGCAACTCTCCCCCGGAGGTGGAAATGGTTGGGCCGGGATACTAGGCCTGTGACGACGCCATCCTGCGATGCTCTTCTCCGTGATGTTACCTTGGAGGAAGTTAAGGATGTTGTCTTGGACTTGAACGACGACGCTGCGCCTGGCGCCGATGGTTTCCATGTTTCGTTTTACAAAGACTTTTGGGACCTCGTTGGTCAGGAGGTGCTTGAGGTGGTTTTGGAGTTCTGCCAGGGGAATAGGGGTTTTGACCGTATCAACCGCGCGCTCATCGTGTTGCTGCCCAAGTGTTTGGCGCCGACATCCATCAGGGACTTTCGTCCTATTGCTATATCAAACGCCCTTTACTTGATCACGGCAAAGGTCCTTGCCGCTAGATTGGTTGTCGTTCTTGGGAACCTGGTATCACCGGTTCAATTTGCCTTCGTTCCCGGCCGGCAGATATCTGACTGCATCACTCTTGCTTCTAAATCATCGCAGATTGGCAGAGGAGGGGCACGAGCGGTGTCCTTTGGAAGGTGGATTTTGCAAAGGCGTACGATAGCCTCGACTGAAGGTTTCTGTGGTCGGTGCTGCGGAGGAAGGGTTTCCTGGACAAGTGGATTTCTTGGATGAGGTGTTGTTGGACATGCAAGCCCACGGCAAGCCATTATGCAATAAATGTTATTGCAAATATCATTCCCTGATCTGAAATGACGAATAAATAATTTGCATAATAGGTCCCTTAGTACAATTAGGGTTATGTACCATGGCCATCTTAATAATCATACAGCTGTTGATTCAACTATTGAATCATAGAGGCTGGTGCTTGGATGAATATCTAAAGGGTTAGATTGAGGACTCATCAAGCATCGTCAAATAATTGTTAATAGATGATCTCCAGCCTGAGTAGGAGATGGCAATCCTTATCTCTAAAGGCTGATATCTGACCGACCTCTTGATGCAGGTCCTCTGCATAGGAATAGAGATTCGGAGGTGTCACATTAGTTAGGTCAAAGAGTTGACTTAACGAAATCGAGATAACCAAAGTCCTATATCGTATGCTGTCACGATACAGGCACGCATCCTCTGACCGGAGACAGATGTGTTGCTATATGTCTGAGTATGTACATTTGGCAGACCAATAGGTTGATGACCTAACCAAGGTCTATACACCGGCGCGCTGGTGTGCATGTAAGGGCATATGAGTAATACGATCCCTCAAAGGGATCCTACAGGTTCAGTTACTGAACCGGAAGACATGAGCTCACTCATGAGATATTGGGAAGAATCAAATTCCGTGCACGGTCGTCTCGCTTTGGAAGCTTGACTGAATTTGTAGGTTTGATATATACTTTTGGAAAGTATATGATCAAGACCTATTTATGATATATGCTTTTTGAAAGTATATCATCGATACCAACTCCCAATGATCGAATGAGAAACTTACTGATAAAACCATGAAGTAGACAGTATAAAGTTGATCTAATACTTCGGGTTTATTCTGAGTCTTCCAGTATGCAGGATTTACAGGTATTGGGAATACCTGAGGGTGATGTGATCATAAACGATTGTATAACCATGATGCTTCCATTCCTAGGGAGTGATGAAACGGGTCTGGATTTTAATGACTCCTCTTGGTAGAGAAATAATCTGATCTTAGTCCAAATGTCGGACATTAATCTGAATGTGATTCAGATGCAATGAGAAGATTAGATTTATGATCTTGATTTAATCAAGCATCTATGAGAGGCCCGCGATCTGGATTTGAGATATGATCTCAATATCCAAGTCACTATACGTGGAACAATACAATCGCCCTGTCCTTATCTGCAAGTATCCGCGGAGAAAGCGCATTATCCTTGAAGGAGTTCATGGATAATTCTATTATTGATATATGTATCCAAGCATTGAGAAAATGGATAATTAAATGAGATTTAATTATCATGAGTAATATGAATTTGATTCATATTATAAAGAGAGTTATCTGAGATAATTAAATGTGATTTATTTATCAAAGATGTAAATAATATGAATGTGATTCATAACAAGAGAAATGAGATCCAAGGTGATTAAATATGATTTAATTATCATGGATATGAATAATGTGGATAGCAATATCCATATTATCATATATATTATAAATGTGATTTATAATATATAAGAGAGAGCTATTTGTAATTTACATTTGTTAATTAAATGTTAATGTGAATTGGATTCACATTGGACATTAAATTGAAAATGTAGTATACATTTTATTTTGGGTTGTGAATATGATTCACTAATTTCCAATGGCATGATTGCAATGTTCACAAAATAATTATGGATTATTTGTGTGAATAATTTACAACAAATAGTTGTTGTAAATAATGGAGATTTTCATAAGATATAAGATCTCATGAATAAGGAAGAGGAGTGCCTCCTTCCAATTAAGGAGGATGGACGGCCTCCTTGAATTGGATTCAAGGAGTGCCGCCACCCCCTATATGGAAGGGAGGCATGCCTCCTTCCTAAATCTCTCATATTGATTTGTTTTAAATTAATTTATATATTAATGATTTAATCAATATATATTTAATTAAATTAAATTAATTGTTGTTGTGTTTTTAGCAACAAATCATGACCATTGAAAGAAACACAATCAATGAGAGCCATTGGATTTGTGTTGTCCCATGGATTGAGATCCATGGATCCCAAAATGTTATAAAAGTAGAGGCCCCCTTTGCTCTTCTCTACACACAATAGTTGAGACAACAAATCTCCCTCTCTCTTTCTCTCTCTCTCCCTCTCATGGCCGTCCACCATGGATGCCCTAGAGAGGTTCTCCATCGTCGCAGCATCGTCGTTATGCTACCCGACTCTTTGCTCGTGGATATCCGTCTCCTTCGGTGCGCCTCGCTCGCGAAGAAGACGTCGGATCTCGTGTGTCGAGATCAGGAGATCCGCCGCTTGGATCATTAACATGGATTGCGAGAAGCACGCGGTTTATCCCCACGCTCGCAAGCGTCTCCTCCGTCGGATCGGACTTGAGACAGCAGGTCTCTTCTTTTAGAGACTCGATCGCAACCACGCTTCAAGAGGTAACCCTATTACTTGTTTGTGGTTTAGACGAAACGATCCGAGAAGTGTTCTTAGATCGTGTGGTTTCGTCGCATAAAAATTTTTAATTTCCGCTGCATAGAACAACTAGTACGAGTAGTCGTTCTTCGTCGTATTTGATACGACGATCACGCTTCCGTGATGCGCTTGAGGATCTAACCATATCATTCAGTTGTGTCACCACGGCTTCGTTTTCGGTCATGATCAATGGTAGGCAGGAGGGGGGTTGGATCCAACCTCGTAAGGGGGTGCGTCAGGGGTGCCCCCTTGCATCGATGCTCTTCATCCTTGTGGCCGATGTGTTGTCAGATATGGCGTCTCTTGTTGTCAGTCGTGGCTTCTCTGGAGGCTACTCAAGGGAGGGGGTGCGGGTACCGATTATCCAATACGCAGACGATACTTTATTCCTCATTGAAGGGGGTGTCGAGGAGGCCATTGGCATGGCTACGGCGCTGGAGATTTTTGCCGAGTTGTCTGGTTTGTTCAAGAACGACAATAAATCTATGTTTGTCCCTTTCGGGCATGCGGAGCATTTTGCAGATGGGTTGGCGGTGGTCTTAGCTTCTGCCCGCGTTGCCTTGCCTATTGATTACCTAGACATGCCTCTGGCTCTGGGGAGAACAAGGCTCCGTGATTGGTTGAGGGTGGTGGAGAAGGTTGAGATGAGGTTGGCGGGGTGGAAGGCTGCTATACTTTCGGGGGGGAGGGGGGGTAGATTGGTCCTGTTGAAGGCCGTCCTTTCTTCCATCCCAATTTATTTTCTTGCTAACCGCAAGATGCCGAAAGGGATTCGTGCAAGGCTGGAGAAGCGGATGCGCACGTTTTTGTGGGGAAGCCATATAACTGGACATGGAGGGATCCATCTGGTGGGGTGGGAAGATATCGCGCGCAGAAAGAATCTGGGGGGTCTGGGGGTGAAATCGCTTGAGCAGATGAATGAGGCGCTTTTACTTAAATGGGATAGCAAGGTCTGGGGCCCGGGGGAAGATCTCGTTTGCACGGTGGTTCGTAAGATTTATGACGTGAAGGGGGCGCCGCCTTCGCAGCAAGGTAATCTCGCCGCCATGATGCCCTTCTGGCGGGGCGTGGTGAAGACCTTCGTGAAGAATTTGGCCCTCTTTAGGCCGGTCCTTGTGGGGGGGAGACCTTCTCTTTTTGGGCGAATGATTGGTCGGGGGCGGGAGTTCTATGCTCTTGTTTCCCCCATTTATATGTCCTGGCGGAGGAGAAGCTTTGCTCGGTGGCGGATTGCTGGGTTGATGGGACCTGGTGCCCAACCTTCTCCGCTAACTTCTCCGATCAGAGATTTGATGAATTCCTGGAGCTGCTTGATGCCGTGAGGGAGGTGGGAGCTCCTTGCAGGGGAAGGGATCATTGGTGCTGGAAGGAGGGGTCGTTCTCGGTTAAAGGGGCCTACGGGGCCATCTCCAGGTCGCCGCCGACTAACTCGGAGCTGCTGAGCAGGGATTGTGCATCTATTTGGGCTCTTAGGCTTCCTGAGAGAATTGGGATCTTCCTGTGGTTACTTAGGAGGAAGAGGCTGATGACGCGAGATCGGTGCGTCAGGCTCCTTGGCATCATTGCAGACAGGTGCCTAATTTGTGGTGATGCGATTGAATCTGCGGAGCATCTCTTTTTTTCTTGCCCCATAGTCTCTCAGATATGGCAGGAGGCTGTTGTAGCTTGGTGCCGCTTCGACAACTTCCAGGCCTTCTGGAATTCGATCTACACAAATATGACTAGACCAAGGAGGGAGCGACTTTATCCCATGGCTATCCTTTGGGCGATCTGGCACGGAAGGAATGACTTACTGTTCTCGGGTCAAAGATTTTATAAGGAGAACGTGGGGATGTTTGCAAAACGCATGGTAGAAGACTGGGTGTTGTAGTGTTCCTGTACTGTCGGTGCGTGTGGTGTGATGTAGCTTTTTTCTCCCCTGTTGTTACTTTTGTTATTTTGGAATAAATTGTGATGGGGCGGACATCATCGAGTGTTTCCCCCTACCTTTCAGACTTTAAAAAAAAGTGCTCAGCGTCTGAGCGGGTCTGGAGGGAGGTTGGGATTCCTTGGGTGGCGACCGAAGGGGCAGCGGAGTTCTAGAGATCAGTCCGAGCAGTGGGCACTAGCTCTACAGATGATTGTTCCAAGTTGTTTGTTGTTCTGTGGGCCATTTGGGTTGGGAGAAATGACTTGATCTTCAATAACCAGATGTTTTACTCAGAGAATGTTGTGTCTCATTGTAATGCGCTTTATAACTTTTGGGTCTCACGGTAATGTACTGTTAACTTTTTAATGAAATAGTTGTTGCAGTGGCTCCCACCTCGGGAGTTCACCCTCTTTCCCATAAAAAAATGGTTAGCAATGATGGAGAATCCTAGTGAAAACTTCGCAACTAAAATAAGCACTAATCAAATCATTATAAAATCTATCTATTGTCCCACCTCCTTATCCCACCTACACAAGCAAAGCAAAGAAAGAACGTGAATAACTCACCCTTATTTCACTTTCATCCTACCAACACAAGTACACCAAAAAGTACGGGAATATGGAATAAACCCACTTTATTTCTTATTCCACCTTGTTATCCCATCTTCCTTATTCCCTGAGTAGATGTACTTTGGAAGCTTTTAGAGGATTAGAACGGCCTCAGTTTCCATAACATGAAAGGTTACGGAGTTATGAACTGTTAGCACAGATCAAAAAATATCATGGAATACAACACCCCGATGGCAACATGGATAGATGTGAAAAAAAAACATGCAGGCCTATAGGGTGGCACCACTTACGCATCCATGGGGCTGCGCACCGGTGGCGTGATGATGGTTGCAATGGACAGTGGCATCCTAGGGTAAGAGAAGGCAGTAATGCTCCGGCAAGCTGGGGTGGGACGGAGTCCAGCAAGTTACGCCCTTGATCGACAAGCAAGAGGGTGGCACCCCTAGGTAGGATGTGCCCTAGCAGCAGGATGAAGAGTCAGCAGTGGCACCCAGTGCCCCGGCAGGGTGGGGTGGGATGAAGTCCTAGCAGGTTGCACCCTTGAGCGGCAAGCGAGAGGGTCGCACTCTAGTGTGGGTTGTTCCCAGCCGGCGGGACGAATAGGATCGGAAACAAGAGGTTCAAAATCAAGGTTTATAACTTGGATAACATGTAGAAAATTGGAATTAAATAGTTTGGTGAGATGCAGGGTTCAGTGACTAGACAACTCTTTACTCAATTAAGGTCTGGATGTTTTTGGTGCTATTTCGGCCCCTACATAAACTGCCAAAAGTCCTTGTTGTTCCTTTGGCCTCAACGCACATAAGAATGAATAAATGGTGTGCTATCCTTGGGACCTTTGGGACAACCTATTGTTGCACTCCTTGGGCCTAATGCTTATGTCCAAGCAATTGAAGATTTCAAAGTGGCGTCCTCTAATTGAGAAGTTACAGAAATGGCTAGCTGGATGGAAATCTGTTACATTCTCAAAGGGAGGCAGACTTGTCTTGCTCAAATTGATTTTGGCAGCTATCTGATATACGTCCTCTCTTCCATGCCAATATCGGTGGGTGTTCACCTATTATTCAAGAAAATCATGCTGAAGTTTTTTTGGGATGGAGCAAAGCAGGATGTTCGTTACTTTGTGTTGGTGGAATGGGACGCTGTAACTTTGCCTAAATTGCAGGGTGGCCTCGGGGTCAAAAGAATTAAGGAATTAAGGAACTGAGCGTCAAAAAAAAGGAATTAAGGAACTGCCACAATTCCTCGCTGTCGATCGCACAACAGACCTTGGCTCCATGGATTCTGAGTATAGATTGATTTGGCTTCCCCTCATTCCTCCACACGTGAAGAACTTTTTATGGCAATTGAAGCATGGCAGATTAGCATCAAGGCCAATAATTAGCTTCTGGTCCCAATCGGGGGACTCATCATGCCCTCATCGATTTATTTCATTGGAAGATTTTTTGAGAGAAAACAGGGTGGGATCCATGTTTTCCATAGACTTGTGGGCGTGTACGCACATTTGGGATCCCTGTTTTAGTTCATTGGAAGATAGCGAACCTATTTTCTTTGAATGCCCATTTTCCATAGACTTGTGGGCTTGTATAGGCTTCTCTTTGATACGGATTCCGAGTTCGGACGAGTTTTAGCATTCTATGTATTCACCATGTGTTGTTTCTCACGATGGTCGCATGCCTCTTTTCATGGTTCTTTGGGTGATTTGGCTCTCGCATAATGAGACATTATTTCCTCATGAGCAATGCTTAGTGGATTGTATGTTGACTCATATAGTCATATTAGGATTTTATGCGAAGCATGATCGGCTCGCTTCCCACGCCTTCTTACTTTGTCTTCCACGTAGGATTACATGGCGGCTGAAGTATGGTCAGATGAAATGTGGGTACCAACTTTCAAATGGGCAATGTCAAACCAATGATTGCTCAATTACGTTGATATTCAAGTCGCTTTAAATAATCAACCCTATCCTAGGGAAAGAGGCCATTGGGTATGGAGAGTGTTATTTTAGTGCGAAGAGCGTGTACATAAGCATCGACAGTCCTCAAGAACTGACACGAGGGACTTTGTTCGTAATTGCATATTTATCAGTGAGTTGAAGGTGTCATCTCATATCAATTTTCCTTTGGCAGATGCGATAGAGAGCTTCGTGTCATCTCATATCAATTTTCCTTTGGCAGATGCGATAGAGAGCTTCTTTTGACGAGAGATTGTTGGTCTAGGCTTGTACCAGATCGAGATGACAGGTGCCCTCTCTGTAAGGTTGCGATGGAGTCAATTGATCATCTGTTTTTTTTCATGTTAAAGGGCTAAAGCTATTTGACAGGACTTGGAGATCATATGGGTCGACAGCAGTGACGTGTGAATTTTGAAACTTAATCTTCATTGATAGATCTCCCTACTAACAGCGTATTGCACTGCCCATATGCAATGAATAGTTGACAAGGGTTGTTATATCGTTGCTCAAATATAGTTCAAAATTTGCATGGGCTCTCACACGAGGAACACTTGCGAGTAAATAAGCTAGTTCAGTTGCATCGTCATTCGGATGCAATTCAAAATTTTAAACGGTTCTCATATGATGGACATACACAGGTAAATAAATTAGTTCAAAAGGGATCTCATAAGAAATTGTAGATATGTAGTTGGAATATTGGAACTTTGACCGGCAAATCGATTGAGATAGTTGATACGATGGAGAATTGGAGAGTGAAGATTCAGATACTATGTCTCCAAAAGACAAAATGGGTCGAAGAGAAAGCAAGGGAGATCAAGAAGATAGGCTTTAAATTATAGTATCCATGTAAAGAGAAGGGTAGAAATGGTGTTGGAGTAGTTGTGCATAAAGATTTGAAGGATTTTGTGATTAGGGTGGAAAGATTTGGGGATCAGCTTATTTTGCTCAATTTGATGCTTGAAGAAGAATTCTGAATATCATTTCAATTTATGCACCACAAATTGGTTTAAAGGAAAAGATTAAAGAATTTTTTAGGAGGACTTGGATAAAAATTATGCAAGAGATCCCCACAAAAAGGATTATTTGTATAAATGGACATTTTAATGGACATATGGGCAAGGATGCTTCAATGTATGCTAGTGTTCATGGAGGCCATGGCTTCGGGGATAGAAATAAAGAGGGAAAAGTCATTCTGAATTTTGTAAAGGCTTATGACCTTTTCATAGCAAACACATTCTTCAAGAAGAGGGGCATATAATTACTTATAAGAGTGGCCCGACTAAAATACATATTGATTACATTATGATAAGGAGAAGAGATCGGTTGTATTGCAAAAACTGCAAAGTAATCCTATGAGAGAGCTTAACATCTTAGCATCATTTTCTAGTCATGGATGTGCAAATAAAAGGGCTAATAAAGAAAAGAATGGTTCCCAAGACTTTTAGAACTAGATCATGGAATCTTCAATTGAAGCAATCAAGCTTCAAGGAGAAGTTTTTCGAAGACTTATCTTGGGATTGTGATGAAAGTGCAAACGAGATGTGGGAAGCGTTAGTATCTTGTATACATAGGGTATCCAAGGAGATGTTGGGTGAGTTTAAAGGAGCTACATGCCAAAAGGATGCCAGCGGTAGAGTAAAGAAGTGCAAGAGAAGCTTAAAATTAAAAGAGCTTGCTTTAAAGATGTGTATAAGGATATGACAGAGGAAACTATCACAAATTGCAAAATAGAGAAGAAGGAAGCCAAGAAGGTTGAAAGTAAAGCTAAGTCAAAAGCTTACGAAGTTTTGTACAAAAAGCTTAACTCTAAGGGGACCAGAATAATATATTCAGACTGACCAAAGAAAGAGAAAAAAGATCAAAGATCTTTCTCAAGTGATATGCATTAAGGATGAGCAAGGACATGTGCTTGTTACTCAGACGGATATAGAGACTATATAGAAGCATTATTTCTATAAGCTTTACATTGAGTAAGGGATTAAGAATATCACTTTGAAAGATCTAGGTAGTAATGAAAGTTACCTCAATCGCACAAGTTGTAGATAAATACAAAGGAGAAGTAGAGGAGGCTTTGAAGGTTGTGAAACTGAGAAAGGTGTAGGAGTAGGACACGATGGCATTTCTACCGAAGTATGGAGAATTCTAGGTGAACGTGGTTTGACTTGGCTCACAAGTTTATTCAATGGTATTTGGTAAAGAAGGAAAGTACCTGAAGAATGGATGAGAAGTGTCATGGTCCCTCTTTACAAGAATAAAGAGAAATTCAAAATTGTTTGACATGCAGAGGTATCAAATAGATGAGTCATACTATGAAAATTTGGGAAATTGCGATTGAAAGGTCCAGACAAGTTTCCAAAGTAACAGAAAACCAATTCGAATTCATGTCAGGTCACTCAATTATTGAAGTTATTCACCTAATGAGAATAATGGAGATCTATAGAGCTAAAAGGAAGAGCCTCCATATGATTTCTATTGACATGGATGAGGCTTATGATTCGGTCCCATGGGAGATCTTGTGGAGAGTCTTAGAGCGGAGACAAGTACATGGCATATACATTAACATTTTATAAAGGACATGTATAATGGAGCTTCATCTTGTGCAAGAATCCAATCTAAGAAGACTGACTATTTTGACATCAATATCGGTTTGCATCAAGGTTTAACTTTGCGTCCATTCCTTTTTACTTTGAATATGGAGGAGTTGACTAGACACATTCAGAATGAGATACCTTAGTGCATGTTGTTCGCCAATGATATTGTGTTGATTGATGAGTCTAGATATAGGGGATAATGAGAAGTTTGAGGTTTTGAGACATGCCTTAGAGACTAAAGGAATTCGTACAAGTAGGGAAAAGACTGAATATATGGAGTGCACATTTGATGGAAGTACTAGTAAAGGAATTGAGGTGAAGATTGGAAAAGATAACATTCAGAAGAAAAAAAATTAGACACTTGGGATATATTTTGCAACATGATGGGGAAATCGATGATGATGTTGCTCATATAATAAATGCAGGTTGGCTAAAGCGGAGAGGAGTATATTATTCTATGTGATAAGAAAATTATCACATAGAACAGAGGAGGTTGAGGGCTATTTTGATAACAATAAGGTGCTAGACTAAATTAGGCTCTATTGTTCTATTTTGATAGGTGTTGGACTCGTGACTGGAGATGGGGAGGTTGAGGGCTCTCGCGACTAGTGATGGATGGATGCCGGTTTCCCCAGAAAAGGTGCGATTTCGGGAGACCTATGTTGTAGTGGCAGGAGGTTTAGCGAGGAAGAAGGTTATGGTGATGTGGCGTCTGATTCGAAGGGATGAAGCTAACGGGTCAAAGATGCCATCACACAGTACCAGTAGGGTTTGCTTTCATTAAAGCGATGATGATGATATGGCTGCCTTTTGTCGGAATGACATTGTATGTTTCGCATGTAGTGGAGTTGGACACCATTGTAGTGTTTGTCCCCATTTGGTCGAGGTCAACGCGTCAAGCTCGGTTACGAGGATCACCAAAGGGTTTCGCTCCTGAAGTGTGTCAGCGTCCGCTCAACAAAGTTCTAGTGGGACTTACGCGTGCCCTTATCACTACCTTCAGGTTGTAATGGGAAACATTGTTCTCAGGATTGGTGCTTCTCGAGGGGATATTATCCTTTTTGAGAGTTATATCATCTTTATGCATGGTCTTTCAAAGGAGGAGGTGTATTCTTTGATGTAAGTTTGATGGCCACATCCTATGATGGAAGCGGTGGTGTGGCGGCGGCTGACTCTTTGTGATGGTGCATCTCAAGCCATGTTTTACAAGGTACTCATTTTGAAGGGTCTCCCTCTCCAAGCGTGGGACCTCAAATCTTTAGATTCCTTGATGGCGGAGCACGGCAAGGTGATATTCATGATCAGCAATGGCCTCTCAAAAGGAGTGGAAATAGACGTGAAGATCAAAATCGTCTGCAAATCGAGGGTGATACCTTCCGAGGTTTTCTTATAAAATTCGGCAAAGCAGTGTTTCGCATGAAACTTGAGGGGGATGGCGCCACCACGTACAGCGCTGAGGGTAGCAGAGGGTTGTTGCCAACGTTGTCCCAAGGCAGCCAAAGCATCGTGTTAGGTATGACTCCCGAGCCGATCTTTCAGGTGCCTTCAGGTGAAGCTTAGCGGGCACCACTTGTGCTTTCGGTGGGTGAATGATCTGGTCCAAGGATTCGGATCCAAATCGCCTCAACAAAGGGGTCGATTTGCACCTTCTCGGCCAAGGATTCAACCCGAACCGACCTACGTGTTGGTTAGGTTTGGTTTTTAGATCCCCTTCGACTGGTGTCATTCTTTGTTTTTTCGTATCCTCGTTGAGATACCTCTTTGGATTTGTTGTTCCCCTTCCCCTCCAATCAAAGAAACCCTTCTTCGAAGCCTACAACAGAACATTCCCCTCCGATGTTGGGATTGAGGAAAACTCTCTAAGAATCTCTGGTTCTTCTAAGGGTCTTGTGGTCAGGGCTTTGATTTCTAAACATGGGATTTTGCAAATGGAGGCATGCGAGGCCAGGAGGCATCTCTCCCCTAAGCTCTATTCACCCTGGCGCTATGGGAAATTTTATGCGAGGTGGTACTCGAAGGAGAGTCGACGACGCCTTAGACTCGTGGTTTGTAGCAGCCTGGAGTTTCCACGAGGGGGCTTACTAGTAGCTCACAGGGGGGTTGGCAGTAAGACGGAAGGGGACTCTCCAAGTCGAAAGTTCTCCTTTGCATGGCATGTGCTTGAAACTAGGAATTGTGTTCAGGGCGGTTGACTCAAGAGGAGAAGATCGAGGTCCTCACGAGTCAAGATCTTGGGTCTAAGGGAGCTACAAATGCTAATGTTGCAAACTGCAGAGGCTGATCGAGAATTGGTGGAATGTATGGGTGTCATCTCACGCGTAGGACAAAGATGTGTGTCTGAATGAAGATCACTACATGGAATGTGAGGGGCCTTGGGAGACCTGAAATAAGAGTGGTCGTGAGAGACGTGTTAGAAGTGAGGGCGAAATATCGTGATGTTTCAGAAAATGAAATTTCACAGGACATGGATGGGATTTGGCGATCAATTGGTAGTTTAGTTCTAACAGAGTTCTGTGCGCTCAATTCTATTGGGGCTTTTGGGGGCCTTTCTGTGGCTGGAATGGTGATAATTTTGCTTTGGTGGCTGAGGAGGTGCTTGGGCGCGATGCGGTTGAAATTAGGAAAGAATTGTTGAGGGTGAGAAGAAAAGAAATTGGGTGATGGGATAGGGAGGAGCATGCCAAGCTGTGTGGGAAGGAAGAAGATAAGGAGAACTGGATTGGAGGATTTGAGAGGAGAAAGAAATTCAAAGGAGAAAGGAGAATAAAGCCAATGGTTGATCAACTTTTACTCCATTCCATCTCTTACTACAAAGGAATAGGTTGCTTAAAATAGTGAACCAACCTATTAAAACAAGCAACCTTCATCCAAAAGACACATCTAAACCAAAAGGCACATCCAAAGATTGGGACTATTTATTTTTTTAACTAAAATTAGAAGTTGTAATAAAAATAAAATTACAACATAACTAAAATCATATATTTTCGGAATGCATCAATTTCTATCGCTGAAAAATGTCGTGTTCCTGCAGGATGGGATCGAAATAATTCTGGAGGAGATCAGGACGATTGGCACCAAGTTCTGCCTCATTAATCCATGAACTGTCATGTACATCATGTCATGTCCATTGTACTAGGTAGCACCTGGAAATGCCCTAACCAGTTGCAACTACACGGACGTCGAGAATGTCTTCAATAATATTTGTAGTTGTGTCTTCAATAATACTTGTAGCTGCAATAAGCGGGGTGGTGAAAGGAAGGTAGTCGACGTCATGATCGGTCAATGCAAATGATTCGTGCGGGTCTACATAATAGTGGAAGAGCTCAGAGACATTGAAAACGAGCAATGTTGGGATGTCTGACGGAAGATCAAGGACACGTGCATTTAACCCTATGCATTTGATAATGCGAAAAGTTCCAAATTTCCTGGCACTCATTTTTTGGTGGACTCTCACTGGGAATTGTTCTTCGCGAAAATAAACCATAACCAAATCTCCCTCTGAAAAATCAAATTCTCTCCTGTGAGCATTGGCTTGGGCTTGGTACTTGGTAGTCATGTTTTGTAAATGGGTTTGGACTTGTAGGTCGATCTGGTTTAGATGTTTTGCAAGTTCCTCGACAGAGGAGCTGGTTTGCCATGGGGAATTGCATAGTCGTAAAAACACTCAAAGGGGGATGTCAATGGAATGGTTAGGGGAACTGTTGTAGGCAAACTCAGCATTTGGAACAACCAATTGTTTTGGGTTGTCACCTGCAAGACATCTCAACAAATTTCCCAAATATATATTACAACTTCCATTTGACCATAAATTTGGAGATGACATGCAGTGCGAAATTGTAATTTAGTGCCTAATGTTTCCCATAATGTGCGCCAAAATGGCTCAAAAATCTCTATCACGGTCGGAAGTAAGGGTGTGAGGAATGTCATGTAAGCGAAAATGCTAAAAACCGATTTACGACATTAGAAGCATTTGATGTTTTCTTGCAAGGAATAAAATATACCATCTTGGAAAACCGATTAACAACAAAAACTGAATCGACTTTACGTGCAGTAAGCGGAAGCTCTAAAACAAAGTCCATGGAGACATCTTCCCAATGTCGTGTCGAAGTAGGCAGAGGAATGTACAAATCAGTGTTTTGCGAGTGATCTTTAAAGCGTAGGCAATTTTGACATTGTTGGACAATTCTCATGACATCACGGTTCATTTTAGGCCAAAATATTTTTCCTTAACCATGAACAAGGTCTTATCCCACTTAATGGTCTAGTGGTAGTACAGTGTGTCTACCACACAATAGAACAGGGTTCAAATCCCACTCTTGCAGGGGTTGCGTTAGGTAGTCGACGGCCAGCGTAAAAAATAGTTGAATCTTTCAACATGGATTTGAGCAAGAATCCATGTAGCCGACCCTACTTACAGTGGGAGAAGGCTTAGTACGTTTTTATGAACAAGGTCTTATCAAGACCAAAATGACTTTCTAATCCTCCACCATGAATTACACATATTAAATTTTCACAAAAATATGAGACTGGAATGCAGAGATTGTTGTCATGAAAGAGATACCCATCATGGAGGATATATTGAGAGGGTTGGGGAAGAGAGCCATCCAAACATTCCCCATAAATAGCTCCAAAGTCATGATCAATCAGGTACAAATCTCGAAGAGACTCAAAATCAAGTGCTTGTGCAGATACAATGGTCAAGACGTGCAATCGTCGACTAAGTACATCATCCACTTTATTCGATGTTCTGGCCTTGTGCTTGAGGTGAAAGGTGCACTCTTGTAAGAAACTAACCCATTTAGAATGTCTTTTTTCCCAAAATTGATGCGGTTGAAATTGGGAAGAATTGGTAAGGGGTGAGAAGAGAAGAAATTGGGGTACGTGGATAAGGAGGTGCATGTCAAGCTATGTGGGAAGGGAGAAGATAAGAGATGAGAACTGGATTGGAGGATTTGAGAGGAGAAAGAAATTCGAAGGGGAAAGGAGAATAAAAACAATGGCTAGATTTACATTTATGTTTGTAACCCTTCGGGTTCCGTAACCTTTTGTGACCCTTCAAGTTCCGTAACTCCCAGTGACCCTTCAGTTTCCGTAACCCTTATAATGTCTAGGGTTTTCTCTCTATATAAGAGACCCTAACTCTATGGAATAAACATCTCACTCGTTCCTCTTATCAACATGGTATCAGAGCGACGTTCCTAGATGGAAGCCTAATACCCTAAATCCGCCCCCACCACCAGCCCTCTCTCCGCTGACAAGGAGAGAGGGTTAGACCTCCTGCATCGCCCATGGATTCGATGGTCTCGCGTAAGGCAGTGTTAGTCCCCAACAACACCAGCTGCCACCACCAGCGGCATCTAAAGCATCGCCCAAGACTAGCAGCTCCAACCGCCTCTTGCATCGCTGGCACCATCTGGAGCCCCCCCCCCCCTCTTACAGCCCCTACTTCACCACGACTTGTTTCTCCCAACTTGATGTTACATACTCTTTATTCCATCAAGTATGGGAGAAAGGGGGAGTCAGAGATGATTCTTCAGGATGTCCGCTATCCTACCACGACTGACAAACCAACACTCCAGACTACTACTCTGGTCATTCGTCTTCACCGAGCATCAACTTCTTCATCAGGGCGTATACTTATTCTTTTACGATCCGACTACTCCTCTGCACTGGACTTGATCTGAAAGCCGCAGACTCGTCCCCGAGCGAGGTCTTCTACCAGACTACCAGTAGCGGACATATGTTCTTATGATGCATCGTGTGAAGATGTGGTGCATACTTTTTCTTTTTGTTACAAGTTGTAGCTTTCTCAGCTCCAGCTTGAGGGGGAGTGTTAGAGTTATTAGATTTACATTTATGTTTGTAACCCTTCGGGTTCCGTAACCTCCCGTGACCCTTCGGGTTCCGTAACCCACTGTGACCCTTCAAGTTCCGTAACTCTCAGTGACCCTTCAGGTTCCGTAACCCTTGTACTGTCTAGAGTTTTCTCTCTATATAAGAGACCCTAACTCTAAGGAATAAACATCTCACTCGTTCCTCTTCTCAACAATCTCCTTGCTACGAAGGAGTAGGTTGCTTTAAACATTGCCATAAAAAATACAACAACAGAACTAAGATCAGATATTTTAGAATTTCAGGAAGACACTCTATTTCGGTGGTTCTCAAATGCAAGGCGGATAATTTGGAATTTCCTATAACCAATATATATGGGCCTCGTAACGAGAGCATGGAAGGTCATATCGATATCGATATCGTTTCGATATCGTATCGATACGATATTTCGACGATATATCGACGAACCTTTGTGAAGAAAATGCCTGAAAATCGGGATATATCGCCATATCGATGCACATATCGGTCCCATGTCGATATCGACATGGTCTCAAATTTCAGCGAAATTCAGTCGAATTTCTGTCGAATATCGATATCCAGTCGAAATCGAAATTCAACCGAAATGACCGAAATGACCGTAATATGGGGGTCCTAGTACAAAAAATGACCGAAATGACCGAAATTTCGGACGAAATTCCACCGAAATTCCATCGAAATTCTGTTTTGGTCGGTACCGAAATGGTGACCGAAACCGACATTTAAGGCCTTGGATATCGATATATCGGCGATATATCGTCGATATATCGCGACATTTCCTTCCATGAACGAGAGTAGTGTTAATATTGTTGGACGATCTCTGTCTCTTGAGAGCTCAATACCCCTTTTGGCATGGTTTTTAGTAGGAGATATAAATGTCACGCTTCGGTCTGATGATCGTCGTGTGCATGGGAGTGTTGATGCTAGTTATAAGGAATTCTCTCGTCTCATTTATGAGCATGCTTTGTAGATTTTGGACGCAAGTGGTTGTTGATATATGTGGAGAAACATTGGGCCTTGGTCACGCATTGACCATTTTTTTGGCATCCATGGAGTTTACTCTTATGTTCCCTTTGGCTCGTGCATGGGCTCTCTCGTGTGCTCACTCAAATCATACCCTGCTCCTGTGGTCCTCTAGTGATGAGTATTGCCCAAAGACCTTTAGGTTTGAATGTGCCTAGCTTCAGGAAGATGGTTTGCATAATATGGTGAAAGTTTTGGTGTGCTTGTCAATTTGACTGGTTGATGCACCAGTTAGAAGATGCGAGATATGGGATGTTGACCTGGCTAAGAGAGGGCGAGAAAGGCCCAAGAAGTGTCGGAAGGAGAGTATTAGAAGGGATCTTATTTATTTAGATCAAAGCTCTAGAATGATCCAAGATAGATATGTATGGAGGCAAAAAATCCATGCAGCTGACCCTACTTAATGTGGGAAAAGGCTTCGTTGTTGTTATTGTCTTCATTGATAGATCCCGAGCAAGTAATGAGATCCCCCCCTCCCATGCAGTTATTTGGGTAATCCGGCTTTCCCATAATAGGGTTATCTTCTCTTATGATCGTTTTCATGCTGAGGATGTAACCTTCCATGGCAAAACTCTCCTTGAGTCATGTCTCATGTAAGGTAACCCTAGTATTTTTCCAAACATACATAGGGTGGGCAACTTATCATGTTTTCCCGTTTTATTCCAAAAACACAACTCTTACTTAACTCTCGTGCCCAATGGTTTCGTATACAGAGAAACCAAAGGAGAATATTACACGGGTCGCCAGAACAAAAAGAAACATATAATCAGCAACCAAAGATAATAAACTCCCCATAGAACATACACCCCTTTCAATGGTGGAACCTAGTGAAAACATCTTTAGGTGTTTGGTTTTAATTTTTTTATGTTTTGGCTCAAGCATTCTCCTTATATGTGCATACAAGACCATTGGCATGGGGTACATAGGTCTCTTGTCCATGATCACGAATCAAACTTCATTTTCATGGAATGGATATTTTAATCTAACTTTTTTCTCGGCACTCTCGAGGAAATTGAATTATCGAGTGAACTTCCTAACAATATAAAATTCAAATAGAGGAACATGAAAGCCTAACCAACTTTTGTGATGCACCATGAGTTCAAGAAAGCAGCACCAAGGTGCTTGTGGGACCTTGAAGGCACAGGTGCCAAGGTTCTTCTCCCTGAGGTGGCTTGGATGTTTTTGAAGGAGGGTTGTGCCCTACATCACCCAATGTTAGGGTTGCGTTGGGGATGGTGGTGAGTTCTCTCTCCTACGGTAGGGGGGTCCAAGGTTGGTAATGCGAGAGAGCAAGGCTCGGAGTCTCTATGTCAGTGCACTAGTATGTGCGATGGGGGCCTCCTACCTTCGTGCAAGACTCCTGGAGGCATGGTTGGGTCCTCAGAGGATTGCACTAACAGGGATCTTTGAAGCTGACAACGTCGATTCTCTGATGGAGG
The DNA here is from genome assembly GCA_037367405.1 of Ottelia alismoides. Classification (NCBI taxonomy): domain Eukaryota; kingdom Viridiplantae; phylum Streptophyta; class Magnoliopsida; order Alismatales; family Hydrocharitaceae; genus Ottelia; species Ottelia alismoides. The sequence goes on from JAZKJV010000599.1 coordinate 549,223, forward strand.
ACATCAATTATGCGAGGAATGTTCTGAAGGTGGTTGTGGGCGAGGATTCTGAGGAGTGGACTGGAAGCATCCCAAGATTCATCATCTGGGAACCCCCATGGTGTCGATGGGGGGATTTTTCTGTTTCCATCGTGGGAACATGGGGAACATGGCCAAACATTGTTTGGTCAAGGAGAATATCTATTTTAGATGTGGTCTGTCGGGCCATAAGCGTCGTGCTTGCTCGGTGCGCAATGAATGGAAGAAACCATCGACTCAGCCTAAGGAGGTTGCAGACCGCAGTAAAGATACTTCTAAGGCTCTGCATTTTCTTGCCATGGAGAAATGTGTGGACTCCTCCCTGCTTGATGGCATAGTGATGGGAGAAGGGCCGAAGGTGGATCTTGACAACTTGAAGGAGGCCATTGGGTGGGCTCAAGCATATGGGATGGGTGTGGACGTCATATGGATGTTTGGCGATATGATTGGTTTGTGTGGGTTCTCCTTAGAGGTGTGATTTCTATACTATCCAGAGGTTTGGATGGCAGCGTCGATAGGATGGCATCGTCCTAGATACCTATATGGGGGTTTGTCTCGACCTCCATGCTGGAAGGTCGAGATATATGGTTTTTCTTCGCGTAGTAGATCATGGCAGTGGTAAAGGGGACGATTGCCTTTATTGGGTCAATTGTTTTTTAGAAGATATTGGGTCAATTGTTGAAATTGTGAACAGTGGTAAGGGAGGACATAGGATTGGTGGCGTTGATTGAAAGTTAGATCTTTGCCTCTCCAGGGCAATTGGAGATGTGAATCTGACATTCGGTGGTGGTGTTTTTATTGTTCCTTCCGATGATGACAATATGGGCAAGTTGATGGATTCGATTGAGGATGTAGTCATGGTTTCTCAAATTGATCCTAATTCTTCGAAGCCATGTCTTCAGGCTCTTTTGGGGGCTCCTAAAATGCGACATCTAGCTCGACTAGACTTAATGCACTGCATGGCCTATATGTTTATGATAATGTTGCATCAGTTGTTCCCTCGACTATCACAATTTCTCGAGCTGGAGGTGTGAGGGTTGCGGAGAATGCTCGTGGCATTTGCTTTCAAGGAGGGTCAAGAATTATGGTAGCCAAAAAGCTAATTTCATGGTTGTCGGGCGCAACAAAGATATGTTGCACAGGGATATGATGTTTTTTTCTCGCAACAGATGAAGAATGGAGGGGCTCTATGGAGGAGCCAAGCCTGGCCAGTCGGGACAAATCTGATGGTGGTATAGATCCGTGTCATAATTTCCAGTCAAACTCGATCGTGCAGATAATCAAGTGGGGATGGTTGGCTCATCGATTTAGGCAAAAACAAGCCAATTTGACATTCTGGCCCTTAGGGGCAAGATGGCCATGTGTGTTCGAGTATAGGTGGTAGGGCTTACCCATTCAAATCAAAATGAGGCATGATGCCCGGTCGGATGATGTGTGTTGGTTTTGTTGTCGACATGGTGGTATGTAATGTTCATGTAGGAGGTTTACTCTGTGGGGTGTGCAATAAAGCATGCATTTTTTATGAGAGTGCCCTGCTTGTAATTGCTAATGGCTACACTCATTTGTAGCCTTGTACTTTTAATCTTGAGATTGTATAAAGAAGTTTTCAGGGGCACACCCTTGCAGTGAATGCTCCTTTCAAAAAAATCATAGTAGTTTATGGAAGCACCAAAAAGGTGCAACAGACACCAATAAATTTAGACAAAGTAAGTTTGAAAATGTTGGTGAAAAGGAGTAATCTATTTATTCCATAGAACCCTAGGCTCTCTTACATAGAGAGGACCCACGGGTAAATTACATAAGAGGTTATCAGGAAAATAAAAATAGAATAAACGATACACCGACTACATAATTATCTCTACACTCCCCCTCAAGATGGAGCATAGACATCAATCATGCTCAGCTTGGAAGAACATCTCTAGAACGGCCCTCTGAGCAATGGCGTGGTGAAGATGTCGGCAGTATGCTCCCCTGAACTAACATGTGAAGTAGAAATCAGGCCCTTCTGGATCATATCTCTAGTGTAGTGGCAGTCTACCTCAATATGTTTTGTTCTTTCATGAAAGGCCGGATTATTAGCAATGAACAGAGCAGCTTAATTGTCACATTGTAGCTGTATGGGTAGATGTAAATCTATATGCAAGTCTTCTAGTACAGCTCGATCCCACATCATCTCCGTGCTTGCTTGTGCCATGGCCCTATATTCAAATTCAGCACTAGATCTGGCCGCAAAAGTTTGTTTCTTGCTTTTCCAAGAAACTAGAGAGCTGCCCACAAAAACTGCAAAACCTGAAGTAGACTTTCGATCCTTAGGGCATATGTATCTGTCTTGACTGTTCCATGAATTGGCTCACTCGATTTACTGCAAATGCAATATCAGGTCGAGTTATAGTGATGTAAAGAAGCTTACCCACCATTTCTCTATATCTTCTCCTGTCAACCTCCTCAGTATCGTTGTCATATAATTTCGTACTTGGGTCCATAGGAGTACGCAATGGTCTGCATCCAACCATGCCCGTTTCAACCAGCAAATTTGTAATATATTTCCTTTGGGTCATCACAAGATATGGTGCACTCCAGGCAAACTCCAGCCCCATAAAGTATCGTAGGGTACCAAGATCCTTCATAACAAACTGACGGCCCAAGAATGCTTTCGTCATCTCTATCCCCTGAGCATCATCTCATGTAACCAGCCAGAATATCATCAACATATACCATGATGACCACCGTACCTCTAGAAGTCTTCTGAATGAACAACGAGTAATCCGCAATTGATCTTCTGAATCCATGTCGTTCAATTAGATGGTAAAGCTTCTGAAACCACGCCCTTGGGCTCTGTTAAGGCCATATATTGCCTTGTGAAGTCAACACACCATATGATTCTCTCCCTCAGCAGCAAACCCCGGTGGCTGCTGCATGTAGACTTCTTCCTGCAGATCGCCATACAAGACTGCATTCTTGACATCAAGTTGAAATATTGTGAACCCCCGAGGATCCGGGTACCCGTTAATCACACATTTTGCATTACAACATTCATTTCTATCGCATTAAGTAACTGAAAGTACGGGGAAATTTTTCGCGCGAATAATTTTCCACATGACATTCACAATTAACATTTATAACCACAAACACATAGAACAGTGGTCACCAAAATCTTATTTCATTCCATTAACTTCCATATATTTTACAGGTACAAAGTCTGACAGTACATACAGTATATCCCAATTTCTGACTGAAGAGAAAGAAACATAATACATTATAAATTGAACAAAAACTGGCACAAAATAAACCATACCGTTGGGTATAAAATTTTATCTCCTGGACCCATGTATAGCTACTGAACTGTAGGCTGTTTGCCTGCCAAACATGTTAGGAAAGAAGAGGAGTCAGCGGTTGCTGGTACCTCCCAAAAACTTATAAAATAACAGGCATTTATTATTTTCAAAAGAAAACAAGTAGAGAGGCATGAGCAACTCAAATTAAAATTTATTTCTACTTGCAGATGTAAAAGGTTTCCAAATTTCTAGCAAGCACCTCTTATGATCAGCCATTATCCCAACATTTCCCTTATGAGTATATTTCTATGGTGACTAATTGATCATAAGTATGATATTTTATTCTCATATTACTCAGAGATCATATTTTTGGATTTTGATGATGGGAAAGATAAGATGAGAAGATATAATGGTTTATTAAATTCTGAAGTCTAGTTACTCCTTTAAGTTAGTGGATAGTCTGTGGTCTTGGTTCTTGTGAAACCTCACACTATGACTCTAAGACTTGGGGAATGTCTTAGGGTTGGGGGGCCTCCGTAGGCATGCGGTGTTGTGTAATGCATCCTAACTAAGTTCCCAACACGTCCACTAACTCAAAGGGATTTTGAATCAGATTAGTATCTTTTCCAGTTACTCAATTTTAATTATAATCCCTTAAAACCTTAAGTGCAACAGTCGCAGATGTAACTCTAGATGGTATGGATATAGAGATGGATGATCTGGATGTAGAATTAATCCCTTCAAACCTTAGTGCAACAGTCTCAAATGTAACTCTAAATGATATAGATATAGATATGGATGATCTGGATGTAGAATCGCCAAGTCTGTTGGCGAAAGAAAAACTCAAGCGGTGAAGAAGCCAACAAAAGGCTCTTCCGTCTCGCCCTCTAATTGGAAGGACGGTCCAATAGAGGGATAGGTCTACACTCCCAAACTACGCCACTGAGACGGGTGAGAGGGACTTCCCGGAAAAGTCGCTCTAGAAAACAGCCCGACCGGTAACGGGCAACCGAGCTCGCACGTAAAACTGAAAACCAAGGATCCCCCGCCTGGGTATCCTAAAACAGGGTCAGCGGAATGGTCTAAAGTCGGGATCCCAACGAGGTGTAAAAACACTGTGAGCTCACGTTAAAAACCGAAGGGGGACTGGGATCCTAGACCCGCGCACTTGGCGGCCACTGCCCAAACTGGGCTTCCTTTCCTCCGCCCAGTTGAGGGTCACCGCGCCCTCGCACGGTCATGTGTAAGGGTCACAATGACCGGCACAATTAATTGTCACCATTGATTCATCATCTTGTATATGCACTCACTACCTTGCAATTGAACCAATATCTTTGTGAAGATACAATAGAATTCCCTAGATGTATAATTCGAACTGACCAATAATCATAAGAATTCACATTCAAATGGCATGATTGTGAGACTTATAAACTTAGCAATTATATATATGTGCAGCGAACAAATGCACAAACTCTATGTGACTTGGAAATATGAATGACTTCATAATTATATCATTCTCCAGTTAGCAGACCTCAAGAACCATTTTTGTTAAACTTATTAATAAGTTAAATGGTATACCCACCTGATGCTTTAACCGACAAAGTCCTTGATCTATGTTACCTAGTTTCAAAGTAAAACATAATATCAAAATCCTAAGCTTAGTCCCATACCAGAATAGTCAATTCATAAAGAAACACTAGTAAGTGTCTTTAATTAATGAGAGATCCTCTTGTCCTGTTGTAAAACAATAAAGTTGTATGAACCTTAATCTGAGCACTTCAGCAATGTTTAACGAAGATAAAGGTCTTACTCTGGAATGTTCAAGTCTAATGTTTAACGAAGACAAGGAAGGTCTTACTCTGGAATGTTCAAGTCTAATGTTTAACGAAGACAAGGAAGGTCTTACTCTGGAATGTTCAAGTCTAATCAGAACAGTTGTCTCCTCCTATTTATTGTTTATTTATCTTATTATTTTTGTTAATCAAACACTTTAACTTCAATATCCAGTAGTAGTACTGATTCTAGATTGAAATTTTATTCATCCAAGGATTAACTTACAATAATTGCTAAATTTTCAAAGTCCTAGCAAGGCACAGATTTGAGGTTGGTTATATTAACATTTATACAACAAATGACTTTCACTGAAATTGTAGCAAGAGGTGTTGTTAAACTTCCATTTACTGTAAGGTTTTGGAATTGATATAGAAAACTGTTTTCATAATTAACTTTTATTATTATTATTATCAACATTGTTTAAAGACTTCCACTCTCAAACTATAAACAACTACATGCTTAATTACCGCAAATACGAGGAAGATATTCCTACAATTCAATGTTGGCGAGTCAATCCGGCAAGCAGAGTATCTAAATAAATTAATTTAAGTCTATATATTATTCATCCAAAGCAGTAACCATGAAGAGTTGTATAATAGGTATAACAGTAGGGATGACATCCTTTTTGTAGATATGATTAGACTTGTAAATAGAGTACATCTTATACACAGTGAATACAAAGCACTTACCTATTTTATATCTATATTGGTTTTGGTAATGTATAGGAGGTGGCTATTCTAAAGGATATGAACTCGGCCTATTTATAGCTTTAGTGAATTTCTACCTTGTTGAAGAAATCGATTAATCACAGAAAAGAAAAATTGTTATCATCTTCAAGTCTATAACTGTTGTAGAATCAAGTACTGTTTGGTGCAATTGATTAGATTTGGCTCCTTTTATAATCAATGTTGATTTTGGTATAATAATCACGAGAGTGTATACAGCACAGTCAAAAAGTTTCTTGTTGAAACCTGGACTTACAAGTAGAAGTATCTAAGACCACCAAATGAATCAGCTAGGTAACAATAACAAGGCAATGCTAAGGAATACATCTCCAATTTGGTGATAAATATCTTGATTTCTATTTATATAGTATAGATTTTACATGGATGATAGCAAAGAAGACCAGAGATTGTACATGCAAGGCAGCAATCTGGAAGGGAAAGGGATTGTACAGATCGTCCAAAAAGACTCAAGCAGTGTACAATAAACATGGATTTTAGAGTGTAAGGCATGCATGGCAGCAATGAGGGAAAAAGGATGTACCTTTTGATCTTCTCAACTTGAAGATTAAGATGCATGCATGAAAGCTCCAAGAAGCAAAAGGACAGCAACTGCCTCCAGAATCAGCAAGAGCTACAAGAGTAAGGAGCAGCAATCCCCTACGGATCATGCAACAGTAGCTGCATGCTGCAGTTCCAGCAAGAGGGACACAATTTGGTGATTTTGGACAGCAGCTGGGTTTGTTGGGAGCTGCTCCAAGCCTTGAATTGGAGTGAAATTCTGGGCTCCAGCAGTAGGACTGCGATAGGGGGAAGAGGAGCCTTGATAGAGATTTTGGAAAAAAAGAGAATAGGGAATTACGTTAGAAATGGGGAGGGGAGAAAATAGAGAGGTTGAGATAGGAATGGTACCTATTCCTCCAAAGCTTAGAGAGAATGCTTGCATGCAAGATCCCCAGGCTATTGGACTGCTCCAGGAGTTTCCCATGTTGCTGGACAGCAACCTCCGTAGAGGAGGACTTTGGAAAGGGGGAAATATAAGGAACGAAAGAGGGAATTTTGGGGGAAATACCGAGGGTTTGGGTGGTATATATATAAGGGTAGAGGGTCTTAATTGTTGGCCAGATGGAGGGACATAAGGCCAAGTGTAAGACTTTAAAAAATGACTGGGACAAAAGTCCAACGGCTGTCCGTGAGCTGTGTACAGCAGCTAGAATATATATATATTTATAATATACCAAAATCCTTCGTACTCGCACCTCGATTCTCTAATTTCGACGCGCAATATCTCGTTTTGACCGTCTCGGAACGACGGTCACTATGAGTATAATATTCATATACTTTTGATCGGGTTTGAATACCCGAAATTTTCGAGATACGGTTTTGTTTTGGGGTTAAATTTTGGGGTTTTAAAATATCAAACGACGTCCGATTGACGAACGGTTGATTCCGTTGGTCTTGTTTGGTCGAATCGGATCTAATGATGGTCTCGGTTCTTTTTGTGGTTTCTAAATTTACGTCGCGGCTTTTCCGCGGCACGCATTATGATGCGACCGATTTTTGGTCGATTTCGCCCGAACGACTTTTGATTCATGACCAAATATTCGATATAAGTCATCCGATGCCAACCGGCAACTTTATTGGGCTAAACGGACCCTAATCGGATCAAGTCCGGGTATGATTGGAAACCGGATGTTACAAATATAAAAACCTCAAAAGGGAGTCTCGCCCTCGAGACTCGAGTCAAGGTCATTAGGAGTTCTTGTTTGGATTTCATATGGCCATAAAAACCTCAAAGGATTTTGAACCCATAAAAACCTCAAAGAGAAAACAAGCCATATATTTTAACATATATCTAATTATAAAGGCTTGTTTTGCTTACAACATCAGAAAAGCTGCGGGTATCGTGTCCGCATGTCGGCTTCGGTCTCCCATGTCGCTTCCTTGATGCCATGTCGGTGTCACAACACCTTGACCAATGGAATTTCTTTGCTGCGAAGCTTCTTCACAGCACTGTCAATGATCTGGTCTGGCTTCTCCTCATAAGTCAGATCTGGCTACACGTCAAGATTCTCGTAGTTGATGACGTGCCGAGGGTTATGCACATACTTCCTCAAGTTGGATACATGGAAGACATCATGGATAGCGGAAAGATGTGGAGGAAGGGCTACTCGGTATGCCACCTTCCCCACTCTAATGTGCATGCGCGAAATAGATCCTCAAGCGTCTGGATGGTACGCTCACTCTACCCATCTGTCTGTGGATGATATGCAGAACTCATTTCCAGCTCTGTCTGTAGTGCTGACATGAACTGATGTTAATAGTGCGATATAAATCTCGAATTTCTGTCAGACACCACCTCTCGTGGTATACCATGTAGTCCGATGATGTTCTGCGCATATAACTTGGCCAATCTGGATGGAGTGTAAGTCGTGTTGACATGTATGAGATGGGCTGATTTGGTTAACCTATCAATAACGACCCAAATGGAATTATTGCCACCCGTTTTTTTTTTCGGCAAACCTGTGACAAAATCCATAGAAATGCTCTCCCACTTCCACTCAGGAATGGGGAGAGACTGCAGTAATCCCGGTGGTCTCCTATGGGTGCCAATCAGTCAAAGATGCGAGCATATCCCACGTATATAGCCAGTTCACCGTACCCTCTGCATGTGCTCTCCTGTTAAGTGCATCAGCTACCACGTTTCCCTTACCGGGATGTTAAGAGATCGTGCAATCATAATCCTTCAGTAGCTCGAGCCATCTGCGCTGCCTCATGTTCAACTCCTTCTTATCAAAGATGTACTTCAGGCTCTTATGATCAGTGAAAATCTCGAAATTCCATAAAGATAGTGGCGCCAGATCTTCAGAGCGAAGACTACTGCCGCCAATTCCAAATCGTATGTGGGGTAGTTCTGCTCATGCGGCCTCAACTGTCGTGATGCATAAGCAATCACCTGTCCTCTCTGCATCAACACTGCTCCTATACCTTCTCCAGATGCATCTGTGTAGACTGCATAGTCCTGAGTGCCTGAAGGAAGAGCAAAAATAGGTGTTGTAGTCAACCTCTTCTTCAGTGTCCGGAAAGCCTGCTCACATGAATCGTCTCAAATGAATGGAACTCCCTTCTGCGTCAACCGTATCAAAGGACGAACGATGCGTGAAAATCCGTTGACAAAGCGTCTATAATAACCTGCTAGCCCAAGGAAGCTCCGAATCTGCATGACAGTCTTGGGCTGCTCCTAAGACATGACTGCATCTATCTTCGCAGGATCAACTGCAATGCCTGCTCCAGAAATGACATGCCCGAGAAACGAGATCTGGGATAACCAGAACTCACACTTGCTCAACTTGGCATATAGCTTGTGCTCTCGCAATGTGTCTAAGACAATCCGTAGATTATTCGCATGATCCCATTCATTTCGTGAATAGATGAGAACATCATCGATGAACACCACTACAACTTGTCCAAGTATGGACGGAAGATCCTGTTCATCATATCCATAAATGTTGCAGGTGCATTGGTGAGCCCAAACGGCATCACCACAAACTCTTAGTGGCCATAGCGAGTCCTGAAGGCTGTCTTCGAAATATCCGACTCGCGAATCATCAGCTGATGGTAGCCAGAGCGAAGATCGATCTTCGAGAAAACCGAAGATCCCTGAAGCTGGTCAAATAAATCATCGATACGTGGCAAAGGATAACGGTTCTTCACAGTTCTCTTGTTTAGTCGCATGTAATCGATACACAGTCTCATGGATCCATCCTTCTTCTTGACAATTAGAACCGGAGCACCCCAAGGTGAAGTGCTCGGTCTCACGAATCCTAAGTTAAGTAACTCCTTTAACTGCACCTTCAGCTCTCTTATCTCAGCAGGTAACATACGGTAAGGAGTCATCGAGATCGGCTGTGTTTTTGATAGTAATGTGATCTCAAACTTAATCTCTCTCTCAGGAGATAATCCCGGTAGCTCATCAGGAAAAACATCTGGATATTCAGATACTACTCGGATGTCCTGTATTATCGGTTTCTGATCAGATATCTCCCGAACAAATGCAAGGTATGAATCGCAACCCTGATCAACAAGTCGCTGAGCTCGCAATACTGAAATGTACTCCGTGGTGGAGTCGTATATAATATCCTCAAAAGTAAACTCGAGTAAATCTGGGATTCTGAAGACAACCGTCTTTCGAAAGCAATCAACAAGTGCATGATGAGCAGATAGTCAATCCATGCCTAAAATCAAGTCGAACTCATCCAGCTGTAGGAGTAGACAGTCGGCGATCATCTCATGACCGCCAATCAGTATGGGTAAGTGCCTGACTATCAGAGAAATGATAAACAACTGGCCATCTGACCCTCGGATGAGATATGGTGAAGAGAGAGTATCTGCGACTCTACCTAAAGAAACTAATAGTCTCAAAGCAAGAAAAGAATGCGTCACAACAGAATCAATTAGATCCTGGAAAGGTCGATAAGAGTAGTCGGTATGTGTGCTAGTTGGTTAGTCATCTCCTGGTCTGGTTGGGATGACATGGCTCTGCATGAGAACCATTTTTAGTAATAAAAATGCCATCCGCAGATACTTATCATATATGCTTTTTCTCTTCTTGGGATATAATATGAAAATTAACGAAACTGGTGACATCTGTGGTGATTGAATCTGAATGTCATATTTCCCTTGTCGGATTCACGACAAGTCGGAAGACTGTCGCTGTTCGAGAACTTAATGCGATCGGAATCAAAATACTGCGAATGTGTGTATCGGGGAACCACTGCTCTGATACCAAACTGTGAACCCCCGAGGATCCGGGTACCCGTTAATCACACATTTTGCATTACAACATTCATTTCTATCGCATTAAGTAACTGAAAGTACGGGGAAATTTTTCGCGCGAATAATTTTCCACATGACATTCACAATTAACATTTATAACCACAAACACATAGAACAGTGGTCACCAAAATCTTATTTCATTCCATTAACTTCCATATATTTTACAGGTACAAAGTCTGACAGTACATACAGTATATCCCAATTTCTGACTGAAGAGAAAGAAACATAATACATTATAAATTGAACAAAAACTGGCACAAAATAAACCATACCGTTGGGTATAAAATTTTATCTCCTGGACCCATGTATAGCTACTGAACTGTAGGCTGTTTGCCTGCCAAACATGTTAGGAAAGAAGAGGAGTCAGCGGTTGCTGGTACCTCCCAAAAACTTATAAAATAACAGGCATTTATTATTTTCAAAAGAAAACAAGTAGAGAGGCATGAGCAACTCAAATTAAAATTTATTTCTACTTGCAAATGTAAAAGGTTTCCAAATTTCTAGCAAGCACCTCTTATGATCAGCCATTATCCCAACATTTCCCTTATGAGTATATTTCTATGGTGACTAATTGATCATAAGTATGATATTTTATTCTCATATTACTCAGAGATCATATTTTTGGATTTTGATGATGGGAAAGATAAGATGAGAAGATATAATGGTTTATTAAATTCTGAAGTCTAGTTACTCCTTTAAGTTAGTGGATAGTCTGTGGTCTTGGTTCTTGTGAAACCTCACACTATGACTCTAAGACTTGGGGAATGTCTTAGGGTTGGGGGGCCTCCGTAGGCATGCGGTGTTGTGTAATGCATCCTAACTAAGTTCCCAACACGTCCACTAACTCAAAGGGATTTTGAATCAGATTAGTATCTTTTCCAGTTACTCAATTTTAATTATAATCCCTTAAAACCTTAAGTGCAACAGTCGCAGATGTAACTCTAGATGGTATGGATATAGAGATGGATGATCTGGATGTAGAATTAATCCCTTCAAACCTTAGTGCAACAGTCTCAAATGTAACTCTAAATGATATAGATATAGATATGGATGATCTGGATGTAGAATCGCCAAGTCTGTTGGCGAAAGAAAAACTCAAGCGGTGAAGAAGCCAACAAAAGGCTCTTTCGTCTCGCCCTCTAATTGGAAGGACGGTCCAATAGAGGGATAGGTCTACACTCCCAAACTACGCCACTGAGACGGGTGAGAGGGACTTCCCGGAAAAGTCGCTCTAGAAAACAGCCCGACTGGTAACGGGCAACCGAGCTCGCACGTAAAACTGAAAACCAAGGATCCCCCGCCTGGGTATCCTAAAACAGGGTCAGCGGAATGGTCTAAAGTCGGGATCCCAACGAGGTGTAAAAACACTGTGTGCTCACGTTAAAAACCGAAGGGGGACTGGGATCCTAGACCCGCGCACTTGGCGGCCACTGCCCAAACTGGGCTTCCTTTCCTCCGCCCAGTTGAGGGTCACCGCGCCCTCGCACGGTCATGTGTAAGGGTCACAATGACCGGCACAATTAATTGTCACCATTGATTCATCATCTTGTATATGCACTCACTACCTTGCAATTGAACCAATATCTTTGTGAAGATACAATAGAATTCCCTAGATGTATAATTCGAACTGACCAATAATCATAAGAATTCACATTCAAATGGCATGATTGTGAGACTTATAAACTTAGCAATTATATATATGTGCAGCGAACAAATGCACAAACTCTATGTGACTTGGAAATATGAATGACTTCATAATTATATCATTCTCCAGTTAGCAGACCTCAAGAACCATTTTTGTTAAACTTATTAATAAGTTAAATGGTATACCCACCTGATGCTTTGACCGACAAAGTCCTTGATCTATGTTACCTAGTTTCAAAGTAAAACATAATATCAAAATCCTAAGCTTAGTCCCATACCAGAATAGTCAATTCATAAAGAAACACTAGTAAGTGTCTTTAATTAATGAGAGATCCTCTTGTCCTGTTGTAAAACAATAAAGTTGTATGAACCTTAATCTGAGCACTTCAGCAATGTTTAACGAAGATAAAGGTCTTACTCTGGAATGTTCAAGTCTAATGTTTAACGAAGACAAGGAAGGTCTTACTCTGGAATGTTCAAGTCTAATGTTTAACGAAGACAAGGAAGGTCTTACTCTGGAATGTTCAAGTCTAATCAGAACAGTTGTCTCCTCCTATTTATTGTTTATTTATCTTATTATTTTTGTTAATCAAACACTTTAACTTCAATATCCAGTAGTAGTACTGATTCTAGATTGAAATTTTATTTATCCAAGGATTAACTTACAATAATTGCTAAATTTTCAAAGTCCTAGCAAGGCACAGATTTGAGGTTGGTTATATTAACATTTATACAACAAATGACTTTCACTGAAATTGTAGCAAGAGGTGTTGTTAAACTTCCATTTACTGTAAGTTTTGGAATTGATATAGAAAACTGTTTTCATAATTAACTTTTATCATTATTATTATCAACATTGTTTAAAGACTTCCACTCTCAAACTATAAACAACTACATGCTTAATTACCGCAAATACGAGGAAGATATTCCTACAATTCAATGTTGGCGAGTCAATCCGGCAAGCAGAGTATCTAAATAAATTAATTTAAGACTATATATTATTCATCCAAAGCAGTAACCATGAAGAGTTGTATAATAGGTATAACAGTAGGGATGACATCCTTTTTGTAGATATGATTAGACTTGTAAATAGAGTACATCTTATACACAGTGAATACAAAGCACTTACCTATTTTATATCTATATTGGTTTTGGTAATGTATAGGAGGTGGCTATTCTAAAGGATATGAACTCGGCCTATTTATAGCTTTAGTGAATTTCTACCTTGTTGAAGAAATCGATTAATCACAGAAAAGAAAAATTGTTATCATCTTCAAGTCTATAACTGTTGTAGAATCAAGTACTGTTTGGTGCAATTGATTAGATTTGGCTCCTTTTATAATCAATGTTGATTTTGGTATAATAATCACGAGAGTGTATACAGCACAGTCAAAAAGTTTCTTGTTGAAACCTGGACTTACAAGTAGAAGTATCTAAGACCACCAAATGAATCAGCTAGGTAACAATAACAAGGCAATGCTAAGGAATACATCTCCAATTTGGTGATAAATATCTTGATTTCTATTTATATAGTATAGATTTTACATGGATGATAGCAAAGAAGACCAGAGATTGTACATGCAAGGCAGCAATCTGGAAGGGAAAGGGATTGTACAGATCGTCCAAAAAGACTCAAGCAGTGTACAATAAACATGGATTTTAGAGTGTAAGGCATGCATGGCAGCAATGAGGGAAAAAGGATGTACCTTTTGATCTTCTCAACTTGAAGATTAAGATGCATGCATGAAAGCTCCAAGAAGCAAAAGGACAGCAACTGCCTCCAGAATCAGCAAGAGCTACAAGAGTAAGGAGCAGCAATCCCCTACGGATCATGCAACAGTAGCTGCATGCTGCAGTTCCAGCAAGAGGGACACAATTTGGTGATTTTGGACAGCAGCTGGGTTTGTTGGGAGCTGCTCCAAGCCTTGAATTGGAGTGAAATTCTGGGCTCCAGCAGTAGGACTGCGATAGGGGAAAGAGGAGCCTTGATAGAGATTTTGGAAAAAAAGAGAATAGGGAATTACGTTAGAAATGGGGAGGGGAGAAAATAGAGAGGTTGAGATAGGAATGGTACCTATTCCTCCAAAGCTTAGAGAGAATGCTTGCATGCAAGATCCCCAGGCTATTGGACTGCTCCAGGAGTTTCCCATGTTGCTGGACAGCAACCTCCGTAGAGGAGGACTTTGGAAAGGGGGAAATATAAGGAACGAAAGAGGGAATTTTGGGGGAAATACCGAGGGTTTGGGTGGTATATATATAAGGGTAGAGGGTCTTAATTGTTGGCCAGATGGAGGGACATAAGGCCAAGTGTAAGACTTTAAAAAATGACTGGGACAAAAGTCCAACGGCTGTCCGTGAGCTGTGTACAGCAGCTAGAATATATATATATTTATAATATACCAAAATCCTTCGTACTCGCACCTCGATTCTCTAATTTCGACGCGCAATATCTCGTTTTGACCGTCTCGGAACGACGGTCACTATGAGTATAATATTCATATACTTTTGATCGGGTTTGAATACCCGAAATTTTCGAGATACGGTTTTGTTTTGGGGTTAAATTTTGGGGTTTTAAAATATCAAACGACGTCCGATTGACGAACGGTTGATTCCGTTGGTCTTGTTTGGTCGAATCGGATCTAATGATGGTCTCGGTTCTTTTTGTGGTTTCTAAATTTACGTCGCGGCTTTTCCGCGGCACGCATTATGATGCGACCGATTTTTGGTCGATTTCGCCCGAACGACTTTTGATTCATGACCAAATATTCGATATAAGTCATCCGATGCCGACCGGCAACTTTATTGGGTTAAACGGACCCTAATCGGATCAAGTCCGGGTATGATTGGAAACCGGATGTTACAAATATGGACCACTCATGTACCACAGCAACAGAGAGAAGAATGCGAAGAGTAGAGTGACGAGCCACTAGAGAGAATGTATCCATATAATCCACGCCATATGTTTGGGTGAAGCCTCTTGCCACTAGTCTTGCCTTGTACCGGTCAAGGCTCCCATCTGCGTGGTACTTTACTGTGAATACACATTTGCAGCTAACAATAGATGTGCCTGAGGGAGCGGGAACCAAGCTCCATGTACCCTGTGATTGTAAAGCATCCATTTCTTCTTCCATAGCCAACCGCCAGCAATCACTCTTCATAGCATCCTAATAATTCTGTGGTATCTCCACGGAAGACAAAGCCACAGCAAATCTCTGGAAGTCCCCTGTGAGACGATGAAAGGAAACCTGGGAAGCAAGGGGATATGACGCGCAAGTACATTTCTGCTTCCGAATAGCAATAGGGACATCAAGATCATCATCCACCGTACTCGTCGGTGCACGTTCCTCCTGCAAAGAAGAATCCTGCACATGCACTCTATCCGACCCATCGTTAGTAATAGCATCTGAACATACCTGAGGCGAGCTGGATGATTGACGTGCAGCCAGAGCAGGACCTGACCGACGTGTATAGTATTTAGGTAATGGCAGGATAGGTGGTTGTGGTGGTGGTAGTGGTGGTGGTAGTGGTGATGGGGATGGCGTTGGTGTGACAACCGGGACAGGGATGGACGAAGGTGGACTCAGACTAGGAGGAGGAGGAACATAGACGTCGTCATTAGATGTGGAGGAGGCCAACATGTCCCTTGCAGGTGAGAAGTACAAAACTGACTCAAAATGTAACAGCAGCACTGACGAAATATTTCCTGTTTACAGGTCATAACAACAGTAACCCTTCTGAGTCCGAGAGTAACACACAAAGACACACTTGACAGCTCTAGGTGAGAGTTTTTCAAGTCCTGGAGACAACTGGTGAATAAAAGCAACAGCACCAAAGACACAAGGGGTAAGAGAAAATAAAATTTTTGTCTGGAAAAATAACAAAAAAGAGGAATTTTCTCACCAAGTGCCGAGGATGGCATACGATTCACAAGGTAACAGGCTGTAAGAACAGCATCCCCCCAAAAAGAGATAGGCGCACAACTCTGGATAAGCAGGGTTCGAGTAATATCAAGAAGATTTTTTTTTTGAAATCCAGAAACAAGGGGGAAACACTCGAAGGTGCACGCCCCAAAAAAAATTATTCAAATAGAGAAAGAGAAAAAAGAGGGAAAGACAACAGCCACGCTCCGAAAAAACGAAGCCCTTACAACGCCCAACCCACCACCCTTACAACGCCCAATCCACCACCAGGTGATTAGCAAAAATCGTCACGTTCTCCCGATAAAACCTCCGGTCCGAGAACAAGAGATCATTCCTCCCCCGCCAAACCACCCACAGAAGATGATGATGTTTGCAACTCCATTCTGTTGAGATGTGTAAGCACATGTGGTTTGATGAATAATACCTCTTGACGAAAAGAAATGGGAGAGAGAGCCAGTGCAAAATTACAACGCGTTATCCATACGAACATATTTGATATGAGAGGAAAAAACATTCTGCACTTCAATTATAAGATTTCTAATAACATCCCTTGCTTCAGATTTGTTCTTTAATAGAAATACTCACGACACACGAGAGAGGTCATCAACTACTACAAGATAAAGCATGTGTCCCTGATGATCAGGAACACGACTTAGACCCTAAATATCAACATGGAAAAATTCAAATGGAGAGCTACTACTCCGACACTGACGACTAGGGAAGCTAGCTCGATGGTGCTTTCCCAACTGATAGGCTTCGCACCGAAAAGAAGAACTTGGAGAAATTTGAGGCAAGAGATGATGCATCTCCTAAAGCGGGAGGTGACCAAAGCGTAGATGTCAGGTGTACAAAGAGACTGATCTGGTTGAGTAAGAGACGCCAGCATAGGAATTCCAGACTAGACGATAGAGACCATCCTGCTCAGAGCTACAACCAATCAACCTGCCCGTTAGTATGTCCTGAAATATAAGAGAAGATGGGTCAAATATAGCGTGACAGTGCAAATCCTTCGTAATCTGACTAATAGACAGTAGATTCATAGAAAAATCAGTGACATGTGGAACATTTTGTAAATGAATGGAAGGTGACAAGGTAATATCCCCATGTCCAACGATGGGGGAATGAGTCACATCTGTTATAATAACTGACCGTCCTGGTGGAATGTCTCTATATGACTCAAGTCTATCTCTGTCGCAGTAAAGATGATGTGTTGCGCCGGAGAATCCAATCAGAGATATTATGACAGGATGTAAAAGTAGAAGCACTACCTGAGGTGCTACCAAAGGCAGAAGTACTGGCAGATGTTGAAGCAGCAATATCTGAAGAACCTCCTGGAGAATTTGTCGATGCTGGAGGCATAATATCGCACAATTACGCCACGAGCTCCTCAAACCTGTGATCTGAAGTGGATGTTAATGGAGATGCAACATGCTCGGCAACGTGCACTGATGTTGGGAACCCATGCTTAGAATAGCATGTATCCTCAGAGTGACATGTACGATGGCAAAAAGTGCATGGTTAGCGAAAACGACCACCTCGACCACGAGATCCACATCCACGGAATGAATACTGACCACCTCTCCCTCGCGATACAGCTATAGTCGAAGGTGGTGGAGTAGAAGTACTGGAAGAGACAGAGATACGGCTAAGCCTCCGGTAAACTTCCTCCATAGGAGGTATGGTAGCATCGTCAAGTATCTGTGATCGGGCAGCATCATAATCAGGATCAAGAGCCACAAGCAGTACCCCCACCATGGTAGCATTCCGGAAAGTCTTCTGCTGCTCAGGGGTGGCCGTGAGAGGTATAGTACTGTAGAGTTTCTCAAACATCCCCCGTAGAGATGTATACAAGGAATGTAGTAGCCAGCCATTCTGTTTCATGGTGAATATGTTATGTTGGAGTTGTAACATCTTCGTCTCATTTCACACATGTGAATATATGGCCGCCAGGATGTCCAACATCACCTTAGCGGTGGGTTCATGGAGAACATCATTTGCAATCTCCATCGACAACGTGCCTGAGAGCCAGGCCTTGGCATATGAATCATCAGCCTCCCAGGAGGCATAGATCCCAGTCTTCGTTGTCGGTTCCTCCTCGGTAAGAATTTGTTTCTTACCGTTCGACTTCATGAAGCTCCTGAATTGCATCATCCAGAGCTCATAATTCGTTCCATCCATCTTGACTATTGGCGCGGGACCTTTGAACGCGCCTATGAAGGGCATATCGACTTTCTGGAGACGAAGAACTAGGATCCGTAGACCAAAAGAGAATTGTCTACACAACTGTATAGGATTTGAGTGCATATGTTGACGTTACACACTCAAATCCATGGAAAGAGAAAGGCCGGCGGATAAGTAGGCACCGGCGTTGGAGGGGGGCCCGATGATGGAGGGCCCCGACGGTGGAGGGAGGGCCCCGACAACGGGAGGAGGGGAGGGGGCGGCAGCACTGAGGGAGAAAGAGAGGGGAGGGGCAGCGGCCGTGCCGAGAAGGAGAGAGAGGGGGCGGCGGTGGAAAGGGTTAGGGTTTTAGGGTTAGGGTTTTGGCTCTGATACCATGTTGGCGGAAAAGAGTAATATGTTTATTCCATAAAACCTTAGGCTCTCTTATATAGAGAGGACCGATGGGTAAATTAAATAAGAGGTTATCAGGAAAATAAAAATAGAATAAACGATACACCGACTACATAATTATCTCTACAAAAAACAATAACAATAATAAGCAACATGCGAGCTTCGGGTCAATCGTACAAATTGTTGTTGCTCCCTAAGACCAAGGTTATCAATTAACTGGCTGACCTCCATCTCGTTTTCTGTCTGCACAAAATGAAATTAAACATGAAATACGGGGGGCGCATTATTTTAAAACGAGTATTGTTCATTTGACACTTTTTCGTACACTAACCATTGTATTTGCTCCTTCATCCCATACAAATCCATCTTGCGAAACACTTCTAATTTTCCCTCCAGCTTGTTCCGCAGCCTCAAAAACTGTGACATTTACATCATTCGATTTAAGCTTGTAAGCTGCAGCAAGCCCGCTGAAAACAAACGATAAATTGGCAAATCTCAATCATTCTTTTCCATCGTAACAAGCGTAAAATAGATGTGAGAAGGAAAAAGGGAAAATATGGCAAAACATCATAACCTGAGGAAAGTTTACAGATTATCTTAAAATAGCTAGAAACAAGTAAGTTATATGCTCTATCACAATACTCATTTGATTCACAACGTGTAATTTGACTATAAAAATTACGTACAAGGAATAATCTCCCATCTCTTTTTCTGACGGTTGGCAAAGCCGTTACTTAGATTCAGAATTGCATAAAAAACAAAATAGCTTAGCTACAAAATCTATAGAGTAGGTAAGATCTCACCAAGCAATATCAGATACTCCTGCATTTTTTATATCTAAAAAGATAGGCAAATGGTATGGCAAGTGATTCTTAAAACACTCGAAGTGCCAAATGGGGAACTTTTTCCCAACATTGTAGATTTTTCCTCATAAACTATAATTTTCCCCATCCAACCATACAGGCTCCAACTTTTGGAATTCTGTAGGCTCAGATTGGAGGGGCAAGGAAGGGCAAGAACACTGGCTCTGACCTTGGTGTGGGCAACATGGTTGGCTAGGAAGGGGGTGAAATTTTGTCAAGAAAGATTCTATGAAGAGAACATCATCGAACATGCTAAGTCTTTATCAAAGTAATTTTGTCTACATAATTTTCGCTACATATACGTGTAGCTTTGTACTCTAAATATGGTGAATAAATGAAGACTTTCGGGCATGCACCTTTAAGGTGAGCACCATTTATCCTTTCTCAAAAAAATATATCAGTTTCTGTCACGTTAAAATCTAAATTGCTAATGCATACAACATTATAATGATGCCTTATTCATTGTACACTAATACGATGGTCGGCAAGAAGATGCTTTGATAATGAGAAAATCACTTGATTTCGTAAAGTACCCTAGCCTCTTCTTATAAATGCTAGTGGGAAAATTACAAGAAAACCCTTCTTCAGCATGAGAATAACACCAAGAGAAAACAATGAAACCGAAATGGAGAAGTCCAACACTCCCTCTCAAGCTAAAGTGTGGTGTTAATAGGCTCAAAATTGGAGCAAAAATGATCGAACTATTTCTTGGGAGCTTGGTACAGAGCCCTATCACTTAATCTTCTAAATGAAGTAGAGAGGCATGTATAAATCCCTTTCGAATAGTCTCGTGTATAATTTCAATTGTTATGTTTTCCACATTCATAGGCTGGAGTGTTGCTCAAGAACATGGCAAATTTATTGTCTCATCTCAGCTCCATATGTACACAACATAAAGCATCATGCAATGGAATGGTATTTCGATCAAAGCGCTTTTATATTGAAAATGTAATCCATTAAAAGTTAAGATTCCTCTCGAGTCCCGGCTCATGTAATGTTTCTAACCTCTCTTGATTAATACAGTTAGGGTGGATACTTTGGTGGGTTCCCCCCCCCCTTTTTGCTTCAAAAAAATAAAGGTGAAGGCCGCTCAAAATCGAATATATCCACATCAATTCAATGCTACGTTAGGACAGCCCTATAATATGATTATGTGCTTGATCGAGTCATTACAATTTACCTTTTTCTTCCTCCAAGAAACTCGATTTCCAACCATACAAGTACAAAAACTTGTATCATTTTTTCTATTATACGGGCATCTGGCATAGTTAGCATCTTTAAAGGCCATGACTGAGAACTTGCGTTATTTTAAAAAGATAGGACCTTTAAAGGCCATGCACACATTCAAACCACGCGCTCCTCCTATGGAGTTCTGGGAATGGGATTCCTTGTCGATGCCTGATGTTTGGATTTGAAAAATCTTGGATGCTTGAGGAAGGTTTCTACAACTTGATAGACGATTTTTGGAGATCAGAGTCCAGGGTTCGACAACTAGATGTTTCTATTTAAAGTTGGTCACAATTTGCAAAAGGCTTCTCGAATACAAGAGGGTGACTCATTTGGCAATGGCAGAAAAAAGGGATAGTGCATAGATCGCCTTGGACTTTTTGAACAGGTTGGAAGACACAAGAGAGTTGTCTCCTGAGGAACTGGAGGACCGTACTTTGCACCATTCTATCATCCTTGAGAAAGACAAGAACACTGAAATACTTCGGAAACATAAATCGAGAAAATAATGGCTGAAGTAGGGTGATGTTAACACCATATTTTTCATACTATGGTCAGCTTCAAAATACAGCATAACTATATCCATGCTATTGATGATTATGGTGAGACAGTGATAAGGGATCAAAAGATCGGTGTGGCTATTTCTGGATCTCGGCAACTTTGCAAACATGGGTCGGTGAGCACATGAATATGGAGAGGTAGGGATGTTGACAAGATCTCACCAACACAGGGACAGGAGCTTACTTCCACTATCCAAATGTGTGTGATTCAGGACATCGTGGCACATCTGAATGCATATGGTACACCTAGTCTAGATGGCTTCCATGTCTCCTTTTATAAGCTGTTCTGGGAGGTTATTAAGAAGGATATTAAAGCAGTGGTTGATGAATTTCAGAGGGGGATAGTGGTCTTGAACTCCTAAACAGCGCCTTGATGTTTCTCCTAAACAGTGCTCACAGAAGAGGTGGTGGTGGAGGAGGTGGTAGTTGAGGAGGTAGAGTAGAGATCGGAGGTAGAGGCATATATACCTCTTCTCCATCATCAGAAGAAATAAGTTTGTCACCTATAGGATAAAAATACATAATAAACTCAAAAAAGGTGACATCATCACTGACATAGTACTTTCGTTGAATCGGGTCGAAGCAACGATATCCCTTTTTGGTCTTAGAGTACCCAACAAACACACATTTGATTTGACAGCTCTAGGAGAGAGCTTGTCAAGACCAGGAGACATCTAGTGAATAAAAGCTACTGAACCAAAGACTTAAGGTGTGAGAGAGAAAAGATCAATCTCGGGAAACGCAATCGAGAACGAAATCTTTTCTCCCAGCACCGCCGAGGGCATACGATTAACCAGATAACAAGCAGTTAGAACTACATCCCCCAGTACGAATGAGGAGCACGGCTCTGAATCAAAAGAGTCCTTGTAACATCCAGAAGGTGACAATGTTTTCTTTCAGCCACCCCATTCTATTGGGAAGTATACGCATAAGATGTTTGGTGCACAATACCATGAGACGCAAGAAATGTGGCAAGTTGGTTACTACAAAATTCTATAGCATTGTCAGAAAGTATATATGATTTTTGCTGAAAAAATGTTCTTTATTTCATCAATGAAGGACTGGATAACAAGACCAGCATAAGACCTGTTTTTAAGAAGAAAGACCCACGACAATCTTGAAAGATCAACAACAGCGACAAGATAAAAATGATGCCCCTGATGATCAGGGATACGATTGGGACCTCAAATATCAAAATGAACTAACTCGAACAGACCATGACTACTTCGACCCGGACGACACTGGAACGTAGACTGATGATTCTTCCCAAGCTGGCAGGCCTCGCACTGAAAGGTAGAGCGAGGGGAAATCTAAAGAAGAACATGCCACAGCTTCTGCAGAGGAAGATGACCAAAGCGAAGATGCCATATATAAGGTGACGCAAACCCAGTGCGAATGGAAGAAGCACATGCATAAGGGGATTGCACTAGTCTGTAAAGACCTCCTTGCTCACGGCCAGTACAAATCATCTTGCCCGTTAGAATGTCCTGAAACACAAGAGCAGATGGATCAAAAATGGCACGACAGTATAAGTCCTTGGTGATTTGACTAATAGATAATAAATTCATTGAAAACTCAGGAGCATAGAGAACATTCTGAAGTCTCATTGCAAGAGTTAGTTGCACCTCCCCCTAGCCCTAGCCAGTAATAGGAGAATGTGTTACATCTGCTATCACAACAAATCGTCTAGGTTGAGTTGGACTGAAAGAACTAAATTGACCTCTATCACCACAGAGATGATGTGATGCACCGAAGTCCATAATCCATTCTGACAAATCTGCCATGTAACAACTAGTGAAGGCATATGTTATACCTGATGAAGATGCAACAGCAGAGGCAACTATCTCTGAAGATCCTGAGGGAGAGCTGGTTGACCCAGAAGTAGGCATGATCTCCCTGAGTCTGGCCACCATTTCATCAAATCTCTAATCAGCAACTGGAAATGGACTCCTAACCTGTTGTGTCTGTTTTGCAACTCTGGTTGAAGCAGGAAACCCATGCTTAGAATAGCAAGGTTCCTCAGAGTAGCATGTCCTATGACAGTAGGTACACGGCTGACGAAGTCTGCCACCCCCTCCTCTGCCATGGCTAGGCCCACCTTTACAACGATACAAAGTAGGACTCCCCCTACCACGGGATGTAGCCATGGCCGAAGATGTCTGAGACTGCACACTACTCCCAGAAGATATAGAGTGCCTACTCAGTCTGCGATAAGCCTCCTCCATCGGAGGTATGGTAGCATTAGTAAGATTCAGGGCTCGAGCTGAGTCATATTCAGGATCAAGAGCCGCTAGAAAGACCCCAGTAATCACAGAGTCTCTATATGCCTTGAGTTGCTCTGGTGTAGCAGTCAAGGGAATGTAACCATGTAGCTTTTCAAACATACCCCTCAAAGAAGTATAGAGGGTATGGAGAGGACGACAATTCTGCTTCGATGTGAAAATGTCGTGCTGGAGCTGCAATATCTTCGACTCATTCTTCGTCGGAGAGTATGTAGCGGTGAGAATGTCCCGCATAGCCTTTACAGTAAGCCAGCTCAGTATATTATTAGTTATCTTTGTAGACAGTCCCAGATAGCCACACATGTGCATAAGCATCGTCTGCCTCCCATGAGGCATTTAGCCCGGTCTTGTCACTTGGCTCCTCCATCATGAGGATGTGCTTCTTGTCATTACACTACATCAGACTCATGAACTGCATGACCCACAGTTCATAGTTTGTTCCATCCATCTTGACGATGGGTAAAGGACCTTTGAAGGCACCCAAGGATGGAACATCAGCTTTGTTGTCAACCATGATGACAACGATCACCAAGACTGGGACGGAAACAGCTAAGATCTTCGTCTACATGACATGTGGGAAGATGGTTGTGGGTGTAGACTCATACAACGACCTCTTCCATTCTTGAGATTTTCCTTTGGGTGACTAGGGTGTTTTAGAAGATTCTGTTACACCCTAGAAACCAAAGGACAGACCTAACAGCAGGAGCAGCAGGTGGTGAAAGGGGTTGGACTCAGCAGCGGCGAGCCCGTACGGTGGGCGGCAGCCGCCAGCTGCTGGACTACAGCTCGTGCGACAGTTGGGCGATGGTGGCCCTTATGGCTACCCGCGAGAGGAACGGAGGAGCCGCTAAGGGGATCCTAATGGCAAGGGGTGACGATGTTGGGGGGCACAAAGGAGCCGCTAGAGGCGACGGCTACAGCCATTGGGGGCGGTGGTGGCGTCGAGCGATTAGGGTTTTGGTGGGGAGAGGCTAGGGCATAGGCTCTAGTCTAGGATCGTCGCTCTGATACCATGTGGAAGAATGCGGAAAAGAAAAGTATTATTCCACATAACCCTAGCGCCCTCTTATATTGGAGAAAGGCTCTAGGGAGAAATTACATGAAGAAGACGGGAAAAGCTAGAAATGTATAAATAAAGACAAAAGGACAGAATTCTCTTAACAGTTGATATAGCCATACACATGGATGACTCTAGACCTATTCCTCTATCTAAGTGGATCTATCTCATCCTGGAGAAGGTCCTTACTGATCAACTACGAAAGGTGTTCTATAGTATCATATTTCCCTTACAGTACGCCTCTATTTCGAGCTGCTCTATAATGGATAGTTTGGTTATAACCGACGAGATCGCTATTGATTAGAAGAGACGTTGATGACACTTTTGATTGGAGATTTATTTGGTCTACCCTCAGGAAAAGGGGATTCCCAGACATTTAGATATCACTAATGAGAGTGATTACATAGACCATGCCCTATACAAAGTCTCAAGGCATAGTCAATGTAATCACTCATTAATTTATTATTTAATGTTATTTAGGGTGTAACTAACCTCGAGCTCATTTCGATTCCGAATTGGAGGGGAAATGGGTGCTATGTTGCCAGGTCTATATACTTTTCACACTGGCCTCAGACAAACATGGAAGGCCATATCGATATCGACATCGTTTCGATAACGTGTCGATACAATATTTCGACAGTATATCGATGATATATCGCCGAAATATTGCCCATATCAACGTACTTTTGTGAAGGAAAGACCTGAAAAGGATGATATATCACCATATTGATACCGATATCAGTCTCATCTCAATATCGATATATCACGATATTTCCTTCCATGCAAACAAAGACATGAGAGTGGTTGATGTGTGGTGTAGCGGGGCATCTCCTTCTATTGAGGTTGGTTGTTCGAACTAGTAGATACAAGAATTCATGAAGTTTACCGGGTTGTTGCATGAAGTAGAGAGGCTCTCAAAAGGGAGGGACCAATGGACTTGGACAGAAACTTTTCAGTCAAGAAAGTATAGAAAGCATTACCTGGTTAGGGTCTCTGAGTCTGGAGACAAGTATAGGACTGCATAACAGTCTGGGAGAGGAATGTACCATTAAGGGCCTGTTTGGTTGCAGGGTTGGGCAGGGTTGGCCCAACCCTGGTTACTATTCACAAGGGTACTTCCTCCTCACAGATTACTATTCACCCAGCCCAACCCAGCCCAACCCAACCATGCCCAACCCTGCAACCAAACAGGCCCTAAGGGTAAAAGTGTTTCTTTGGCTTTTGAGAAGAAACATGATGAAGGCCCATAAAGTGAAGATCATGCTGTGGACCGATGAAACCTGCCAGATGTGTTCAAACACCCCTGAGGATGTGAAATGTCTCTTCTTCACGTCATGTGTGACTGGGCTAGAGAGGTTTGGCATTGGACAGTGATCTAATGTGTGGATTTTGTCAAGTGCAACTAGCTTTAGAGCCTTACAGGAGCCGCTTACCATAGTTATCAGATTTGATCATAGAAAATCTTTTGTAGTTTTCTGAGTTGCTAGCTAGCCAAGATTCAGGAACAAAGGCATGATTTCATAACAAGAGATTGAACATAGAAAATATTATTTGAGTACATCACAACTCTTATAGAGTAATTGTCTATCATTTTAAACCACGTGAATATTAATACACCACGAGGTTGTACATCATGTTGGATGTACACTTTTTCCTCTAACAAAAAAGGTACCTTTCAAAAGATGAATTATTGAAGAATTAGAATTTCCACTACTGTTATTTAGGAAGCATGTTTACCATGTATCTGATCTTTCCAAGGTGGCGTGCATATTCTTAGAATTTCCTTTCTACAAACACATAATAACAACAAAGCATTTTCCCACAATTAAGTAGGATCGGCTACATGGATTCTTCGCCTCCATTCAGATCTATCTTGGATCAATCCCAAGCTTATATCTAAGATCCCTTCGTATGGTCTCTTTCCAACACTTATTCGGTTGTCCTCGCCCTCTCTTAATCGGCTCAATATCATAACACTCGCATCTCCTAACTGGTGCATCAGTTGATCTTCTTTGCAAAAGACCAAACCATTTTAAACGGTTTTCTCGCATTTTATCCTCGATCGGAGCTACACCAACTTTCTTTCTGATTGCATCATTCCGAATCCGATCTTTGTAAAACTTTCCTTTAATTTTCAAAGGAATTTTCTTATCACGGATAACAGCAGAGGCCCCTCTCCACTTTAGCCAGCATGCATTTATTTTATTAATAACATCTCCATCAATTTCCCCATCATGTAGCAAAATAGATCCCGGATATTTAAAAGAATCTCTCTTCTGAATGTTATCGTCACCAATCTTCACCTCGATTCCTTCACCATTGCTTCTATCAAAGGTGCACTCCATATATTCCATCTTAGCCCTACTTATACGAAATCCTTTAGTCTCCAACTCATGTCTCCAGATCTCAAGTTTCTCATTTGCTCCGTCTCTAGTCTCGTCAATCAACACAATATCACCAGCAAATAACATACACCAAGGTAACTCATCCTGAATGTGACTTGTCAACTACTCCATAATCAAAGTAAAAGGAAATGGACTCAAAGCTTATGTAAACCAATGTTGATGTTAGAATATCTAGTCTTCCCAAACGAGGTCCTTACACAAGATAAAGCACTATCATACATGTCCTTTATGAGGATAATGTATAGGACAGGTACTTGTCTTTTCTCTAAAACTCTCAACAATATCTCTCGTGGGAAAGAATCATAAGCCTTCTCCAAAGATCATATGGAGGTTCTTCCTTTTAGCTCTATAAATCTCCATTGTTTTCACCAAATGGATGGCTTCAATAGTTGAGCGTCCTGGCATGAATCCGAATTGGTTTTCTTTTACGTTGGAAATTTGTCTCAACCTTTTTTCAATCACACGTTCCCAAATTTTTATAGTGTGACTCATCAGCTTGATACCTTTGTAATTTGAACAATTTTGAATGTCTCTTTATTCTTATAAAGAGGCACCACGATACTCCTCCAATCTTCAGGCATTTTCTTACTTCGTCAAATAACATTGAATAGAATCGTAAGTCAAGTCAAATCGCGCTCACCTAAAACTCTCCATACTTTTACAGAGATGTCATCCTGTTCTACACCTTTCCCAGGTCTCATAACCTTCAAAGCCTCATCTACTTCCGTTCTGTGTATCCGTCTATAGCTTGCACGATTCAAGTAACTTTCACTACTAGCTAGATCACTCAAAGTTATCTCTCTATTTCCTTCCTCAATGAAAAGTTTATGGAAGTACTGCTCCCATCTATTCTTTATATCCTTCTGAGTAATAAGCACGTGACCTTCCTCGTCTTTAATGCATCTCACTATAGAAAAATCTTTGGTCTTTCTTTCTCTTGCTTCGGCCAACCTGAATATATTCTTCTGGCCCTTCTAGAGTCGAAATTTTTATATAAAACTTCATAAGCTTTTGACTTAGCTTCGCTTACAGCCTTTTTTGTGTCCTTATTCGATATTTTGTAGTTTGTGACAGTTTCCTCTGTTCTATCCTTAGACGTAGCTTTAAAGCATGCTCTTTTAATTTTTAGCTTCTCTTGCACCCCTTCACTCCAACATCAAGCCTCCTTTTGATCTGGAGCTCCTCCCTTGACCCGCCTAGCATCTCTTTGGCTATCTTTCGGATACAAGATGCTACTGCCTCCCACATCTCATTTGCACTACCGCTACAATCCCAAGATAAGTCTTCTAAAACCTTTTCCCTGAAGCTCACTTGCTTCAGTGAAAGACTCTACCATCTAGTTCCAGTGATCTTAGAAACCCTCATTTTTTTACCAGCCCTTTTATTTGTACATCCAAGACTAACAAACGATGTTGGGTTGTCAAATTTCATTCCTACAAATGCAATTGTCATTATAATCCCAACAAAGTACCCTTCAGCATGCACGGGGCTTTAGGCAAAAGGAGGCTGAAAAAAATGCTTTAAGACCCCATACATTTTTGCACAAGGAAAAGAAAGCTTGAGAAGGTTTACTTATAAGAAACGGGGTATGCCATTTCAATTCCATGGAGGGGCTCGAACCTAGAAAATACAAGTAAAGTAGAACAGAACAAAAGCTGACCTAATTCCGGCGCCGACGACAGCCACTGACCTAGCGGGTCCTGCAAACAGAGGGAAATGTGTGATTGTGACGAAAATCCAACGCGCGAAAAGAATGACATCATATGAGAAATTAATGCTTCCGAAGCATTGTGAACTGGGATCAAGCACTGTCAGAAGAGTATTTGAGCTCGACATCCATAAAATATGAAAAAGCAAGACTATGTGCTGATGGGGAATGAGAATGCAAGTAACATAGAGAAGGTGAAGCTACGGTCGATGCCGCCGTCTCGTTTCTTGAAGTTGGCCATCGCTGCCGCTCTCTCTTTCTCACTATAATACAGATAAGGTGAAGTTGTATCTTCCTCGGCCTGCTGGTGAGCTTCTCGCGTTTTCTTGGGGAGAACGGGAAATCATTACGGCCCTTAATAACGAAGTTAGGAATTGGTTGAAAACGAACTTGGTGGAGAAAAGGTGAACATTTTCCTCGTGCGTCTGGTTTGGGACGAAAGTTACCGAGGTGAGGATAGCTTCTTTCTATCCTCTTTCCCAACATGGGAGTTCAATTATGGATTAACCTATGTTATTGGGAGCTTTTTCTTAAATAATTATTAAATTATTTGAATTTAATTAAATAGGCAGCATATTTGAACAATTAAAAAATAGCTATATGTCAATACTTGAGGTGTCGATTTGAGGTGCCATGTCCAAATCGGCACTTGCAGTGGCCAAATCGCCACTTTAGGTGTTGATTTCGACTAAATCCATTCGGTTATTTTCTTTTATATATTTTGGATGTTTTTACACCTACCATCTTTTCAAGTTTTTCCAATAACATCATATCCATAACTCTTTTTTATAGTTACATGTGTGCCCTTATACTTAGGGAAGTCATGGTAGTGATCTTTTACTTATCCGTCGTAATATTCTCTAACCATATACGTCGTAATATTTCGAAAACGTTGGGCATAAATGTTCTTCAGACGTGAAATCGTCGAGTTGAACCACTCCCAAACTCATTCAAGTATGTTTTATTAGGTCCAAACAAGACCTTATCCGTGTTAATATTGTCTAACCTCACATTTAACCTTCGTGTGGGTTGAAAGAATACTATGGTGTTATAGATTGGACCATCGCAACCCAAAAGGCATTAGTCCCTCTCATTCAGACAATACTCATACACCCCTAGTTAAGAATGGATGTTATGCATATTCGATATTATACCTATGGATTAAATCGCATTTTTTAATTATTACCAATTCTTTTATGGTGTGAATTCGTGTGAAGATAGCATGGTATTATCCGATTCATGTGGATGTGTATTTTTCAAAATGAGTATTAAAATATCGTACAACATCTCATAAAGATCTCTGCAATTTATAATGTAAATAATCAATAAAAAATAAATACCAAGACATTGATCATGCCATATTCATAAGCTCAACATTCCATGTTATAACATCTAGACATTTAAAAAAAGTGAATATTCTATTAAAATCATAGAAGTTTTACAATTTTTCAGAAATGATATAAAAATAGTTTACAGTATTCTATGATATCTGTTTCCTGAAAAATCCTCTTAGGCCCCCTCCTCTTCCTCCTTCACCTCCTATGTCATTTCCTTTGCCATCTTCTCCCATCATCTTATGACTATCTTCATGTATTGTTCTTTTTGCCTTATTCTTGATATTCCGTTTTGAATGCATTGATACATGCCCAAGAGGATGCGACTTAGCTGAGGACTTCCTAAGTGATTCAATCGGTTGAGTGGCTTGATCTCTTATGCTTCTCGCACTTGTTGACTGATGCAGTGAATCTGACTATGTAGGCTCATTGCTCCTACCTGTGGTCTGTGAGGCTGCTCTAGAGGTTGTTACAGTATTATCGTGGGAAAATCGAAGAATTGTCTCTTGAACTCGATTGTCTCAATTTGGTGAACCGTGGCAAAACCTTTGAAGATTTTCTGAATGTATTGAGTTGGTAATGTGAGCTGAGACGGCCTAGAGTCAAATTTACTTGAAGGACCAACATATAACGATCTCGCAAACTGTGATTGACTTCAAGTGTTAATATATCTTATAAGCATGAAATAATTACCTTATATTAATCAAATATCAAAAAAAGTAAACACTAAATTGATTTATTGAGATAATTATATATAGAAATTATTGTAACTTGAAGTCCCAAAAGGTGGTTGCACTTTGTGACAACCCTTGTTTGCTAAATCGCTCATAATGCATACCTAAAAGATTTGAATTATATTCAGTACTGTAAAAAGGTAAACACTAAATTGAATTATTGAGATAATTATATATAAAAGTTATTACAGACTCGAGTCCCAAATATTGGTTGTTGTTGTTGTTGTTTAGATCTCTATCCTTGAATCCCGCATAATGCATACGTAAAAGATTTTGATTTCAATACCCAAAAAAGTAAAAATTAAATTGAATTATTGAGAACATCATATAAAGAAATTGTTGCTACTTGAAGTCTCAAACATTAGTTGTGTTCGGATCCTTGTCCACTGAATTCCGCAGTAATACATACCTAAAAGATTTGGAATATATTCAATACCTAAAAAAGTAAAAAATAAATTGAATTATTGATATCATCTGTTGAAGAAATTACTGCAACTTGAAATCTCAAACATTGGTAGTTATTGTTGAGACCCATCCTACTATATCCTGCATAAGTCATACCTAAAGGGATTTGCATCATATAATTATAAAAATGAGTCGACCAAAAGAGAACTAAATAAATCTAAAGAATTAACAAAACCTAATGCTCTTAGGGTATGAGGCTCTTATCGTGGCATGTACGGTTGGTCATAGTGATGGAACTGACACATCAAAGAGAATACATTGATTATGTCATCAAACATGTATTGGTATCTTCTACCTTTTGCCTTCATAGTCAACAACAAATCTGTTGATCGTCTAATTTCATCCAGACTATTCCTTCCTTGCAGAGTCGTATCCACATATTTATTTTTAATGAATTAATATAATATAGTAAAATTAAATATAATTACCTACAACAAACCAGGCATCTTTCTATTTGCTCACGAGGTTAGTAAGCTATTGCAGGTGATGGAATCTGCGTCTGAATCCACTTTCTTGTTATGCTCCAGTATCATTGCATGTACACATAATTTTTTGCATCCGAATACTCCAGGACTATCGAATCTTCTGTAACCTCCCATCGGTCTACGTATTGTCGATGTAGAATCAATCAATCTAGGATGTCAGTGCTTCATGTTTTATTGCGTGGGAGAGACAATGTGTATACTTTCAATTGAGATTGGGATATGTTATCGCATTTCAAATTAACACATAACACGATCCGATAAATGCATATCTATAAAACCATAACATATCAGTGGTACTCTACTAATCCTAATAGGTTGCTCACTTCGATAAAAGCTCATGCAGTTTGTGTGATTTCTTCGTCGATGTAGGGCGTCCAATTTATCTACATTCAGTAAAGAAGAAATTCATATAATCATTATCTAGATTTTATAATGAATGCGTAATTTATTTCAATATTTACCTGATGATCCTTCTACGTATCCAACTCGTTATGGTTAAATACTTGCGTCGCAATCTGCACATTTTTCTTGAAACTTTGCATACCTATCTATTTTAGGGATAATGATCCTCCTTAGATCCTCGCACGATCTCTTACAACTGACCTTCCTATGTGCAAGTGATTCCATGTCCAAACCTGCATGTTATCAATGTTAATAGAAATAAATCGAGAGAATGAGATGTGTAATACCATGCATACATGTAGAATTATGAAAAAGCCATAAATTATGGATGTTCTTATCTTTGCACCCTTGTTCAGCTCGGCGTACATGTGTGCTAAAGCAGCAGTACCCCAAGCAAATTGAGCACATTCTTCCAGTTCACATAAATGGAGCAGGTACCTATGTTAACGAAGGAAAGACTATTAATGAGTAGTAGTAAATCAGTTGAGAGCTTGATATTAAGGATTGTGTATGCTTACCTGAGAGGCATCATATCTCCACTGTTATCTACGAGAATACTACACCAAATATGATAAAAAATAGTTCCATCACCCTACACTTCTTGTTCATCTTAAATATCTAGTAGTGGATCAGCATCTCCAAAGAAGGTCTCTCTTATCCATGGTAGCTTCACCTTAACACTCTTTATTCGAGTGGGAATAGCACCTAACAAGCTTAAACAAAGTGCTTCTCATCCCCTAAATGGAACATCTGGACCGGTAACATGCAATCCATCGACCTTTAGCCCAATGATCAATTCCATATCTCGCAATGTACACTCGCCTCACCAAATCGAAAGCCAAAAGTATGAGTCTCAGGTTGCCACCGCTCTAGTAAACTAGTCAATAACGAAGGGTCCATCTGTACTCTTTAGAGGATTATATGAGATATGAGATCTCATATAATTGGGATGAGGAACCTACCTTCCATATTAGGAAGGTGGACGACCACTCTTGATTTAGGACTCAAGGTGATGTCTCCCCTTAATTGGACGAAGGCTTGCTTTCTTCCTAATACTTCATGGTATATTGATTTGATTGAATTAAGTTATATTGATGATTTATTCAATATATATTTAATTAAATTAAATTAGTTGTTGTTGTATTTTTACAACAAAATCATGTTCATTAAAAGGAACGCAAAACAATTTCAACCATTAGATTGTGTTGTCCATAGATTGAGATCCATGGACTTTCGAAATATTATAAAAAAGAGGCAACTCTAGATCTTCTTTTACAAGATATAATCCACAAGATCTCTTTCTCGTTATCATACATGCTCCCCCTCTCTCTAAAGTGATTGTCTACTTTGTGACCTAGAAAGGATCGTCGTTGTCAGTATGCCGTCGTGATGCTTCGATCATTCGCGGATCTTTGTCTTCCTCGGTTCTTCTAGTACACAAAGGAGACCTCAGATTTTATGTGACAAAATCAGGAGATCCGTTCCTCCAGCGGTCCAGACTTAAGAAAGGTGGTTTCTTCGTTTAAAGACTTCGATCGCAACCATGCTTCAAGAGGTATTCTGATATCTACTTTATGATTTAGATGAAATGATCTGAGAAGTGTTCTTATATCATTTGGTTTCATCGCTTTAATTGTTTTAAATTCTGATGCTCCGAGCAATTAGTGCGACTATTTGCTCCCATTCGCATATGATGTGATCTTCACACTTCCGTGATGCTTTTAAGGTTCTCTCCATAACCTTAAAGTGTTATCATAGCCTTTGGTCAAGTCTTGGATAAACCCCTAGATGAATAAGATTCATGTTTCAGATGCGTGGGATTCATTGTTTCTGCATTGGATGGAAGATTCGAATTGAGTTTTCGCTAAAAACCTACTATTTGTGAATTGTTTGAACGTGTTTTTAATTATTAAAATGTATTGGAATATAAATATAACCCAAAAACAATAACCTATTATTGGTATCGAAAGTGTATGAATATGATTCAAAGAGATCACACTATAAAATTATTTTTGTATGTATTCGCGGATCTGTAAGAAAATTAATTTTGCTTACTATTTTCCCATCACGAAACATGAAATAAACACTTGGATTAAGTATAGAATCAAACCAGCATGCTGATCGAATTTATTTTACGCGATTCTGCCTCGTCTGTCGTAGATATTCCATATTTAGTGAAGATTGGTCAGGTGATGATTAGATCATCAAAACTTTTTAAGTGGTTATCATTTAATAGAAATCATGGAAATTAAATTTGCCTTGATTAATTTGATGCTTAATATTTATAAATATAATTGATTAAACGTCATTGGGCATTGAATGTATGTTTCATGAAAATCCTAATTTATCTTACAATAGTTGTAGGAACAACTTTTACATGAAAAACCAAGAACATGTTTGCTTGATATGACTAGAAATTTAGGATCCTTAAAATTGTTTTAAAGATGTTTAAATCTTCGAGTGATTACTATTTAGTATAACTCCGGTCATTAAAGTTAATTAATAAAACTGCAAGTATATTAGCATTATTTTATGTTGTTCTCAATAGTAACGGTGAAGGTGTATAGTTTGGGTATGCTGGCTTGGCTTACTAATTAGCGCCTTGCATGTCAAGGAAATGCTCCATCCCATCGTAACTCGAGTGTATTGGTTGGATCCATTTTTGAGGAAAGAATAAGAAGAGTAAGTCAAGATGTACTTAAATTATTAAAATACAAAATAATACATACTTGTGAGAGCTTATACTATATAGTAATATCAAGCAAATCATAACTGTCCGTTGGTTGATTGATTGGATTGAGAATTGATTGAATATGATTAAACGAATTAGATCAAATTAAAATAAATGCTCTATTATGAATAGAGATGTAATAACCCTTTGAAGAATTAATTATATGAATATGATTCACAATAATTAATTAAAAATTGAACATGACATGAAGGATCACATAAGTGACATCCATAGACTCACGTCAAGGCGAAGGGTTCGGTCTCCATGGATTGCATTACGGGTGCACATGTATCAGATAAAATCTATAATCCAATCCAATTCAATGCTATGGGATTGGATTGATTTTTATCATTCTAATGGATTGGATCGGATTGGAATTTTTAAAATATGTTGAAGTACGGATCGGATCGGATCTTATCAAAATCTGATCCGATCAAATCCGCTAATCTGTTAACACAAACACATATACATGCATACATAAATACATATATACACATACATATATAATATCTATACGCACCTATTTTGAATTATATGTAAGATCATAATTAATGTTATTATTCCACATCAATCTTGGATACAAGTCCTTTCTTCTCTTTTGAAAGGTAAACGTCAAAGATCTAAAATATTAAAGTATGACTATAACATGTAAAATTATAATCCATATTCAGTTATTCTCCTCTTAGTTCCCTCTTCTTCTCATTTCAGTATTGACCGTCAATATTCCCCTCAGTCTCTTTCAATCCATTTCTATGATACCCACCCTCATGCACAATGTTATTCCCCTATAATACGATGCCACCGCCCCTCCCTCACGATGCCCGTCTCAAAAAATGTAATCCCCTTCCCACGTTATACCATTTACCCTCAATATGATGTCACTCTTATGATCATCGTTAAAAGAAAAATAGATTTTGGATAGTTGCATTGTATATTTGTTAGATATTTTTGACTTGTTTCTTCTTACTTTTTACTTGATACAGCTTGCAACTTTATTTTATAGATGGAATAGGATAAGTTACATAAACAAATGTGCCATACACATCTAAGAAGAAATACACATTACTTCAATTCCTTGCATTTTCTAATCGATATATATATATATATTCATATTTTCCATATATTTTATATATTTTGACTATAGGTATAATTTTGCAAATAAATTCCATTTTAAGTCTATTTTTATAACGCGTAACTGGTGGGCCATATTTAAGTTCATTTTGTCTTACATTCTCGATCGAACCTGAACTATGATTCTTATTTTGTATGGATATATTATAGCCTTGAATGATGTTGTTGGGAGTTGTTGGGCTTTAACATAGCTCAACATTCTAAATTAATCAGTGACTTCGCCAATATTTGATTGTAGAGATCACAAATTTTATTTATATAACTTGTCATTGGATCTTTATTTGGTGACTTGTATTTTTCTTATTTAAATCATTTAGTAGAAATCTAAAATAATACATTTTTATAAAAAAAAATTCTAAATTCAATATAATCATTTAGTTTGATTGCATGATCTTCAACTTTTAAAAATGAATAATGGAATTCTTCAACTTTCATTTGATTATGTCATTTTTCTTTTTTTTTCTTTTCTTAACATCTATCCATATTATTAGATTGAGCGTGAAAATGTTAGTGTAAAAATCTGATCCAATCCGATCCAATTCGTAATCCAATGGATAGGATTGGATTGGATTTAGATATTTGATAGATTGGATTGGATTCGAAAAAATAAAAATCCATTAAGATTGGATTGGACACGGATAAGTTAAAATCCTATCCACTTGCACCCCTAGATTCTATGTAGGAGATACATGCCTGAAGTGACATCTCCTACATACAAGCGCACATGGATCGGGCTCTTTGCTTCTCGAAAGAGTAAGTCCATATATGTAGTGACTCCAATATGGATTACTCATATTATTGGGGCAATATTGGATTATGCATATCAAGTTCTACCCCTATTGATAGTTGGTTCAATTAACAACGAGTCAACATTGTCTTAGGGTGGTGGGACCGTGTGCTAAAGATATAATTGGGAAATGCAAGTTGGACTTGCAAAGCGGAATGAGTTCACGCTTCTTTTTATTCGAGTTTCAACTTCTCATATTATTGGGATGTATCAAAAGTAAGAAAGAAGATCCCAAATCTTACTTGAGATATAATGGTAAGTATGTCTTTTACTTTGAAATGAATAAGGGAATGAACTTTCAGAGTTGACAAGGCAAGACCAATTTTATATAAAATCCTTAATCAAAGTGAAATATATATTTATGCAAATTATATTATTTCAAATAACCTACATTAAATCTACTCATAATTATATTCAATAATAACCAGTAAATTATAGTGGATTGGATATGATCAAGATATTGTACTCACAGTTGGAAACATAATATATGTGATTGCAATGTACAAGTTTCCTCATAATAATGAGGAATGATAATTAAATAGATAATAGGACAACAACTTTGGGTTTGTTTGTCTCTATAGTCTTAATCACCAAATGTGCTTTGGAAATACCATGTCAATGATGATAGTAATTATCAAAATTCCTTATAAAACATAAGAAGATGTTTTGGCATACATATGCGCTCTCGACATTTAATTGTGAATGACATGGTTCACTGCATTATGCAGAATGGTGACTCGATAAGAGATGATGTACTCAAAATATTTGAGTATCAGCCTGACCAAATTATCTAAGAGTTAAGATGGATGTAGATATGATGAGTGTCATCATTCTACTATATATACTCCGGTCTTTCAAGGAGCTTCATATGATTCATATTGTATGAATTAAATGAAACATATATAAATGTTGAAATATACTTATATTGAAATCTTCTGAGTTCGATACAATAGATCCTTCATCTTAAGTAATGGTTGTATGTAGATGAAGGAAGCGTAGTTGAAGCATGGGTCAGACCCACGTGAGAAAGAAAGTCAAAAGTTTATTGTACTTCTGTGGCTTTCATACATATGGCATCCTAAGAGTTGGAAGAATGCCAATAGTGCAACAAATCAACGTATTGATAATAAGACTATCTAGACTATCTGAAATCCTTAGAGAAATACTCGGATAGTGCATCGACATACTTTAAATCTACATATAATCATTAAATTTTGTAGGATTATAAAAAAATCCTCAAGTGCATCACGGAAGCGTGTGGATCACATAGTATGCGATCGTTTGATCATGGATCGTTTGATCACATGATCCATGAACCATTCATGGATCGTTTGATCGCATATTAGGTAAAGGAATACCTCTTGTAGCGTGGTTGTAATCGAGTATCTGAACAAAGAGATCTCTTTTCTCAAGTCCGACCCGACGGTAAAGACACTTGCGAGCGCAGAGATGAATCGCGTGCTTCTTGCAATCTGAGATGTTGATCCAAGCAAAATATATTCTGATCTCATCTCACAAAATCAAACGTCTTCTTCACGAATGCGGTGTACAAAAGGACAAAGAGATCCACGAACGTTCGAGACGATGGTGTAACAGTGATGTGACGGTGAAAGAAACCTTCTCTGTAAGATTAGAGTGGATAACCACTATGAGGGAGGGAGAGAATTGTTGTGTGATATGAGAATGAGAAAGAGAGAGAGAGAGAGCAATTTGTTGTTCAACAACATAACCTTAGAAAGTCACGGTTGCCTCTTCTTATATAGTATTTTGGGAGTACTTGGATCTTCATCCATGGACAACACAAATCCAATGGTTAAGATTGATTTGTGTTAGTTTCAATGGGCAAGATTTTTATTGCAAAAACACAACTATAATTAATTTAATTAAATTAAACATATATTGAATCATCAATATAATTTAATTTCAATTAAATAAATTTTGCATGGAGATATAATTTAAAAGAAATAAATCTTTTTCTTAAATAGGATGACCTTCCATCTCCAATTAGTTTTGCAACAAATGTTTGTTGCAAATTTATTCACAAAAATATTTCATAATTATTTTCTGAATATTGCAATCATGTTATTTTAAAATCGTGAATGATATTCACAAATCCAAAATAAAATGTAAATTACATTTTCAATTAATTATCCAATGTGAATGCAATTCCCATCAACACTTAATTAACAAATGTAAATTACAATTCTCTCTTCAATATATAAATCACATTTATAATATATATGAATAATATGGATAGTACTATCTACATTATCCATATCCTTGATAATTAAATCACATTTAATTATCTAAGATCTCAATTCTCATGCATTCAAATAATATGAATCGTATCCATATTATTTTATGATAGTTGAATCAAATTGAATTATCCATTTTTCAATGCTTAGATATATTAACAATTGAATTATTCTTGAACTCTTTCAAGAATGCACTATCTCCGCGGATACTTTGAGATAAGGACATGGCAATTATATGTTCCACATATAGTGACCTGGATGTTGAGATCATGTCCCAAATTCGGATCTTAAGGACGTCCCATAGACGTTTGATTAAATAAAAGCCATAGGATTAATCTCTTAATTGCATCTGAATCCCATTCAAATCAATATCCAACATTTGGGCTGAGATTATATTACGTCTCAACTGAGAGGAGTCACTAAAATCCATACATGTTTCATCACTCCCTCGGTATGGAAGTGTCATGGTTATACAATGGTTTATGATTACATAATCCTCAGGTATTCCTAATACCTGTACATCCTACATATTGGAGGACCTAGAATAAACCTGAAGTTTTAGATCTCATTTGGACTATCAACTCCTGGGTTTTATCTTTAAGATTCTCATTCAGTCATTGGAAATTGGTATTGATCGTATACTTTCCAAAAACATGTATCATACCTACAAATTCTTGTCATGCTTCCCAAGTAAGATGATGATGCATGGAATTTGATTAGTCCCAATACCTCATGAGTGAGCTCATGTCTTCCTGTTCACAAGTGAACTTTTATGATCCCTTTGAGAGATGGTATTACTCATATATGCACACCAGCTCATCGGTGTATAGAACTCGATTAGGCCATCAACCTATGGGTCTACCAAATGCACATACTCAGACATATAGTAATATATCGGTCTTCGGTCAGAGGATGCATGACTATATCGTGACATTATATGACTTAGATCCATGTTATCTCGATCTTGTTAAGTCAACTCTTTGACCCAACTTATCTGACACCTTCAAATCTCTATTCCTATGCAGAGGACCTGCATCAAGAGGTCAGTCAGATATCAACCTTTTAGAGAAGGATTGCCATCTCCTTCTCAGGATGGAGATAAACTCGTAACAATCATTTGACGGTGCTTGATGAGTCCTCAATCTAACCCTTTAGATATTCAACCAAGCTCCAACCTCTATGATTGAACAATTGAATCAATAATTGTATGATTATCAAAATGGCAATGGTACATAATCCTTAATTTTGCAAAGGGACCTTATAGTGCATTCACTCATTTAATCTCATAGAGGGAGTAAAAAATAAACCAATAAATTTTATTGATTTACTAAATATTACAATAACCACTCACATTGCTAACAATCTCCCACTAGCCCTCAGAACCATTCAGGTACAATACTTAAACCCATTCTCATAACATGCTAGTTGAAAAACTTTTTTGTCAAAGGTTTGGTAAGGGGATCAACAACGTTGCAGAGACCACTTTGGTGATGATGATGTCACCACGCTTTTGAATCTCCCGAATGATGTGGTATTTACTTTCCGCGTACTTGCTCTTTTGATGCCTTCGGGTTCCTTCGAATGTGCAATGGCTTCCATGTTATACTGGAGTAACATGATGGGAGTATCAGAGGAAATTATGCTAAGTTCAAGGATGAACTTGTACAACCACACTGCCTCCTTTGCAACATCTGATGCAGCAATGTATTCGGCTTCTGTTGTTGAATCAGGCATAGTGTCTTGCTTCTTACTTCTACATCTCACAACACCATCGTTCTACAGGAACACAAACCCTAATGTCGACTTTCGATCATCAATATCAGACTGGAAGTCAGAATCTGTGTTCCTAAGACTTGGAGATCACCATCTCCATAGACCAAGATGTAATCTTGCATCCATCTTAGATACCAAAAGATGTTCTTCACTACACTCCAGTGTTCCTCTCCATAGCAGGTTTGGTAACGGCTTACCACTCCCACTACATGGTAGATATCTGGCCTTGTGCACATCATGGCCTACATTAGGCTTCCCACAGCTAATGCGTATGGGCATCCAACCATGACTTTCTTATCCTCAAAAATTTAATGATACCATGTTGATGTAGAAAGAAATTGACGACGGTGGAAAATAATTAATTTGATGGTGGAAAATATTTGGCGGAGAAATCAGAGAGGAGAAAAAAAAATAGAAAACTCACCGGATGCGAGGGATTTGGGGACGAGAATCATAGAGATCGCGTTGGGGATGAGAGTTACGAGAGAGAGAGAGAGATAAAATCTCAATTTTAACTCAACTTCAACTTGAACTGTCCCAAACAATTGCATGCCATCCCCTTTATATAAGAGGGATGTGATTACAAAAATAAAAGTAAAATTCAAAATTCGAATCTACTTATCCTAATTGACTCCAACCGACTACCTAATTGATTTGAAAATTGAAATCTTAATTTATCCTAATTGACTTTGACTAAGTAAATTGAGATCACATGTAGATCACTTTATTTTAAATAAATTGCAATGACTCAATTATTTCATTAAAATTATACTATAATTAATGGAGAAGAAATAGAAAATTGAGTCCTTATTTATTTGTTTCATGTTGCATCAGTTCTCCTACGCTTGAAAAATTCGTCTCCTGATGAATTGCTTGATCTTCGAGCAGTTGGTGGAGAATTTCCACATGGCTTGTTGATCGAATCTCCCAATTTTGCTCCTTTTCCATATTACATTTATAATTCTTTCCCATTGGTGGTTGCAAAAATTTCTACCCCTTCACCTAAAATATCTCCATAACATAATTTATCCAACTATTCAATCGATTTAATCCACATCGTACCACTACAACTAGAAGAAGAACATTCCTAGTTGAGTGATAAGCAACTGGAGAGAACGTGTCCATATAATCCACGCCATAGGTATGAGTAAATCTGCATGCCACCAGTCTTACCTTTAACGATCAAGGATCCCATCCGCATGATGTTCAACAGTAAACACTCATTTGAAAATGACAACAGAGGTCCCAAGAGGAGCATACACCAAACTCCAGGTACCATGTGATTGCAAAGCAACCATCTCAACTTCCATAGCTAAACATCAACAACTATCCTTCAAGACCTCCTGATAATTCCGTGGAATGTCCACGTCATATAGAGCAACTGAAAATCTTTGAAATTCCCCAGTCAGACGATGAAAGAAGACATGGGAAGCAAGGTAATATGAAGCACAAGTACTCTTTTGCTTCCGATAATGGGTATATCCGTGTCATTGGAAACCTCCTCCATCCATGGACTAGTCTCCCGCAATGATCCCCGCATAGATATATCTCCAGATCCATTGTTATAAATCATGTTATCATAACAAACCTAGGACATGTTGGATGATAGGCGGTGACTATGAGTATATGCAAGCCGACGGGTATAGAATTTTGGTAATGGTGGAACAATGGGCACATGCGACTGGGTAGAAGGAGGTGGTGGTGGAACATCAGGCACATGTAGAGGAGATGAGCGACTTGTAGGAGGAGGTGGCATGTAAACCTCATCATTAGAGTCTGATGAAGCCAATCTATCACATGTAGGGGAGAAATACATCACAGACTCAAATAATGTGACATCAGCACTGATATAACATTTCCCGCATAATGGATCATAACACGTGTTGGGTCCTGGAGTACCCAAAAAAATGCATATTTGATAGCCCTAGGAGAGAGCTTATCAAGACATGTAGCCAGTTGGTGGACGATTGCAATCGGACCAAAACACACGAGGAGTAAGTGAGCACAACCCCTTCTTAGGGAAAGCTATGGAAAAAGGACTTTCTCACCCAAGACTAACAAAGGTATGTGATTCACCAGATAGCATGCTATAAGAACAACATCACCCCAAAATAAAAGTGGGGCACGACTCTGAATGAGAATCGTCCGAGTGACATCAGTAAATGTCGATGTTTTCTCTCTGCAACACCGTTATGCTGAGAAGTGTAAGCACAAGTTGTTTGATGAATAATACCACAAGATGAAAATAAATGTGATAGAGCACGAGTACAGAATTCCTAAGCGTTATCAGTTCTCATAAATTTCACAAAAAAAGAGAAAAACATGTTGCACTTCCTTGAGAAAAGGTTTTGATCACATCCCCTGCTTTAGATTTCTTCTTCAATAAAAAGAGCCATGACAAACAAGAAAAATCATCAACAGCAACAAGATAAAATATGTGTCCTTTATGATCAGAACACAACTCGGAGCTCAAGTGTCTACATGAAATAACTCGAAAAGGGAGCTACTGCTCCGGCTCTAACAACTAGGAAAAGTAGATTATTGATGCTTTCTCAACTGATACGCCTCACACTGGGAGGAAGACCCTTATGAAATCTGCAGCAAAATATAACATATCTTCTGGAGAGGGAGGTGACCAAAACATAGGTGCCAAGTGAAGGGAGAGACTAGTCATGTTGAATGAGAGGATACACTTGTATAGGAGGTTCAAACCATACGATAAAGACCACCCTGCTAACAACCATAACCAATCACTCTACCCATATGAATATCTTGAAAAACAAGAGACGATGGGCCAAAAATAGCCTGACACTGCAAATCCTTTGTAATATGACTAATAGATAATAAATTCATAGAGAATTCAGGAACATGTAACACATTCTGTAGACACATCAAAGGTGTCAAACTAATCTCCCCCTGTTTGATGATAGGGGAATGAGTCCCATCGGGTATTACCACAATTCTCCATGGGTGAACATGTCTATATGTTGTAAGATGATCTCTGTCCCCACATAGAAGATGCGTCGCCCCAGAGTCCATAATCTCAGTAATCTCAGATCCATGACATGATGTAAAAGCATAAGTACTACCTGAGGTACTAGCTGTAGCAGAAGTACTGGTAGGGGTAGAGGCTGCTACATTTGAGTGGCCTCCTGGAGATGGTGAAGAAGCAGGGGGCATGATATCTCGCAGTCTGGCCACGAGTTCATCAAACCTCCGATATGAAGTAGGAGCATCTGAAGGCTCGACCTATTCCGCTATGCATGCTGATGCCAGAAAACTATGCTTGGAGTACCATGTATCCTCCGTATGACTTGGAAGATGACAATACGTGCAGGGTTGGCGAATGCGACCTCCCCTACCATGAGCTCCGCATCCATGAAAAGAAGAAGAGCCTCCTCTGCCTCAGAAGGATGCCATTTCTAAAGAAGTCTGGCTAGTGGCAATGGACGGAACAGTTATCATGCCAAGCCTACAAAAAGCTTCCTCCATGGGATAAATAGTAGCATCCACTAGAATATGGGAGTAAGCATCATCATATTCAAGTTCGAGGGTTGCTAGGAATACACCAACCAAGGTAGCATTCCTATATGTCTTATGCTTCTCTAGGGTAGCAGTGAGAGGCATGAAGCAGTGGAGCTTCTCAAACATCCCACGTAAGGATGCATACATCGAATGAAGAGGTTGTTTGTTCTGATTGATAGTAAATATATCATGCTGGTGCTGGAGGATCTTGGTCTCGTCCCTCGCTTGAGAATAGGTTTTCTCTAGGATGTCCCACATTGCCTTCGTAGTGGGTTTATGTAACACATCATTGACGATCTGTATCGTCAATGTACCAGAAAGCCAAACTTTGGTGTATGCATCATCCGCATCCCACGAGGCGT
This sequence comes from Ottelia alismoides, assembly GCA_037367405.1. Taxonomy (NCBI): domain Eukaryota; kingdom Viridiplantae; phylum Streptophyta; class Magnoliopsida; order Alismatales; family Hydrocharitaceae; genus Ottelia; species Ottelia alismoides. The sequence continues at coordinate 594,131 of JAZKJV010000599.1, forward strand.
TAATCCCAGTTTTCTCTACCTGCTCTCCTCAGTAAGAATATGTTGCGTACATTTAGACTTCATAAGGCTCATGATCTACATAACCCAGAGCTCATAGTTTGTCATGTCCATCTCGACAATAGGCGCTGGACCTTTGAAAGCGCCTACGACAGGTATGTCGACTTTGTTTTCTGACATATTACTGATGAATCTCTGATTCAACATGCTGAAATTCGTCAATTAGGCTCTATTCTTCAAAATCCATACGTATTTAATCATCAATATAAAATCACTAGCATTCATACATATGTAAATAACATTCCCATTTCATCATGCATAATTGCATAAAATAAGGAACCAAAAATCCTAGTGTAAATTGACCTAAAAAGCCACTAACTTCCCCTATTTTTAATTAATTCATCTGAACTTTGATTAACCTAAAACCACATCTATTGCGTAGATATTACTAACAAGAATAAAAAAATAACAAAATATTGCTAAATTAAATAAGTGATAAATAAACCCAAAATATAATTTCATATCAGTTGGACTTAAACCCTACATATCTTCCTCATATAATGTCCGATTTTGGTTGCTTCAGTCGCCGCCCTTGCCTCAAACCATCCACCATTTTTCCTCTCCAAAGCTCGAGCTCCTTCACCTTGGGAAGTGACGTCTAAAGGACTCGTGCTAAGCAGCCAAGAGCAGAGGTCAGCGTCATCCAAGGAGCTTCTACTCCTTATCTGTGGAAGATTCGTCAGCCTCTCGAAGCTCCAACACCGTCGGCTACCAAGCAAAGATCGACCAAAGTCCATCGACCATCAGACCACCTCCCCCAAGCGATATCCTCTGGCCCTCTCTTCCTCGATCCGTTCGCATCACCAGGTAACACCCCCATGTGTGTATTCTTTGTCTCCCTAAATAATCTCTGTCTTCGATTTTACCCAACCGGACCCCCATCCACTACGCTTCGAGAATCGACTCCACCTCCTCAATCTCCATCTCCACTTCCATTCTTTCCTCTTAGATCCTACTCATATCCAGCCTTGCACAGACCGGAGCTCAACTCTATTCCCATGCCTCCGTAGTCGGAGCTTCGCTCGCTCTCCACTCGTCCCTCCCTTTGTCTTGTTTCCGGGTCCAGCATCTCTTGCCCAGATCTGCCTCGAGCACCATGCACCCCTGTCGTACCTTCGCCCTCATACTGTGTATCGGTTGAGGGGTCAACTCCACCCTACTTCATTGTGGCTGAGACCGAGCCCTGCCTCCGCTTGGCACCATGCGTCGTCATCGCCCCTCCACCCTCGTGTCTCCTCTTCAGTCACTTTTGGATTGGGTCCAAGCCCCTAATCTAACGACCATCGTTACGCCACACATTCCTTCCCCGAGCCTCGGTCCCGGCCTCGAGGCTCGGGTCGACCGAGCCTCCGTTGCGCCCACCATCTACCACCTAGGCTCGAGTCGATCGAGCCTCTACCTAGGGGATCCGAGCCTCAACCTCGCTGCCCAAGCCTCCTTCGCTACATGCAAGGCACATGCAAGCAGGGCTATTTGCAGCGAAGCCCTTTGAGTTTTAACAAATCGTAAGAAGCTCCCCCAACGCTGATGTCATTGTCACGTGCCTTGAAGATGACACTTTGGAAATTTTGCGTACATGCCCTCCAGAATTTGATTAATTATAAATATACCCATGCTTAAGGGTATTTTACAAGAAGGCACCTCCAGCTTTTGTTATTTTCAGATAAGTCCATCTAGGACCAAATATAAATGAAAATTTTATCTTTTATTACATTTTAGTCCCTGCAATTTCATTTGAGCATATCTCCTTCCTCCGAACTCCGATTTTAGTGCACAATATTTTGAAGCTTGTTGAATGCTCTATCTTTTTACATAACTAGTGGACATATATGAGGATGTTTATTGATGATTTTTATCTGTGGATCTTTATTTGACATATGCAAGCTCAATCATCCGTACATTTGTGGAATTATATTGAGAATTTTTTGACTTAACTTACAGGAACCCAATTTAGAATATCTTGTGAGATTAATTCTCCTTCATTATTAGATAATTATTTATTGAAAAATTATTCTATATAGGATCTTTAATCAAATTTAGCTTTGTATAAATATCACTAAGGAGGAGGAATTGATTCCTTGTTGAGTATTTATTGAGTAATTTAATCAATCTTCGAGGATTTAATCTTTGCAGGGTCTTATTTAAGGATTAATTTATTTCCTTGGATTAATCATTCATCTATTTAAGGAATAAATCTTGAATTTCTGGGATACATACTCAACTTCGAAATTATCAATGATCTAATTAACCAAAGCATGAATTAACCTACTGATCTCCTGGCTCGCAGCTTGATTGAAAACTTATCTCTTGAATCTCTTTCGATCTATGATAATTTTTGAGAATTAATTGAATAATTTTATTGAGGAATTAAATTGTATAAAATCAGAGATCGCATGCTCTTTTTCTTTGTTTATTTCCTTTGCTTTACATTTCATTTCATTGCACTGTATTTTCCTCTTTGTTTCATGACACAGAAATTAACATAACATTTAGTTAATTATTTAAATTAATTTGAAACCAGGCAACTAAAATCACCGTTCCCTATGTTCGAGCTTGGTAGACTTACCAAGTTAAAATATTCCACAACATTCAAAGACTGTGGTTTTCGATCAATCATTTTTCATTTTATATATTACAACTACCGATTATTAAAGAGGTAAAAAACACATTCATCAGATGGCACCATCGTCGAGGAACGACATATTTTTGGGGTTTTAAATTATTTTCTTATTTTGATGAAAATAATTTCTCTGTCATTTTTTTCCTTTCTTTTGCATTTCATCTTCTGCATTTTATTTTGCATCTTTCTCTCATTTTGATACTAACCGCAATTTCTATATTCGCATAAATCTCGAAGTAAAATTTTTGGACAAAATTCAAGGATTTGCAAGGAAGACTAACTTTATTTTGTGAGAGAGAGTTAGTTTAGATAGTTTCAATTTCTCCATCATTCACATAATCCCTCTCTCTGAACCCCGATAATTTGTAATAATTCGGACTATACTTCTCTGTGGTGTGTCAGGTCTGTTTCAAACCCTTCTGTGTAGCTGGGACCCGACTTGCGTGGCATAGAAATTAGGCCATATACGCTAGCTTATTTATTTTTGCTTGTGCTAGTAATTCTTTGGCCACACTTTCACTAATTATACGCACTATTGATCGTTCTACTTAGCCAAAATTTTAAATCCGTTCTTCCCACTAATAGAGATATCTACCTAAGGTGTTTTTCCTCTGTGTATATCATTTAGTGTAAATTTAAATTCCTTGAATTGCATTCTGCATGAAGAACGTGAGGAATCATTGCAAGTCTCCTTCTTAAGCATGCATCATTGATTTACGCTTACACTGGATTTTTCGATTCCCCCTCCTCAGTTTTTATAACTTAAGCATTAAAGGAATTGGGATTGCTCAATAGGCATGATATTTTTATCTTTAATTAAGACTCAGTGTTAACCCTAATTTAAAATCAAGACTACTAATCAAGGTGACCATAAATAAAATTAACCCTTGTGTCTGGTGGAGAGAGACCCACTCATTGTTTGTATGGACATGATCACACACTTAGGGTAGAGCCAAAAATTTGAAAATTTTTGTTCAAACTACTATTTTTAGAAACAACTAGCTACTTCTCAGTGAGGGAACACGGGTAGCCATTCTACGATCCGTACTTCCCTTATCAGAGTGGGTGGTTTAGAGGATATATGTAAGGCTCCATCCTCAAGTAATGGATAGTCGTATTTCTACTGTCCGTACTTACACATATACTAGTTGAAAGTAGATGTAACTAGTTGTATGAACTCAGGACAATCTTTATGAATAATTTCGACACCTAACCAACTCTGTTAATCTTTCAAAGATTTTTTTCATTAAATTAAGATTGAAATGTTAAGTGGTCGAACCTTGACGTGCCTTCACAGGTGTCGAGTTTGTAAATCAATTGGTTTGTCTTTTTGTCTTGTGTCAATTTCATTCCCTGTTTGGATCATCATCTTCTTATTTTTCCATTCCACCATGTACTCCCGATCCACCTCGTATCTGGACCATGAAGTCAGAACTTCGATCGAATTTACCACCTCATAAGACTTCGCCACTTCTTTATACTTCTCACCTTCTACACATTCTTACCGTGCTAATATCCTCCCATACAAGTCTAACATACTCTCTAACCAAAAGTTTACTAGCCATTATGACATATATCTTAAGCAAACAACTGTGAAGAATGATGATCGATCGGCCTGCATGGGTCAATATTACACATATGCATCTTTGACCTGAAGACTTCCTTCCGGCGAACAAATAGAGAGGCCTACACCTTATATTCACCCTAACTGGATCGAATCTCACATGTCCTCTTGTTCTGCACTCAGTGAGTCCTCATGCTCAGAGAATGGGATTCAGGATCCAACTCCACTTTCTCATTGTCGGTGGATAACCAATTTTTAGGCTCATACTATTGTAGCAAGAAATACATACTCAACTCGAAAATGTATGCCTATGTCTAGGCATGTTGAGTATGGAACCTCAACCTCTTAGCAGAATCATCTCAACTAGTCCCTTAATCTTCCCAAGCAATCACTAGAGGATGAATACTCGTAAATCAAAAGAAATGCGGAAGAATTGAGGAATGAATCCAAAAAAGTGTTGGAAGCAGAAAAATAAAATGTGCTAAACTTGGTATCGAAGTATATTCAATTGGATAAGATCTCGAGGATTGAAATGATACTAAGGCACCGACATCTCCTGTTCAGATGGAGTCGCCACCACCGTTGACCACTAACCATTATACTGAAAACAACAAAAAATTGAAAAACAAAAAAAAATAAAAAAATTGGATAATTTTTAAATGGAAGCATTTTACAAAAGTTTGATATTAGAACTTCCATTGATCAAGGACATAGAATGGGTGCCTGATCTTAAGAGATTTGTGAAGAGTCGACTAAACCATAAAAAAACAGGCAAGAAACGACCAAGGACTGAATATCATGTCATATCTATGGCTTGCCCTTTGATGATGAATCACAAAATCAAAAGCCACAAAGTCAAGCGATTGACTCGGATCACATATGAAATGGAGGACACCATGTTCACTCATGTTCGGTTGGATGATGGTTCTACATTAAACATCCTCCCTGAGTCTGTCTTTGACCAATGCAAACTCAGACATCTAAAAAAGAATGGGGTGATCATTCAATTCCCTGATCAATCTACCAAAAGACCACGAGGGAACGTTTCTATCGTCGTAAATTTCCGAGGTGACAAACATAATGTGGATTTTATTGTCCTTGACACTGAGCACCCTGGAAAGTTGTCATAGTCACCTATCATTTTAGGAAAGTCGTTCTTAACCTCTGCTAAGGCGATTGTCTATTGTGAGACCCATGACATCAAGTTTCCGAATTTAGCCCACAATACACAGAGTCTCAATGACACAACCTACTATGAGGAAACCTGACTTGAAACCAACAGTCGTAAACATGAGATAAGCACTTCGTGTGATCAGACCTCTCCTCATGAAACACCAACATAAAACCAAGGAGAGACACCCGTGAGACCGACTATTGGACATGCATCTGATTCTCACCACACCTCCCACCCTGCGACTACTCCAAGCGAAAACAATATTTAGGACCTTATGATGAATCGGACTACAATTCTGAGGAAGGTCACGATTATTTAAGTGGTCCAATCTTTGAGTCGGCGGTAATTCATGAGATACTTGAACCATACAAGGAACCGACTCAAGAAACCTCTGATGTCACCCAAATTCATGAATATCAGGAGGTGGCATCAACATGCACAACCAACAATCGCAAAACCACTAGGAACATGATCCCTCGTTGAAGTCGCATATGATCCTACAAGAATCGGTCGACTTTTATGGGGATTCATCTGATGAGGAGATCATAAATGCCACACTGGTTACTTAAGATAGGGAGAAGAAGGCTGTCCATCTTCCTTGCAATGCTTCTCAAGGAAACAAACTGACCAAGAAAGTCACCTTTGACCTTAGACACCAGGTGATTTTTGAAGAGTCCTCATCCAGTCATGAAGTGGTTCATCATGTAAGTGCAATAAGTACATCTATGATCAAAGGGCACTTAGTTCTGGTTGACAATAGTTGGTGATCCTCTGTGTACGACTACTATTCTTCCGAGGACGACTCTAACAATGGATAGTCTTCTTCATGCTCCCCCTCTTCACCCCCTCAACATCTGCACACTACCTCCCGCCACAATCCCGCAAGAAGGTTCGTCGCAAAACTCCTTGACTTTGTACATCCGTAAATATACTCGGTTCCCCATTTATAATTATCCGATCATATTTAGGTTGAACTATGCCTATGTATAGAGGGACCGATATCATTGTGTATACTTCACTTCTATTCCCCTCACCCTCGACTATCTCATTTCATGCATTTCTACTATGCTTAGTCCCTCAAAAGTCTAAGCATGGGGGACAAGTCGGCTTCTTTTTCTTTTTCACTCAAATATACTTAGTATGAGCTATGTCTACATTTCACTTTGTGCCATGAGGATAAAGAACAAGCTAAGTATGGGGGGTGTTTGTATATATTCTACATACTTTATCCATAGCTTATACTTTAATTGTTTTCATCTATAATTGGGTATGGATACAAGTTGTGCATATTTGTATATTATACTAAATTCTTTATGTAAATAATACTTGTTTTTAAAAAAACAATAACAAACTTTTTGCGTAAAAATATCACTCATGATCTTGCATTTCATTAACCATCTCATTCATTCTTTTGTTGGTGTATTATTGACACATTCACTATCACTCAAGGCTTAAGGATTTGAAGATATTTAAATTATGAGATCTTGAGAGTTTGAGTTAACCAACCTTAGCCATTTGGGTTTTTGAACAATCCACACTTCCCTAGTTTGAAGATTTGAGCACTATGTTGCACTCTTCATCTCTACCTTCTATAGAATATGACCAGCTATCACTTTCACAACTACAAGATTGATGAGATGAGTTGAGTTATCACTTAGGGAACTAGTACTAGTGATTTGAGTTTAGACCCTATTTAATGATGCTCGAGGATGGGATAAGGTTTATAAAGGCTTCAAGAAACCTAAGTATCAACAAACCCTAACTAGTATGTGAATAAGTTCGCATGCTATCTTTGATAATTACCTATGTTCCATGGTCTGATGAAAACTAATTAAATTGTTGATTAGTATGCATTAAAGCTTGGTAAAACCAGTGGAGCTAGCCAAACAATGAAATGAAAATTCGAGAGAAGTTCTCGCATACAAAGAAAATCTCTATCATTACAAATACAAATTCTATGAGCTTCCACCAAAGGTAAGCGCTCCCAACCATTTCAAAGTGTCCATTTGGATTAAATGCTATTAGGACTAAGGAGTCAGGCTATCACCAAAAAAAGGCTCTGCATCGTATAACAATACAAGTCTGGGTGTCCAAGGTATCTTAGATACTTAAAAGAGACACACCCCAGTGTACTCCTAGGAAAACAAGTGCAAACGACTCCAATATCTCTTGACGGACACATTGATCAACAAACCAAATATATATATATATATGTGTGTGTGTGTGTATGTGTGTGTGTGTGTTGAGTAATAAGGCACTCGAGAGAATCATTGTTTCATTGCGAGGGAGAGAAAAATATACACAAAATTAAAAGGCCACCATCTTGTAGTCGTCCATATACACTTTCAAGTCTGACAAACTAATGAGATGGTTGATTGAAGCAAGAACCGACTTATTCACTAGTGTTGAGTATTTGTCTAGAGGAGAGTCTCATGGACTAGGACAATGGGTGACATATCGACTCGAATCTCATGAATGTAGTACACTAAAAGTCATATCCTTATATTATATGTACTAATAGAGAGTCTGATAAGTAGAGAAGTTGGATTCCTTTTGATTAAGCATAGTTGAGCCCCGAATTTTAGGATCACTCAAATTAAGGGTCTTCGATGAATTGAGCCTTGAAAATTCACATGTACAATTAAAGATTTATCCAACTAACTCATTAAATCATTGATGCTCGGGGACGAGCATGGTTTATGTATAGGGGTATGATGAATCTCTGATTCAATATGTTAAAATTAGCCAATTAGGATATGTTCCTCAAAATTCATATGCATCTAATCATGAATATAGCATCATTAGCATTCATACATGTGTAAATAATATTTGCATTTCATCAAGCATAATTGCGTAAAATAAGGAACCAAAAATCCAAGTGTAAATTGACCTAAAAAGATGCTAACTTCCCCTATTTTTAATTAATACATCCTAATCTGATTGACCTAAAACCACCTTCATTGTGTAGATATTACTAATAAGAATAAAGGAAAAATGCAAAAAAATCTAACTTAAATAAGTGACAAATAAACCCAAAACCTCATTTTACAACAGACAGACTAAAACACACATATCTTCCTCATACAATATTAGATTTTTTATACTTAGTTTTAAAGTTGTCCATTTTCAAATACCTTCAAAATAAAACCAATTTCATGAAAATCTGAGCTCATATGTGAAGTTGGGTTTTGGGCCTCTTTTGCGTATTTTATCTTTTTGCGATTTTTGACCTGAATTTTTATGTACATAATTAACCCATTTTATTTTATTTAGTTTTATTTGTATTCTTTAATGAAAGTTTTATCAAGTGGCATAAAAATACAAACCCAAATCAAGACCAAAATCAAAGAAACTGACTATGTCCAAGTAACCTTTGTGAGTTTGTACAAAAATCTCTTATTTCCTACTTCTACTCTATTTCCCTATTTTCTTATTTATTAAAAATACAAAAAATAGATGATGTGTAATTATGTGTCTTTCATTTTATCACATTTTTTTAGATTTTATCATATTTTAAATCATGAAAAATTACAAATCCCAAAAAGTTAGTTTTCTATACACACGGAGAATCACCAAAAATACCACTTTGTACGGTTGACCTCTTTTGCTCTCAGTTCCTTCATGAATGTTGTCGTTGAGACAAAAAATTTTCTGAAGAATTTTTTTATCTGAGTATCCTTCTATTTCTTTTCCATTTTTTCTCTTTATTTTTTGAATTTTTTGGGGTGACACGTGGCAACCCCTAGGCATGCCATGTAGCACCCCACTTCCTCTCTCCTCCCCGAGTCACGTGCCCAACACGTGACCCCTTTCCTCCCCTTCCAGCCAATCGTCCTCTCCTCCCCTACAACGTCTCCTCCTCCCCCTACCATAACCGTTAGCCGCCTCTTCACCATGTAACACCCCTGCCTCCTCACCGACCGTTACTGCCGCATCTGTGTAACCCCCCGAGCTCCCTCCTCCTATAAAGCTTTAAACGCCACCCTTGTTTCAAACCAACGCCGTTTTCCCCTCCTAAACTCGAGCTGCTGCACCTTGGGAGGTGACAGCTCCAGGACCATGCTAAGAAGCTAAGAGCAGAGGTCTGCATGATCTAAGGAGCTTCTACTCCTTGTTTGTGACAGATTCATCAACTGCTCAAAGCTCTAGTGTCGTCGGCTGTCGAGCAAAGATCAGCCAAAGTACATCGACCATCATGCCACCTCCCCCAGGCAATATCCTCCAGACTTCTCTTCCTCGATCCATTTGCATCACTAGGTAACACCCCTACGTGGTTATTCTTCGTCTCCCCAAATCATTTCCATTTTCATTTTTACCCACCGGTCCCCCATCCACCGTGCTTCAAGAATCTACTCTACCTCCTAAATATCCCTCTCCACTTCCCTTCTCTCTTCTCAATTCCTCCTTATCTCCAGCCTTGCACAGGCTGGAGCTTAGCTCTGTTCCCATGCCTTCGCAGTCAGAGCTTCGCTCTCCCTCCACTCGTCCCTCCCTCTGTCTTGTTTGCAAGTCCAGCATCTTTGCCCCAGCTCCGCCTCGAGCACCATGTGCCACTGTTGCACCTCCACCACCATGCCGTGTATTGGTTGAGGCTGAGCCCTGTAGTTGCTCGACACCGTGCGTTGCCATTACACCTCCGCCCTCGTGCCTCCTCTTCCAGCCACCATTGGATTGGGGCCAAGCCCCTGATCTAATGGCTCTAATTACGCCACACATCCCTTACCCAAGCCTCAGCCCCTACATTGAGGCTCGGGTCTACCGAGCCCTCGCCGCGCCCTCCATATGCCACCTAGCTCAGGTCGACCGATCCTCTGCCTTGGGGATCTGAGCCTCAGCCTCATCGCCCAAGCCTCCTTCATTGCATGCAAGGTGCATGAAGGTGTTGCTATTCGCAACCAAGCCCTCCAAGTTTTAACAAATCAAAGAAGCCCCCCCAACACTGATGTCATTGTCACACACCTTGCATGTGACACTCGAGATATTTTACACGCAGGGCATCCAGAATTTTATTAATTGTAGATATACCCCTACTCATGGGTATTTTACAAGAAGGCACCTCCTTCTTTTGGAATTTACAGATAAGTCCATACATGGACCAAATATAAAAGAAAACTTTATCGTTTACTACATTTTAGTCCTTGCAACTTCATTTGAGCATATCTTCTTCCTCCAAACTCCCATTTTAGCGCATAATATGTCATTTTAAAGCTTGTTGAATGCTATATCTTTTTACCTAACTAGTGGACAGATCTGAGGATGTTTACTGATGATCATTATTTACGGATCTTTATTTGAAATATGCAGGCTTAATCATCAATACAATTGTGCAATTATATTGAGAAATCTTTGACTCAACATGTAGGAACCTAACTAAGAATATCTTACTAGATTAATTATTCTACATTATTTGATAATTATTTATTGAGAAATTCATATACGCAAGAGCTTCAATTTATCAAATTTAGCTTTGGAGAAATATAGTAGAGGAGGAGGAATTGATTCCTTGTTAAGTATTTATTGAGGAATTTGATCATTCTCCGAGGATTTAATCTTTGTAGGGTCTTATTTAAGTACTAATTTATTTCCTTGTATTTATCGCTCATTTATTCGAGGAAATCATAGGATTTTTGAGATACATGACCTTGAATTAACTTATTGATCTCCTCGCTCGCAACTTGATTGAAAACTTATCTTATGAATCTCTTTAAAATATGTGATAAATTTTGAGTATTAATTGATCAATTTCATTGAGGAATTAAATTGTATAAAATATCATATCATGTGCTCATATTTTCTATTTATTTCCTTTGCATTACATTTCATTTCGTTGCATTGTATTTTCTTCTTTATTTCCTGACATGGAAATTAACATAACATTTAGTTAATTACTTAAATTAATTTGACACCACACAACTAAAATCACCCTTCCTTGTGTTCGACCTTGTAGACTTACCAAGTTAAATACTTCACAACATTCAAAGATTGTGGTTTTTGGTTGATTGCTTTTCATCTCCTATACTACAACTATCGATTATTAAAGAGGTGAAGATGTGTTAATCAATTGCCAGATGAGGATTACAAGGTTTATGTGGACCAACTAATGAGTGTCTACACAAACATGCACGGATTTGAATTCATATGTATGCTTATGCACTTAAATTCATTAGTCCAATTGAAGGCCGACGATGGGGCGAAAGAAGGGCAGTCAATGGCTATGGAGGTCGGCGACCAAGAAGGTGCAACGACAATGGAGGTTAGCGGCTACTTGGTGGTGACGACCGTCGAGGTTGGCCTACGCGACTTGGCGGCAATGGTTGGAAGGCCAGCCTAGCGATAGTCTTGACGGATAGGCAACGACGACAAACGACGGTGGCAACAGCAACCTTGGAGAGAGGGACGACGGGTGGGGGGTTAGGTTTAGGGTTAGGGTATGGAGCTCCGATCTAGGACCGTGGCTCTGATACCATGTTTGGAAAAATAGAAAAGATGTTTATTCCTGATAACCGTAGGCTCCCTTATATAGAGGAGAGGCCTATGGGTAAATTAAATAAGATGGAAACAAAGAAATACAATAAAGAAGAATTACAAGAGAATATAGAAATATCTCTCAATTAGTAACCACTTAGTCCTGAGTAAGCCCCCCCACTAACATCCTAGTTGTCCTTTTTTACAACTATGCCTGATGACCAGGAGAAAAGGTCAATACAGGTTCCCGGCCAGATCTTGGTACCCAAAAATTGTGTCTAACATGAAATAATGATTAGGGACTGGAACCACATGGTATGAAGGCCAATCATCGTATGTCGTCTAATGAATTATAGTGCATCAACGACCAATGGTTCAACGGGAAGTGTTCACCTAGGTTGGATCTGTTCAGTCTTGCTGATAAAGTTGAAGGCTAAGCTTTATGATAGTAATTTTATAGAGGAAAGTGGATGGCTTTCAACTGATGGTGATGTCGATTTGCAATTCAGTGGGGGGCCTTGTCAATACTTCTCTTTGGGTGGACTTGTGAGCAGTCTGTACCTACTTCCCATTTCTGATGTGAATAGAAGGGGGAAATTTTGATATCACCTTCTTCTATAATGATAATCCATATGGAAGGGGATTTCGATCCTAGTTTGATGCTTTCATAGGCCTTGTCATGGACCATGCACTGGAGGTTTTGGATGTTGTGAATGGTATATACACATGTAGAAGAACGTCATCATGATCATGCATTGATCATTTCCTAATTTCGACATGGTTGGTGGAGTGGTTCTCTTGGCTTCTATGGCAACCTCATCAAAGACATCGCCAAATCACACTCCTCCGTGGAAGGACTCCATGGGGAGGGGGGGGGGGGTTGAGATTTTTCTTACATTTCAAATGGCCTTTATGCTTGGAGGATCGTTCTGGTCAGATGGTGTCAGGTTTTGGTTCTGGGTGCAACAAAATATAGTGGGATACCTTACGTAGAGGATGACATGGTAGTTGGCTAATTTGTGGATGTTGCTTATAACTTATAAAAGCGACCTTCATTAGAAATACAAGGAATTAAGAGAAAACACACATGAAGAATGGTATCAATGATGACAGAGACCCCTTTCAAGATTGGGTGGCAACTGGATTCTCTCAACAAAAGATCATAACAAATGAGAATATAGAGGATGAATGGAGGTAGAAATCGAGATAAAAATGGCTTTAAAAGGAGGATGCTAACCAATGTTCATGAAAGAGGTCTGTGCGGACGCATATGCGATGGCATATGCATATACAGCCTCCTCAACGCATAAATAAAAAGCTCCCTCTATGTGCCATTTACGCATATGTGGTCGCATATACGAGTTGTGGGGCCGCATATGTGGGTTGTGCGACCGCTTAATGTATTGTCTCTCATAAATGGGTAATTGGATTCGGATATGATTGGATTAGGGGAAACCAACAGGGTTAGGAGAAATTCCCATTCTCGCTTCCAGAACCCTCGATATGGTTTAACAGAAGCTCTCGAGTCCCCAATTCTCCTCTACACTGCCTCCTCCAACCTCTTCCTCCAATGTCGCCCCAAAGCACCTCCGCCACACCTCCAACCCTGCAAGGATCCTCCACCTCTAACTCCAATGGTGTCACAATCTTCCGCCTCCAATGGTGTCACGATCTTCCACCTCCAATGGACCTCTGCCACTCCATGCGAAGCTCCTCCACCTCCCAGTTCCTCTGTGATCGTGATAACCTTCGCCAAGTAACCTGAGATCCCTGTTTTCTCTTATTTGATGATCTTTTTACGACGTTTGATTTTTTAGCCAACTGATCGTCGAATATCGGAGTGCGTAAATCGATGTAGAAATCAAGTCGTTGTACACAAGATAGAAGACGAGTCAATGATAAAATTTATTTCCGAAACTCAAATTTACATAACACACATGAGATGTGTGCATGTATAGTAGTGAGCGACGGGTCGAACACAGGGAGGAAAATTCGATGAGTATCCTTTTCTTTTCTTTTGTTCAAATGAATGCAACAAAATAACCAAAATCCGTATCAAATATTAAGGGAACATGCACTCTCAAGATAACAGTTACTGCTAACAGAACTCCAAAAAAAAACGAGTGGGGATAAATGATAGTTGAATGCCAATCCATAGAACTTAAAAATAAGAGAAGAAAAACATGCGAACATCTAATGAAATAAAATCGAGAAGAGGAAAAATATAAATGAGTCGGGCAAGGGATCTTGATCGGATGGTCGCCGCTGAACGCGAGAGCGAACAACCACTTCTCTTGACGGATAGTTGGCCTTCTGAAGCTCTGTGTTGCTTGCGTCTCCTCTCTCTCCCCCTGCTCGTTTATATTTTTCCTCTTCTCAATTTTATTTCATTAGATGTTCGCATGTTTTTCTTCTCTTATTTTTAAGTTCTATGGATTGGCATTCAACTATCATTTATCCCCACTCGTTTTTTTTGGAGTTCTGTTAGTAGTAACTGTTGTCTTGAGAGTGCATGTTCCCCTAATATTTGATACGGATTTTGGTTATTTTGTTGCATTCATTTGAACAAAAGAAAAGAAAAGCATATTCATCGAATCTGCCTCCCTGTGTTCGACCCGTCGCTCACTACTTTACATGCACACATCTCATGTGTGTTATGTAAATTTGAGTTTCGGAAATAAATTTTATCATTGACTCGTCTTCTATCTTGTGTACAACGACTCGGTTTCTACATCGATTTACGCACTCCGATTTTCGACGATCAATTTTTGGCGTCGTTGCCGGGGAGCACGGCGTTGTAGTCATTTTTCAAATTTGTCTCTCCACATTATAATTGTTTTCTGACATTCTCTCTCTTGGATTTTTGTGCGAGGTACTGCTTGGACAACTTGGAGTTAACTTTTTGAGGACCCGCACGGGAGGAAGAGCAGAGAATTGAAGAAGATTTTTTTTGAGAGAGAACAATAATTTTTTAATAATTTAGGACTTTGAACTGTGGACTTGGACTATTTTTCGGGGTTTGTTTCGCCAAGTGCCGGTGCACTTGGGGGACCTCACCGTCATTTTCCGAGTTTTTGATTTAACCGCCATAACTTGCTATTTGATTTTCGTGGTTTTAGCCCCTAGACGTAGGATTTTCTGATTGATTGTGACGTAATATTCTAAGGCCCAACACCTAATTTCTTATATGTTCCCATAGAACGTAATTGGACCTTTCTAAAAACAAAAATCAAAAAGTTCTTCATGATCAATAGAAGTTACTCGTCTAAGGCCGATTTCCTCATGCATCATATAGTTAGTTTACATTCTGTATTTAAATTATGCGCGGATCATATTTCATGTAGAGTGCTGGAGTAAGGTACGCATTTTCTATCTCTGCATGCATCATTGTGTTTGACCGTGCATTGGCTTTTTCGACTTCCTCCCCCTGTTTTTGGACTCAAATCAATCAAAGAGGAAATCAAAAAGCTCTGTAGATGTTATTTTTTTTGAAAAAATTCAAAAATAAATAGAAAAATCAAAAATTTAAAAATGGGACTGCTAATTGAACTTGACCTCTAAAATTAAACGTAACCAATTCCTCATTGTATTGGGAGAGCAACCCCCTCATTGTCTGCGTTTTCAATTGCTCGCGTACACACTAAGGAGTAGTGCCCAAATCCTATTCAAGCCTCCTAAGTGTTTGTACAACTTCTGTTTGATCACATAACTCTAAAATTGAAAAGATAAAAGACCGGAACTCACGGTCTTCACATTGTGTAGAGTTGGTGAATTGGGGGTTTGCATTGCGTTTGAATGTCTTAGGTGTGAGTCGGTTACGTTCATCTTTTATAGATCATTAGCAGTCACTTCTATCCCACAATTTCCCTCTTTTCATGATGGGTCGCATTTCATTCCAGCCGGACTTTGCGGCTTCTTATCTTCATGCCCATCGTTCTCGCCCACTCTCTTGGGAGGTCGGAACTCCATCCGATTTCTCATCTTCTCCCTACCCACCCTCCCATTCGGGATATGCTGTGAGTGAAACCCGAGGATACCAGATTGACCAAATACGAGACCCGGGTGTTCATCTTGCCAAGATGAGAGTGCATCCCATTGACGGTCATAGGGTGCAGTTACATGCTTTACATGACTTCTATCCTAGGATGATGGATGAAAACCATGATCAAGAAGCACGGTCCGCTTCTACTTTGAGACCATTCATTTTGGATTTAGAGTTCATTGATCTACTGCCAAAATTTTCTGGGGAAGTGCACGAGGAACCCTATTTGCATATCGATGAGTTTGAGGATTTTTTTGGATCACGATCATATTCTGATATCACTTCTGAGGACTTGATGTTAATCACCTTCCCATTCACACTTCAGAGTAGAGCCAAGACTTGGCACAGACGATTGGGAAGGAAGATTGCTACGTGGGGCGATTTACGATCGTTGTTTTTGCAGAAATTTTACCCCCGGCTTAGAGCCGAGATGATGCGGTCTTGTATTCGTGATTTTTCAGTTAACCCCCAGAAGCCATTAATAGATACATGGTTGAGGTTACGAGAACTTTTGAGGCGATTTCCAGATCATGGATTTTCGATGACTGACCTTATCCATATCGCCATGAGGGGGAGGACCGCAGAACAGATTGAATATGTCATTACCTCATGTGGTGATTCACACCACTGTCCCGATCTGGATTTAGTTGAGACCATCTTGGATTCACTTTCAGATACTACATATTCACAGGATGATTTACTCAGGCCAACATGTGAGGGAGTGATGACACCAGATGAGTGTGTTACACATAATGCAGATTTAAACAAAACACGCCGATCAGAGGATATGGATGATACTGCTTCAAATTTGATGGATGTGTTGACTACCACTGAGAGTTCCGAGAGTCGGACATTGGTTGAGTTTCCATTGGATTTACAATCAGATTTTGAACCAGTTCCGCACTTTCACATTGATGATTCTCGGATTCTAGATCTGCTACTATCCAAATAAATTGAAGAGGAACCCACATCTCAACCATCCTTTGGGTCTTTCCAGTGTCCATATGCAGTTGATTCATTATCTGTTCTTTACGAGATCTTCTCAGATTTGGAGATGTATTTGGATTCATCTCAGCAAAGAGAGCTTGATGAGGGATCGATTGTTGATTTGACAGACCTTGATAGTCTCGTATTTGAGCCTTGTATCCTCCTATTTGAGGAGGTCGATACATTTTTGGAGGACACGATATTTGATAGCATAGATCCCAAGTTCCCTGATGATTCGGCATTACTCCCTGAGGGTTATCTGCGGGAGGATGCCATGGACCATATGTACTCGGTTTCACTTTCTGGGAGTGCATCCGATCTGTCAGATCACGAGACCGAGTATCTTGATATTTTTGATAATGAGATTGAGGATTCACTCCTCGACGACCCTCGCGAGGATGACCCAATCTTTGAGGTATTCGATGATTTCACTGATTTGTCGACATTATATGCATCGGATATCACCCTTTTCAGTAAGTCTCCTGATCTTGATCTTCCTTATCTATTTGAGACGGTGATTGACGTGGAGGATTCACTGACTGATCCTTCCTTCTCCACGTTCGACTTCTTCGGTTCTTCCCTTTCACTTCACACGGATCTTGAGCCGACTATTTCTTTTGTGCCACTGGAACCCGATTTCATCTTCCCATATCCTTACCCGGTAGCAAACACCCGCCTGATTGTTTATTTGGGTGTTATCATTTACTCTCTTGACCCTCCTGACTCTGTTGTTGTTCTCCCACCAAGACTGCAACAACAGAACGGTATTCGCATTACTGATGCCGTCCTGAACCTTGATACGGCGTTATCCTAGCCTTTGCGCTCAGCTAGGGCGTAAACTCTAGCGCTCGTTGAGAGGCACCTCAACATTGATCACATCTGTACAGATCCACTCTGTCCACATCATACATCCATTCTTTCTCACACCCCTTATTCATCTCCTGATCATTCCATACTTAGGGTGTACTTTACCCTAAGTATAGGGGGGTGTAAGACATGTGATTATTCTTTGATTCTTTTTACCTCTGTTTTGCTGCCTACACTTAGGGATTTTTTACTAGGGATGAAAACGGTCGGATGGGATACGAATATAGGTATAATCATATCCTTATCTATTTTAAAATACGAATACGAATGTGAATATGAATATTAACTAATGTAAAAAATTTGTTATCATATCCTTAAAAACGAATACGAATGTAAAACGTATACGAGTCAGATACGAATAATAACAGAAAATTTTAATAGATTAACTAAAATATATGTGTTTAAGATGGTTTACACATAAAATAGATATAGTAATTTCATAACAATTATATCAACAATGGTGAATGCAATTATAAAATGTTGAAACACACAGTTATAAATAATTATATTACTATACTTATGTACGAAAACGAATATACGAATACGAATGCGAATATTAGCGAATGTTAAAGTGATATCCATATCCGCATCCGTTTTAAAACGAATACGAATACGACTGTCAAAATATGTACAAAACGAATACGATAGCGGATCAGATACGAATATATTCACATTCGTTTTCATCCCTATATTTTACCCTAAGTATAGGGGGGGGGGGTAAACTCAGTACATTCTACCCCTCGGTTTTCCCCCTGCGTACTGTCTTCCATACTTAGGATTACTTGATCTTAAGTATAGGGGGATCACCGACTTTTATTGATTTTATTCTTTTATTCGTCGTTGTAGTATAATATTCTTCTCACTTTTCTATACGAAGCACGAGTTATGTCTTTATTTCCAGCTCTTTGATCACTATGAGGACATAGTTCGAGCTAAGTATAGGGGGGTGTCGTATATATTGTATATATACTTTAGCCATAACTCGTACTTTCATATTTTTAATATGGCTAAAATACTGTGTAAATACTAAAAAAAAGATGCAGAAATTTCCTCAAAATTTTTCCTTGTACATACTGACTAATAAGTCAGGTTAAAAGATTTTGAAAAATATTTTGAAAGTAGTTTGAAAATCTGTTTGAAAAATCTTTTGAAAACTATTTGAAAAATATTTTCAACCTTTGTAAAAAGTTTGTGCATTGTAAAAAAAAAGAAAATTTCTTTGTGTGAAATAAAATGATTTTGTAAAACTATTTGCAAATGTTTGGAAAAAGGGTTGAAAAATTATATTGAAAATCTATATATACTATTTGAAAAATGTTTGCAAAATTATTTTCAAATGATTGTAAAATAGTGTGAAAAAAATTATTTTGGACTATAGTTTTGAAAATTATGTGTAAAATTATTTTCAAATAAATTTGAGGAATATATGCATCATAAAAAATGAATTAAAAAAGAGAGAGAGAAGAGTAAAAAAAAGTAAAAAATCCAACGGTGTATATAATTGTATAAATTACTCAAGTTGTAAATCCTTTCTCATGACTCTTGTAAATAATTGACTCACTTCTTTGTACATATGTATATATAATCCCTAACCCTTCTCTAAAAAAATATATATATTGCTATATATACTTGTATATATTGCTAACTATTTGCATTAAAAAAAACTGTTGCATGTACATCATTTTTCAAAAATCTATAAAAAATTCAAAATTTTGAAAGTGAATTCACAAAAAGATTTTTATTTTTTCTTCGCATTGTACATATTTTCTTGCATTGACATGTGCATTTTTCAGGATAGTCTTGATAATTAAACTAAGTCTGAATAAATTTGAAGAATGGAGCTTAGTTGGACCTTAATCCACTTAATTTCAGAGGAACCTTATAAGATGTGGAGTTAAGACTTTTCAGGTCCTAGTGACTTAATTCTTTGGGTCCACACGACTATGTTCACATGTCATCTTGATGAGTCTAAGTAGAATATTTAACAACACACACATGATTCTTTCAGACCGTGGCTTACCTTGGACAATGCACTCTACACGTAGCTCTTCGTGGAGGAGGTAGTGAGGGGGCAGTTTCTTTTGGCTTGGGGTAGCATACGAGGGTAGTACATCTAGGCGGAACCTCTCGTCCTCCTCTAGGGAGGGAAGTGCGCCTCAACCTGGTTTGGTGATGATGAGGTCTAAAGACAGGAGCTGTGGGATTGCAATAATGCTTCAAAAGAGGGATAGTCTACTGGCTCAAGAGGAAAAAACTCCTTATGTACATGCTGCACCTTGTATATATTTTTTTAAAAAAAAAGAAAAAAATCCAAAATCTCCAAAAGTGGACAGGCCTGATTGAAAAGTAAAATGCCTGTCGGAGTGTATATACAAGTGAAAAAAAAAGAGAATAAGAGCTTCAAAGTCAAATATTTGTGAGCTTGCAGCGGGTGACATGGCTACACTGGTCATGCATCCAAGGATAGGTAACTACACTGGTTACCGTCCATTCTCTTCTCCATCCCCTCTTCTTGAGCTGGTTGTACTTGAACTTAGAAGGGAATATCCCCGCTCCTCGAGAAAAGAGTTGCTAGACCGGGGGATTAGAGTTACCTTGTTGAGAGAGGTTATTTCTTTGTTACTTCTGAGATGAGGAGCTATATTCACTTACACCGTACAAGTAAGATTTCATAGTCACAAGAATTTGTGTATGTAGACTTGTTCTGATCTGACTGTTGAGGAGACCTGAATAGGAGTTTTGTGGAACTTAGAGTCTGTTAGGTTTTAAATCAATATCCCATTAAGGTTCCGACACACTAATAATCCAAAGGTCTGACAGAGCTCCAGACTACATTTTTATGAAGATAAGTTTAAAGGTCAACATTGTTCTAACTTCTTTCCTTTTTCTTTTCTTTATTTTTATTTTCACTTATTTTTCAAATAAGTGTTTGCTAAGGGACTAGCAAAGGTAAAGTATAGGGGAATGATGAATCCATGATTCATCGCCATTATTCTTTTATTTTAGCTTCATTTTCTTAGCCAAACACCTGTAAATACCACTAATTCCATAAAATTATCATTCTACATGCATTTGTTAAAATTGTATTTTAAGCACTTTTTGTACATAAATAAAAGAATAAAGAAGAAAAGAAAAAGAAAAGGAGGTATTTATGCAATAAATACATACTGACCCAAACCCTGAGAGAAGGTCAAGACTTGACCTGATCGACCAGGAATAAAGTAGGGGGAGATAGGGTATCCTATTAGAAAATCCAAAAATATTTTGTAAATATTTCTCTTGTATATTTGTACAAAACTTACTTTATTTTATTTGTACATAATTGGACCTTAAATTAATTATTTTTGTAAACAAAATTTGTAAATAAAAATATGTTGTCAAAATAAGTGTGAAATAAAATAATGTACATAGTGCAAATAATCACACCTGGATAAAGCCGCAAAGAAATAATTGAACCATCAATTCCGGCTCCATACGAGCTCAAATCGAACCAAAATCAACTTCCATTATACTCTAAATTAAATTATCTTTCAAATGGCTGAGGTTTCATATTTTTTGGAGTTACGGTTAAAAATCGGTTTTCTGAGGCGTTTTGTGCAGTTTTCCCATATACTTGTTATATATATTTTATTCATATTTTAATAATGTATATATTTGTAAATATTGGTTTCATTAAAAATAAAAAAAATTAAAAAAATAAAAATAAAAATTTAAAAATCTTTTATAAAAATATTTCCTTATTTGTACCTATGTATATTTTATTATATGTATATCATATATGTATATAATTAATTTCCTTAAATAAAAATCACCAAAAAATTTAATTATCTCACACTAATTAATTTAATTTAACTAATTACGAAATTCATATGTAATTATTTAATTTATTGGATTTATTTGAATTTATTTGGTTTAATAACTTGCCTTGTATATATGATTTAATTCCATACCATATATGGCTACCATTAAGGTGGCTAATTGATTTTCAATTAATTTATTAATTTATTTAATTTATTTATTCCGAATTTCGTAATTAATTATTTAATTAATTTATTAATTTAATTATTTTATTAATTCACCCAATAAACACTTTCCTTATATGTGAATATTTTCCATTTTTGATTTTTGTCTCTTTTTAATGGGCTCCTCCTCCCTCATTTCCTCTGGATCGATCTTTGGTGGAGAGGAGCCCGATTTTCGAGCGTCGTCTTGTTGCAGAGGGGTGCTTAGACTCCGAGCCGTCCGGTGACAGCGTGTCGGCCCTCGTCGAGGCCATCATAGCATTTCCGAACCCCGAGGTGAGATCCAATTTATTTCCTGTCTTTTCCTAGGTAAATCGTAGGCTTAGATTTTTGCGTAGGTATATTGATTAGTTTTTAGATTAAAAATCACAAAAAAAATTCCATCACGATTTAATCCACGTCTGACACCGAATTTCCACCTCATTTCGTGTTCCTCCCATTTCCTTTCTACCTTACACGACCTGTCTCCTCCGGTCACGCACGGTGACCGGAGACACGGATCTATCTTCCGCTTTGCCAAGATCCACAATCATTCACGCACTCCATTTTTGTTTATAAATAGAAAATTTTGTATCTCGTTTCCTAACCTTTGTTTTTGCAGGATACAATAAAAAAATAAATAAATTTTTTTGTTCTCTCTAATCTTTGTTTTGCAGGAATAAATAACAAAAATAAAAAGTTTCTATATATTTGTTCTCATCCCTAACCTTTGTTTTGCAGAATCAAATTAAAAAAAGTCCTTTCACTTCCGGTCTACATTTTCTGTTCAAAAAAAATATAAAAAAAGTTGCTTTTGTTTATTCTGCGTACTGTTTACAAAAAAAAATAAAAACAAAAAAAATAAAAAAAAAATTGCAGCAGGCGGCGACCACCACCCTGCCGCCCGCACCACGCGCTGCCAGCCGCGGCGCCGGCCCCCTGTATCGTCCTCGCAAACCCCCACGGCTGAAGCCCGCGGTGGAGCGCAACCCCCACCTGCTCGCTGCCTCCCTGCCACGCCCCCCGCTTCCTCCAAAACCCATCAACGCCGCGCAAGGGCGGAGTCCTCCCCGCGCTCCGGCCGTCCCCATGCGCGGTCTCCGCCCCGTACACGCGCACCTCCTCCACAGCGTCGCCCAACCGCCTGAGCCCCCGCGTACTCCTCCTCCGTGCGGGCGCGCAGCAGTGTCGCCCCTCCAACGCGCAACCCCCATCTCCAGCGTGCCGCCCGATCTCCCTCAGGCGCTCCGGCCCCAGCCGCCCGCCGCCCTTCGACCTCCTCGAACGCCCACCGAGCATTCTCACCGGCCCCGGCAGCCCCTTGTGCGCCTCCCTGTTGACGGCAGTGGCGACTGGAGTTGCCTCCTCTCCTTGGTTGCTTGAAGAAAAAAGAACCGAATCCCCCAATAATAGGGGTTGGGTTATTAAAAATTGATAAATTACGGATCCATTTTTGAAAGTGTTTAAAACTGCAGAAGACCCCTGCTCCAGAAGGTCAGGTGCATAGCACATGTTTAATGGGTAAATTGCACGATTTTCCTCTCATTTTAATACTGTTGTTTATCTCATGCAGAAACTCTGAATAATTGCAATTTGTTCCTTGCTTTTCAGACAATAAACTATACATGCTCTTTTTGATCAAATAAATGTTTTTCATGGTCAACAAATTTTGAGAAAATTTTTATATGCTCCAGCTATGCGTGTGAACATGATATAAATTTTTCATAGCATTTTATTGCGTTTTGATATATTTAAAAAATCAAAACAATGTCTTTTTCCTTTCCTACACTTTCAAAATCCATAAAAAATCGAAATATAGCCTAAAAAATCCAAAAAAATACTTTAGGTGTATTTTGATCTCTTTTAATTTCTGACCAATTTTGGTGAATTTTGCATTTATAAAACTCCAAAAAAAGTGACGAAAAATCTTTTAAAAATGTAGAAAATAAAAGAAAAATCCAAAATCCAAAAATAGTGATCTTGGTCTCCGTTTGTAGATATTGTTTTGTAGTTTCTCTTAAAAATAATTCTCAGGTATTTTGAGCTCTTAAAGGATTTTTAAATTGAGGAATACTCCTGGCTATGAATAGTCTCTTTATTTTCCACTGTTTTATTTTTATAAAATTCCAAAAACGTAAGAAAATTACGAAAAAATTACCAAAAATATTTTAATATATATAAAACCCAAAAACATTTTCTTTGGACTTTTCTGTATATTTTTGACCTTTGTGAAAAATATAAAAAGAGTGTAGTGTGTGTGTTTTTGTGCATTTTGTGCCTATTCAAAAATACAAAAAAAATATAAAAGTCAAAAACCACTAAAAAATAACTCTGAATTTGGCTACTTAGTTTTTAAATCGTGCTCCTTGTGTTCGACCCTGATCGCTATACCAGGTAAAAAGAATAGCGAAAACCGCTTACATTTGTTTTCTTGATTGATCTATTATTGAGTGGTTTAAAATATAAATTCTTCCGATTGACCGCGCTTGGTGATTTGGGTCACAACGACCATTGTTAATTACATACTTTACCCGAGTTGTCAGGCGTGTCATCAGAATGGCGCCGTTGCTGGGGAGGCAAAGCGTATGTGTCTGTTTTTTCTTTCCTTTTGCACTTTGATTTGCCAATCTGACGTCGTTCTTCTTTTAGGTACCTGACGCTCAAAGGACTCTCGATTTCACTGCGAAGCGATCGGCAAAAGCCCATCCAACTGCTTGACAATCACCTTAGATCCGTTGACACCAGGCGTATCTATCTAGGACCGCACGTCGATTCCAAAAAAAATTACCGCTATTTCATTTCGTAGTTAATTTAAATTTCCCTGTATTTTTCTGTTGATCTGTAACTTGGACAGGACATTCTTCTCTTCTCAACCCCTCCATATTATTTTTTTGTAATAACTTAGGTTTTATTTCTTGCACTGCATTTAGATTAGCTTGTTTGTAATCTAGGCGGTTTTCAAAACAAATTAAAAAAAATTTCAAAAAAAACACCAAAAATACTTCTGTGCACGCATATTGCTAGACGTATCTAGGATCATAGCATTCTAAGACTGCATGTGCCCGATTAGATTTAAAATTTCTGCGAAGCATATTGCATAGTAGAGTGCGGGAGCCAGGTACGCAATTCTAACCCTGGACGCATCATTTGTATTTCTGTGGTTTTCTCCCCCTGCTTAAAGAATTAAGACCACTAAAACCGCGATTGTTTGAATCGATCTAATCTCACTCGAACCTCTCTTTGAAATCGAAATTAATTCTCAAGTGGTCACCTAAAAAATCATCTCACAAAAATTTGTTTGAAACTTGGTTGATGCACTGTGGTTTGCACATGTGATTGTGATTGAAGCACAGCGCAGACTAGGTCACTAGAGCCCAAATCCCATATTTAGAGGACCATTTTAGGACGTGTAATTGTGTTTTAAAGATTGGATGATAACACCATAAAATCGAAAAGATAAGCTCATCAGAGCACATCACGTGTTGAGTGTGCAAAAGGAACTGTTTTGTGTTTGATTGTGTATGTACGGTCGTCGGTCCCAACAACCACCACTGTTCAACCCCAATTTCATCACTCCCACAAGATTTTCTACATCATCATCTAGATTTAGGATGGCACAACCACCTCCACCACCTGACTTTGATCAAATCAAAGATGATGAATTTCAAATCCCAGGACCACCCGACCAAAATACAATTAATCAGCAGCTATTGGCAGGATTCAACATAATGAGAGAAGAGTTAGCTGCTATGCGACGAGAAAGAGAGAGAGATAATGAGAGACCAAAGACCATTCGTGAATATTATGATCTCGGTCTCCATCACCTCACACCATGGATCCAACTCCCACCCATGGAATGGAACTTTGAGTTAAAATCGAATACCATCTCTCTTCTCCCACACTTTTATGGAAAGAGTGCAGAAGATCCCATCCAACACATCCATGAATTCCTAGCCATAAGTGACACCTTGGTCTACCATGACATAAGTGAAGACTACATTCGTCTTACGTTATTCCCATTCTCTCTAAAAGACAAGGGAAGTCAATGGTTGAGAAATTTGGGAAGGATCATAACTACATGGGAAGACTTAAGGAAGAACTTTGTGAATAAATTTTTCCCCATTGGTACAACAAATGCTTTAAGGAGAGCCATTACGACCTTCACCCAAGAACCAGGAGAATTATTTCATGAGTCATGGGAAAGGTACAATGACATGTTAAGGAAATGCCCACACCATGATGTTCCCAAGTGGCACTTATGCCAGACATTTTACCAAGGCCTTAGAGATGACTTAAGGAACACTGTAGACGCAAGTTGCGGAGGAAACTTTCTAAGCAAAGATGCCGAGAGTGCGTGGCAACTCTTTGAGAATATGAGCGAAAATTCTCTCAACCACGCCTCAATCAAAACTTTTTGCAGAATCGACCCATCCAAAAATGTCAAGACCTACACATCTGAGAATCGGGAGAACCTTTCCAGCTTAGAAATGGAATTAGTCTGCAAAAAGTTAGATAAAATGGATGTCATTTGCTAAACAAGTCGAACAACTTGCAAAATTGGTAGAAGGAAAGCCCCACAAAGACCAAAATGTTAGCAACGTCCAGGAGCAAACTTCATCTGCTCCACAACCCCCACAACCTGTCGCATTTGTACATACTCCAACCCACCCACATGCTGTAAATACCCCACAATCTTACTCACATTTTTCTCGTAACCAAATGGTCTACTACACTAACCAGCCTATTGTACAGACTTACACACCTCAAGAAGATCCGGTTGCCTTCTATTGTAACCCACCTCACCCTTCTGAGACACCACCTCAACCATATGAGAATGCCAATTGGGTTCAAGGAAACCCACACTCAAATACTTACAACTCAGGCTGGCGCTCACATCCAAATTTCTCATGGAGACAACAAGGTCAAGACCAACAACAAGGGCAAGGATTTCACCAACAAAAGCCACCACCACAACCTGAATCCCGACATACACAAACCCAAGGATCACAACCCACTACTTCAGAGGACCGTTTTGATATGCTGGCTAAGATGATGACTGAATTGCAAAGAGAAGTACAAGCATTGAAGAGACAGAATGAAACCCAATTGAAAAGTTCAGTCCAACCCACACAAGGAACTCTACCTTCACAACCCACTCCAAATCCAAGGAATATGCAAATCGCCCCAACAGGATTTCAATACCCAAATCAAAGACCTCCTCACAATTTTCAAAATTCAACACAACAAAATAATGGAGCGGGATCAAGTAGCAATGCTAGTGCCCATGCCGTGACTCTTAGGAGTGGGACTACCACACAAGACCCACCGCAAATAAAAGGGAAGGAAAAAGAAAGGAAAGACCACATCGAGGACCAAACTGAAGAGATCTTAGGTGAAGACGATTGTATATCTGACTCGCCATCTTCCCACACCATACCAGCTCCCTTCCCTGAGGCACTAAAGAAGCTCCACTCCAAGAAGAGCTCAATGGCCTCAAATGAGGAAATCCTCAAAGTGTTTGAGCAAGTTCAGATTAGCATCCCACTACTAGATGCCATCAAACACATTCCAGCTTATGCTAAATTCCTCAAAGAAATCTGCACATCCAAGAGGAATACAAAGTCCAAGAACCAAACACCCGAGCGTCACATTCTAACCCAAGAGACCACCAATGCCATCTTGCATCACTTGCCCCAAAAGAGACGTGACCCCGGAGCCCCAATGATTCGATGTGAAATTGGTGATACATTATTTGAGAAGGCACTCTTAGACCTCGGAGCATCCATTAACCTTATCCCCACATCATTGATTGACCAATTCCACCTAGGTCAATTAAAGCCCACACCAGTTACACTCCAACTAGCAGACCGCTCGATCAAGAGACCTAGAGGAGTGTTAGAGGATGTTTTAGTCAAGGTTCAGGATTTCCACTTCCCAGTTGATTTCTTGGTCTTGGACATGGAAATTCCTGAAAAGCTAAGCCACGCTCCAATCATATTAGGAAGACCATTTTTAGCAACTGCTAAGGCTCATGTTGATTGTGAAAAAGGGACCGTTGAATTTTCTGTGGGAGACGAGAAGATAGAAATTGATGTGATGAAACCTTTACAAAAGAAAAAAGAAGAGGAGAATTGTGGATACATTGAATCTTGTCAATAGTTGGATTTGATTGAGGAAGAAGTTATCCAAGCATGTCTGAACACAGGACTTACAGAAGGATCTCCAATTGAAGACCATGACCCATTATTAGAGGAGCTAAGCACTGATCTTGACCAACTCCTATCCACCCCATGTAATATCAAGAAGGACTTAACTGAATCTGAGAACACTTTACATTTATCTGAAAACTCTCAATTAGAGTTGAAACCTCTCCCTGAGAATTTGAAATATGCCTTCTTAGGTGAGAAACAAACCTTACCAGTAATTATAAGTGCTCACCTAACGAGTGACCAAGAAAATCGATTGTTGGATGTATTGAGGAAGAACAAGAAGGCAATTGGTTGGACACTTGCTGATCTCCGAGGTATTAGTCCTAGTTACTGCACAAAACACCTCAGAAAACCGATTTTTTAACCGTAACTCCAAAAAATATGAAACCACAGCCATTTGAAATATAATTTAATTTAGAGTATGATGGAAATGATTTTGGTTCGATTTGAGCTCGTATGGAGCCGGAATTGATGGTTCAATTATGTCTTTGCGGCTTTATCCAGGTGTGATTATTTGCACTATGTACATTATTTTATTTCACACTTATTTTTACAACATATTTTTATTTACAAATTTTGTTTACAAAAATAATTAATTTAAGGTCAAATTATGTACAAATAAAATAAAGTAAGTTTTGTACAAATATACAAGAGAAATATTTACAAAATATTTTTGGATTTTCTAACAGAAGACCCTATCTCCCCCTACTTTATTCCTGGTCGATCAGGTCAAGTCTTGACCTTCTCTCGGGGTTTGGGTCAGTATGTATTTATTGCATAAATACCTCCTTTTCCTTTTCTTTTCTTCTTTATTCTTTTATTTATGTACAAAAAGTGTTTAAAATACAATTTTAACAAATGCATGCAGAATGATAATTTTATGGAATTAGTGGTATTTACCGGTGTTTGGCTAAGAAAATGAAGCTAAAATAAAAGAATAAAGGCGATGAATCGTGGATTCATCACCAACTTAAGCATGTTTATTTGAATTTCAGTTGTATATTATTGTTTGAATGCCCATGTAGTGTAGTGTATGTTATTGTTTAGGTCTTATGTTCACCATGTGTTATTGTTTAGCTTTGTTATGTTTAGATTGTTATTTGAGATTATAGAAACTTCATTGAAGGATATTACTAGGGAGGTTCTGGAGCATGTCTCTGAAACTAGAGATCTATTTGATCTAGATGGCATTCTAATTTTATTTTGAGGAGTTCATGGGTATGGTCAAGGGGGACATTATGTTTTGGTGGGTGAGTTCATGGAGAGGGTGAGTTGGGCGTGGAGTCGAACCGGTAGCATTCATGTTGTTTTGGAGAGGTTCTGGTAGGCTTCATGTTGTTTTATGATTAGTGTATGTTATTGTTTTAAGGGATATCTACACCCATAATCATGAGTAGTTTCCTTATTACACCATAACCCTTGATAATTTATAATTACACATAGGACCTTGAATGATGCTTAACCCTTACATGACATAACCATGTGTCAGGTTCCATCCATTCATGTTGTTAGCTTTAACAGATTCCGTCAATTTTGAACAATTTTACCCCTTGAACAAAATCACATTTCTAAAAGATGCCCCCTTTGTCTCGACCATGATTGATACGACTCTCACGAGATGGCTCCAATGTAGATGCGACTTCGATGGAGGTTTTGATGGATGCTTCAAACTTGGAACTATTGTGCAAGGGTTGAAGGAGGAAGGGGGAGGGAGATCCCCCTCTTTTTGTTGCGTGCTAGTTGAAGGAGGTTCGACCACATCCTCGGCACACCTAAGAGCATCTTGACCAGCTTCCTCCAATATGAGGTGGCGCCCCCTCTCCTCCCTTTTGGTGCAATGGAGGATGCCCGTGCCTCCTCTCCTTTTGTTGTGCCGACAATCAACCTCTCACATCCCATTCTCCTCTACAATGATAGCAATGGTTGTGACTCCTCTTCCTCAATAAGAGGAAGGGAAGAGAACTCATTAAAAGAGAACCCATTGTTAAAGATCAAGATCCTGGGCTCCAACCTCGATCCATCATTGGAACCCTTTGTTCATCGTGTTGCCCTACTCATCTACATGGTCTTTCCCTTCCCTCCTTTGCAACTTGATGTCACCAGCTCCCATAGCCTCCTTCAATCATCATCGCGATCTGCTTCTCACAGAGACACCATTAAGGATGATCCTTGTTGCACTCCGACAATTCGTCCCCCTCGAGTGGTTGGTTCAATGACATCCCCTAGCTACATGGTTGCTGCCAACCTCCACCGTCATGGATGACTAAGACATCATCACGAACTTTTTCTTGCCCTAAGGGAGTTTTGACTAATCGGGGGAGGAGGTACAGTGCGAGAGCAGGAGGAAGGAGGGGAGGTACTAGGCGAAGGAAAAAGAGAGGTTGGAGGAGGAAGAGAGAGAGGTGGTTGACATATGACGGGGAGACGACTGGAGGAGGAAGGGGAGCGATGGGGTTTCCTTCCCCTGTGAAATAAAGTTGGTGAAGGATGAGCCCCTCCAGGACGCCACACAAATGGGGGGTTTTGGAGGAGGAAGGAGGAGGTGGTCTGCGAGAGGGGTAGAAGGAGGAAGGGGAGATGTAGGGGTTTTTTCTTTTCTTTTTTTTGGTTTATTTCAATCTTTGGATCGAGGATAGGTTATATTAACTCAATAGTCTGTTTATAGGTGTAGGATCAACCACTCATTCAGGGCCATGGTTGTAATTATGAACCATCGAGGGTTCATGGCGTAGTTACAAAACTACTCAAGGTTATGGGTGTAATATCCCTTGTTTTAATTGTTTAGAATATGAAGTGTAGTATATATTATAGTTACATAATACCTAATCTTTATGAAATGTAGTTATTAATTTTAGTTGGTAAACTTTTATCTTTCTTTTAATTTTGAAATTTCATTGTATTATTTTTATTCTATGTATAAACCATACCTCATAGTACTTTTTATGACTTTCTATGACTGAATGTCAGACAATTATGGCCTCGGGACTACCATCTGACGATGGTTCTTCTCCTACACTTGGAACTGGAAGCAATCCTCCTACTTAAAGCGATATGGTGGAGTTCTTCGTTCTTCATGAATTCCATGATCCGAGATAGAGGTATGCTTATCTAGAAAATCTGAGTAACCATATACTTGTCATTTATGTCGAAAAGCTAGTACGTAGGGCTTACTTGCATGAAGTAAAATTTGGCTCATAAAAAAGGAGATACTACATCTTGTCCCAAGGTGACTCCTAAAGTGAAGAAAAAATTAAGGACAATATGGAGGATATTAAAGTGAAAGGAATGAGAAGACTGCGAGGATGAAAGACCTTCAAGAGCAAGTCTCCATCAAGATTAATTAACCCTTGACTGATGGAGAAAGGGATGGGAAATGCCTCAAACTTTATAAGAAGATATGCCAGTGGAGAGTTTCCACCAATCCACAATCACACATATCTTTACCAAGGAGGAACATACACGTGTGAATTCATTCATGACAAAGAACTTCCACGATAATGACATCGCTTTCAATGTTGTCAAAAGTAGCTCCTTTCTTTGAATGAGCAAAGCATTTGAGCAGTATGGAAGGGGATAGTGCCTCCAATGTACTATGAGCTTACAGAAACATTTTGAAGGATCATATTCAAGAAATAAAAGAATTCTTGCAAGGCCATCGTGATTGTTGGAAGACTTTTGGATGTTCCATTATGACGTATGTGGGACTGATAGGAGTGGAAGGAGCATCATAATATTTGCATCAATTTCCTGAATTCTATTGACTCATCTACATATTCTCATACTATCTACTGCATTGCTTTCTTAGTGGATAAGTCCATTGAGGAAGTTGGGCCCAACAATATAGTCCAAGGTGTGACAGATAATGCATTTGCTAATATGGCTACTGGAAGAATCTTGAGGACCAAGTACCCACGAATCTTCTGGAGTTCACGTGTAGCACATTGCATCGATCTTATGCTTGAAGAGATTGGCCAAAGAATCAAAGATAAAAACTATCATCACAAAGGCCAAGAGCATTGATTGTCTTCATATATATTCATGCAAAACATCGAGCTTCATGAGATGATGTATGCAAAAGGGAGAGATATGAGACCGAAACAACAAGATTTGCTACCACATTTCTCTGCAATTTGTGATGGAGAAAAAGGACAAGTTGAGACTTATGTTTTCTTCTGATGAATGGAGAACTACAAGACAAAAAAAGGTGAAATGGCTTGAACCATTATTTTGAGTCCCTTATTTCGGACTTCAAGTGTCATTTATCTTGTAGGTACTTTCTCTATTGGTACAACTCTATAGATTGTTGATGGAGATAGGAGGCAGGCCAATAAATAAATCATGATTCTTTTTCAAAGATGTAGAAGAGTCCTACAAACATTTTGTTGATGCCATCGACTCAAAGTTAAAAGGAAGGTTGGATAGACCTTCCATCTTGCTGCGTATTTTTTGAATCCTTATTTCATTTATAGAGAAAAATACTCAAATAAAGAGAGAACACCATGTTCTAAAGGGATCTTGGATTCCATGGATTTTTCTATCCTGATATAGAGATCCAAGATATCATCACTAGGAAAGAAATGCCTTTATGTGAAGGGGGTAGAAGGATCATTTGCCAAACCTTTGGCTATTAGACAAAGGTCAATTATTAATGATGGTTTCAATCCACAGACAAATTCTCATTTGAATTCATAAACGTATATGTTTCACTCTTAATTATTATTATTTTTTTTATAAATCGCCCATTGTTGGGGATTACATGGCATGTGAACACCACATTTTAAGGAAATGGCAATAAAAGTTTTAAATTTGACAAGATTCTTCCTCGGGTTGCAAAAGGAATTGGATCACTTTTGAGGCAGTAAGGTTAAATAATTGGTGCAACGCATTGCATACATTTTTATTAGTCAACATATCTTACCCATCATTAATGAGGTGGATAATGATATATTTGTGGATGGATCGCCACAACTAGATGGTTTTCCCATTTTATTCTTCAGAGGGTTTTAAGATGAGGTGGGGCATGATATGGAGAACATGAAGGAATTCAGGAATAACAAGATGGGGTTGGAGAAATTAACTGCTAACTTATCTCTTTGCTCCCAAAGAGGGATGTAGCATTAAGGATATAAGAATTCAGATCAATTGCACTTTCCAACATTATGTACCTAAACTAGGACAAAGTGTTAGGCAACCGCCTTAGAGGTGACTTGGACTTCACTACTACTTGATCATAACAGAAAATGTGTTCTTTACTTCATAAATATATGATTGAATGGCAATCTCAGATTTATTGTTCAAGAGGAAAACACGTGACACAATCTAGAAAAATTATCTATAACTAAAAGATAAAACATGTTTTCATGACGGTCAAGATGATGAATATGCGATTCATCACTTAAAAAGCTGAAATAGAGCTTTTTTCCCAAGTAATTAATTACAATTAATCATTTATATTGCATATTTATCATTCATGCTTGTGTAGATAATATCCAGATTTTAACATTCATAATTGCATTAATAAGAAGTCAAAATTTATGTGTATATTATCACATACATTAACATAACTTCCCCTATTTTCCTTATTTTATAATAACTCAAAACCAATAAAATAAACTCCAACATGTACATATTACTAACATTTATAATGGAAAATCATAGAAAAATACAAACTTATATAATTATCAAATAAAACTAACCCGTAGTTTTGAGATAAAAAGCTGCAAAGTCAAATATCACTCACATACAGTCTCCTATGAACTCCTACTCACTTTTGAATTAATGTACATTGAATTATATATAAAATCAAATCAAATTCAAAAGAATCGGAATCCATATGTGAAACCTAATTTTGGTACCTCATTGTATATTGTATATTTTATTTGACTTTGACTTATTATTTTATGTACAAAATTAACTCTGTTTAATTTATTTCTTTTTCATTCATTTCCTTTGATTTATGCTTTAATAAAGTGTATAAAAATCCAAACCTAAAATGAATCAAAATTCAAAGAAAATGAGTTATTCTACGTCTGTATATATAGTTTGCAGATAAGTTTCCCCTATCTTATTTCTTTAATTTCTTAATTATTAAAAATACAAAAATAGGTTAATGTATAAATATTTAATTTATATTTTATTTGATTTTATTTTGAATTTTACCTTATTTAAAAATCATAAAAAATTTCTAAACATGAAAATTCAGGCATTCTATGCACATAGAAGACCACAAAAATACACTTTGTATAGATGACTTCTTTTGATTTTGATTTCTTCATGAAAGTTGCAGATATCATCAAGATAAACAAAATTCATGAAAATTACGTTTTGATTTGACTTCATTTTATATTTTATTTCTAATTTTCTTTTTATTTATTTTTGAATTTTGTGGATGTGACATGTGGCACTTCCTGGAGCCACCACGTGACCCCCACTTAAACCCCTCTTATCCATCCCTTATCTTGACCATTGGAAGAAGGGTGCTTCATCCAACGCCAAGTTTAAAGCTCCCTTTTTTTCTTTTTATTATTTATTTTTTATTTTATACCCCTTTTCCTCATGTCACGTCCACAGTCATTCGATCTTGGCTGATTGAACGACCAAGGACTCTGTCCCCTTCCTCTATCTTCTACACCCAACAACCGCCCTCCGCCTCCCTCGCTTCGCCACTCCTCTACATATCTCACTCCTCCCCATGACCTTCGCTCCACCCTCCATGTCCCCACCTCTCCAAGCTTCTCACAACCTAACGCTTGACCCTCAAAGCCCCTTCATCTCCTCGCTCTGCCAATCATCCACCATTAGAGAGCAAAAGAGGTCTAACTTGCTTCTGCCCGCTGGTGACACGAGGTGGTGTTTCAATGGCCCTTTTGGCAACTATTTTGGCGGCATTCCTTCTAGTTGGTATGTCAATGTTTTAACATTTCGTGTATCTCATATCTGTGGCACTAAAGCTTGCATATTGGCACAAACATGGAGCATATTAGATAGTGCTTGCCTAACCTAAACACGCATTGCACGGTCGTTTGAGCGAGATCCTTGGGATTTATGTTCACATGAACGACGGGACGGATTGTCAGATGATGAAGACGATCTGTAGGGCATGCTCTAATATAAATTGATGCAGAAGATGGTAGTTTTGTCGCAATTGTTCCACAACATAATTTTTGAGTTTACTCACATGTCTTAAGGGAAAGAAGCCTTTCTCAGAATTCTTCATATGAAACGTTCTAAGATCTTATTTTTGTAGACATGTTGTGACAATCCTAATATCCTCTTTTCTCGATTTTTGAATAGCTTCAGACCTAATATATAAGATACTTTTCCAAGATCTTTCATCTTGAAAGTATGAGATAGCCAAATCTTCACACTGGGCATCATCCATATATTATTCTCAATGATAACTATGTCATTCACGCAAAGCACAATCAACACAGTGATGCTCCGGCTTAGCTTCTTGTACATACATGGTTCATCAGGATTCTGTACAAAATCGTAACTCTTTATGTTTTCGTCAAATTTGATGTTCCAGCTATGAGAAGCTTGTTTGAGCCCATAG
This sequence comes from Ottelia alismoides, assembly GCA_037367405.1. NCBI lineage: Eukaryota > Viridiplantae > Streptophyta > Magnoliopsida > Alismatales > Hydrocharitaceae > Ottelia > Ottelia alismoides. Next base: position 629,672 of record JAZKJV010000599.1, read on the forward strand.
ATGGATTTCTTCAGCTTGCATACTTTGCCTTCCTCGATTATGAAGCCGTGGGGTTGCTTCATATAGATATCCTCATTAAGATATCCATTGAGGAAAGTTGTCTTGACACCCATCTGTCAGATGTTGTAGTCAAGATATGCAGCTATAGCCAGCAATGCCCTGACGGATTTAAGTATAACCATAGGAGAGAACGTCGTAGTTGATGCCTTCTCTCTATGTGTGTCCCTAGCCTATGAGTCGTTCTTTGAATGTCTCTACCTTCCCATCAAGTCCCCTTTTTCTCTTGAAGATCTAATTACACCCAATGGGTTTTACCCCTCTAGGTGGATCCTCTAGGGTCCATACACTATTGTTGTGCATGAAATCTATCTTAGACTTCACTGCTAGCATCCATCTATCCATGTCTTGATCCGCGAGTGCTTCATCAAATGAAGCTGGATCATTGTCAGTTTCGGCTGACACATGGATTTCATAAATTTCATGTGGTGCAACCATCCTCGAACTCTTTCAAAGAGGTACAGGTTTTTTATCTACATTTACTCCTTAAGTTTCTGGTTCGGGAAGCTCGGTATCCTCTGGGGATTCAATCAATGACTTTACTTTATTTTTGTCTTAACCCTTCAGGAAGTCATCCTATAGAAATTTTACATCTGTAGAGATGAAGAACTTTTGAGTCTCATCGTCATAAAGTTGGTATTCAATACAATCTTTGACATACTCAATGAAGTAGCACTCTTGAGTGAAAGATTTTAGATTACTTGCGTTCGTGTTCTTCGCATGGACCAAGCAACCCAAATCCTTAAGTGTCTAACACTAGGTTTAGTTCCATACCAATTATCATGAGGAGTTTTAGGTATAGACTTTCTTGGAGTCTTATTCAGGATATATATTGTAGTCTCCACTACATATCCTCAAAATCTAAGAGGCAAATGTGCTTTACTCATCATTGAATGGACCATATCCATGATAGTCCTATTGCATCTTTCAGCAATACCATTAAGTTGGGGAGTTCTTGGAGGAGTGAGATTGGAGACATTTCCATTCTCTTTAAGGTATTCCTTAAACTCATTCGAGAGGTACTTGCCATCTCGATCAGATCGAATCCATTTAATCTTCCTATCAGTTTGGTTCTCAACCAAAGCCTTGAAATCTTTAACTTTTCAAAGGTTTTAAATTTATGACGTAGTAGAAAGATAAACCCGTATCGTGAATGGTCATAAATAAACATCAAATATATATATTTCCATTTTAGGTCATGGTACTGAAGGGACTACATACATCTGTATTTATTAGGTCAAGAATATCTTTGCATCATATAACTTTGTTACGAAAAGGCATCCTGTTCATTTTACCTCGAATACAATGTTCGCTGGTAGGCAAAGATCGAACCTGTAAAAAATCTAAGGGTCCATCCTTTATCAATCTATTGATCCTAAAATGAACAAGCCTTTGATGCCAAATCACATTTAAAAGATTTCCATCCTCCCTGGTTCTTTTAGGGTTTTTATCATTGGTAGTAACATTCATGACATTTTCATCAATGCACAATTTATAGAGTTCACCAGAAGTAAAAACACCATCCGCAATATATTTGTCATAATGATTTACGACAAGTTATTACAAAAAAGAAACGAATATCCATTTCTAATAAGATTAGACAAATATATAAGATTCCTCCCGACTTCAAATACATAAAGACATTCTTTAAGTAAAGTAACTCTCCCACTGGATAATGATAGTCTGCAAGTGCCAACGACAACTGCTGCAACAATTGCATCAGATCCCATATGGATGAGTCGATGACTATCTCCCATTAATCAAGATTTCCACTTTACTGAAATAGATGCAACAAATTGCATACCGGAACGGAAGCACCGGATCCTATAACCCAACTTCCTTCTCATCAAATGAGAAACTTAGTTTCAATGATGAAAGTAGATTTCGTACCTACTGAGGCTTTACCTTTGTCGACTGACTTTAGGTAATCTGTACAGTTATGCTTCTAGTGTCCCGACTTCTTGTAGTGATGACAAACATCGGTTTTCTTTGATGCTATCAGTGTGGAAGCATTAGAAGATGTTAAAAGATGAGACAACGCTTTGACTCTTCTTCTTTCTCTTCTAGGTTGGGCCCTTCTGAGAACCTAGCTTCCGACCGTGCTTTCATTTGACTGTGCAACCATTGCATAGACAGAGGGGCCATCTTTCTTCATTACGTCTTTTATAGACTTAAATGCAGCTAATAGCCCGGTATTAGTATAATTCGCTTTGCTCATGTGGAATGTGAACACAAAGTTGTTGAAAGACTTAATAGTGATAATAGAATGAAGTCAGACTGCATATCTACATCCATATTAGCTCCGAGAGTTTCCAACTTAGAAAGGTACCCAAACATTTTGAGCACACGATCTCTGATAGAAGTCCCTTCCCTTATCTTGCAGTGAATAAGCTCTTTCATGATACTATAACGTTGTGTGCGGTTTACATTACTGAACAACTCTTTCATATTCAACATTATTTCCTGGAAAGTGTTCATCTCCACATGTTGCTTTTGAAGAACATTGGACAATGAACCCAAATATAACACCTAGCCAAAACATGATCATCATATTTTTCATTGAACTTATTTTCTTCCTCTATCTTGGGGTTCATGTGCTTATCCTCAGTGAGCACGTAACTGATGCCCTCTACAGAGAGAACAAGCTCCTAATTACGGATCCAATCCGAGTAATTCGGTTTGATCAACTGGTTGACCTTTAAGATCCTATTGAGTGGATTTAGGGACTTCATTGTCTGAAATTAAGAATGCACTATATTAGATATATAAATAATTACATATTAAATATTAAAAACTTTGATTAAGGATTTTTAATCAAATTAGTCTTGCATTTTCAACTTTGAAAGTTCATTCCCTTAGTTACTTTCAAAGCAGAAGATATACATACCAATATATCTCTAGCAAGATCCGGGGTCTCCTTTTCTACATTAGTTACATCCCAATAATATGAGAAATTGTAATTTGGGTAAAAAAAGCGGGAACACATTCTACTTTCCAAGTCCAACTTACATTCCCAATCCGGTCTTTAACACCCAGGCCCTCCACCCCTGAGGTGATGTTGACCCGTAATCAATTGAGCCAACCGTCAACAGGAATAGCACTCTCTATGTGCAATCCAATATCGCCCCAATAATATGAGGAACCGATGTTGGAGTTAGTACGCATATGGCCTTACTCTTTCTAGAAGCAAAGAGCTCGATCCAGATGCGCTTGTATGCAGGAGCTGTCACTTCATACAAGCATCTCCCACATACAATCCCTGACGACGGAACCCTTCGCCTTGACGGGAGACCATGGATGTCACTTATGTGATCCTTCATATCATAATCAAATTATAATTAATTACTATGAACCATATTCATATAATTAGTTCTGACAAGGGACAAAAATTACTCTATTCATAACAAAGTAATTTAATTGGATATAATTTATTTAATCATATTAAATCAATTTTCAATCCAATTTAATCAACCAACAAATTTATTCGTTAATTAAAGGATGGTATAATCTCAAAATATTTATTATAAATTTTAATAATTAGAAAATTAACCCATGATCCCATCAACATCATCCTTTCCTTACCTCCTATCATGGCCAGTACCGACGGGAGTGAGACAGACCGCTCACAGAGCAACATGCAACCCCAATGCTCCCTGCCTAAATACCATATCTGCCTCAGGTCAGGATAGTGTAATTTGATCATATTGTATTTTGAGATGTTAATCGACATTTCTACCAAAGTTATACCATATAATATTTATCAACATTATTTTGATTAATATTATAAGGATATTTGCTAAACATATCCCCATTCCTCTTCAAGCAACAAAGTTTTGCATGTAAAGATTGTCTTACAACTATTGTAGGATGATCTATGGGTTTTCATGAAATATTCCATCGATGACTAATGATGATAATCAATCATCTCCATAATGATTAGGAATCATAATTATCGATTCAAATTCATAATTTACATGATTTCTATTGTATAACAAACAAATTAAGCAAGGAGTTTTGATGATCCAATCATCATCCGACCCATCTCTACTAAAATATAATATCTATGACAAACGGAGTCGGATTCACGTGAAATAAAATCGTGCAGTTTGATGGTTTGATTCTAAACTTAATAAAGTATTTATTTCATGTTTTATAATGGAAAAATAGTAAGTAAAGTTAATTTTATTACAGATCTGTGAATGCATGCAAAAATAATTTTAGCGACGGGAACTCTTCGAATCATTTTCATGCCTTTTTAGTACCAATGATAGGTTACAAATTTTGGGACATATTTAGAAATTGTATAAAAATTTTAATAACAAAAAATATGTCCAAATAGTGCATAAACAATATATTTTTATTTCATCAAAAAAACCAATTCAATCTTGCAGCCAATGCAAAAACAACGAATCCTGCGCATTCAAAATGTGAACCTTGTTCATCTAGCGTTTTGGATCACATCCAATATCGAACATGGCTATTATAAAACTTTTAGAGTTATAAACAAAATCCTCAGGATCGCATCGTATGCGATTGTGAGCGACTAATCGAACTAGTTACGGTGCAACGGAATTTAAAATAAATAAATGATGAAACCACATGATCCTTGAACCATTCACATATTTTTTTATCTAAAACATATATTAGGTTAAGTAATACCTCTTGTAGCGTGTTTGTAATCAAGTCTCTAATAAAAGAGACCTCCTGTCTCAAGTCCGACCCGATGGTAGAGACACTAGCGAGCGTGGAGACGAATCGCGTGCTTCTCGCAATCCAAGTTGTTTATCTAAGAAGTAGATCTCCCGATATTGTCTCACGAGACCAAATGTCTTCTTCACGAATGTGACACACGGAAGGAGACGTAGATCTACGAATGGTCGAGGTGATGGCGCAACAACGATGCAATGATGAAAGCAACCTTATCTCTAAGGTTAGAGTGGAAGGCCACTGAAGAGGGAGAGAGAGTTGGCATGTGATATGAGAATGAGAGAGAAAGAGAGAGATAGAGAGCAATTTGTTGTTCAACAACATAACCTTAGAAAGGCAAGGGTGCCTCTTCTTATATAGTATTTTGGGAGTCCATGGATATCAATCCATAGACAACACAAATCCAATGGTCATAATTTGTTTGATTATCAATTGTATTTGTTTCAATGGTAATAATTTGTGCCCCAACCTCTTTGATTTAACAATTGAATCAAAATTGTATGATTATCAAGATGGCAATGGTACATAATCCTTAATTGTACGAAGGGACCTTATAGTGATTCAATCATTTAATCTCGGACAGGTAGTGAAAAATAAACCAATAACTTTTATTGATTTACTAAATAATACAATAACATTTATTGAAGAAATGGTTTGCCCCGAGCTCACATTGCTAACAAAATCGACTTGCTTATTAGATAAGACCAAAGTCTACTAATTGTATGCCATTCTTCTAATAAGCACTTGCAATTGGTTGCATATGTTTTAGAATACTAGAAAATTTCATCTTACGATTTAATAATCATCCACATGGATGTTGATGTAATTGTTGCAACAATATCCATTAAATATATGAACTAAATATTTTCAGTGGGAGAGCCCTTAGTATTGGAGAATTCTCTTTGACCTAGATATTGGATTACATTCATTGTTTATTTCTTAATGTTGGAAATAAACATGCATTCTGGAATATATCTATCACAAAGAGTTATGCTGGATATATTCCATATAGTAATCTAACATCCATAGGACTCTATTGCATTATAAAATTAATTAAGGTTCTTTAACATTTCTAAATATTGAAAAATTTAAACCCTAAATATTGACAATGATCTAGCATCAAGCCTTGAACATATATCTATTGATAAGATCAATAGAATAGTGAGATATTGGACTTCAGATTCTCCGAAGGTTCTTACGTACTTATGAATAAAGATTCAAAGTAAAATATCCGATAGATCCTTCTTCGAGAATGATGTAAGATACATATGTATTCAAGTTCTCACACATATTTATGTATGTGGATCATCTATATCGTAATAAGCATTAATGATATATGATATCTATTAGTGTTTTTTATGTGAGATTTCTTCCCTTCACCTTAGAAACCTTTAAAATGTTCAAAGATTTCACTATTTTGATTTAGAACCAAAGTTTGAACGAAGATGAAATGAATTTGATCTAATCAAGGTAGCACGTACCTATTAGATGAATTCAAGGAATACCTTATGAAGATAGGAATATCATTCCTACCTCACTCCTCATAATACACCTAAACTCAATAGAGTTGTAGGAAGATTGATGATCATGAAATTTGCCTCTTTAAGAATCAATAATTGTAGTAGTATAAGAGGCAAATTTGGTTCAGCAAAAGCCACAATCTTTGAACGTTGTGGAGTATTTTTACTTGGGAAGCCTACCAAGGTCGACCACAGGGATACAAGCTACTCTACTATTTTTGATCAGTTAAGAGCAAGTGTGAATAAATTCCAAATCGAAGGTCTTCATGCATATGTAGATTATAATGTAATAAAATGATGCATGCAATTTTTAGTTGATTTTTATGCAAGTGTAGGATGATGCATGAAAATAATGCAAGTCTGCATGCAAAAGTGATGTATGCATTGTCTATTAGAAATATACCCTAAAAAGATCAATAAGTTGAGCAACAAATTATGAATTGAAATCATAGTCAATTTGAGCACAAAAATGTAAGCAAACATCTATGCAAGGCACGCATATCTAGATCAAGAGTATCATCTACCATTAAAACTTCATCATATTAAAAGTGGTGCCAGATGAGAAAATTAAAAGTGCCATAACATAGGTGGTGAAACAAGGAACAAAATGACACTAAAATCATGCAAATTGGAACTACGATGCTCAAGTTATGCTAAAAATAAGGTAGGGGCATAAATGTAATAAAAATGCAAGAAATAAAAGGATAAATATTACAAATAGGTCCCTGGAGGGATTTAAATGTAATTTGCAAAAACTGGCAGGGGTCATCCATAATTTTTCCACTGCGCACAGGGACCAAACTGTAAATCTTCAAATTTACGAGGGCCTTCCTTTAAAATACCCCTGCGCACACATGTTGGGCACGCGCCTGGAACCAAAGTATAAATACCAAAAGTACCATGGTCTTTCATGCAGATTACCCAATCCCTCACGTGGGGTACACGTGAGGGACCTAGGCTCGGGAGGCGTCTCTGGCTCGGTCAATGTGGCAGCACATGGATGGCTCAGCTCGAGGTTCGGTGGACACGAGCCTATAGGTTCGGCGGGAGGCTCAGTCTGCCACGTGTCATCAGCATAGCCATCCGATCCATATGATCGGACGGTGACTGCTCTTCGTGTTCCGCCGTAGGGCACCAGAGGAGGCGGGGCTCCAGCGACCTACTGGTAGCTCCGCCTTGCTCCTTTTGCTTGTCTTAAGCTCGAGGGAGCTTGAGGGAGGGTTGGCGGAGATGCTGGACACCAGTCAAAGCTCCGTCGTAGTCTTGAGAAGCAAGGCATAGCCTGGTCATCGGAGCGGGAGCACGAGATTAGCGAGGGGGCTTGAACTCCGGCCATTGAGTGATATGAACCAGCAGATGTTAATGACATAGCCGAAGAGTGCGAGATGTGAAACGACTGAGTTGTGAGGTGGGTGGAGATCGTAGAGGCGATGGGAGGTGGAGGTCTGAAGCTTCTTCTCTGGCAGAGTAGGGGAGAAGGTGGGTTGGAGCAGGGGTGGTTCTGGAGAAGAGAGGATGGGTCGGCGTGGATGATGGGTAGTTTGTAGAGCTCGTCGGATGGTTAAACAGTGGCGAGGGTCATCGTGTACGATGAGAGAATTGCGAGAAAAATGAAGATAAACAAAGGGGGAGGGTACCTGATTAGAGTGTAACTATGATGGAGGAGGTGGTAGGCTGAGGGTCGAATCGACCCTCCGGCATGGCTTGACCTGGCCGACCAATCCAGGGAGCTTGGCTATCGCCGGGGAGGCGGAGAGACATAGTGAATTGCCGTGGGTAGACACCTGGGTCTTCGACCAGAATCGTTAGCCGAATGTGCCTCCTTCTGTCACAAGGAGGAATTGGAAGCTAGGCCTTAGGCCCGTGAATGGTGGACGCTGGTTAAAGGTGGCGGAGGAGGCAAATTTATAGGAGGGGGGGGGTCGGTTACCGGCAAGGGGAGTGTAGGTTTTGAAATGGTGGAATCGGTTGCGTGGAGTGATGGAGAGGGTCGATGGGGGTTGCACGAGGAAGATGGAGCAAAGGGTTACGCGAGGGAGGCGTTATGAGAGGGAGAGGTGGTTGGAGACACTTCCCAAATTAGGAAGGGGGTGGCGTGGAAGCAAGGTGAAAACAACTGGGAAGGGGGGGGGGGGGGGTAGGGGATCTCTCAACCGTTGGATCTAGCAATCCGACGACTGGGATTACGACGCGAAGGAACGGTCGAGATGGAGGACTGTAGCTCCATCCAACGGCTTAGCTGAATCGGGTGACGTGGAAAGATGGTGGTCGTATTGTTGACAAGATTTATGTGTGACTTAATAGTTGATTTTTAACTTGTCGCTGTGCACGCATGTAATCTTATCAAACAAATATAATTTATAAACTCCATGATGCCATGAAATAAATGAAATCAAATAAAGGGCAAGTCGGGTGTCGAACCACAAGGACCTAGCAAGCTAATCACAATTTAATCTCACTTTCCAACTTGATTTGATTCCCAATGTAAGAAAATGCGACTACATGTCGATATTAGAGAACATTAAAACAAGATGAATCCTAAATGATCTAACAACTTTTGTACATCTTCTGAGAATTGTATACCATTCTAAATACGAAAAACTATATGTGAAGGGTATTGAAAGGAAACTAAAGCAATGATTTGTAGTTGCAAACTACTAATCTTGAAACTAAGGGCATGCTTGAAATATTGCAAAATAAAATAAGGTGAATAAGAAAACTGCAGTAAAAGCACTTTTAAAACTAAAGTTGGAACAATATTCTACTCATGGGATACTTTACATCAAAAGTCCAATTAAAAGAAACAGAAATAACATGCAGCAATTTAATAAAGGCAATAAAAAAATGACAAAGCTTCCTCTTCACTCGAGTCCTGTGAACCGCAAATGGGGAGGATGGAGCCCTCCTATTGGATGCACAGTGGCGGCGCACGAGCGTAGTGGGTGCAGGTGCACCCAGTGGCCAAGAAGGAAGTCAAGCGACGCCACGGCTGTATGGAACAAGGGGGGCGCGTGCACAGGCTAGGGATGCACGGATGCGATGTGCGGGTGCGACGCGTGATGCGATGTGCGGGTGCGACGCGTGGATCCAAGGCTACAGCAAAGAGAGGGGCCGCAGCGACGCACACGGGCTGAAGAGGGAGGTAGCCGCTCACGGCGATACGGGCTGGAGGACGAAGCGAGCGCAGCGGTTGTGCTTCGCCTCGAGATGGGCGAAAGCTCGACGTTGGGTGTTGGACTGGCCTGAAGGGAGATGGGGCAGAGTTTCCTTGAACGTGGTGGTGGTTTCTTGATCGAAGCTTTGGGGAGTTGATTCCCCTCTTGCGGATGATCCCCCCTCGCTGCTTCCTTTCATGCCTTTATAATCAGAGGCAGTGACGTGCAGTTGTTGACGAGTGGAGTGAAGGCGAGGCGTCGGTGTTTTGCTCAAAACCAAGCTCTCGTAGCCTCGGGACACAACAAATATGGTGTTAATGGGAATCGTGGCGTCGATACGGGTTGTTCCAGCATTTGAAGATTTGATATTGGAACCTGATGCATGGTAGGAGGTGCCGTGTGCTAATCGTGCAAAAGACAAGAACGACAGGTTGGAAGAGATAACTTTTTAGAGAATAAGGTAGATGGTGGTGCATGTGATGAGGTTACGTAAGTGTTGTTGGGTAGGGAGAAAGATATCATGTGAGTTGTCAATTCTTAATATAGATATTTTATAGAGGGAGAGAGTATTATACTTTGATAAGGTAAGACCGTACATTTATATTCTCATATGTAATATGTATAATTGTATATAAGTAGATGTTTGATTAATACAAGTAGTATAGTATATTATAGATTAAATTATGAATGTATAATAATACAAGGTATTATAAGATTTCATAATACATAATGATCTTACAATATATAACCCGGATATATAACCCTGATCTGTCAATTTATGCTGTGAATTAATTGATTCTGTGTAATTTAGACTGTTTTCTCTACTATGTGTATGGAATAAATAACATGTGAGTTGCATGCAATTGGTGCTTATATGTCAAATATTGAGGTTGTTCTTCACATCATTTGATTATATTATATCAGTCTACAATGTAATCATCACGTATGATCAGAAGGAGATCGAAGGACCAGTAGTGAGGCGCGATGAAGCGGTCTAGATTCGATCTGGGTGATGATCAGACATCTGTGACTGGAGCGTAACGGGCGGTTGAGATGGAGACGGAATGAAGGAGATCCGACGGTCCAGGCGAGCGTCGGTGGCAGAGGGGGGACGAGCCACGTGGGCGGCCCAGAGGACACCGCGTGGCCCAATCAGAAAATATGACAATATAAATACAAAGAAAAATACAAAAGAAATAGTTAGAGGCAAAATCAGGAAAAAGTGAAAACATGAAACTTGTTCGCCTTGATGAGATCTACAAGTTTCATGTTGGACAAAAAGCTAAAAGATGTCATTTGTACAAAATGTATTTTTGAGGGTATTTTTAAGGAGGTAAAAACATCGATTTTTATCTTTTGAGTTGTTTTTGTATTTTTTGTCTTTTTTAAAGGGTTAGGGAGTTATGGAAAACTACTCTACCTAATTTTTAGGGATTTCTGATGAGAAAATAATTACAAAGAAAAATAATGATAATTAAGTACAATTAATTAAGGTTAATTATACACAATATGATATAGTATAACAAAGAGGAATTATTGGGGGTTTTTATTGGTTTGATTAAGCCAGGGATTTTCTTAACGACTTTTAGCATGATGAATTCGAGATTCATCATACCCCTATATTTAAACCATGCTCATCCTCAAGCATCTAAAGAATGAAGGAGTCGGATTAATTCCTGACAGTACGAGTGAAGATTTCAAGGCTCAATCTTTTCAAAGACCCTTAATTTAAGAATCCTAAAATTCTGGGCTTATCCATGTTTAGTCAGAAGGAATTCAACTTCTCTAATTATCATACTCTCTTTTTGTACATATAATATAAGGATATGAAATTTAGTGTACTGCATTTCATGGGAGTCGAATCAAGGCATCACCCAAAGTTCCAAGCCAAGAGACTCTCCTCTAGACCTCATCCTCAACATTAGGGAATAAGTCTATTCTTGCTTCAGTCAACCATCTCATTAGTTCGTCAGACTTGAAATGTAGATGGACGACCGGAAGATGGAGGGGATAGGATTATATCTATTTTTGTCTCCCTCACATTGGAATAAGGGGCCTCTCGAGTGCCTTTTTACTCACACATGTAAATTTTTAGATTGTTGATCAATGTGTCAGTCAAAAGAGTTGGAGTCATCTGCACTTGTTTTTCTGGGAGTACACCGGGGTGTGTCTCTTTTGAGTATCTAAGATATCTTCGACACCCAGACTTGTAGCATTTACGATGTAGAGCCCTTTTTGGTGTCATCCCGACTCCTTGGTCCTAATTAGTGCTTGGTTCAAGTGGACACTTTGAATATGTTTGGGAGCGCTCGTCATTGGTGGAAGCTCATTTATAAATTGACTTTGGATGATAGAGATTTATCTTTGACTATTCTTTTCTTTTGTTGGCTAGCTCCACTGCTTTTACCAAAAAATGGCGCACATTGATCAACAATTATCATTAGGTTTCATTACAACCTGGCAATAGGTAGATATTAAAGATATAATATATGAACTTGTTTATATACTGGCTAGGCTTTTCCTGACACTCAGGCTTTCTGAAGCCTTCATTAACTTTATCCCATCCTCGAATATCATTAGATCGGGTCTAAACTCAAATTTCTAGTCCTAGTTCCTCAAGTGATATCTCAACTCACCTCATCAATCATGCAGTTGTGAATGTAATTGTGATGATCTTATTCTTTTGAAGGAAGAGATGAAGAGTGCAATATAGTGCTCAAATCTTTCAGACCAGGGAAGTATGGATTATTAAGTTTAAAAACCCTAATGACTACGACATGTTAACTCAGAATCTCAAGATCATAGAAATCAAGTGTCCTCAAAATCCTCAAGCCTTGATGACTGCGAATGTGTCAGGAATACACAAACTCTTTACTATTTTTGTGTGATTTTTTTTACATATTTTTATGGATTTTAATTTTCAACTTTTCGGTTATTTATTTATTCTTTGGAGAGACAATGACTGGTCCAGGCTCAAATGAACAAAAGTATCTACTCTCAGCCAACATGGGTGTAAGTACGGGCCGTTTGACGGACCCGTGTTCCTTAAGGACGGAGCCATATATGTTGTCCTTTAAACCACCCACTTTGCTAAGGGAGACAGAAGTTCCCTCACTGAAAGTATCTACTAAGCCTAGTAGTCAAAGTCTAACTCAAAGAATGGTTTTCAATTTTTCATTTTTTTGAAAAGGTGTTATTTACACAAATTGATCCCTCAATTTTTAAGAAAACATTTTTACAAGGTTTTTACAAAACTCAGTTCACAGGAATACTGAAATCAAGCTCGAGAAAGAATTTTCAAATTTTTTTAAAAATACGAGCTATGGCTAAAGTAAATATACAGTAATATACAGTATACCTGGTTCCGTTGCCGGGACATTAACCCGAGTCTCTCGGGTGAGAGACGAGTATCCTAATCAACTAGACTACAACGGATGAGATCAAAATTTACCTCTTTAATAATCAGGAATTGTTGTATTATAGGAGGCAAATTTGGTTTAGCAAAAAACACAATCTTGGAATGTTGTGGAATATTTTTATTTGGCAAGTCTACCAAGGTCGTACACATGGACACGAGCTACTCTATCCATTTATTGATTTTTGATCAGTTAAGAGAATTTGTGAATTATTTTCAATTTTAGGCCTTCATGCAGATGCAAGATGCATTAAGCAATAAAGTGATGCATGCAAATTTTAGTTGATTTTCTGATGCAATTTATAACAGTGCATGAACAAATAATGCAAGGTTAAATATATGTTATGAGAAAGCAAACAATTATACCGAAGAATGATTACATAAATAAGCAACAGAATACGGGTTGAAATTAGAGTCGAATTGGTCATAAGAATAAGAGCAATCATCTAATCAGGGCACACATATGTGGAGCACAGAATCTCGTCTAACATAAAAAAATCATTTCATTTCAAATAGTATCATATGATAAAATTAAATATGACATAATATAGATGATGAAATAAGGATCAAAATGACACTAAAATCATGCAATTTGGATCTATGATGCTCAAGTTATGCTAAAAATAATGCAGGTGCATAATTTCAAATAAAATACGAAAAAATAAAGGATAACTATTACAAATAGGTCCTGGAGGGACCCATTTGTAAATAAAAAACCGCTTGGACCCCAATGTAATTTCTCCATGCACACGGGGACCATTTTGTAATTATCAGAAACCCACGGGGCATCCCTATAAAATACCCAGGCATGCACGTGACGCACGCGCCTTGGGACCATTCTGCAAATATCAAAAGCTTCCAGGGTCTTCGTGCAAATTACCCAGCCCCCACATGCGGTGCATGTGAGGGGAGCTAGGTTCGGGAGGCGTCTCAATCTCGGGCAACATGGCAGCACATGGAGGCTCGGGGCGAGTTTCGGTGAACCCGAGCCTGTAGGTTCGGCGGGAGGCTCGGTCCGCCACGTGCCATCAGCACAACTGTCCGATCCAGCTGTTCGGACGACACCTGTAGTGTCTTCTCCTCTGTATGCCACCGGAAAGGCGGGGACTCCAGCGATCTGTTGTTTGCTCCTCCGTGCTCCGAGGCCATCGGATGGCCGAGGAAGCAAGCTGAAGTCCTGGCGAGCGACCTGGAGGTGCTGCGAAGTCTGGAGCTAGTCAGAGGTGAAGATCAGTGAAGCTTCGCCAGAGGAGAAATGCTGGAAGGAGCTCCGATGCATACTCCAACCATTGAGGTTCCTGCATGCGTCAGATAGTCAAAGCGTGCTTTGATGGTGAAGTGAAGTGAGTGAGGTGGAGTCCTATGGGGATGGTCGGAATGGGGGACTTGGGCTCTTCTCCTCCGGCGAAGCAGAGGAGGAGGTGGCGGTGGGTGGTCAAGGTTCTGGAGAAGGGAAGAGTGATGGTGAAGGTGTTGACGAGTATGGTGGTGGTGTGGTCGAGATGCAGAGGTGGTAAGGTGATGGTGGCGGCGATTATAGGCATCAGAAAAAATATGAGAAAATAAGGAGAAAAACAAAAACACGAACCTGGAAGATTGAAGAGGAAGAAGGCGGTCAGAGATGGCTTGGGTTGAGACACCAAAGGGAGACCAAGTAATGTGAAGGACACATACTATCTCACGAAGTTCTAAACCCAACTCACGTACCACTCGAATCGGCGAACAACCGAACCCGTCTCCTTGCTCGGGAAAGATCTTAATGGATCCCTGGTCAGTAGTGGAAGCGAAGCCATATAGAGTGAGAACTACCTTCTTTGTGTCTTCTATTGGAATAGGAACTCCCCCTAGATTATATATGATGTGTCGTATAGCTCGTGGTGATAATATGATATCCCTCCTTCATCCTTTCATAAAAGGAACCCGATGGTGCTGCTCTGCACTAGGACTCTGATTCCCTGCAAGGTGCGAAGCCAGAGTTCGCCGCGTCAAAGAAGTTTGAAGTTCGAATATGTTGATCCTTGACCACTATCTTTTGCTCTCTGATCCGCTTCTGCATAGACTCATTCCCCTACGCTTCTTTCTGAGTGGAAGTAGAGGATTTCCCGGGGAGTACAGACATCAAATGATTTCCGCAAATGCTCTAATCCTACTATCGTAATGCCTATATAAATGGAAAATGAGAGAGCCCTTGAGCTCGATCTTCGGCTTGTTTTTACTATATCCGCTTTCCAAGCAAGTGAGACAACTAGGATATATAGGTCAGGATTGAGTGGAAAGTGAGCGTCAAATCGAAGCGCGGGAGCGAAAGCAGTTTGGGGGAGAAGTCCGAACCTTCGTCTCGAAGATCATCCTACGTGCGAGTAGGTTCAAGGAGGTGCGCGAGTCGGCGAGCTAAGTCAAATAATGAAAAGAATGTTCTTTTTCTTCTTCTTCTTCTATTCTCTGACCGATCTCATCGAGAGAAGCCTCCAACCTTTTCAAAAGGTCACTGAGCCTTTCTCTTTCAATAGGCAATGGGACCGAAAGAGCTTCTCCACTCGTCGATTGAGCCGGAATTCTCGTCTGACCTCTCAGTGATCGGGATTGAATTGACAAAAACTTACCGGTGAACAAACTCATCCTCCGCACGCTGCCTAAAAACCTCCCTCCTATTCGCATATCTCATTGCACCTTCCATTTCGCATTAACTTTCTTCGAGCACTTTCAATTCGACCTGTCCTAGTCCTGTCTTTCTTCTAATAAATAAATACGTCGTTCCCTCCGCTCTTCAGTCTGTTGGAAACTACTCGCGCATTCTTCAAATTCTTTAGCAGACTTAGCCCTTTTCAGCCTGAGGAGTTCGGGTAAAATGCCGCGAAGCCTTAAGCTTTTTCTTTGCCCGGTTCACCATGTCCTACCACTTCAGGGCGCCCAAAGAAAAATCAAGATCAAAATCTGAGTTTAACTAAAAGGACTACGTTCGAAGAGTTCGATTGAGCGATAGTATGACATGGAGGACGATAGTCCGGCTAGAGGGGTACCTCGATTCAAAAGCACCCCGTTATTCTTCCTTCCCCTTCTCGGGTACAGAAAGAGAGAGGGAGCTTGCCTTGGCAACATACCGGTACCTCTCTCTTTCCTTCTTTCTGGTTTCAGGTGCGGGAAGTCAGGGCTGCCGACGTCTGATCCAGGAAGAATTCCTCTTTATCTTTAGGAAGATAACTGAGACGTCACACTTGAGAATGCAAGAATACCATCAGTAGTCTAATTACCCATACTCTGTCTACTTAATCCCAGCCTGGGCCCCCTCTGGAACCCGGCCTCAAAAAGAGGTATTTGTGGCATGCCTCTCTCTCTATAAAACAGAACAATGGGGAAAGAAACAAGCATCAAGAAGGAAGCTGATGACCAGACTTCCCGGTACCTGCTGTTAAGAGCCTCACGACACGAGCTGACGACAACCATGCATCACATGTATGAAAGGCCCGGGGCGGTTTTCTCGAGGAGCGGATCAATAGGTCAAGTACGGGGGGCTCTCTGAGTCTAACCTGCGACTTGGCGCCAACCAGATGAATTAGACTGTGATGTATGATAAACACGCTTCCTCTATAACTAGTAGGTTATAGAGGGAATAAGGGGATTATTTCTCCTGTTTTTCCCAGAAGATATGCCCTATTTGTAAGACGCGTAGAGGCTAGGACTTTGTACACAATGTAGGACGTAGTTGATACGATGACAGAGGTAGAGAAGGAAGAGGATGTGAAAAGACTTCTTGACAGACGGGTAATTGGCCTTTCTTTTCAAAAATGAGGAGTTGAGGAGAGAAAAAAAAAGGAAGAGAGCCGCGGGAACCTATTCCTTGCGCAAGAGAGAGAGGAGGTCCTCTGACCCCACAAGGAAGAGGCAAGATGGCTGGCATCCGACTAAATCCCACATTTAGAACTTTAAGCGTCGGAGTAGACTTTTCCGAGGGGGCACCCAGTTCTCCGGAACCAGGACACATCCAAATCTCAACTAGACTTCCGAATATCGCTGCTGATATGGCCTTAGCTCTTCTCCTCGCTCTCTTTCTTTTTTTCAAGTGGATGGACGACAGAAGATAAGACGAAAATGACTATTGACTCCAATGTGAATGGGGGCATTCTATTTAGAAGATCAAGATTCTTTTCTTTCACCCTACATTGAAAAGAGAACTCCTAGCCCGTCCACTGGAAGGCCTCTGTCTGTCTTTGATCTTCCTCACCTGGAAGCCTTGGATAATAGCTCAGATCCCAAAGAGAGGGAAGAGAGAAAGCTCGGCTCAGATGATCCTCAAATCGTCGCTCTAACTAGGGCAGCCTCTCCGAGGAACTCAACGGTGGTGAAGCCGTCGCAGCACGACCATGGCGGTCGTGGGTCGACACCTGGGCAGAGGTCGTTGTCGCCTCAACTAATCACCCTCCGCTGTCACCGGAGGGGTGAGGGAAGCTGGGCCTTCACCCTTGGAATGGTGGACCAAGGTGACAGAAGGCGGAGGTCGGCTTTTATAGGAGGAGGGGGTCGGTTACTGGTGATGAAGGTGAGGGTTTGTAATGGAGGTTTGATGGCGAGGACTGAAGGCAAGGAACGAAGGGGATACACATGGATGTAGGAAGTAACAACGATAGAGGGGAGGGGTTGGATTGCTGAGAGGCGTCTGGAGGCAGGAGCTAAAAATGGAAGGGGGTGCGGTGGTTGCAAGTCGTAACGCCTGGGTAGGGTGAGGCATCTGAGGTAGGAGACGAAGCCTTGACTATTGGATCTTGTGATCCAACGGCCCAGTTGGAGGCGCGGTGGATGGCTTAGATCTTGATCCTAGGGCTAAGGTGACAACACGAAGGAACAGTCGAGATGGAGGACTGTAGCTCCATCCTGCTGTTGAGCGCGAAATTCGAGGGTTGGAAAAATTCGAGGGTTGTGTCATTGTTTTATCCCCAAAATCCCGCGTCAACAAACAATTATTTTTTTTATTTTGCTTTTGCTACTTATTAACATGTATAGCGGACAGGGTCGAACTCAGGGAGGCAACAATTCCTGAGGGTTATTCAATTAATCTAAAATCAATTAAAAGAAAACGAGAATCTCAAAGGACAACTGTCCTTGGTTTTTGTGAATTTTTTTAACTTTTTATTTTTTTTATCTTTTTGAAGATTTTTAAATCTTTAGAGATTTTGATTTTGCAAATTTTTAAAATTTTCAAAAACCGAACAATATGCACAAGGTCAAAAGCGCACACCAACTCTTTTTGTAATTTTTCAATTAATCAACAATGCTAAGAAAAATTCAAAGAAAATATTTTTGGGTTTTTAAAGTTTCGAAATATTTTTGAGAATTTTTGCGGAATTTTCAGATGTTTTTGTATTTTCCTAAAAATCAAACAGTGAGAAAATAAGAAAATGTGCACAGCTTGGAGTACTTCGCAATTTAAAAATCTTTTATATACCCAAACTCCTGGCAATTATTTTTAAGACAAACTAGAAACAAATATCTACAAATAGGAACTGAAATCACAATTTTTGGATTTTTGTAATATTTTTTATGATTTTTATAAGAATTTTGATGTTTTTCAAATTTTTTGAGTTATATAAATAACTAATATGTAAAAATTGGTCAGAAATTAAAAGACAATGAAATACAACTACTCTATTTTTTTTGGAATTTTTGGAACAATATTTGAATTTTTATGAATTTTGAAATTTCAAACAGGGAAAAGTGATATGTTTTTGATTTTTTAATAATAATAAATAATAAAAAAATGCAATGAAAATTTTAGGCTAAGAAGAATAGCACATCAGGAACATAGAATGATTTTTCCAAAATTTATTGAGCAAAAATAACATATATTTCAATGAAAAGCACAAGCAAATTATTGTTCTTCAGTTAAGGGACTAATTTGCAAAGATTCTATATTTTTGCATCAAATAAATAATAAAAATGAACAGAGAGGCGAAAACGCAAATTACCCACTGGGGGCGTGCACGACACGTGCCTCTGGCTGGCAGGGATTCTTTAGCAATTTCGACAACGCCTGGGGTTATTCTTGCAAATTCTCCAAATGAAGAAATGCCCAAGGGTCTCCTTCGTTTCCAAGCAAAAGGGGCACTATGGGGCCGCCGCCGCCCTTTTCTTCGTTCTTCACGCGGCTGGCAAGGGGGCGGAGCTACGACGGTTGCGGCTTGAGGATGAGGTCGTGGAAAACGGCGGCGGGGGTCCGAAGGTGCGGGGATGCAAGGCGGACGGAGGGGCCGGTTGCGGGCAGCTAGCGCGGTTCTGGAGGGCAATGGAGCACTGGCATCGCTGATGCGGGAGGACGCCGCCCCGCGTTGGTGGAGGACAGTGGGCGGCGGGGGTTGGCGACCCCGCTGCCGATGGTGATGTTTTTTTTTTAATTTTTTTATTTTTATTGTAGACAGTAAATAAAGGAAATGAATTTATTTTATTTTATTTTTTTGTAAATCCGAAAATAAGAGAAGAAAGGAAAAAAGAAATATTTTTTATTTTGTTGTTTTTTTAATTTTGAAATTTTTTTTATATTATCCTGCAAACAAACGTTAGAGAACAAAAAAGAAACAAATGTTTTTTTATTTATTTACACATCGGAAAAATGAGTGGAGATGAGACGGAGATGAGACGCGAATCCGATCTCCGGCCACCGTACGTGGTCGGAGTTGAGAGATCATGGACGATAGAAATAGAACGGTGGAGATCGAGAAAGTGAGATGAAAAACTCGAGTCGATGGTGGATAAAAATTGTGACGAAAAATTTTTTAGATCTAGAGAAATAAAAATGAAGAAAAAAATTGCGATGAATTAAAATACGATTAAACTAAGATAAAATACGAAGAAAAATGTGGATCTCACCTTAGGAGCGGAAAATGGACCATGATCGCCTCGACAAGGCCGACTCGCTGTCACCGGGCGGCTTGGAGGCTAGGCAATTTTCTCGACGAAATTGTTCTCTCGGAGATCGGGCTCCTCTCTCTAAAGATTGATCAAGTTGGAATGAGGAAGAAGGAGCCATATAAATAGAAAAGATGGAATGAGATTTGAATTTTTGAATTTTTTTGATAAAAAGATAAGAGAGATGAAAATTGAAATGGGTTTTTGATTTTTTTTGGTGGAAGAGATAAGAGAGGTAAAATGAGAAATGAGAGAGATAAAACTATTTACAAAATTATCTATTTTTTTGAATTTTCGTCACTTTATTTATTTGAATAAAAAAATGTTATTTTTTTATTTTTTATGATGGTTAGTTAAAAATAGCAACTATATACATATACTATAATCATATATGACATTATATACAAGGGTAAATGAGGAAATTAGCCTTTTCTGTTTTAAAAATTTTTTATTTTTTTAATTTTTATTTTTATTAGTAAAAATATTTACAAATATATACAAATACAATATGCACAAAATACATGTGAAAATTGCACAAACCACCCCAGAAAACCGACTTTTCAACCGTAACTCCAAAAATTATGAAATCACAGCCATTTTGAAGATAATTTAATTTAAAATTCAATGGAAGTGATATTAGTTCAATTTGAGATCATATGGGGCCGGAATTGATCTTTCAATTAGTGCTTAGTGGCCTTTTCCAAGTGTGGCTACTTTTATTATGTACATGATCTAATTGTGCAATCATTTTTTATTAATTAGGACACATTTTTATTTACAACTTTGGTCTTGAAAATTTTTCGATTTGAGGTCAATTAATACACAAATAAATTAGTGTTAGTTTTATACAGATATACACATAATAAGTGAGAAATATTTACAACCACACACACATTTTTTTATTTGCTGCTTAAGGACCCTATCTCCCCCTACTTTATTCCTGATCGATCAGGTCAAGTCTTGACCTTCTCTCGGGGTTCGGGTCAACCTGTATACAGTCTTCCTTTTTTATTTTCTTTTCTTTATTTTTCCTTTATTTATTTATTTATTTTAGGTTAAAATTAGTAAGAAGTGTACAATATTTACACACAAATGCAAGTTAGTAAGAATATGGAGTTAGTGTTATATGCAGGTTTTTTGTAAGGGATTTTAAGCTAAAATAAATGAATAAAGATGACGAATCGCATATTCATCATCCCCCTATGCTTTACCTTTGCTAGTCCCTTAGCAAACACTTATTTGAAAGAATAAGTGAAGAAAAAGAAAGGGAAAATAAAGAAAGTAGGCCAATATTGAGTATTAAACTTATCTTCATAAAATTGTAGTTTGGAGCTCTGTCGGACCTTTGGATTATTGGTGCGTCGGAAGTTCTGTGAGACTTAGAATTTTAAAACCAACAGCCTTCAAGTTCTACACATCATTGTCACAGTTTTAATCTTAAATCGATCCTCTTCCCAAAGTATACCCTATGAACATTAAACAATCGACTCATGTGTGTGAAAGATTTTAGCTCTTCCCATCCAGAATGTCGAACTACCATGCAAATCTCCTCTCCAATAACTCGTCCTCGGGGAGTCAGGTATTTCCTTCTAAGGGCTGTCGTGCTGTGTTCACGATCAAATTGGGGGAGAAGTTAGAAGAAAGGAGAAAAGTACTGGAGGGTGGCCAGTGTAGTCACCTCTCCTTATGAAGCTGGCCAGTGTAGCCGAGTCTCCACTAAGATATGCAGGCTTTCTTGAAGCTTGGACCTTTTTGGTCAGATATTTATTTGGTAGTGGCTTCTTTGTATTTGGATTTTTGGTAGCTCTGCTTGGATCTTCTTGTGCCCCTACGGATATAGAATCTTTTTTTCCGTTCATGTTTTGGGGTCTTAGAAAAATTGTGCCCAGCCGTCCTTCCCTTTTCCGAAGCTTTATTTCAACCCGTACTCCGGTCTTTAGATTTCCGCGCTACCATAAAGAACTCACACAGACTTCCAACATCCCGTCTGAGTTGAGCTAAGTGCATAGTGGGGGGGTACAAATTAATTCGCTATTCCAGAGTTGTACCCAGAATGAAGAGACCAGGTTAGACACTAAGAGTCAAACGCTGCACATTGTCATGTGGAACTCAAAGAATTAAGTCAAAGACCTGAAGCTTCTAAAATCCTATTTCTCGGTAAAGTTCCTCTGAGAATTAGGTGGATTAAAGTCCAACTAAGCTCCATTCTTCAATTTTATTCCAGACATAGTTTAAATATCAATACTATCCTGAAAAATGCACATGAAAATGCAACATATGAACAATGCAGAGGGTTTTTTTGAAGAGGAATGATGCACATGTGAAAAGAACACTTTTTGTAAAAGCAATTTTCTAATTTTGAACTTTTTATGGATTTTTGGAGGAAAAATGCAGATGTGAAAGAAAGTTTTTTTTTGCAAATTTTTATAGACTTTTGGTTTTGTAGATTTTTTGTCTTTTTAAGGAAAAAGGGTTAATAAAATATATACAAGTATATACAAGACTTTTTTTGTTGTTTTTTTGTTTTTGTTTTGTTTTGTTTTGTTTTTGTTTTGTTTTTTTGTTTTATTGTTTTTTTGCTTTTTTTTTGTTTTTTGTTTTTTGTTTTGTGTTTTTTTGTTTTTTTACGCACGTGGATTTTACAAACTATACACATAACCCCCCAAATAAATGTATTTAAAGTACGAGTTATGTCTATAGTATATATATACAATATATACGACAACCCCCTATACTTAGCTCGAACTATGTCCTCATAGTGATCAGAGAGCGACAAAGGAAGACATAACTCGTGCTAGGTATAGAAAGGTGAAAAGACTCCTATACTACAACGACTCAAAGAAAAGATAAAAAAGAAGATAAGTTGGTGATCCCCCCCTATACTTAGGATCAAGTAATCCTAAGTATAGTAGAATGCACAAAGGGGAAAACTGATGAAGAGAATGTACAGACTCACAAAGACACGATATGAACAACATCACCCCCCCCCCCATACTTAGGGTAGAGTATCCCTAAGTATAGGAAACAACAACAAGGGTGATAAACAAGACGAATACGAACAACACAAATCCTTCTCCCCCCTATACTTAGGATAAAGCACATCCTAAGTATAGCATATATACACACACACGGAAAAGGGGTGAATGATAAAACAGGAGAAGACAGAGTGAAACGAAAGGATATACTAGAAGAGTGGATGTACAAAGGTAAGAAGGTCGCAAGCGAACCTTCTTGCGGGACCGCTGAGGTATGGATTTGACAAGGTGTAGGTCGATATTGGGATTATCATTAGATATGAACTGAGTAAGATCGGCCAAGAATGCATCCTCAGCGGTTTCAGATTGTGCAGGCCTAAACCGGTTATTGGAAGTAGTGTAGTCATGTCCTGCCTGGGAAGTCTCACAAACATCAAAGTAAAATGGCTCGAAATCATTATCAGAAAAAGTAGGATCAATTTCATCCTGGCGAGCCTCTACTGGATCATCATCTTTATCAAAAGGCCCAAATTCCTTTATAAAAGCAATCAAATCAAATTTGGCCTGATCGATCTCATTTGAATCAAGGTGAATAGGAACGGACTCATTAGTGAAAGTAGTCGAATCATGTCCGTCCTGTCTAGTCTCAGAGTCAGCCTTCCACTCTAGGGTGTCTATCGTGTAAATCCCGCGGATGTCATCAATGCATCGCCACGTACCAGAAGAGGGAACTCCAAGGTCTAGACTTTCCAAGTCTTCCTCATTGAAGAGGAATTCTCGGGTCTCAGTATCATCCATCATATAGCAAAAAATCTCTGGTAGTATCATCATGGTCAAAGTCTTTGGGGTTGGCTAAAATGGGTGGGATCTCATGGGATTCGAGTCTCTGGACGGTAGTGGGTGTAGTGATTAATACATCGCTCCCTACATTAGAACGGAAGCGAATCTCTCCTGAACCATAATCAATAACGGCTCCCGTAGAGGCGAGGAAAGGTCGTCCTAGGATGATTGGAGGGTGCTCCACAGGGGTGGAGTTCTCCATGGGCATTACAACAAAATCCGAAGTAAAATTCATGCCCTGAATGAGAATGACAACGTTTTCTAGAATACCCTTTGGCCTCTTGATAGATCCATCAGCAAATTGAACTATCATCTTGGTTTTCTTGAGAGGCCCAAGATGAAGAGACTGTGCCATAGAGAAGAGTATTACATTAATTGACGAACCGCCATCAAGGAGAGTGTTATCACAAGAATAGTCAGATATGGAGCAACTCACAAGAGGTGTGTTCATGTTCCCTTTCTTAATATATGGATGGTGAGTGATGGCGTAGGCAGTGGCCATGGTCAAAATGTGACGCTCAGATCTTCTCCTTCGCTTTCTCTTCTTGTGTTGAGGAGTAGATAAATCTGTCATGGCCTGTTGAAGTGGGGATTTAATGATCTCATGAAGGGTGGCCACCACTTCGGGTTTAGTCAACATATTTTTAAATTTTTGGACCTCATCCATACAAGGGAGGAGGTCAGAATCAGCATATACACGAGGATTGCCAAGAGCAGTCTGTATAGTGGCGTCCTCGGGGTCAAAGTTGGGACATGGCTGTGTGGGTAAATGATCGGCTATTTGGGTCCTCTCCTCACAAAATGAATCGACAACGTGTCTCCTGAATTCTTTTTGAATTTTTGAAATTTTCTCATTTTTTTTGTTTTTTGGATGATTTCAAGCTCTCATGATTGTCCTCAAATGAATCAATATCCTCAAATAGTGGAGCAGCATTCTGGCTCTCATTCATGGTAAATAGATTGGAAATCCTCGAATTCGTATGCTCCAACATCTGGTTTAATGTCTAAGTGTGGAAATCATGAAAGGTGACTCCAAAATCCCAGTATCAGGTGGGTTGAATGAGGGTGGGTGAGAATCAAATTCCTCCGACTCCTGAAATAATGGGTTAGGCGGATATGCACAAAAATCAGGAGAAAAATCCTCCTGGAAAAAGGATGGTGGATCGTCTGGAGAGTATGAGGTATCCGCAAAGATCAGATTAACATAACTCCAGTCGACCATTTTCGAAACAAAAGATGAGAGATCACGAGGGTCAAGCCAAAAGATATGGAGAAAAAGGCGCAAATGCACAGAAGGATCTGGTATGCACACAAGCAATCAAACACAATGCAAACCCCCAATTCACCAACTCAACGTAATGTGAAGACCGTGAAGGTTCGATCTCTTAATCTTGTCTGTTTTAGAGTTAGGCGATAATCACAAAGTTGTACAAACACTTAGGTTGAATTATGGGATTTGGGCACTAACCTTAGTGTGTACACGAGCAAGTTAAAACGAATACAATGAGGGGGTTACTCTCCCCAAAACAATGATTTTTCCTTGTATTTATTTTAGGGTCAAGTTTTCTTTCGCAGTCCCAAATTTTAGGCAGTTGTCACTTGGTTAAAATGTTTTCAAAGAATTGCCTACCGAGTGTCCAATTCCTTTTTAACTTATGTGAGTGAAAACAAGGAAGGAGATCGGAAATGCCAATGCGCGATTAAAAACGATGATACATGCAGGGGTTAGAGATGCGTACCTTGTCGCCGACACTCTACATGCAAGTGATCCGCGCAGAATTTAAATACAGAAAATAAACTATCCTATATGCAAATGCAAGTGAACCGTCCTAGATGGTAACTTCTATTAACAGGCAAGAACAAGTTAATTTGACTAAGTCCAAATTACGATCTACTCTCTAGGCACAGAAATTCTTGTTTAGGGTGTTTGGACCTAATTAATTACCTGGCTCAAGCAAATTAATTAAAGCAATCAATAGGTGGCTCGCGAAATCCACAGAAAACCAAGAAAAATAAAGGCGATGAATATAAAACCGGTGAGGTCCCCCAAGTGCACCGGCATTTGGCGAAACAGACCCTGCAACAAATGAGTGTCCGTTTTACAAAGTTCAAATTCTAGAAAAGGAAAAATTCTCTCTCTCTCTCTCTCTCTCTCTCTCTGTCTCTTTCAATTCTTCTTCTCCTCTTCTCACGCTATCCTGCGGCTTGGTGAAGAATCAAGCCGCCTCCACGTCGCTTGGGTGCTTCGGCTCTCCTAGGATCGCCTCCTTCGCTTTGCGGGTCCTCGCAAGAAAAAGAAAAGAGAATGCGTAAGAAATACAATTATCAAATATGAGAAAATGATGAAATGAATGCAGTGGATATAAACAATGGAATAATGTGGCAAATTATGCACAGATATTTACAACCAAGAAATCATGTCAAAAGAGAAACCTAACTACCCTCACCGTGCCTCCCCAGCAACGACGCCATTTTGTTGAGCGTGATTTTTGAAGGGGTTGGTAAAATTGATTAAAAGGTTGTGTCGTTGTTTTATCCCTAAAATCCCGCGTCAACAAACAATTATTTTTTTTATTTTGCTTTTGCTACTTATTAACCTGTATAGCGGACAGGGTCGAACTCAGGGAGGCTACAATTCCCAAGGATTATTCAATTAATCTAAAATCAATTAAAAGAAAACGAGAATCTCAAAGGACAACTATCCTTGGTTTTTGTGATTTTTTTTATCTTTTTATTTTTTTAGCTTTTCAAAGATTTTTAAATTTTTAGTGATTTTGATTTTGCAAATTTTTTTAATTTTCAAAAAACGAACAATATGCACAAGGTCAAAAGCACACACCAACTCTTTTTGTAATTTTTCAATTAATCAACAATGCTCAGAAAAATTCAAAGAAAATGTTTTTGGGTTTTGAAAGTTTTGAAATATTTTTGAGAATTTTTGCGGAATTTTCATATGTTTTTGTATTTTTCTAAAAATCAAACAGTGAGAAAATAAGAAAATGTGCACAGCCTAGAGTAATTCACCATTTAAAAACCTTTTATATATCCAAACTCTTGGCAATTATTTTTAAGACAAACTAGAAACAAATATCCACATAAGATCTCTCTGACCTTGTGTCTTAGATCTATTCAGCTTTTCAGCTCTTTTGTTTCGACGCTTTTTTCTAGAATATCAAGCATAGCACTCTTTCTTCCGCTGATGCTCCGGTACAAATAGGAACTGAAATCATTATTTTTGGATTTTTATAAAATTATTTATGATTTTTATAAGATTTTTGATGTTTTTATTTTTTTTTTTTGAGTTTTATAAATAATTAGTACGTGAAAATTAGAAATTAAAAGGCAATGAAAAACAACTACTCTAATTTTTTTTGGAATTTTTGGAACAATATTTGAATTTTTATGAATTTTGGAATTTCAAACCAGGAAAAGTGATATGTTTTTTATTTTTTAATAATAATAAATAATGACAAAATGCAATGAAAATTTTAGGCTAAGAAGAATAGCACATCGGGAACATAGAATGATTTTTCCAAAATTTATTGAGAAAAAATAGCATATATTTCAATGAAAAGCACAAGCAAATTATTTTTCTGCAGTTAAGGGACTAGTTTGCAAATATTCTATATTTTTACATCAAATAAATAATAAAAATGAACAGAGAGGCGAAAACGCAAATTACCCACTGGGGGGCGTGCATGGCACGTGTCTCTGGCAGGCAGGGATTCTTTAGAAATTTCGACAACGCCTGGGGTTATTCTTGGAAATTCTTCAAATAAAGAAATTCCCTAGGGTCTCCTTTGTTTCCAAGCAAAAGGGGCACTATGGGGCCGCTGGCGCCCTTTTCTTCGTTCTTCATGCGACTGGCAAGGGGGCGGAGCTACGGCGGTTGCAGCTTGAGGATGAGGTCGTGGATGATGTCCGGTGGTGCGGGGATGCAAGGCGGACGAAGGGGCCGGTTGCGGGCGGCTAGCGCGATTCTGGAGGGCGATGGAGGACTGGCGTCGCTGATGCGGGAGGGCGCCGCCCCGCGTTGGTGGAGGACAGTGGGCGACGGGGGTTGGCGACCCCGCTGCTGGTGGCGATGTTTTTTTTATTGTAGACAGTGAATAAGGGAAATGAATTTTTTTTGTAAATCTGAAAATAAGAGAAGAAAGGAATAAAGAAATATTTTTTTATATTGTTGTTTTTTTATTTTTTTATTTTTATATTATCCTGCAAAACAAACATTAGAGAACAAAAAAGAAACAAATGTTTTTTTATTTATTTACACATCGAAAAAATGAATGGAGATTCGACGGAGATGAGAGACACGAATCCGATCTCCGGTCACCATACGTGGTCGGAGTTGAGAGATCGTGGACGATAGAAATAGAATGCGTGGAGATCGAGAAAGTGAGATGAAAAACTCGAGTCGGTGGTGGATCAAAATTGTGACGAAAATTTTTTTAGATCTAGAAAAATAAAAATGACGGAAAAAAATAGCGATGAATTAAAATACGATTAAACTAAGATAAAATACGAAGAAAATGTGGATCTCACCTTAGGAGCGGAAAATGGATCGTGATCGCCTCGACATGGCCGACTCGCTGTCACCGGCGGCTTGGAGGCTAGGCAACTTTCTCGACGAAATTGTTCTCTCGGAGATCGGGCCCCTCTTTCTAAAGATTGATCAAGTTGGAATGAGGAAGAAGGAGCCATATAAATAGAAAAGATGGAATGAGATTTGAATTTTTGACTTTTTTTGATAAAAAGATAAGAGATACGAAAATTGAAATTGGTTTTTGAATTTTTTTGGTGGAAGAGATAAGAGAGATAAAATGAGAAATGAGAGAGATAAAACTATTTACAAAATTATCTAATTTTTTTTTGAATTTTTGTCACTTTATTTATTTGAATAAAAAAATGTTATTTTTTTATTTTTTATGATGGTTAGTTAAAAATAGCAACTATATACATATACTATAATCATATATGACATTATATACAAGGGTAAACGAGGAAATTAGCCTTTTTTGTTTTAAAAATTTTATTATTTTTTTTATTTTTATTTTTATTAGTAAAAATATTTACAAATATATACAAATACAATATGCACAAAATACATGTGAAAATTGCACAAACCACCCCAGAAAACTGACTTTTCAACCGTAACTCCAAAAATTATGAAATCACAGTCACTTTGAAGATAATTTAATTTAGAATTCAATGGAAGTGATATTGTTTCAATTTGAGATCATATGGAGCCGGAATTGATCTTTCAATTAGTGCTTAGTGGCTTTTTCCAAGTGTGGCTACTTTTATTATGTACATGATATAATTGTGCAATTATTTTTATTAATTAGGACACATTTTTATTTACAACTTTGATTTTGAAAATTCTTCGATTTGAGGTCAATTAATGCACAAATAAATTAGTGTTATTTTTATACAGATATACACATAATAAGTGAGAAATATTTACAACCACACACACATTTTTTTGATTTTCTGCTTATGGACCCTATCTCCCCCTACTTTATTCCTGATCGATCAGGTCAAGTCTTGACCTTCTCTCCGGGTTCGGGTCAGCCTGTATACAGTCTTCCTTTTTTATTTTATTTTCTTTATTTTTCCTTTATTTATTTATTTTAGGTTAAAATTAGTAAGAAGTGTACAATATTTACACACAAATGCAAGTTAGTAAGAATATGGAGTTAATGTTATATGCATGTGTTTTGTAAGGGATTTTAAGCTAAAATAAATGAATAAAGATGACGAATCACAGATTCATCACGTGCGACTTAGATGAAGTGGGTGACGTGGAAAGACGGTGGTCATATGATCAGAAGGAGATCGAATGGCTGGTAGTGAGACCGATGAAGCGGTCTAGATGCGATCTGGGTGATGATCGGACGTCTGTGGATGGAGCGGAACGAGCGGTTGAGATGGAGGCGTAATGAAGGAGATCCGACGGTCCAGGCGAACGTCGGGTGGCAGAGGGGGGACGGGCCATGTGGGCGGCCCAGAGGGTGCCCTGTGGCCCAATCATAAAATTCGACAAAATAAATACAAAGAAAAATACAAAAGAAATAGTTTGAGGCAAAATCAAGAAAAAGTCAAAACATGAAAGTTGTTTGTCTCGATGAGTTCTACAAGTTTCATGTCAGAAAAAAAAGCCAAAATAGGTCATATGTACAAAAAAGTATTTTTGTGGGTATTTTTAAGGAGGTAAAAACATCGATTTTTATCTTTTGAGTTATTTTTTATTTTTAGTCTTTTTTTAAGGGTTAGGGAGTTATGGATAATTAGTGTACCTAATTTTTAGGGGTTTTTGATGAGAAAATAATGACAAAGAAAATAATGGTAATTAAGTACAATTAATTAAGGTTAATTATACACAATATAATACAATATAACAAAGAGGAATTATTGGTGGTTTTTATTGGTTTGATTAAGCCAGGGGTTTAATTAACGACTTTTAGCATGATGAATTTGAGGTTCATCATACCCCTATACTTAAACCATACTCATCCTCGAGCATCTAAAGAATGAAGGAGTCGGATTAATTCCTGATAGTGCGAGTGAAGATTTTAAGGCTCAAAATTTTTAAAGACCCTTAATTTAAGTGATCCTAAAATTCTGGGCTTATCCATGCTTTACTCAGAAGGATTCCAACTTCTCTAATTATTAGACTCTCTTTTTGTACATATAATATAAGGATATGAAATTTAGTGTACTGCATTTCATGGGAGTCGAATCGAGGCATCACCCAAAGTTCCAAGACAAGAGACTCTCCTCTAGACCTCATCCTCAAAACTAGGGAATAAGTCTATTCTTGCTTAACTCAATAGTCTCATTAGTTCGTCAGACTTGAAGTGTAGATGGAAGGCCACAAGATGGAGGGCATAGGATTGTGTCTATTTTTCTCTCCCTCACATTGGAACAAGCGGCCTCTCGAGTGCCTTTTTACTCAACACATGTAAATTTTTAGATTGTTGATCAATGCGTTCGTCAGGAGAGTTGGAGTCATCTGCACTTGTTTTTCTGGGAGTACACTGGGGTGTTTCTCTTTTGAGTATCTAAGATACCTTCGACACCCAGACTTGTAGCATTTATGATGCAAAGCCCTTTTTTGGTGTCAGCCCGACTCCTTGGTCCTAATTAGCGCTATGTCCAAGTGGACACTTTGAAAATGTTTGGGAGCGCTCGCCATTGGTGGAAGCTCATTTATAAATTGACTTTGGATGATAGAGCTTTTTCTTTGACAATTCTTTTCTTTTGTTGGCTATCCCCACTGCTTTTACCAAAAGTTGGCGCACATTGATCAACAATTATCATTAGGTTTCATCACACCCTGTCACATAGGTAGATATCAAAGAGATTGCATATGAACTTGTTCACATACTGGCTAGGGTTTTGCTGGCACTCAGGCTCTTTGAAGCCTTCATCAACTTTATCCCATCCTCGAATATCATTAGATCGGGTCTAAACTCAAATATCTAGTCCTAGTTCCTCAGTTGTGAATGTGTTTGTGCTGATCATATTCTTTTGAAGGTAGAGATGAAGAGTGCAATATAGCGCTCAAATCTTTCAGACCAGGGAAGTGTGGATAATTAAGTTTAAAAACCGTAGTGACTATGACATGTTAACTCAGAATCTCAATATCATAGAATCAAGTGTCCTCAAAATCCTCAAGCCTTGAGTGAATGTGAATGTGTCAAGAATACACCAACTCTTTAGTGATTTTTGTGTGATTTTTGTTTTTACAGATTTTTATGGATTTTATTTTTTAATTTTTTCATTTTTTTATTTTTTGGAAAGACAATAATTGGCCCAGGCTCAAACAAACAAAAGTATCTACTCTCAGCCAGTATGGGTGTAAGTACGGGCCGTTAGACGGACCCATGTTCCTTAAGGACGGAGCCATATATGTTGTCCTTTAAACCACCCACTATGCTAAGGGAGACATAAGTTCCCTCACTAAAAGTATCTACTATGCCTAGTAGTCAAAGTCTAATTCAAAGAAAGGTTTTCAATTTTTCAATTTTTTTTGAAAAAGGGGTTATTTACACTAATTGGTTCCTCAATTTTTAAGAAAACATTTTTACAAGGTTTTTACAAAACTCAGTTCACAGGAATACTAAAACCAAGCCTGAGAAAGAATTTTCAATTTTTTTAAAAATACGAGCTATGGCAAAAGTAAATATACATTACTATACAGTATACCTGGTTCCATTGCTAGAACTGAACCCAGGTCTCTCGGATGAGAGCCGAGTATCCTAACCAACTTGACTACAACGGATGGGCACGAAATTTGCCTCTTTAATAAACAGGAATTGTCGTAGTATAGGAGGCAAATTTGGTTCAACAAAAAACACAATCTTGGAATGTTGTGGAGTATTTTTACTTGGCAAGTCTACCAAGGTCGAACACAGGGACACGAGCTACTATATCTATTTATAATTTTTGATCGGTTAAGAGCATTTGTGAATTATTTCTCAACTTTAGGCCTTCATGCAGATGCAAGATGCATTAAGCAATAAAGTGATGCATGCAATTTTTAGTTGATTTTCTGATGCTATTTATAATGATGCATGAACAAATAATGCAAGGTTAAATATATGCTATGAGAATGCAAACAATTATATTGATGAAATATTACATAAATAAGCTACATAATACGGGTTGAAATTAGAGTTGAATTGATCATAAGAATAAGAGCAATCATCTAATCATGGCACACATATATGGAGCACAGAATCTCGTCTAACATAAAAATTTATTTCATTTCAAATAGTATCAAATGATAAAATTAAATATGCCATGATATAGACGATGAAACAAGGATCAACATGACACTAAAATCATGCAATTTGGATCTATGATGCTCAAGTTATGCTAAAAACAATGCTTGGGCATAATTACAAATAAAATGCGAAAAAATAAAGGATGACTATTACAAATAGGTACCTGGAGGGACCCATTTGTAAATACGAAAACCCGCTTGGGATCCAATGTAATTTCTCCATGCACGCGGGGGACATTTTGTAATTATCAGAAACCTGCGGGGTGTACCTATAAAATACCCAGGCGTGTACGTGACGCACGCGCCTAGGGACCATTCTGCAAGCATAAAAAGCTTCCAAGGTCTTCGTGCAAATTACCCAGACGCCACGTGCGGTGCATGTGAGGGGAGCTAGGTTCGGGAGGCGTCTCAGGCTCGGGCAACGTGGCAGCACATGGAAGCTCGGGCGAGTTTCGGTGAACCCAAGCTTGTAGGTTCGGTGGGAGGCTCGGTCTGTCACGTGCCATCAGCACAGCTGTCCGATCCAGTTGATCGGATGGCACTTGTAGTATCTTCTCCTCCGCAAGCCACTGAAGAAGGTGGGGCTCCGGCGGCCTGCTGTTTGCTCCTCCGTTCTCTGAGGCTGCGCTGGAGGCTCGAGGAAGCATGATGAAGTCCTGACGAGCGACCTGGAGGTGCTGCGAAGCTCCGAAGATGGTCGGAGGTGAAGATCGGTGAAGCTTCGTCGGACGAGAAATGATGGAAGGAGCTCCGATGGGTACTCCAACCATTGAGGTTCCTGCATGTGTCATATAGCCGAAGCGTGCTTTGATGGTGAAGTGAAGTGAGTGAGCGAGGTGGAGTCCCATGGGGATGGTAGGAATGGGGGACTTAGGCTCTTCTCCTTCGGCGAAGCAGAGGAGGAGGTGGCGGAGGGTGGTCAAGGTTGTGGCGAAGGGAAGAGTGATGGCGAAGGTGTTGGCGAGTATGGTGGTGGTGTGGTCGAGATGCAGAGGTGGTCAGGTAATGGTGGCGGCGACTATAGGCGGCGGAAAAAATATGAGAAAACAAGGAGAAAAGCAAAAGCACGAACCTGGAAGATTGAAGAGAAAGAAGGTGGTCGGAGATGGCTTGGGTTGAGGCTCAGATGATCCTCGGATTGTTGCACTAAATCAGGCAGCCACTCCGAGGAACTCAGCTGTGGCGGAGCCACCGCAGCACGACCATGGCGGCCGTGGGTCAACACCTGGGCAGAGGTCGTCGTCGCCTCGACTAATCACCCCTTCGCTATCACCGGAGGGGTGAGGGAAGCTGGTCCTTTGCCCTTGGAATGGTGGACCAAGGTGACAGAAGGAGGAGGTTGTCTTTTATAGGATGAGGGGTTCGATTACTGGTGATGAAGGTGAGGGTTTGTAATGGAGGTTTGATGGTGAGGAGTGAAGGTGAGGAACGAAGGGGGTTACGCGTGGTTATAAGAAGTAAGGACGATAGAGGGGAGGGGTTGGATTGCTAGGAGGCATCTGGAGGGAGGAGCTAAAAATGGAAGAGGGTGTGGTGGTTTCAATTCGTAACACCTGGGGAGGGGGAGGCGTCTGAGGTAGGAGATGAAGCCTTGACCGTTGGATCTTGCGATCCAACGACCCAGGTGGAGGCGCGGTGGAGGGCTTAGATCTTGATCCTAGGGCTAAGGTGATGGTGCAAAGGAACGGTCGAGATGGAGGACTGTAGCTCCATCTAGCATCTTAGATGATGCGGGTGACATGGAAAGATGGTGGTCGTCGGATCAGACGGAGATCGAACGGCTGGTAGTGAGGCGTGATGGAGTGGTCTAGATGCGATCTGGGTGATGATCGGACGACTGTGGATGGAGCGGAATGGGAGATTGAGATGGAGGCAAAATGAAGGAGATCCGATGGTCCAGGAAAGCAACGGGTGGCGGAGGGGGGACGGGCCACATGGGCGGCCCAGAGGGTGCCACGTGGCCCAATCAGAAAATTCGACAATATAAATACAAAGAAAAATACAAAAGAAATAGTTAAAGGCAAAATCAGGAAAAAGTCCAAACATGATAGTTGTTTGTTTCGATGAGATCTACAAGTTTTATGTTGGACGAAAATCCGAAAGCGGTCATTTGTACAAAAAGTATTTTTTGAGGTATTTTTATGGAGGTAAAAACATTGGTTTTTATCTTTTGAGCTGTTTTTGTATTTTTTTTCTTTTTTAAGGGTTAGGGAGTTATGGACAATTACTCTGCCTAATGTTTAGGGGTTTTTGATGAGAAAATAATTACCAAGAAAATAATGGTAATTAAGTACAATTAATTAAGGTTAATTATACATAATATAATACATTATAACAAAGGGGAATTATTGGTGGTTTTTATTGGTTTGATTAAGCTAGGGTTTAATTAACGACTTTTAGCATGATGAATTCGAGATTCATCAAAGATGCAATTGGGTCATGTGTGACATGATTTGATCAATGATAAATATTATCGTAATTACCTCTTAGTTTTCAATTATATATGTAGTAAATACTACAATATATATATATATATATCATTAATAAGATTCTGTGCAAATATGAACCCAAAAATCCTCATAACTATGGTTTGGAGCCTAGTCTATTGTTGGACACTTGAGGATTTAGGTTTTCTTGGTCCATAACCATGTCATGGATGCAAGTAAGCTGTATTCTAGCACTAGAGAGTGCTACTTCATTAGGAATATAAAGTATGGTATGCTTTAAGACCTTGAGATTCTTAAAAGATTTCATCTCTAAGGATATGATTCTCAGAGGATGACTTCCTTGAGAATCAAGATAAAAATGAAGTAAAGGAACTCATTGAATCATCAGATGATAATGAGGCTCCTGGAATTGGAAACTAAAAGGACAATTAAAGATGAAACACTCATACCTCTTCAAATTAGTTTGAGGGTGGTAAGACCTCATAAAGGGCATAGATTCCATGTTTTAGTTAAGTCTGACAACGATCAGACTTCATATGATGAAGCTTCTGAGGATCATAACATGGAAAGATGGATGTTAAGAATAAAGTCTAAAGTAGACTTCATATACAAGTGTAGTACATGGACCCTCAAGGATCCATCTATAAGGGTTAGATCTGTTTAGTGTAAATGGATCTTCAAGAGAGAGAGGGAACTTGATGAGAAGGTAGAAACCTTCAAAGTATGGTTCGTATCCACAAGATACACACGAAGAGAAGACTTCACTTGCGATGAGACTTGCTCTTTAGTGACCATGCTTAAAACCATCATAATATTGCTAACCAACTTGACTATGAAATCTTCATGATGGAAGTCAAAATTTCATTCCTCTATGAATTCCTCACCGATGATATTCATATGAAGTAGCCCCATGGCTTTATAGTTGAGGAAAGAAAAGTGTGAAAGCTGAAGAATTCCATCTATGGACTCAAATAAGCTACTTGTAGCTGGAACATGATATTTGATGAAATTATAAAGGTTATGATTTAAGATAGAATCTTGATGAACAATGTTAAGCTTAATGGGAGTGCCATTGTGTTCATCGTGGTAAATGTAGATAAAATCCTAATCATTTGGAATGATATAAGGATGATAACAAGTGTTTTATGATATTACTATTCCATACCTTGAGATATGATCTCAAGGATACCTCCTAGGTCTTAGTTCTGAAGATGTTCATAAGTAAAAAGAAGAGGGTATTGGGACCATCACATTAGTGGTACACCTTGGACATGTTCTATTCTTGGAAAACTTCAAGGGAGACTTCCTTTCCTTAAGATTTGGTACTGATCTATCTAAAGGGATAACACCTCAAAGAGTTGGGGATGTGAATGCCAAAACTACATGCCCTAGTGCATTAGCTATGGGAAGCCCTGTATATGCTAGATGTGTACAAAAACTAGATGTCTGCCATGCAGTGGGAGTAGTAAACTGTTACTAATACTACTATGGACATAAGACACTTGTTTGTAGTAATAACAATATCGTCAAAGATGAAAAGATTTTTGAGATAGTGATCTCAAAGTCTTATCTTCAAGAACTTAAGACTTTATAGATAGTGATCTAAAAGGTCTTAACTGTAGATGCCTTATAAGACATAAGACTGGGTATTAGTCTTAGGAGATATAGATCTCTGGGAATAAAAGTATTGTGATAAGGATAGTAGAAATTACATACTGATATAATGATTATTCAGTTATAGTGTCAAAGATATGACAACAAATTTAAAAAGATTGAGTATTGGTTGCATAAGATGTATTGTTTACATTGGATGTAAGCACTGTTACTAGGAGATATGTAAGTTTGTAAGATGACTTGGCATAGTCTTTTGGAAACATAGCGCCTAGTCAGCTTACCAAGCTATTTTTATAAATAGATTATGATTAGTACATGAGTGTGGGTTTAAATATTATCCCATTAATGTCTCTTTGGGCTAGTGGGAGATTGTTGGACACGTGAGCCCATGATAAGCCATCATACAATAAATGTTATTGCAAATCATTCCTTGATCTGAAATGAAGAATAAATAATTTGCAAGATAGGTCCCTTTGTACAATTAGGGTTATGTACTATGGTCTTCTTAATGATCATACAATTGCTTATTCAAATGTTGAATCATAGAGACTAGTGCTTGGATGATATCTAAAGAGTTAGATTGAGGATAAATCAAGCATCGTTAAATGATTATTAAGAGAGGATATTCAACCTGAGAAGAAGATGACAATTCTTTTCAAAAGGTTGATATTTAACTGACCTTTTGATGTAGTTCCTATATATAGGAATAGATATTCAGAGGTGCCAGATAAGTTTGGTCAGAGAGTTGACTTAATGAGATCGAGATAACCAAGATCTATTTTGTATAATGTCACGATATAGGCACACATCCTCTGACCGAAGAGAGATGTGTTACTATATGTTTAAGTATGTACATTGAAGGATATGGTTATATCCTTAAGCGCATCGCGACAATGTGATGATCGCATCGTATGAGATCGGGAGCAACTAGTCGCACTAGTTGCTCGAGGCAGTGGAAATTAAAAAATTTCATGCGATGAAACCACATGATCCAAGAACACTTCTCGGATCATTTCATCTAAACCAAAAAAATGTATTAGGGTTACCTCTTGAAGCATGGTTGCGATCGAGTCTCTAAATGAAGAGACCTCCTGTCTCAAGTCCGATCCGACGGAGGAGACGCTTGCGAGCGTGTTGATGAAATGCATGCTTCTCGCAATCTATGTTGATAACCCAAGCGACGAATCTCTTGATCTCGTCACATGGGATCTGATGTCTTCTTCACGAGAGAGGAGCACCGAAGGTGACAGAGGATCACAAGCATACAATCCAATAACATAACGGCAACGTTGCGACGACAGCGACTCTCTCTAGGGATCCATGGCGGACGACCACAAAAGAGAGAGAGAGGGCATGAGAGAGAGTAGTTGTAAACTTGTAACTAACTTAGAAGAGCAAAGGG
The DNA here is from genome assembly GCA_037367405.1 of Ottelia alismoides. Lineage (NCBI taxonomy): Eukaryota > Viridiplantae > Streptophyta > Magnoliopsida > Alismatales > Hydrocharitaceae > Ottelia > Ottelia alismoides. The sequence goes on from JAZKJV010000599.1 coordinate 667,489, forward strand.
TGCCTCTTCTTATATATGATTTTGGGAGTCAATGTTCACAATCTAAGGACTACACAAAATCAGTGGATGGGATTGATTTGTGCTTCTTTCATTGATCAAGATCTTATTGTAAGAACCCAACAATAATTAATTTAATTTAGATTAAATATATGTTATAAATCAATATAACTTAATCCTTATCAAGTAATCTTGGAGATATTGGAAAGGAGAATCTCCCCTTCCAATGCAATCTCCGAGATTGCATGATTCCATGTATCTCCAATATTTAAAATAATAATTATTTTAAATTATTCTGCAAAAATAATTCATTATTATTTTGAGAATATTGCAATCTTGCCATTGGAAATTTGTGAATCACATTCACAATAAAAATAAAATGTAAATTACATTTTCAATTTAATGTCCAATGTGAATCCAATTCACATCAACATTTTATGTAAATTACAAATAGCTCTCTCTAATATATTAAAAATCACATATATAATATATATGATTAATATGGATAGTCCTATCCACATTATTCATATCCATGATAATTAGATCAAATTTAATCATTTTGGATATCTATTCTCATGTGTAATATGAATCACATTCACATTATTTACATCTTTGATAACTAAATCACATTTAAGTATCTTAGATAACTCTATTTATAATATGAATCAAATTCATATTATTCATGATAATTAAATCACATTCAATCATCAATTTTCTCAATGCTTAGATACATATATCAACAATGAAATTATCCTGAACTCTTTCAAGGATAATGCACTTTCTCCGCAGATACTTAGAGATAAGGACATGGCGATTATATTGTTCCACGTATAGTGACTTGTATATTGAGATCAAATCTCAAATCCAGATCTTGCGTACCTCTCATAGATGCTTTATTAAATCAAGATTGCAAATCTAATCTTCTTATCGCATCTAACATTCAGATCAATGCCCCACATTTGGACCAAGATTAGATTACTTCTCTACTGAGAGGAGTCACTAAAATCCATACCCCTTCCATCAAAACCTAGGAGTGGAAGCGTCATGGTTATACAATCGCTTATGATCACATTACCCTCAGGTATTCCCAATACATGTACATCCTGCATACTGGAAGACCCAGAATAAACCCGAAGTATTAGATCTCTTTTAATTATCTACTTCGGGGTTTTATCATTAAGTTTCTCATTTGATCATCAAGAGTCGGTATCGATCATATAATTTCCAAAAGCATATATCATACCTAGGTCTTGATAATATAATTTCCAAAAGTATATATCAAACCTACAAATTCAGTCAAGCTTCCAAAGCGAGACCACTGTGCACGGAATTTGATTCTTCCCATTATCTCATGAGTGAGCTCATGTCTTCCTATTTAGTAGTGAACTTGTATGATCCCATTGAGATATCTTATTACTCATATGCCCTTGTCTTCACACCAACATGTCGATGTATAGACTTTGATTAGGTCATCAACCTATTGGTCTTCCAAATGTACATACTCAGACATATAGTAACACATCTATTTTCGGTCAGAGGATGCATGCCTATATCGTGACAGCATACGACATAGGACTTTGATTATATCAATCTTGTTAAGTCAACTCTTTGACCTAACTTATCTAACACCTTCGAATCTCTATTCCTATACAGAGGACCTGCATCAATAGGTCGGTTAGATATAAGCCTGTAGAGAAAGGTTTGCCATTTTCTTCTCAGGCTGGAGATCCTCTCTTAACAATCATTTGACGATTCTTGATGAGTCCTCAATCTAACTCCTTAGATATTCATCCAAGGACCAACATCTATGATTCGTCAATTGGATCAACAACTGTATGCCCATGGTACATAACCCTAATTGTACTAAGAGACCTATTATAAAAATTAGTTATTCTTCATTTCAGATCAAGGAATGATATTTGCAATAACATTAATTGCATAATGGCTCACCGTGGGCTCGCATGTACAACAATCTCCCACTAGCCCAACGAGCCATTAATGTACTAATCTTTAAACCCGCACTCATGCGACAATCATAAACTATTTAGAAAAAATATCTAGGTAAGATGATCAGTCACTCTGTTCTGAGAGACCATGCCAAGTCCTTTTACGACACTTGCATACCCCAGTAATAGTGCTCACATCCAATGTGAATGTTACATCCTATGCAACCAATACTCAATCTTGTCAGTTCTAGTGTCCTTGACACTACAACTCAATAATTATTATAACCAGTATTTCCATAATCCTTGTCAGAATACCCATATTCCTGGAGATCTCTATCTCCTAAGGTACCTGCAGTTAAGACCTTTTAGATAACTATCACTATCTATAAAGTCTTAAGTTCTTGAAGATAAGACTTAGAGATAACTATATCTAAAGTCTTGTCATCTTTGAAGATATTATTATTACTGTAATCAAATGTTTTATCTCCAAAGTAGTAGCAATTTACTACTCCCACTGCATGGCAGTCATCTGGCTTTTGTACACATCTTGCATACACTCGGCTTCTCGTAACTGATGCACAAGGGCAAGCAATTTTAGCATTCACTTCCTCAATTCTTTGAGGTGTTATCCCTTCAGATAGGTCAATAACATATCTTAAGGGATGGAAGCCTTTCTTAAAATTTTCCAGAATATGGAATATGTCTAAGGTGTACTACTAATGTGACATTTCCAATACTCTCTTCTCTATGCTTCTGAACACCTTCAGAACAAAGATCCAAGAGGTATCCTTGAGATCATATCTCATGGTAAGAAATAGCCATATTATAAAATACTTATTACCCTAAAATAATTTTAAACGATTAGGTTATCATCTACATTTAGCACGATGAACACAATGACACTCCCACTAAGCTTCTCATGGACATCAAGATTCTATCTGAAATCATAGACTTTATAATTTCATCAAATCTTATGTTCCAACTACAAGAAGCTTATTCAAGTCCATAGATAGATTTCTCTAGCTTGTACAACTTGCTTTTCTCAACCATGAAGTCCTGGGGCTACTTCATGTGAATATCCTCAGAGAGGTATTCATAGAGGAATGCAATATTGACTTTCATCTTGAAGATGTCAAAGTCAAGTTCTGTAGCTATATTTAATAATATTCCGATGGGTTTAAGTATAGTTACTGAAGAGCAAGTCTTATTGCAAGCAATATCTTCTCTTCGGTGTGTAGCTCATGGCTACGAGCTATGCTTTGAAGGTCTCTACCTTTTCATCCGATTCCCTCTTTCTCTTGAAGATCCATTTACACCTTAACGGGTCTTACCCTTATAGGTGGATCCTCGAGGGTCCATATACAACACTTGTATAAGAAGTCTACTTTAGACTTTATTGCTAACATCCATCTTTCCATGACATGATCCTCATAAGCTTCATCACATGAAGTCAGATCATTCTCAAACTTGACTGACACATGGAATACATCTTCAAACTCATTTGAAGAGGATTAATGTTTCATCTTTAATTGTCCTTTTAGTTTCTGATTTTAGGTTGCCCATTATTATCTGAGATTAAATGAGTTCCTTTACTTCCTTTTCATCTTGATTCTCAAGAGAGTCATCCTCTAAGAATCACAATCTCATAGGTGAGATTTTTAAGAATCTCAAGGTCATAAAAAGTATGTATCCAATACCATCCTTTATTTTCCTAATGAAGTATCACTCTCTGGTGCTAGATTCTATCTTATTTGTACGGAACCTAATTAAGGATATATATTACAGTCTCTACTATATATATACCTTGAAACTAAGAGATAATTATGTTAAGGGATTTTATCACTTGTGCCCCTTCGAGATATCGCAATTTCAGTTATGCCCCTATCTTTTTGGTAATATCAGTTGTGCCCCTCAAAACTTTCTCCGTCATCAGTTGTGCCCTTCCGTCAGGTTGACCGTTAATGAATTGACTTAACCATGGTTTTTTCAAACCTTGGTGCATTTAAGAGGGGTATTATTGTCCAGAGGCCTCTTCTTCCTCCTCCAACCTCCTCCTCCTCCCTCGGCAGGCGCCCTGCTTCGACGTGACAGTTTCCACCGCGCAGCTGGTGCCGGAGATGGCGTGTGTTGCGCGGGAGAAGCTGCCGGAGGATCTCCTCATGCCGGAGTCGTACATGCAGTTCCTGACGAGGAGCTGGACGTTGCCGTGGCGGAGCCGATGCCGCTCAACGGTGCGGGCGATGCCGGCGATGGCGGCGTGGCAACGACCCTGGACCTGTGGAGCTTCGACGATGGGGGTGGAGCCGTGTAGGGTCGGTGAGGGGAGGAGGTGAGGGGTAGGTTAGATGCGACTGGTGCGCTAGGAGTCGTCTGGTTGAAGCTAGGAATTAGGTCTGATATGATCGCAGGGGGAATTGTCGAGTTTATTTTCTACTTCATTGTCTATGGATAGCAAGGTGCAACATTTTGCACATGAATCAAAATACCGATCCCAATAAGCTTGTTAAATTTGTTTCCACCACATCATCAGACATGCATGAAACAACTAAGATGAGGGAAAAAAATTGTCATAGCCTCTTGGCAGTATCTCAAGTTTGATTTACGCATAGAAATGGATGCGGCACTCTCTGTAGCAACATCATTCTGTGGCATCATTATCTTCAATTCCAATGGTGAATTCAAGGCCATCTTCATGTCCGACACCTCTCCTGCTGAGGCGGAATTATTTGCAATATCCCATGAACTTGCTATAGCCGCTGATTTTGGTGATTAAATCGCATGTATCATCTCCGATTGGAAGCCCATGGTTGACGATCAACCTGCTCACTCTAACGGATTGAAAATTACAATTAGCGCACCAGTCGCATCTAACCAGCCCCTCACCTCCTCCCCTCACCAACACTGCCCTCTGTGGAGGGGGTGGAGCCGTGCAGGGCATGAGGAGGGGGAGCAGGCGGGGAAGGGGAAGGGGGCGCAGGGGGTGGCGTCGTGCGGGAGGGGGCGGTGCTGGGCTGGGGAGGAGTTGCGGAGCTGGGGAGGAGTTGCGGGGAGCTCGGGGCGGAGCTGGGAGGAGGTGCGGGCTGGGGAGGATGAGGTTGGAGGAGGAGGAAGAAGATGGGGAAAGAGGAGGAAGAAGATGATGCAAAATGACCATATAACCTAAAAAGTTAAAGCTAATTCCGCTTTTGCCCTCAAAGTTAACGGCCGTTTGCACTGTGGATGGACGGTCACTAACCCGAGGGGAACAAGTGATAAATTAGCAAGTTTTGAGGGGCACAACTGATATTACCAAAAAGATAGGGGCATAACTGAAATTGCGATATCTCGGAGGGGCACAAGTGATAAAATCCCTTATGTTAATATTCATCATTGATCAAATCATGTCACACATGATAGATTGTATCTTTCCACAACTCTATTGAGTATAGGTATACCAGGAGGAGTGAGATAAGAATGGTATTCCTTTCTCTATAAGGTATTCCTTGAATTTATCTAATATATACAATATACCTAGGTTAGATCAAATTCATTTTATCTTCCTTCAAACTTTGGTTATAAACCAAAATTTGTGAAATTTTTGAACATTTTAAAGGTTTCTTAGGTGAAGAGAAGAAATCTCATATCATAAATAATCACTTGATATCACATATCATTAATATTTATCATGATATAGATGATCCACATACATCAATATGTATGAGATCTTGAATACCTCGACATCTAACACCATTCTCAACGAAGGGTATATTAGACATTTTAACTTTGAATACATTATTCATAAGTATGCAAGTTTTGATTAGACATTCTAAAATTTCATTTCTTACTAGTCTATTGATCTTATCAATAGACGAATGTCCACGACCTGATGCTAGATCATAGTCAAATGATCTTCATCCTCCTATTGATCTTTTAAAGGTTTAATTTTCTGTATTAGAGATCTTAATGAACCATTCATTAATTTTATATTTTAGTAGAGTCCATTAGATGTTAGATTACTATCTAAAATATATCCATCATAATTCTCTATGGTAGGTTTATTGCAAAATTTATGTTTATTTCCAACGTTTAGAAATAAATTATGAGTGTATTCTAATATCTGGGTCATAGACACATTCTCTAAGACTAAGGGCTCTCCCACTGAAAACATGAAGTCTATCTATCTAATAGAGACTTTTGCAACAATTGCATCAATATCCATGTAGATGAGTATTAAACATGAAGATCAAATTCCAATTTTCTAATACATATGCAACCAATTGCAAGTATTATTAGTAGAATGAGATACAATTAATAGACTTTGATCTTATCTAATAAGAAAGTCAATTTCAATGATTATACGTAGATATAGATTATTCATATGCATTATCTGAGTCCTTTTCTAATTAATGTAGATAGATTTGATAGTCATACTATCAACAAATCAGCTTATTGTAGAATTGGCATTCATCCCACTCTTTGGATGTCATATGAAACTCACAGAAGTATAGTCAACTCTTTGACTTTCATTCTCACATGGGTCAGAACCATGCTTCCACTGCGCCCCCTTCATTTATAAACAACCATTACTATAAACAAAGGATCTCTTATGTTGAAGTTAAATGATTTCAATAAAAAAATATTTCAACATTTACACATGCTTCATTCAATTCATACAGTATGAATATTATGAAGCTTCATGAATGACTTGAGTATAGACAATAGAATGATGACATTCATCGTATCTACATTCTTCTAAACTCTTAAACCATTGGTTCAGGTAGGTACTCAAACATTTTGAATATATCATCTCTTATAGAGCTTCCATTTTGCATGATGCAGTGAACCATGTCATTCATGATTAATGTTGAGAGCACATATGCATTCCAAAACATCTTCTTAGATTTTATAAGGATTATTTGACAATTACGATCATCATTGACATGTCACTTCCAAAGTACATTCGATGAGAGATCAAAACTATAGAGACATACAAACCCTAGGGATGCAGTCCTATTATCTATTAATTGTAATTTCTCATTCATATGAGGAAACTTGCACATTGCAACCACATACATTATGTGTCCAACTGCAAGTACAATATATTGAACGTGGATCCAATCCATGATATTATACCGATTATTATTGAGTATAACATTGATTCTGTTTAACGAAGGATTATCTGAAATAAGAAATTTGCATAAATATATGTAAACATATGTTTTATTTTGATCTAAGTATCAAAGTTGTCTTGCGTTGTCAGCACTGAAAGTTCATTCCCTTAATCACTTTCAACGTAAGATATATACTTACCAATATATATTATCAAGATCTAGGATCTCCTTCCTTATCTTTATCACATCCCAATAATACAAGAATCTGTAACTCCGATAAAAAGAAGCGAGAACACATTCCGCCTTGCAAGTCCAACTTGCATTTCCCAATTCGATCTTTAACACTCGAGCCTACCATCCTTAAAGTGATGTTGACTCATCATTAATTGAACCAACCGTCAACATGATTAGTACTCGCTATGCGCAATCTAATATCACCCAAATAATATGAGGACCCAAAATTGGGGTCATTACGTATATGGCCTTACTCTTTCGAGAAGCAAAGAGCCCGATCCAAATGTTCTTGTATACAAGAGCTGTCACTTCGGACATGCGTCTCCTACAAACAATCCCTGGCGACGGAACCCTTCACCTTGACGGGAGACCATGGATGTCACTTCTGTGATCCTCTATATCATGTTCAAATTTAATTAATCATTATGAATCATATTCATTACGATTAATTCTTCCAAGGGAAATACAATTCTATCCATAATAAAGTATTTTAATTTTAATTTGATTCCAATCAATATAATCATATTAGATCAATGATCCAATTAATATCCAATAGACATTCTATTATCTCAAATATGTATTATTCGAATTTTAATAATTAGAAAATACATCGTGATCTCTCTTGCATTATCTGTCCCTAGTCGTTGTCATGGCCAGTACCGACAGGAGTGGGACAGACTGTACAAGGTGCAACCTTCTACCCCAATGCTCCCCGACTAGACTCCATATCCACCTCGGGAAAGGATAATGCCAAATTGATCATTGTGTACTTGAGATGATTATCAGTTTTTCAACCGAATTTATAGCATATAATAATAATCAAAATATTTTTGATTAACACTATAAGGAAATTTGCTAAACAAATTCCCAATCCTTTTCAAGCAACTTTGTTTGTTGGAAAGTAGGTCATGTAACCAATTTGTGATTTAGATCATATCTAATCAATTATTGGTTAAGGTAAATGCCATTTAAGGAAATAATTATCATCAAATATTTCACAAATATTTACTCATAATTATTCCAAGAAATTTAATCATTTAATTTTACTAATTGATTAAATGACAATCACAAGGTTCTTGATTAGGTAAGTAATTTTTAGCAGTGACCCTCATTTACTAAAATTATCATATCTCGATCAATTTAAATCCAAATCATGCAAAATAAGTTTCCAGAGTTTGCTAATTTGATTTTCAATAGAACCTGTATGATTTGCATGCATTTCAAGGCATTGAAATTAGTAATTAACTCCTTAATTATGTTAATATTTGCAGTCCCCGAAACAGTGGATACATGTTCACTAAAATGATCATAACTTGAGCAAACATATTCCAAATCACACAAACTCTTCCTTATTTAATGGAAAACATAATACAAGTTATTTTAGTATTTAAACAATTTAAACATGGCCTAAAATATTCATTAACCAAATATGTGATCTCATGTCTTCCGGTTCAGTAGTGAACCTGTATGATCCCTTTGAGAGATCATATTACTCATATTCCCTTGCTTGCACGCCAACATGTCAGTGTATAGACCTTTATCAGGTCTTCAACCTATTGTTCTGCCAAATGTACATACTTAGACATATAGTAACACATATGTTTCCGGTTAGAGGATGCGTGCCTATATCGTGAAAACATACGATATAGGACTTTGGTTATCTCGATCTCGTTAAGTCAACTCTTTTACCTAACTTATCTAACAACTCAGAAACTTTATTCCTATGCAGATGACTTGCATCAAGAGGTCAGTTAGATATCAACCTATAGAGAAAGGATTGCCATTTTCTTCTCACGCTGGAGATCCTCTCTTAATAATCATTTGACGGTTCTTGATGAGTCCTCAATCTAACTCCTTAGATATTCATCTAAGCACCAACCTCTATGATTCGTCAATTGACTCAATAGTTGTATGATCATTAAGATGGCCATGGTACATAACCCTAATTGTACTAAAGGATCGATTATGCAAATTAGTTATTCTTCATTTCAGATCAGGGAATGATATTTGCAATAACATTTATTGCATTATGGCTCTCCATGGGCTCGCATGTCCAATGATCTCCCACTTGCCCAAAGAGCCATTAATGGGCTAATCTTTAAACCTGCACTCATGTGACAATCATAAACTATTTAGAAAAAAATAGCTAGGTAAGATGATCAGTCACTCTGTTCCCAAGAGACTACGCCAAGTCCTTTTACGACACCTGCATACCCCAGTAATAATGTTCGCATCCAATGCGAATGTTGCATCCTATGCAACCAATACTCAATATTGTCAGTTATAGTGTCCTTGACACTACATCTTAATAATTATTATAACCAGTATTTCCATAATCCTTGTTAGAATACCCATATTCATGGAGATCTCTATCTCCTAAGGTATCTGCAGTTAAGACCTTTTATATCACTATCACTATCTATAAAGTCTTAAGTTCATGAAGATAAGACTTAGAGATCACTATCTGTAAAGTCCTGTCATCTTTGAAGATATTATTATTACTGCAATCAAGTGTTTTATCTCCAAAGCAGGATTAGTAACAATTTACTACTCCCACTGCATGGCAATCATCTGGTTTTCGTACACATCTAGCATACACTCGACTTCTCGTAACTGATGCACAAGGGCAAGCAGTTTTAGCATTCACTTCCTCAATTCTTTGAGGTGTTATCCCTTTAGATAGGTCAGTACCATATCTTTGAGGTGATATTCTGATATCTAATTTGTGGGTCGAGATGGAGAGATTTGATAAGTGTTCTTGGATCATGTGGTTTCATCGCTTTAAAACTTCAATTCCGCTGTCTTGAGTAACTAGTGTGAGTAGTCACTCCAATTCATATATGATGCAATATTCACTCTCCTGTGATGCACTTAAGTTCTTTCCATATCTTTCTCCCTTCTCATGTTAACAATGCATGAGAATCCTGATAGTTCAAGTCATCTCTCCATCACTACACTCTTCTTTTGAAGAATTTCATTGAGTATCTCATTGTGTTCTACAAATCGAATCTACGTAGATTTTACAAAACAGAATTATGTTAATTTATCGCATAAGAATCCATTATGTTAATTTTAAAAATATTCTGATGAATTGAAATACAAACCGAACGGGTAGGCTGTGAAGACCGATGCTCACTCTACATGTATAACACAAACGCATCCATTGGACATGTTACTCTATTCAAGTATTCCATCTACATTTTAACAAGGTATTATGTTAATAAGTAAAAAATACTAAATTAAACAACATTTATAAAGAGATTGCTCATTAAATGGTGATAATGTTGTAATTAGAAAAATATTAACTTACTTGTTGCTTATCATAGGCTACAGTCCTTACCTTATCTGTGGACAACTTAATCTATTATGACCGGGTTGCTTGCATACTTTACACAACTTCGATCGCACACACATTTCGTCCATTTCATTTCAAATTCTCCCTTGTACCAGTCGTCTGGATTTCCTCTTTCTGATTATGAGAGGTAACATAATGGTTTTGTCTTCTTCCCCCAATAGCGTTGATCTGGGATCGAATGAAAGAAGAATCTGTATGTCTGACAATAATACTCGCTTGAATAATATTGTGAACGTAAGTTGTAGTTATCTACATGTGTACGCATGTGAGTGGTTGCGGCTATGACATGAGGACAAATGAAGTGTTTCATTTGCATAAATCCACATGTGCAGTCACTTTCCTCGTTATTTAAGTTTAATTAGTAGGCATTAATATCTCGCATCATGATATTAAACTTGTTTTTACATGGCTCTTCTCCATCAGCATAAAATCAATTTCGAATGGAGCAAGTCTTGTTCCCACTCCTATGCATATTTGTACGCATGTGATGAAGGCAATGATGGTTATTGGATCCCTATTCAGGTGGAAATAAACCTCTGACATCATCCTTCAAACTAGGAAATCGATCACTAATAAAGCAGATATCCCTCTAGTTGATGGCTTGCCTTATCAAATTTAGAAACCACTCCATATAGAAATATTCTTATTCTTCTCGCCAATAGAAAATGTGAGTGGAATTAAACCATTATTTGCATTGATGGGTATGACCATGTACATATGACCATTGTTTCTCCCATACAAATGTGTTCCATCAATACTTAAAACCGGCCGACAAAATTTAAATTTTATGTAACATGGACCAATGAAATAAACACTCTTAAAATGTACCTTCGTCATGCTTTCACCTTGTTCTGTTTGAAATCATGTGTAAGTTTTGAGACTGTGCTGTTCTAAATCATGAATGAATCTTCAAATATTATGATAAGACACATCCTCATTCCCATAAATAATATCCATTGCACATCTCCTTCCATTCCAAGTTGTTATGTAATTAATCTATGTTTTAATCCATCTTTTATTTTATACATAATTGCACCCACAGTCATACTAACTTGTTCTCTAAATGAGGATAATATGTATTTATGCTACAAATATTAGGGTGCATTGGTGGTGTTTGAGTAAGAGCACAGGGTTTCTGCATGTGTGCTTTCTTCTATACCCCTGAAACGTACTAGTACCTGCGGAATGGGAAGGTAGATATCTTCAAAGCACGGTTCGTAGACAAAAGTTACACACAGAGAGAAGGCATCGTTTACTATGAGACGTTCTCTCCTGTGGCTGTGCGTAAGTCCATCAGAGCACTTCTAGCTATAGCTGCATATCTTGACTATGACATCTGGCAGATGGACGTCAAGACGGCTTCCCTCAGTGGATACCTCGAGGAAGATATCTACATGGAGCAGCCCCAGGGCTTCATAACCGAGGAAGGAAAAGTATGCAATCTAAAGAAATCCATCTACGGGCTCAAACAAGCTTCTCGTAGTTGGAACATTAGATTTGACGAAATGATAAAGAGTTATGATTTTGTGCAAAACCCTGATGAACCATGTGAGTACAAGAAGCTTAGTGGGAGTGCCATTGTGTTCATCGTGATTTACGTAGATGATATCCTTATCATTGGGAATGATACATGAATAATGACCAGTGTTAAGATTTGGCTATCCCATACCTTAGAGATGAAAGATCTTGGAGAAGCCTCTTATATCTTGGGTCTGAAGCTGTTCAGAAATAGAGAAAATAGGATTTTGCGACTGACACAACATGGGTACATTGATAAGATCTTGGAACGTTTCCATATGGAGAATTCCAAGAAAGGCTTCCTTCCTTGTAGACATGGTATCCATCTGTCTAAAGGAATGTCTCCTCAAACTGATGAGGATAAGAAATCCATGGCTGGATGCTCTCACGCATTAGCTGTGGGAAGTCTAATGTACGCCATGATGTACACAAGGCCAGATATCTACCATGTAGTGGAAGTGCTAAGCTGTTTTCAATCCTGCTATGGAGAACAACAGTGGAATGCAATAAAGAACATATTTAAATATCTAAGATGGATGCAAGATTATACCTTGGTCTATGGAGATGGTGATCTCCAAGTCTTGGGATATACAGATTCTGACTTCTAGTCTGATATTGATGATTGAAAGTCCACATCATGGTTTGTGTTCTTGTTGACCGGTAGAGTTGTGAGCTGGAGAAGCAAGAAGCAGGACACTATGGCAGATTCAACAACAGAAGCCGAATACATAGCCGCATCAGATGTTGGGAAGGAGGCGGAGTGGTTGCGCAAGTTCATACTGAACTTGGTCTAGTTTCCCCTGATAATCTCATCATGTTGCTCTGCGATAACACAGGAGCCATTGCTCAGGCGAAGGAACCCAGGTGGCATCAAAAAAGCAAGCATGTGGAAAGGAAATACCACATCATTCGAGAGATTCAAAAGCGTGGTGACATCATCATCACCAAGGTGGCCTCTTCAGACAACGTTGTTGATCCTCTTACCAAACCTCTGACACAGAAGGTTTTTGACCAGCATGTAACGAGTATGGGCTTATGGGTTATAACTGAATGGTTCTGAGCGCTAGTGGTAGATTGTTAGCCATGTGAGCCCAGGCGAACCATTACTATAATAAATGTTATTGTAATGTTTGATATATCAATAAAAATTATTTGTTTATTTCACTCCCTGTCTGAAATTAAGTGAACGAATGCACTATAAGATCCCTCTATACAAATATGGTTATGTACCATGGTTGTCTTGGCATCATAAAGATGTTGATTCAATTGTTGAATCATAGAGGCTGGTGCTTGGATGAATATCTAAAGAGTTAGATTAAGGACTAATCAAGCACCGTCAAATGATTGTCAAGATGTGATCTCCATCTTGAGTGGGAGATGGCAATCCTAGATGTAAATGATGATATCTGACCGACCTCTTGATGCAGGTCCTCTGCATGGGAATAGAGATTCGGAGGTGTCAGATAAGTTAGGTCAAAGAGTTGACTTAATGAGAACGAGATAACTAAATACCTATGTCGTATGTTGTCATGATGTAGGCATGCATCCTCTGACCTGAGACAGATGTGTTGCCATATGTCTGAGTATGTATATTTGGCAGACCAATAGGTTGATGGCCCAATCAAGGTCTATAAATTGGCGAGATGGTGTGCATGCAAGGGAATATGAGTGATACGATCTCTCAAAGGGATCATACATGTTCACTATTGAACCGGAAGACATGAGCTCACTCATGAGGTATTGGGATATATATTAAATTTAATGCATGGTCAACTTGCTTTGGAAGCTTGACAGAATTTATAGGTATGATATATGATTTTGGAAAGCATGTGATCGATGCCAAGTTCCAATGGCTAAATGAGAATCTTATAGATAAAACCCTAAAGAAGACAATCTAAAGTGATCTTAGACTTCGGGTTTATTCTATGTATTCCAGTATGGAGAATGTACATATATTGGGTATGCCTGAGGGTGATGTGACCATAAATGATTGTATAACCATGACACTTCCATTTCGAGGGAGTGATGAAACTGAAGGATATTGAATTATCCTCAAGCGCATCACGGAAGCGTGATCGTCGTATTGGATACGACGAAGAACGACTAGTCGTACTAGTTGTTCGGTGCAGCGGAATTTAAAAAATTTTTATTCGATGAAACCATATGATCCGAGAACCATTCTCAGATCGTTTCATCTATAACCACAACAAGTATAATGCAATACCTCTTGAAGCGTGGTTGATCAAGTCTCTAAAGAAAGAGACCTCCTGTCTCAAGTCCGATCGTCGGCGAGACTGCTTGCGAGCGCGGGGATGAACCGCGTTGTCCTCGCAATCCAAGAAGATGATCCAAGCATGGTTGCTCCTGATCTCGTCGCACGAGATCAAACGTCTCCTTCGTGAGAGGAACTCTCCAAGAAGACGAAGAACCGAAGAACGTCGAAGCGGCGGCGCGGTGGCGAAGGCGACGACGGTTCTCTCCTCTAGGGTATGGTGGACGGCCACCAACAAGAGAGGGAGAGAGGGCTGGCGTGTGTAGAGAAGAAAGAGAGAGAGAGAGAGCTCCAATATTGCTAGTCCTTAGAGAGCGTATAATGCCTCTCTATTTATAGGGTTTTGGGATCCATGGATCTCAATCCATGGGACACATAAAATCAATGGATGAGATTGATTTGTGTCAATCCAATGGCCAAGATTGTTGTTGTCAAAAGCAACAAATTTAGGTTAAAATATATTTGAAAAAATCAAATATAATTTATTCCTAAATCAACCCAACAAATAAGGAGAGAATACACATGGAGATCAAATCTCCATGTGCAATCAAGAGGGGACGGCCACCCATTCCATATAGGAATTGGGTGCCGCCCACTTGTTTCCCAATGGAGAGCAATCTCATGGATTTCCATGAGATTGCATATCTCCTTGGATTTCTCTCCTATTTATTTGCAACAAATTTATTGGGTTTTATTCTTCAAAAATAATTCTCAATTATCTTTAAGAATATTGCATTCTTGCCATGGAAAAAATTGTGAATCATATTCACAACCCAAAACAACATATAATTCATATTGTTAATTAATTACACGTGTATCCAATACACATAATAATTAATCAACACATATAAATTATAATTAGCTCTCTCTAATACATTATAAATCACATTTATAATATATTATGAATAATTGGATATTTCTATCCACATTATTCTTATCCACATTAATTAAATCACATTTAATTAAATTGGATAATTTCTTCACATATCAAGATGATTAAATCACATTTAATCATTATTTCTTTATTGCTTAGATCTTATGGAATTATTCTTGAACCCTTCAAGAATAATGCAATCTCTCCGCAGATACTTGGAGATAAGGACAGGGCGATTGTATTGTTCCACGTATAGTGACATGGATATTGAGATCATATCTCAAATCCAGATCGCGGGCCTCCCATAGATGCTTGATTAAATCAAGACCGTAAATCTAATCTTCTCATTGTATCTGAATCACATTCAGATCAATGTCCAACACTTGGACTAAGATCAGATTACTTCTCTACCAAGAGGAGTCACTAAAATCCAGACCCGTTTCATCACTCCCTAGGAATGGAAGCGTCATGGTTATACAATCGTTTATGATCAAATCACCCTCAGGTATTCCCAATACCTGTACATCCTGCATACTGGAAGACTCAGACTAAACCCGAAGTATCGGATCAACTTTATACTGTCTACTTCATGGTTTTATCATTAAGTTTCTCATTCGATCATTGGGAGTTGGTATCGATCATACACTTTCCAAAAGTGTATATCATACCTAGGTCTTGATCATATACTAAAAGTATATATCAAACCTACAAATTCAGTCAAGCTTCCAAAGCGAGACGACCATGCGCATGGAATTTGATTCATCCCAATATCTCATGAGTGAGCTCATGTCTTCCGGTTCAGTAACTGAACCTGTATGATCCCTTTGAGAGATCGTGTTACTCATATGCCCTTATATGCACACCAGCGCGCCGGTGTATAGACCTTGATTAGGTCATCAACCTATTGGTCTGCCAAATGTACACACTCAGACATATAGTAACACATCTGTCTCCGGTCAGAGGATGTGTGCCTATATCATGACAGCATATGATATAGGACTTTGGTTATCTCGATCTCGTTAAGTCAACTCTTTGACCTAACTAATCTGACACCTCCGAATCTCTATTCCTATGCAGAGGACCTGCATCAAGAGGTCGGTCAGATATCAGCCTTCAGAGATAAGGATTGCCATCTCCTACTCAGGCTGGAGATCATCTCTTAACAATCATTTGACGGTGCTTGATGAGTCCTCAATCTAACTCTTTAGATATTCATCCAAGCACCAGCCTCTATGATTCAATAGTTGAATCAACACCTGTATGATTATTAAGATGGCCATGGTACATAACCCTAATTGTACTAAGGGACCTATTATACAAATTATTCATTCTTCATTTCAGATCAGGGAATGATATGTGCAATAACATTTATTGCATAATGGCTCGCCGTGGGCTCGCATTTCCAACAATCTCCCACTAGCCCAAAGAGCCATTAATGGGCTAATCATTTAAACTCACACTCATGTGACAATCATAGGCTATTTAGAAAATAGCTAGGTAAGCTGATCAGTCACTCTGTTCCTGCGAGACTACGCCAAGTCCTTTTACGGCACTTGCATATCCCCAGTAACAGTGCTCGCATCCAATGCGAATGTTGCATCTTATGCAACTAATACTCAATCTTGTTAGTTATAGTGTCCTTGACACTACAACTTAACAATTATCATAACCAGTATTTCCATAATCCTTATCAGAATATCCTTATTCCTGGAGATCACTATCTCTTAAGGTATCCACAGTTAAGACCTTTTAGATCTCTATCTATAAAGTCTTAAGTTTTTGAAGATAAGACCTTGAGATCACTATCTCAAAAATCTTGTCATCTATGAAGATTTTGTCATTACTGCAACCAAGTGTTTTATTTCCATAGTAGGATTAGCAACAGTTTACTACTCCCACTGCATGGCAGCCATCTGGCTTTTGTGCACATCTAGCACACACTTGGCTTCTCAAAACTGATGCCCAAAGGCAAGAAGTTCTAGCATTCTCTTCCTCAACTCTTTGAGGTGCTATCCCTTTAGATAGGTCAGTACCATATCTGAAGGGATGGAAGCCATTACTGGAATTTTCCATAAAATGGAATAAGTCCAAGATGTACTATTAATGTGACAGTCCCAATACCCTCTTCTCTTTGCTCCTGAACAACTTCAGAACTAAGATCTAAGAGGTATCCTTGAGATCACATCTCAAGTTATGGAACAACCAGATGATAAAACACTTATTATCATCCTTATATCATTCTAAATGATTAGGATATTATCTATATTTAGCACGATGAATACAAAGGCACTCCCACTAAGCTTCACATGGTTCATCCAGATTCTATCTGAAATCATAACATTTATAATTTCATCAAATCTTATGATCCAACTTCAAGAAGCTTAATTGAGTCCATAGATGGATTCCTTAGCTTGCACACCTTGCTTTCCTCAACCATGAAGCCCTGGGGCTACTTCATAGGAATATCCTCAAAGAGGCATTCGTAGAGGAATGCAATATTGACTTACATCTTGAAGATGCAATAGTCAAGTTATGTAGCTAAGGTTAGCAATATTATGATGGTTTTAAGCATGGTCACCGAAGAGCAAGTCTCATTGCAAGCAATGTCTTCTTTTCCAGTGTGTAGCTTATGGCTACGAACCGTGCTTTGAAGATCTCTACCTTCTCATCAGGTTCCCTGTCTCTTGAAGATCCATTTACACCTTTACAGGTCTTACCCATATAGGTGGATCCTCGAGGGTCCATATACAACACTTGTATATGAGGTCTACATTAGACTTTTATTGCTATCCATCTATCCATGCTATGATCTTCAGAAGCTTCATCACATGAAGTTCGATCATTGTCAGATTTCTCTAACACATGGAATCCATCCTCAAACTCATTTGAAGAGGTATTAATGTTTCATCTTTAATTGTCCTTTTAGTTTCCAATTTCAGGAGTCTCATTATAAATGAGTTCCTACACTTCATTTTCATCTTGATTCTCAAGAGTCTCAACCTCTAAGAATCACATTCTCGGAGACGAGATATTTTAAGAATCTCAAGGTCATAAAGTAGGTATCCAATACCATCCTTTATTTCCTAATGAAGCAGCACTCTTAAGTGCTAGATTCCAAGATACATGGAACCTTATTAAGGATATACATTGTAGTCTCTACTACACATATATACCTGGAAACTAAGGGATAATTATGCTAAAATTCAACATTGATAAGATCATGTCACACATGATCCAATTGTATCTACCTATAACTCTATTGAGTTAAGGTGTGTTAGGAGGATTGAGATAGAAATGATATTCATATCTCCGTAAGGTATTCTTCGAATTTATCTAGTAGGTACTTGCTACCTAGATTAGATCAAATTCATTTTATCTTCCTTCAAACTTTGGTTCTAAACCAAAATTAATGAAATCTTTGAACATTTCAAAGGTTTCTTAGGTGAAGAGAAGAAATCTCATATCATACATAATCATCAATAGATATCACATATCCACAATGTTTACTCTGATATAGATGATCCGCATACATCAATATGTATGAGATCCTGAATACCTTGGCATCTTACACCATTCCCGAAGAAGGGTGTATTGGACAATATTCATAAGTATGTAAGTTTTGAAATTTTAGACATTCTAAAGTTTCATCTCTTACTATTCTATTGATCAAATCAATAGACAAATGTCCAAGGCTTGATGCTAGATCATTGTCAAATGATCTTCATCCTCCTATTGATCTTAAGGTTTAATTTCAGTATTCAGAAATGTTAATGAACCATTCATTAATTTTTCTAATTTATGTGGAGTCCACTAGATTTTAGATTACTATCTGAAATATCTTCATCATAACTCTTTATGATAGTTCTATCTCAGAATTCATGTTTATTTCCAACATTTAGAAATAAACAATGAGTGTATTCTAATATCTAGGTCACAGAGACATTCTCTAAGACTAAGGGCTCTCCCACTGAAATTAATAAGTCTATTAATCCGACAGAGATTGTTGCAACAATTGCATCAATATTCACGTGGACAACTATAAACCTTTAAGATCAAATTTTCCAGTCTTCTAAAACATATGCAACCCATTGCAAATGTCATCAGAAGATTGAGATACAATTATTTGACTTTATCTTATTCAATAAGTAAGTCAATATCAATGATTTATGTAGATTACTCCGATGCTCCATCTGAGTCCTTTTCTAAGGATTCTAGACAGACTTGATAGTCACACTATCAACACATCAACTTATTGCAGTATTGGCATTCATCCAACTCTTTGGACGTCATATGGAAGTTACAGAAGTCCAGTCAACTCTTTGACTTTCCTTCTTTCTTGGGTCCAACCCATGCTTCCATTGCGCTCCCTTTATCTATAAGCAACCATTGCTCAAGACAGAGGATCTCTTATTTTAAATTCAAAAAAAAATTCAAAGTAAGAGTTTTTCAACATTTATACATGCTTCATTAAATTCATACAATATGAATATTATGAAGCTTCATGAATGACTAGAGTATAGATAGTAGAATAATGACACTCATCATCTACATCCATCTAAACTCTTGAAACATAGGTTCAGGTAGGTACTCAAACAATTTGAATACAACATCTCTTTATAGAGCTACCATTCTACATGATGTAGAGAACCATGTCATCCATGATTAAATGTCAAGAGCACATATGTATGCCATAATATCTTCATTGATTTTTATAAGGATTATTTGACAATTGAGATCATCATCGACACGATACTTCCAAAGTACATTCGATGAGATCAAGACTATAGAGACATACAAACCCTAGGGTTGTAGTCCTATTATCTATTTAATTGTCATTCCTCATTATTATGAGGAAACTTGCACATTGCAACCACATACATTATGTGTTCAATTGCAAATACAATATCTGGATCATTGAGTCCAATCCATGATATTTTAATGGTTATTATTGAGTATATCATTGAGTGGGTTTTAATGAAGGATTATCTGAAATAAGAAATTTGCATAGATGTATGTATTTATATATACATATTTTACTTTGATTTAGGAATTTTTATATCAAAGTTGTCTTGCCATGTCAACATTGAAAGTTCATTCCCTTAATCACTTTCAATGTAAGAGATATACTTACCATTATATCTCAAGCAAGATCTGGGATCTCCTTCCTTATCTTTGTTGCATCCCAATAATATGAGAACCTACAACTCGGATAAAAAGAAGCGGGAACACATTCCGCCTTGCAAGTCCAACTTGCATCTCCCAATTCGGTCTTTAACACCCGGGCCCACCACCCCTAAGGCAATGTTGACCCGTCATTAATTGAACCAACCGTCAACAGGAATACAACTCGCTATGCGCAATCCAATATCGCCCCAATAATATGAGGACCCGATATTGGGGTCACTACGCATACGTCCTTACTCTTTCGAGAAGCGACGAGCCCGATCCAGATGCGCTTGCATACAGGAGCTGTCACTTCGAACAGGCGTCTCCCACATGCAATCCCTGGCGACGGAACCCTCCGCCTTGACGGGAGACCATGGATGTCACTTATGTGATCCTCCATATCATATTCAAATTTTAATTAATTATCGTGAATCATATTCACATAATTAATTCTTCCAAGGGAATTATTATCTCTAATCATATTAGAGTGTTTCAATTGGATATAATCAATTTAATCATATTAAATTAATTATCAATCCAATTCAATCAATCAAACTTGATTATTTTACTTGAATACATATATGGTAATATCTCAAAATACGTATTAATTCGAATTTTAATAATTAGAAAAATACATCTTAATCCCTCGGACATTATCCCAGCCCTACCCGCTGTCATGGCCAGTACCGACGAGAGTGGGACGGACCACATACGTTGCAACCCGCAACCCCAATGCTCTCCGACTAGGCACCATATCCGCCTCGGGAAAGGATAATGCCAAATTGATTAATTTGTACTTGAGATGATCATCGGTTCTTCAACCGAAATTGTACCATATAGTAATAATCAAAACATTTTTGATTATAAGGAAATTTGCTAGACAAATTCCCAAATCCTATTCAAGCATCAAGTTTGAAAGATTGCGGTTTCCAATTATGATTTAGATCACATCTTAATCAATTATTGGTTAAGGCAATGTCATTTAAGGAAATAATTATCATCAAATATTTCACAAATATTTATGCACAATTATTCTAGGAAATTAAACAATTTAATTTCACTAAATGATTAAATGACAATCACCAATCAAACATTAAGTTTGATGAATGTGTTTCCAATTAAGATTTAGATCAAATCTAATTAATTAATTGGATGAGGCCAAGTCAATTATGTAAATAATCATCTTCAAATATTTCACAAATATTTTTCATGATTATTTCACGAAATTAACAATTAATTTCACTAATTGACAATCACTTGGTTCTTGATTAGGACTGTAATTTCAGCAGTGACCCCTTCTTACTAAAATTAGCATATCTCAATCATATTAAATCCAAATTAGACAAAATCAATTTTCATAGATTGCTAATTTGATTTAGGACAGAATCCAAGTGATGTTACACGCATTTCGAGGCAAGTCTAAACAGTAATTAACATTTTAATCACGTTCAGATCTACAGTTCCCGCAACAGTGCATACATGTTCATTAAAACAACCATATCTAGAGCATACGAAATCCGATTTACGTAAACTCAGATCCTATGGTTTCCTTATTTAATGGGGAACAAAATACAAGTATTAAATTCGTGTTTAAACAATTTAAACAGTGCCGAATTTATTTACTAAACAGATCTGCGAAATCAAATGCGATAAAAACTTTCGCGACCTAAACGAACCCAAGTCGTCCTCGGTTTTTCGAATCATATTCGAAACCGTAGACCTAAGGCTCTGATACCACTTGAAGGATATTGAATTATCCTCAAGCGCATCACGGAAGCGTGATCGTCGTATTGGATACGACGAAGAACGACTAGTCGTACTAGTTGTTCGGTGCAGCGGAATTTAAAAAATTTTTATTCGATGAAACCATATGATCCGAGAACCATTCTCAGATCGTTTCATCTATAACCACAACAAGTATAATGCAATACCTCTTGAAGCGTGGTTGATCAAGTCTCTAAAGAAAGAGACCTCCTGTCTCAAGTCCGATCGTCGGCGAGACTGCTTGCGAGCGCGGGGATGAACCGCGTTGTCCTCGCAATCCAAGAAGATGATCCAAGCATGGTTGCTCCTGATCTCGTCGCACGAGATCAAACGTCTCCTTCGTGAGAGGAACTCTCCAAGAAGACGGAGAACCGAAGAACGTCGAAGCGGCGGCGCGGTGGCGAAGGCGACGACGGTTCTCTCCTCTAGGGTATGGTGGACGGCCACCAACAAGAGAGGGAGAGAGGGCTGGCGTGTGTAGAGAAGAAAGAGAGAGAGAGAGCTCCAATATTGCTAGTCCTTAGAGAGCATAGAATGCCTCTCTATTTATAGGGTTTTGGGATCCATGGATCTCAATCCATGGGACACATAAAATCAATGGATGAGATTGATTTGTGTCAATCCAATGGCCAAGATTGTTGTTGTCAAAAGCAACAAATTTAGGTTAAAATATATTTGAAAAAATCAAATATAATTTATTCCTAAATCAACCCAACAAATAAGGAGAGAATACACATGGAGATCAAATCTCCATGTGCAATCAAGAGGGGACGGCCACCCATTCCATATAGGAATTGGGTGCCGCCCACTTGTTTCCCAATGGAGAGCAATCTCATGGATTTCCATGAGATTGCATATCTCCTTGGATTTCTCTCCTATTTATTTGCAACAAATTTATTGGGTTTTATTCTTCAAAAATAATTCTCAATTATCTTTAAGAATATTGCATTCTTGCCATGGAAAAAATTGTGAATCATATTCACAACCCAAAACAACATATAATTCATATTGTTAATTAATTACACGTGTATCCAATACACATAATAATTAATCAACACATATAAATTATAATTAGCTCTTTCTAATACATTATAAATCACATTTATAATATATTATGAATAATTGGATATTTCTATCCACATTATTCTTATCCACATTAATTAAATCACATTTAATTAAATTGGATAATTTCTTCACATATCAAGATGATTAAATCACATTTAATCATTATTTCTTTATTGCTTAGATCTTATGGAATTATTCTTGAACCCTTCAAGAATAATGCAATCTCTCCGCAGATACTTGGAGATAAGGACAGGGCGATTGTATTGTTCCACGTATAGTGACATGGATATTGAGATCATATCTCAAATCCAGATCGCGGGCCTCCCATAGATGCTTGATTAAATCAAGACCGTAAATCTAATCTTCTCATTGTATCTGAATCACATTCAGATCAATGTCCAACACTTGGACTAAGATCAGATTACTTCTCTACCGAGAGGAGTCACTAAAATCCAGACCCGTTTCATCACTCCCTAGGAATGGAAGCGTCATGGTTATACAATCGTTTATGATCAAATCACCCTCAGGTATTCCCAATACCTGTACATCCTGCATACTGGAAGACTCAGACTAAACCCGAAGTATCGGATCAACTTTATACTGTCTACTTCATGGTTTTATCATTAAGTTTCTCATTCGATCATTGGGAGTTGGTATCGATCATACACTTTCCAAAAGTGTATATCATACCTAGGTCTTGATCATATACTAAAAGTATATATCAAACCTACAAATTCAGTCAAGCTTCCAAAGCGAGACGACCATGCGCATGGAATTTGATTCATCCCAATATCTCATGAGTGAGCTCATGTCTTCCGGTTCAGTAACTGAACCTGTATGATCCCTTTGAGAGATCGTGTTACTCATATGCCCTTATATGCACACCAGCGCGCCGGTGTATAGACCTTGATTAGGTCATCAACCTATTGGTCTGCCAAATGTACACACTCAGACATATAGTAACACATCTGTCTCCGGTCAGAGGATGTGTGCCTATATCATGACAGCATATGATATAGGACTTTGGTTATCTCGATCTCGTTAAGTCAACTCTTTGACCTAACTAATCTGACACCTCCGAATCTCTATTCCTATGCAGAGGACCTGCATCAAGAGGTCGGTCAGATATCAGCCTTCAGAGATAAGGATTGCCATCTCCTACTCAGGCTGGAGATCATCTCTTAACAATCATTTGACGGTGCTTGATGAGTCCTCAATCTAACTCTTTAGATATTCATCCAAGCACCAGCCTCTATGATTCAATAGTTGAATCAACACCTGTATGATTATTAAGATGGCCATGGTACATAACCCTAATTGTACTAAGGGACCTATTATACAAATTATTCATTCTTCATTTCAGATCAGGGAATGATATGTGCAATAACATTTATTGCATAATGGCTCGCCGTGGGCTCGCATTTCCAACAGAAACAGGTCTGGATTTTAGTGAATCCTCTCAGTAGAGAGAAGTAATCTAATCTTGGTCCAAGGGTTGGACATTGGTCTGAATGAGATTCAAATGCAATGAGAAGATTAGATCTACGAACTTGATTTAATCAAGCATCTATGAGAGGTCCCCGAAATCTGTATTTGAGATATGATCTCAATATCCAAGTCACTATACATGGAACGTACAATCGCTCTGTCCTTATCTCCATGTATCTACGGAGAAAGCACACTATTCTTGAAGGAGTTCAAGAATAATTCCTTTGATAAGTTATGTATCCATGCAACAGGATATTAATAATTAAATGAGATTTAATTATCAAGAATAATATGAAGGAGATTCATATTATTATGAGAATGATTATTCAAGATAATTAAATGAGATTAAATTATCAAAGATATGCATAATGTGGATAGTACTATCCATGTTATCCATAATATCAATGTATGTTATAAATATGATTTATTATATATCGGAGCGAGCTCATTTCTAAATAATATTTACTAATTGATTGTTGATGTGAATTGGATTCACATTGGGCAATTAATTGGAAATATAATTTACATTTTGTTTCGGGTTGTGAATGTGATTCACATTTTTTTCAATGGCATGATTGAATTAATTTAGTGAATATATTTGCAATAAATGTTGTTGCAATTAATTAAAAGATAATGAGATTTTATCTCGTAAAATAAAGAAGATAAAAGTCACCTAATAAAGAGGTGGCGTCACCCTTGAATTGTTCAAAGGTGACGCCCCATCTTTTTAGGAGGAGGTTATTATCCTCTTTATTATCTTGTGTTGATTAATTCTATTAAGTTAACTTATGTTGATGATAATGCAACGTATATTTAATTTAATATAAATTAATAGTCATTGCTTTATTAAAAACAATGATCATGGCCATTGATTAAAAACACTAATCAATTTAATCGTTGATTTTGTGTATCCCATGGATTATGATCCACGAACTCCCAAACTACTATATAAGAAGGGGAAACCCCAGCCCTTCACAAAAATATACACGTCTAATCTCTCTCTCTCTCTCTCTATCCTCATTCTCATGCCCCATCTCTCTCTTTCTAAGTGTGGTCGTCCTCCTTGAGTCTTGAGAGAATTGCAGTCGTCGCTATGCCATCGTGTTGTTGCCTCGATTGCTTGTGGATCTCTGTCTTCCTTAATGCTTCTAGAACAAGTGGAAGACATCGGATTTCGTTGGACGAAATCGGGAGATTCGTCACTTGGATCATCATCTTGTATTGCGGGAAGCACGCGTATCATCACCGCGCTCGCAAGTGCCTTCTTCGTGTATCAGACTTGAGTCAGGAGGATCTCTTACTTTAGAGATCAAGTGATCGCAACCATGCTTCAAGAGGTATTTCTAATATTTTGTGGTTAGATGATTTGATCCAAGAAATGTTCTTGGATTATATGGTTTCATCATATGATTTAAAAATTTTAAATTCTGTTGCATCGAGCCACTAGTGCAACTAGTCGCTCCGATCTCGTTGCATGCGATCATCATGCTTTCGTGACGCTCTTAAGGATTTCTCGTATTCTTCATATAACACCTCTGAATCTCTATTCCTATGTAGAGGACCTACATCAAGAGGTCGGTCAGATATCAGCCTTTAGAGAAAGGATTGGCATCTCCCTCAAGATGGAGATCCTCTCTTAATAATTGTTTTACGGTGCTTGATGAGTCATCAATCTAACTCTTTAGATATTCATCCAAGAACCGACCTCTATGATTCAAAAATTGAATAAACAGCTGTATGATAATTAAGATGGCCATGGTACATAACCCTAATTGTACTAAGGGGCCTATTATGCAATTTAGTTATTCTTTATTTCAGACCAGGGAATGATATTTGCAATAACATTTATTGCATAATGGCTCACCATGGGCTTGCATATCCAACAATCTCCCACTAGCCCAATGAGACACTAATGAACTAATATTTAAACCCACACTCATGTGACAATCATAAGCTATCTAAAATAGCTAGATAAGCTGATCAGTCACTCTATTCCTGAGAGACTATGACAAGTCCTTTTACGACACTTGCATATCTTCCAGTATCAGTGCTCGCATCCAATGCAAATGTTACATCTTATGCAACCAATACTCAATCTTGTTAGTTATAGTGTCTTTAACACTACAATTCAATAATCATTATAACCACTATGTAATTTCTATTATCATTATCAGAATACCCTTACTCCCAAAGATCTCTATCTCCTAAGGTATTTACAGTTAAGACCTTTTAGATAACTATCTATAAAGTCTTAAGTTCTTGAAGATAAGACTTTGAGATCGCTATCTCAAAAATCTTGTCCTCTTTGAAGGTATTTTTATTACTACAATCAAGTGTTTTATCTCCATAATACGATGAGTGACAGTTTACTGCTTTCACTGCATGGCAGATGTCTAACTTCTGTACACATCTGGCATACATCCGACTTCTCGAAACTGATGCACAAGGCAAACAGTTCTAACATTCACTTTCTCAACTCTTTGAGGTGCTTACCTTCATATAGGTCAATACCATATCTTAAGGGAAGAAAGCCTTCCTTGGGGTTTTCTAAAAAAAATGGTACATGTCCAAGGTGTACCACTTAATGTGACAATCCCAATAGCCTCCTCTCTATGCTTCTAAACATCTTCGGAATAAAGATCTAAGAGGTATCCTTGAGATCATATCTAAAGGTATGGAACAACCAGATTATAAAACACGTATTACCATACTTACATCATTCCAAATGATTAGGATATCATCTAAATTTAGCACTATGAACACAATGGCACTCCCACTAAGCTTCACATGGTTCATCAAGATTCTATCTGAATTCATAATATTTATAATCTCATCAAATTTGATGTTCTAACTACAAGAAGCTTTATCTAGTCAAATGGATTTCTTTAGCTTGCACACCTTGCTTTCCTTAACCATGAAGCCTTGGGGCAACTTCATGTGAATATTATCGTTGAGATATTCATATAGGAATGCATTGACTATCATCTTGTAGATGTCATAGTCAAGTTGCGTGTCTACGTTTAGTAATATTCTAATAAATTTAAGCATGGTTACATGAGAGAAAGTCTCATCAAAAGCGATGTCTTCTCTTCAGTGTATATCTTGTGTATGCAAGTCATGCTTTGAAGGTCGGTACCTTCTCATCAGGTTCCCTCTTTCTCTTGAAGATCCATTTACACATAATTCGTCATACCGTTATATGTGGATCCTCGAGGGTTCATATACAACACTTGTATTTTAAGTCTACTTTAGAATTTATTGCTAACATCCATCTTTCCATGTCATGATCCTCAGAAGCTTCATCAAATGAAGTTAAATCATTGCCATACTTAACTGACACATGGAATCCATCTTCGGATTAATTTGAATAGGTATGTGTGTTTCATCTTTATTTGTCCTTTTAGTTTCCAATTTCAGGAGCCTCATTATCTCCTCAAGATTCAATGAGATCCTTAACTTCATTTTCATCGTGATTCTCGAGAGAATCATCCTCTAAAGATCATATCCTTAGAGATGAAATATTTTAAGAATCTCAAGGTCATAAAGTAGGTATCCAATACCATCCTTTATTTTCCTAATGGTGTAACACTCTCTGGTGCTAGATTCCAGCTTACTTGCATCCATAAAATAGTTATGAAACAAGAAACCCAAAATCCTCAAGTGTCCAACGCTAGGCTAGTTTCCAAATCATAGCTTATGAGGATGTTCAGTTTTAGATTTGCATGGAATCTTATCAAGGATATATATGTAGTCTCTACTACATATATAACTTGAAACTGAGAGGTAACTATGCTAAGATTCATCATTGATCAAACCAAGTCACACATGAGCCAATTGTATCTCCCTAAGACACTATTGAGTTAAGGTGTATTTGGAGGAGTGAGATAGTAATGACTACCTAGATTATATCAAATTAATTTTTATCTTCCTTCAAACTGTGGTTCTAAACCAAAATTATGAAATCTTTGAACATTTTAAAGCTTTCTAAGGTGAAGGGAAGAAATATCATATCACAAATAATCATCGAATGATATCACATATCATCAATGTTTATCATGATATAAATGATCCACATACATCCATATGTATGAGATATTAAGTAAATTGGCATCTTACACCATTCCCAGAGAAGGGTGCACTGGACATTTTTTACTTTGAACACAATATTCAAAAGTATGTAAGATTTGAAATTTTAGACATTCTAACGTTTCATATCTTACTAGTCTATTTATTTTATCAATAGACGTATGTCCTAGGCTAGATGCCAGATCATTGTCAAATGATCTTCATCCTCCTATTAATCTTATACGGCTTAACTTTCAATATTAGAAATCTTAATGAACCATTCATTAATTTTTTAATTCTATAGTCTATTAGATGTTAGATTACTATATGAATATATCCATCATAACTCTCTATGATAGGTTTATTCTAGAATTCATGTTTATTTCCAACATTTAGAAATAAACAACGAGTGTATTCTAATATCTAGGTCATAGAGACATTCTCCAAGACTAAGGACACTCCCACTGAAATTAAGAAGTCTATCAATTTAATAGAGATTGTTGCAACCATAGCATCAATATCCATGGATGACTATTAAACTTTAAGATCAAATATTCTAGACATCTAATACATATGCAACCAATTGCAAACATTATTAGAATAATGAGATACAATTGTGATCATCATCGACATGCCACTTCCAAAGTACACTCGATGAAAGATCAAGACTATAGAGACATACAAACCCTAAGGTGATGTCTTATTGTCTTATTTAATTGTCATTCCTCATTATGTTGAGGAAACTTGCACATTGCAACCACATACATTATGTGTCCAATTGCAAGTATAATATTTGGATTATGAGTCCAATCCATGATATTTTACTGGTTATTATTGAGTATAACATTGAGTGGGTTTAATGAAGGATTATCTAAAATAAGAAATTTGCATAAGGGTATATATATTATATATACATATTTTTCTTTGATTTAGGAATTTTTACATCAAAGTTGTCTTGCCTTGTCAACAATGAAAGTTCATTCCCTTAATCACTTTCAATGTAAGAGATATTCTTACCATTATATCTCTAGCAAGATCTGGAATCTCCTTTCTATCCTTATCACATCCCAATAATATGAGAACCTGTGACTCGAATAAAGAGAAGCGGGAACACATTCTGCCTTGCAAGTCCAACTTGCATTTCTCAATTTGGTCTTTAACACCCGGACCCACCACCCCTAAGATGATGTTGACCCGTTGTTAATTGAACCGACCGTCAATAAGCTTAATACTCGCTATACGCAATCCAATATCGCCCCAATAATATGAGGACCCGGGGTCACTACGTATACGGCCTTACTCTTTCGAGAAGCAAAGAACCCGATCCAAATAAATCATATACAGGATCTGTCACTTCGAACTGGCGTCCTATATACAACATCCGGCGACGGAATCCGTTGCCTTGATAAGAGACCATGGATGTCACTTATGTGATCCTCCACCTCATATTCAAATTGTAATAATTAATTATCGTGAATCATATTCACATTATTAATTCTTCTAAGGGAAATACACATCTATTCATAATAGAGTGCTTTCAATTGGATATAATCAATTTAGTCACATTAAATTAATTATAAATCCAATTATCAATCAACAAACTTGGTTATTACTTGAATAGTAGGTATAATCTCAAAGTACGTATTATTCGAATTTTAATAATTAGAAAAATACACTTTGATTTCTCCGGCGTTATCGAGTCCCTACCAGTTGTCATGGCCAGTACCGACGGGAGTGGGACGGACCACGTCCGGTGCAACCCGCTACCCCAACGCTCCCCGACTAATCGCCTATCCACCTCAGGAAAGGATAATGCCATATAGATCATTATGTACTTTGAGACGCTCATCGGTTTTTCAACCGAAATTATACCATATAATATTCATCTAAACCATTTTGAAGATACTATAAGGAGATTTGGTAAACAAATCCCCAATCCTATTCAAGCAAGAGGGTTTTGCATGTAAAAGTTGTCCTACAACTATTGTAGGATAAACTGAGGTTTTGCATGAAAACAATGTTTGTGGATGATTTCATATCAACCAATTAATGATCAAGATCAACTATCTTATCATCTTGATTAGGGAAATGTCATTGAATGAAATAACTATATCTTTAAATATTTCACAAATATTTATCACTAATTATTTCAGAAAATTAACAATTAATTTTCATCAACTTATTTGAATGACTATAACATGGTTCATGACCAAATTCGTCAATTTTCAGCAATGACCCTACTTACTAAAATCAACATATCTTGATCAATTTAAATCCAAATTACGCAAAATCAGTTTCCTAAGATTGCATATTTTATTTGTGACAGAATCCAAGTGATATTTCATGCATTTTTAGGCGCATCAAAATAATAATTAACTCATTAATCATGTTTAGATTCGCAGTTCCTGCAACAGTGAATACATGTTTATTCAAAGGGCCATATCTTGAACAAATGAAATCCAAATTACATAAATTCATATCGTATGGTTTCCTTATTTAATGGGGAACAAAGTCCAATTGAAAATTTCATGTTTAAATAATTTAAACAGTGTCGAAAAATTCAATTAAATAGAGGTGCAAAAATTGAAATGCAGTAAAAATTTTTGTAACCTTTTCAAACCCAAGTCATCCTAGGTTTATGGATTGTATCCAAAACCTTTCCGACCTAAGGCTCTGATACCACTTGAATGATACGAGGAATCTTCAAGCGCATCACGGAAGCGTGTTGATCGCATCTCATGCGATCGGGGCGACTAGTCGCACTAGTCGCTAGATGCAGCAGAATTTGAAATTTTTAAATCAAACGATGAAACCACATGATCACAAGAACATTTCTCGGATCGTTTCATCAAACCACAAAGTATTAGAAATACCGCTTGAAGCGTGGTTGATATCGCAAGATCTCTAAAGCAAGAGATCCTCCTGACTCAAGTCCGATCTACGAAGATGGCACTTGCGGGCGCGATGATGAGATGCGTTCCTCCCGCAATCCTCGATGAAGATCCAAGCCTTGAATCTCCTGATTTCGTCGAACGAAATCTGTCGATGGAGATCCACGAGCAATCGAAGCGACAGCACAACGGCGTGGAGACGATTGCTTGTTCCCTCAAAGCACAAGGTGGACGACCACCTTAGAGAGAGAGGACGAGAATGAGAGAGAGAGAGAGGAAGAGTAGGCTTGTACAACTCTTGTATATTGTAGCTTGAAGAAGCTAGGGTTGCCCTCTTTATATACTAGTTTGGAAGTCCATGGATCACAATCCATGGCATATATAAAATCAATGGTTAGATTGATATGTATATTAAATCAATGGCCATGATCATTGTTGTTCAAAAACAACAACATATTAATTTATTTTAAATTAAATATATGTTACCTTATCATCAACATAATTTAATTCTATAAATAAATCAATAAACACAAGATAATGAGATATTAATTAAAATAGGATAATAGTCCTCCAAAATCATGCCACCTCATGATTTGGTGGATTATCTCCTCCTTTTAATTCATATCATTATCTCTTATTTATCTTGCAACATTATCCACTTAATTAATTCCAAATTAATTAGTGTATATCTATTACAAAATTATCCACTAAATTAATTCCCAATTAATTAGTGAATATTTTAATCATGCCATTGAAAAATATGTGAATCATATTCACATCCCAAACTAAATTGTAAATTGCATTTCCAATTAATTGATTAATGTGAATCCAATTCACATTAACAATTAACAAATACTATTTACAAAGGTGCTCTCTCTCTAATATATTATAAATCACATTTATAATATATATACATAGATATCATGGATAGAACTATCCATAATCTGTAATCCTTGATAATCAAATCCTATTTAATTATCTTGGATAATCATTCTGATAATATAAATCTCATTCATATTATTCTCGATAATTAAATCTCATTTAATTATCATCATCTTGATGCTTGGATATATAATTCATCAAATGAATTATTCTTGAACTCCTTCAAGAGTAATATGCTTTCTCCGCAGATACTTGGAGATAAGGACGGGGCGATTGTATTGTTCCACGTATAGTGACTTGGATGTTGAGATCTCATCTCAAATCCAGATCTTACGTACCTCCCACAGATGCTTGACTAAATCAAGACCACAAATCTAATCTTCTCATTGCATCTGAATCTCATTCAGACCAATGTCCAACACTTGGACCAAGATCAGATTGCTTCTCTACTGAGAGGAGTCACTAAAATCCAGACATGTTTCATCACTCCCTCAGAATGGAAGCGTCATGGTTATACAATCGTTTATGATCGCATCACCCTCAGGTATTCCCAATACCTGTACATCCTGCATACTGGAAGACTTATGATCAACCTGAAGATATAGATCAATTTTACATTGTCTTCTTCAAGATTTGATCATCAAGTTTCTCAATCTTGGTCATTGGGAGTTGGCATCGATCATATGCTTTCCCAAAGCATATATCATACCTTCAAATTCTTGTCATGCTTCCAAAGCACGACGACCATGCATGGAATTTGATCGATCCCAATATCTCATGAGTGAGCTCATATCTTCCAGTTCATAAGTGAACCTATATGATCCCTTTGAGAGATCGTATCACTCATATGCCCTTACATGCACACCAACGTGCCGGTGTATAGATCTTGGTTAGGTCATCAACCTATTGGTTTGCCAAATGTACACACTCAGACATATAGTAATGCATCTGTCTTCGGTCAGAGGATGTGTGCCTGTGATGTTACAGCATTCAATATAGGACTTAGGTTATCTCGATCTTGTTAAGTCAACCCTTTGACCAAACTAATCTGACACCTCCGAATCACTATTCCCATGCAGAGGACCTGCATCAAGAGGTCGGTCATATATCAGCCTATGTGAGAAAGGATTGCCATCTCCTACTCAGGCTGGAGATCATCTCTAAATAATCATTTGACGGTGCTTAATGAGCCCTCAATCTAACCCTTTAGATATTCATCCAAGCACCAACCTCTATGATTCAATTATTGAATCAACAACAGTATGATTATCAAGATGTCTATGGTACATAACCCTAATTGTATAGAGGGACCTATTATGCAAATTAATTATTCTTCATTTCAGATCAGAGAATGATATTCGCAATAACATTTATTGCATAATGGCTTGTCGTGGGCTCGCATGTCCAACATGCGGGAGGTGGAAGACGGTGCAAGGACCGTTGGATCGCGAGATCCAACGGCCCTGGTGGAGGCACGTTTGGACGAACGGATTAGATCTAGGGCGATTGTGATCGACGGTGATTTGGCACGCCACGTGGCGTGCTAAGAGTGCTGCGTTGGCAGGCGTGCTAAGAGCGCGGCATTGGCAGGCGGTCCAGATCACGTATGGAAGTTGATCGGAGGGTTGAGGTTTGAAGCAGTTTGGGCGGTTGAGATGAGGTCCGTGGGTATATCGGACAGTAAGAGCAGGGAAGCTACTAGAGGTGGGGATGAAATCATCAGAAGGAGATAGGGTGGTTATGGGTTTGGCACGTGGTGAAATGAGGTGCAGGCGCTATTGGGCGGCTGTAATGAAATCAGGAGTGAGATCGGATGATAGAGAAAACGGAGGGAAGGAGTGGTCGAGATGGCAACTGCTAGAGGAGATCGAACGGTGGAGAATCAAGGGCCACGTGGCGCACATTGGAGCGGTCCGCGTGGTGCAATCAGAGGGCGCCACGTGGCCTGATATGAATGGTCGGAAGAGAATGTGGGATTAGAGAGAGAAGGAGGCCGAGTTTGGAAAAACTCAAAACATGAAAGTTGTAGATCTCAATGAGATCTACAAATTTGATGTGACAAAAAATGGAGATGAGGTCAAATAAAATACAAGGATACAAATATACATACATATAGTACACAAAGCGACCCAAAAACTCAAGTTTTGCATACTAGCTCCGATTTAAATGAAATTGGTCTCATTTTGAAGGTCTCTGAATGTGTATTAATTTGAAAGTGAGTGCACCTAGATCGGAGGTTATATGAGGTAGATATTTGCATTTTTAAGGTTTGGGGTCTTCAACTGGGTTTGGGATTTTTATTGGGTATTTTACAAGATGAAAACTATGCCCTTTTGCCTTGTATTATTAGTTAGTAATATACACAGTAAAGGGTCAGTCTTATTGACTTTGGAGGGGGGACAAAATACAGATAAATAGGTGAATATTTTACAGGTGAATTAGGCTTCATATTTAATGCAAATATGGAAGCTAAAATGTTGTATTGTGTATGCATGCATGTATGCTAATTATGCAAGATAAAGGGAAATATGCAGCTAAATACTCAGGGACAAGACTCTATTTTCAACTTTAAGAGTGATGAATTACATATTCATCAACCCCCTATACTTAAACATTGCTCGTCCCCGAGCAACTAAATGAAATGCAAGAGTGAAATGATTTTGGATTCCATACCAAGGTCATGAACAAAAGTTGAAAATGGAGCTTGACTCAACCTTTGGATTAATCGTGTGGCAGAACTTCATTGGGACCTGAACTTAAGACCTAACAGACTTCAAGTTCCACAAGTCTTCTATTCAAGACTCCTCAATAGTTCGGTCAGAACAAATCCTCAGATGCAAATGTCTGATGACTATGATTCTTACTTGTACTGTATAAGTGAAATGTAACTCTCCACATCAGAAATGGCTCAGAAACATCCTCCTCTAACAAGGTAACTCGAATTACCCGGTCCAGTAACTCTTTCCTTGAGGAGCGGGGTATTCCCTTCT
Organism: Ottelia alismoides; assembly: GCA_037367405.1. Classification (NCBI taxonomy): domain Eukaryota; kingdom Viridiplantae; phylum Streptophyta; class Magnoliopsida; order Alismatales; family Hydrocharitaceae; genus Ottelia; species Ottelia alismoides. The sequence goes on from JAZKJV010000599.1 coordinate 703,086, forward strand.
AAGTTCAAGTGCGACCAGCTCAAGAGGAGGGGGTGGAAAAAAGAATGGACGGTAGCCAGTGTAGCTACCTATCCCGGGATGCCTGACCAGTGTAGCCAAGTCATCCAGCTGCATTTTCTTTGCTAATATACATACTCCGACAGGTATTTTATTTTCACTTGGACCTGTCTGATTTTTTTGGAGTTTTTGCATTTTTTCGAACTATATACAAGGTGAAGATTGGTGACGATAACATTCAGAAGAGATATTCTTTTAGATATCTGGGATCTATTTTGCAACATGATGGGGAAATTGATGGAGATGTTACTAATAGAATAAATGTAGGCTGGCTAAAGTGGAGAGGAGCCTCCGCTGTTCTCTGTGATAAGAAAATTCCTTTAAAAATTAAAGGAAAGTTTTACAAAGCAGTCGCGAGACCTGCTATGCTTTATGGTTCTAAATGTTGGCCTGTGAACCATAGACATGTGCAGAGAATGGTTGTAGCAGAACTGAAAATGTTAAGATGGATGTGTGGACATACACGTAAAGATCGGATTCGGAATGATGCAATCAGAAAGAAAGTTGGTGTAGCTCCGATCGAGGATAAGATGCGAGAAAACCGCTTAAGATGGTTTGGTCATTTGCAAAGAAGATCAACTGATGCACCGGTTAGGAGATGCGAGTGGTGGGATGTTGAGCCGGCTAAGAGAGGGCGAGGACGGCCCAAGAAGTGTTGAAAGAGATTATACGAAGGGATCTTAGTTTTTTGGATATAAGTCCGAGATTGACCCAAGATAGATCTGAATGGAGGCGAAGAATCCATGTAGCCGCCCTACTTAATTGTGGGAAAAGGCTTTGTTGTTGTTGTTGTTGTATATACAAGGTGCAGCATGTACATCAGGAGTTTTTCCTCTTGAGCTAGTAGACTATCCCTCTTTTGAAGCATTATTGCAACCCACAGTGTCCCATCCTTAGATGTCATCATCACCAGACTAGGTTGAGATGCACTACCCTCCCTAGAGGAGGACATATGTTTCCACCCGTGTGCTACTCCAAGCTAAAGGATTCTACCTCCTCACCAACTCATCAATGAAGAGCTATGTGCATAGTGCTTGTCCAAGTTAGGTCATTATCTAAAAGTATCATGCGTGTGCATGAGATATTCTACTTAGACTAATCAAGATGACATGTGAACAAAGACTTGCGGACTCAAAGAATTAAGTCACTTGACCTAAGAAGTCTTAACTCCAGTTCCTATAAGGTTCCTCTGAGATTAGGTGGATTAAGGTCAAATCAAGTCCATCCTCAATATCTACTCATAACTTGGTTCAGAACCCACTAGCTTTTCACCTTGCATATGCAAGATATGCATATGAGATGCAGATGTCATGCTATGTTGATGAATGAAATGCAAGACTCTTTTTCTTTCTTTTCAGATGCAGAGATGATGTGCAAGAGTAAACAAGAAGCCTTTGATTTCGATTTTTCCATTTTTTTAAGGAACTTTAAAAGCCAACATGACTGCCCAAACTCAAATGAGGAGATGCATCTGCGCTCATCCAGTATAGTTGTAAGTACAGACCGGAGCTCGTTGCTTGGGGATGGAACCTTACGCGATGTCCTCTAAACCACCTACTCTACTAAGGGCGAACCCTCACTGAACGCGGCTACTTATTTGAACTTAGTAGTCATTCTTGACTCTTAAAGGATTTTTGGATTTTTTTTTCATTTTTATGAGATTTTAATAGAGGTTAAAACTCAGGTTAAACTCAACTTTCCTTGAAAAGAGTTTTTAATACTAAGTCACACAAATAAAGATTTTCCAAACATTTTCAAAAGATTTTTCAAAACAAGGGAAACTCATTTTTCAAATCATTTTCAAAAATATTTATAAAATAGTGTAACATAATATAGAAAAGCCTTGAAAACCATTTGCTCCGCTTAGTTGAAAGGATTTTACTTTAGCCAAAAAGTTTTAAATTTTTCAGATCATAGCTAAAGTACATATACTGTATATACGGTATACCCACCTATACTTAAACTTTGTTTTGTCCTCATAGCACTGGATGATACAAGTCCATAGTTTCATTTAAATATAGGAAAATATACGGGAGCTAATGAGGGCTCCCCCTATACTTAGGTTAAAAATAACCTAAGTATTGAGGCAAGGAAAGATGAGTAGAGAAAATTACGGGGACTCAGGCCCCCCCCTATACTTAGGATGAGAGTAGCCTAAGTATAAAAATTGAGAGTTGATGTTGGGAGAGACCTGAGGTAAACGAAGAAGATAGATGGATATACAAGTGAGTGGATGAATCTTTGGAGATCAATGGAGTATCTAAGGCTCATGGGAGGATGTTGGAGCAAACAAAGCTCAATCAAGCATGCAAAACCCTTTAATTCACCAACTCACATATGAAACCAACAGATGTTTTATTGGGGACTAAAACATTCTATCTTTACGCGGAAAAATGTGAAGTAAAATCAATTGCGTAAACGAGGGTGTTGCTCTCCCAAAACAAAATTTTACTCAATTTTAGCTTGACTTGCAATTAACAGTCTCAATTAATTTTGCTTAAGGTTGTCACTGAATTAAGGTGAGCACATAAATCAAGCAATCATCATCTACCGTTCATTCTCATTTTCCATTAACGTAGGTGATCAAGCTAGGAGGGGAAATCGAGAAAAAAATCATGTAATCGATAAAACCATGATCGAGCTAAGCGAGAAAACATGCAGTGTCTTAGCAAAAATACGTGAAAATTTGGACTGTTTTGAAAACCAAAATGATATGCATGCAAGTCGATCGAAAACCACACCTAACATGCTTCTATTAGCAGGGAAGATCATCTTGAATTTTAGGCTAAGTGAAACGATGCTATGAGCATCAATATTAGAAGTGTATCCTATCTACAAGCAAGCACGTAAAATAATAAGGTGAAAGAAGCTCGAAGAGTCGCGTGCCTAATCCTCGGTCGACACTTAAGTGGGGACGATCCCCACATAACCACATATAACTCGTTCATTTACAATCGCGAGTCTTCGATCGAAGACCGCTATAAAGACGATTATTACATGAGATAAAATGATATGAAAGATAACATTTTTCCTTTCTTTTTGATTTGCTCCAAGAATGCTTTTGCGGTTCCTCGCAGCGGGGAAGCATCTGCTCCTCGCCTCCTTGAACATCAAGGGCCATGTCACAAAAGCAAAGGTTAGATATCCATCGAAAAGAAAAAATGCAAGACAAATGGACAACTTAACTTACATAAAAGAAACACTTAATTAAAATAAATAAAAATCCAAAAAATACAAGAAACGAGGCGTATCCCCGGCAATGGCGCCATTTGACAAGCCGTGAATTCAGCCCTTTAATAGTGTGGAATTAACACTCATTGGTCATTACAGTTGGGCTGAACTCGGTCCGTCAAACAACCATCTAATTTAATATGCCAAAGAAATCAAATGGTTGTATTTATATTTTACTTGGTAAGTAACCAAGGTCGAACTCAGGGACACGCGCCTCTCTTGTGATATTTGGACTTAAATTGATTTAACTAAGTGTTGGATAAACGTAGGTCAAAAACACATATGAAGACGAGACCAGAACACACATCGTGAAACGTGCATTTTTTTCAATTGATTTTTAATCATGCAAAGAGATGCGAAGAAATGCATAAAAATATGCCCAAATTACAGGAACACTTGAGCCATTTAATCAAAAGTCGAATCAGGGTCAAATAATTGAAACTATTTTCATTTATGTAAAAATCAGGCATGAGAAGCATTGAAATAAAGACACTTAGCCAATAAGATAATACATCAAAACTCGTAGTGTCAAATCTGAAATACAAACATGCCATCAAGATAAAGTGTATTGTGTATGCATGTATTAGGCTTCATATTTAATGCAAATATGGAAGCTAAAATGCATGTATTGTGTATGCATGCATGTATGTTAATTATGCAAGATAAAGGGAAATATGCAGCTAAATACTCGGGGACAGGACACTATTTTCAACTTTAAGAGTGATGAATTACATATTCATCAGTTATGCACGTCAGTGAACCCTAAGATTCGTCGCACCTTCACTCACCTAAGATGTGCGGTGTCTACCGATTCTTCATCTCTTATGTTTGATTATATCCTTTCAGTTTCATTGTTGTCTTCCTCTCGGTAATTTTATAGAGGAAATTCTTTTCGTTTTTCTTTTAAAATATGTCCCGATATAAGGGGAAACTCTGCCAAAATTTTATAGAAATATGTCCCGATATAAGGGGAAACTCTGCCGAAATTTTTCTAAAAATATGTCCCAGAATAAGGGGAAACTTTGTCAATAATTTCTTAGAAATATCACCGTGTATAAGGGGAATGTCTATCGAAATTTTAAAGGAAAATATATTTTTCGCGTTCTTCGTGTGTTCTTCACGTTTTTTGTGTTCTTCGTTCATTCTTCATATTGTTGGCATGTTTTTAGTGTTTTTGATACGAACATGAAATTCGATCGTTTCAGGAGCTGTAAATCATCCTTTTCTGAAAACGAATCACGATAAAGCACTGCATACGTGAGAGAGAGCTCGATTAGGTAACGAAATCCTTCCTTTTGCTATTGGATTTTCATATGAGATCCTTGACATTCTTGACTTTATGTTCTTCATTACGGATAATCCTAATTTGGCTATTTTTGAGAAAGTATGAAAAGTTGCTTTGTGATTTCAACTAAAATAAGGTCTAAGCATCGAATGGATGCAGTGACTCGGAAAGTTAGGGTTTGGAGGTTAAAATGAGTATAAATATGAGTATATAAATATATAAATTAATTTATGTGTAAGTATATACTCAGTATTATGTTTATGCAAATATAAAACTTAGCGTAAGAATTACATCATGGGAACTGATGTATTTTGAGTTGGATCCAGAAAAAGGATTGTGTCTTACGTTAAGAATGACTAAGAGTAGAACTATAGGTCGGGCATGGAACCTGTAGGTTTGTCGGAAGGAACCCGTATTGGTTTTGCCCTACCTAGATGGTACACGGTTGCCCCGTTATGATAAGTGCGCATGAAATGAATGATTTGCAATGCATGGTACCGGGAGCTAATATATTCAGGTTGAACGACGGAAGATGTGGTCGTCCCATATGGAGGTACGGGTGGTTCAGTAGCGGCTGGGTCACGATAACATGTATTTAAAGCCGCTAGGTTATGTGATTAATGGTTAGTTTGAGGTTTTAAGCAACCAGGTCCTCGAGGACTGTATGCTTTTTTGTTTTCCAGGCTGAGGGTTTGAGACCCTGATTAATAAAAGAAAAGGATAATTGTCAGGGTAATAGTGGAGGATTGGTTGAGGCGACATGTGGCAGCATAAGCTCACCAGATCAACGCAATCTCCAATCCCGAAATATCCAAAGCTTTGGAGTCCAAGAATGGTGGAGTTCCCATGGACTAACCCTAATGTGGAATAGAAGGGATATGACTTAAACTAATGAGAATAAATGTAACTTTTTGTGCTAACAAATTTTTAAAAATTACATAGTTCTTTACTTTTCTCTTCTTCATTACTTAGCACTCGCTAATTATTATCCTGTAATTTATGGAAAACCCAATAGGTGTCGGTGAGCCATCGCATGGTCTTTAATAATCCAGTCAGTTAACATAGTCATCCAATCATCCACAATAACTTTTCTTTATAAGGTAGTTAGTAATCTTTTGTGTATTTTCCTTTCAAGCTGATGTACATGTAAATGGTTATAGTGGGACAATGTATCATGTGAATTTTATTTTGTGGATGGAAAAGTATTGAAATACTTTCTTCTGAGTATTTTTATTTGCAGTTTGTTTCTAATGTTTGTTGTGATTGTTGAATAAATTATTGCTGAGTAACCAGATCCAGATATGGGAGGATCCGACGGTCCGGAATCAGGTTCATGAAACATGTAAATTTTTCCTTAAATATAATGTTTGCAAGTTGCTAAATCACAGACTTCTAGGAAATCCAAAGGTTAATCCTTTACCATTATATTGATTCTATCAATAGACACATATCCAAGTTTTTAGTGTTACACCATAGTTAAATGATTTTCATACTCTCTTAGTCATTTAGGGGTCTTGTTAATAGTAGTATTGATATTTAAGACACATTCATGCATATTCAATTCAGACTCCACCTACTATTACAGAACCATCTGCTATAAAATTATCAAAATGATTTATGATATGTTTGTTATATCATAAGAAATAATATCCATGTCCAACTAATCTAGATATAGATAAAAAGGTTCCTTCTAATATTAGGAACATAGAGACACTCCAATTATAAGTTCCCTTCCACTCGAAGGCGATAGTCGGGACGTTCCAATGCCAATTGTTCCAATTGTACATCATATCTCATATGGATGACTATCTCCCCCTCGTCAAGATTTATGATTTCTTGAAACATATGCAACCAAATACATACATGAATAAATACACTAATATCAACAATCCAACTACCTTCTCGTCCTACGAGTAAGTTGATTTCAACGATGAAAATAGATGAGTTACCTGTTGGAGGTACACCTTTGCCCTTCTCAAGGGTCTTCAATATTTTGTACAGTTGCAGTTCTGGTGTCTCAGCTTATTATAGCAATGGTAGACATCTATATTCTTAGATGTTAGATTTGCAAAGGCTTTAGAAGATATGCCAACAACTTGACTTTTCTTCTTTTTCTTATGGGTTAGACACTTCTTGGATCCATGTTTCATGCAACATCTCCCTTTAAGTTATACAACCATTGCACTGCCAAGGAGATTCTCTTTCTTCATGATGTCCTCAGTAGATTTTAGTGAAGAAAGTAACTCGACATTTGTCAGCTTCAGTTTATTCATGTGATAAAGAAACAATGAAATTGCCGAAAGAATTCATGAGAGATAGCAAAATGAAATCAGATTGCATATATGTGTCCATCTCTTTTCTTAGATTCTCTGGTTCAGAGAAAAATACCCAAACATTTTGATTATATGTTCCCTGACCGAAGTTACTTCCGACATCTTGTAACGAAGCATTTATTTCAAGATATTGTATCCCTAAGTATGGTTCACATCACCAAACATCTCCTTCAGATTTACTAAGATGTCATGAGAATATTCTATGTCCTTATCTTGCTTAAGAAGTATATTGGATAAAGAACCGAGAATGTAGCAACAAGTCAATGTGCGGTCCTCGACCCGCTTCTTGTTGAAATCTCTGGCATCACCAATATGAGGGTTGTTTTACTTTACGCTCGAAAAGCACACACCTGATGCACTCCACTGCAAGTACAAGCTCTAAACTTCGGATCCAATCTTAATAGTTTGGATCGGTCAACTGATTGATCTCAAGCAGCTTGTTCAATGGGTTGAGAGATTTCATCTGAAATCAAAAGAATGCATTTTAATAAATCTTGATTAAGGCGATTAACACATTTTAAAAATGAAGATGTCCTCATATTTTTAGACTTTGAAAGTCCTTCCCATATAAATTTTCAAAGTACGATACATGCTCACCCAAAGGCCTCACTACTGGATCTGAGTCTCCTTTTTCGCTTTCATTGTACCCCAATAGTATGAGAAAATCAATGAAAGAAGCAAGAGTTCTTTCCCCCTTGCAAGTTCAACTTGCATTCCAAATTCAGTCTTCAATACCCACACGCCCACATATATAGAGTTAGCATGTTGTCGATGAAATCAACCGTCAATGAGAAAATTAAATATACGTTATGTGCAATCCAATATCGCCTCAAATAGTATGGGGATTTGGGTCACTACACATACAATCTCTCTCTCTCTCTCTCTCGAGAAATGGAGAATCCGATTCGTGTTAATTTGTATTCTAGAGTCTGATTACACATGAACGCCTCTAAAAATACAATACATGGCGATAGCGTTCTTCGCAATGACGGGACACAATGAATGCCATCATGTGACTGGTTCGTACCTTGTTTAAATTGATGATTAATCATTGTGAATCATATTCTCATGATTATTTTGAATAAGGGATTTAGTAAGGATTCTTGATTATTATCTGAATTTTTATCCAACTAAAATAACAACACTCAAGCAATTCAAGTATTTCGATTTATGCACTTGATGTTATTATATATTAGTATACACCCTCACTAATACAATTTTTGTTTCAATTTTAACTGTTAAAAGTATTCAATGACTTCTCATGCTACCATTCCTTAAAACAGATCCAGCCATATCATGCAGACTATGTTGACATAGGAGTGCTTCCACTGTCAAGCATTGCATGATTCAAAATAAGTAACCCATTAGCATATCCATGCATAGTCATCTTAACTATTCCAATTCTAGATAACACAATTGATACAAATTGTACTAAGAGATTTTATCGATATTTCAATATTGTATTATAGGATATAGTAACTAGGGATGAGTATGGGTCAGGTCTATGTCGGGCCCTATGGGGTCCAGGCCAAGTCCAATTATTTTTGTAGGCTTTAGGCTGGGCCTAGGCTCGCTAGTTTTGTTTTTTTTGGACCCAAGCCCAAGCTTGGCCCATATGTTTTGGATTGAACCTGGGCCAACCTAAATTTTATGGGCATGGACTAGGGCGACCCTTGTGTTTGTATAATCTCTGTTCCTACACCCGCTCGATCGATGATTTTGATTGTAATTTTCGTTATGAGTTGTGGTTTTATAAGTTTTTATCTCTTTATTATTGGATAATCCGCGTGTTTTCCATGAATTTTGTCACAATATATCATGATGATGTAGTTATTAGAAATATGTCTTCGAAGATGTACGCAAAGTTCGATAAATATCGAAGGGAAAGAGAATCCATTTTTCCTCTAACAATTGCAACTATTTTGGATTCGCGGTACAAGTTCGAGCCCATAAGATTTGCTTATTCAAAAATTTATCCCAAAGATAAAGCATTTAAACATGTTGAATAGGTAAAATGCAATTTCTTTCACATTTTTTATGATTATTATGTTAATTATATGCCAAATCTTCAAATGAAATACAAGCTTCATGTTCCATTCAGCAAGATATATTGTGCCAAACAAGAAATAGAGGAATGATGAGCAAGTTCTTCAAACAAAAAAAGTATTTTGTTCTTGTGATGCGGGAAAATTGGAGGTTGAACTTTTTTAGAAGATTATTTGGCAGACAATGAGCATGGAGCAACTTTGATATCTTGAGATGGTGTGAATTGAATACGAGCAAGTACCACATCTTTTTTGTTATGGATCGTGATACTCTGGAAATTCATGTATCCATTGTGGCTTCTAAGAGTTCATTCAACAGGGGTGGTAGAGTTCTTGATACATATCGCAGTAGACTTAATACATAAACTGTGGAGGCAAGATTTGCGAAGGAGACTGGATCCGTGAGGATGAGCAGAAGGATTCTGAATGTGATGAAAGGAGATGAAGAGGAGAAGATAGAAGAGAATGCACTTGGTTAATATATTTTTTGGAAATCTTTTTAATATTCTTCATTACCATATCTATTAAACATTTATTTTTCTTGTAGATCCAAAATACAATCAGTCTTAAAACTGGTTTAACATCATATTTGATAAGCAAGTTTGAGCATGCGAGCTGAAATATGTTTAAGTCGATGTCGATGAATACTTACAATAGTATAACTTTTTAGTTTCCAACCATTATTAAAATACTTTTGCGTGTGGAATCATTGAGAGGAAATCTCACTTCATCTTCCTTAAGTTTTTTGAAAAAAAAAATTAGTTCTTTTATTTTTTATGAAGTTTTTATGAATGATGAACTATTTCACTGTTATGTACTGATCAGAATGTTTTTTTGTGGATCATTGAGAATGTTTTTTTGTGGGGAATGCTTCACATTTTTGCTTAATATAGTTCGATCATATATTTGCATCAACCAATGATAAAATGCATCTTTTTTGAAAAAATTAAGATATGTTTGTAGGCCATAGCCTTGTAGGTACACTGTACACATCGCTTGATTGCAACTCGTATTATCGAACATAACAAGACTCAAAAGATCAAGATGTTTAATTTTCAAGGCATTTATTTTCATGAGATCGTATGTATCCATAATAGGCCATATCTTTTTTGGGCATTAGTGAATCAGTAAAATATATATTGATTGGAGGATTCTTACTTCATTGTTCAGATTGGATTTTGCATATTTATCTGTACTTTGACATCTTATGGCCACACGAATTGACATTTGGGGTTGGAGACAGACTGATCCACTTCAAGTACCTCTTTCAATATGTTTTCTTAACCATTGTTGCATCATGAGTGTCTGGTTCTGCATTGTATTTGCATCGCAGTCGAATATTTATGTCCGAAGGACACCTCCGTGGGAATATAAAAGTTCTCTAAGATACCACTGATCATCTCACCTTTTTTCCATTCAGTTGCAGAAAGTATGTCTGATAAATGGAAATTGTGCCCCAAACGGTTAAAAGCTTTCAATATTTGATAACATACTCAAGCATTAAATAGGTGGAATTCCACCTAGTGTTAACATCAAGCCTCAATCATGTTGTTATTTGAATCCATTATTGTTTGGCAACGTCTTTAAAATCTTGAAGTCTTATAGTTGAGTACTTCGCATATTTTACAAGATGATGGATTTTTGTGGTTATTTCCTTGACCTCAAAAATTTCATCTTGAACAATAAGATTTAAGATGTATGCCCACATCGCACATGGAAAAGACTTCCACCCAAAGAGTAGTGTTTCCTTCGTAGATGACTGATCAACTAGATTACACACAACATCATTAGTTGATGTTTTATTAATTGTGATGGTGCACAAGTTCAGCATGTTCCTTTCCCTCAGTGATTCACAATCATGTCCGCAATATTCTCCCCTATATGACGTGCGTAGATGATACAAAAGCAAAGAATCTTCTTTTGTAGCGTCCACTTGTTTTCAACAAAATATGCAGTAATAGCCATGTAGCCTAGATTTAGAATCGATGTCCACATGTCGATTGTGATAGAAATTCTACCAATTAATTTCAATAAGACATTTAATTTCATTTTCTGACTCTCATATAATTATTATACAATCTCTTTGGAGAGTAAATACAGATAGAAACTTGCGCTTGGGTTGAAGATTGGTTATAAAGTTTGAAACTTTGTGTTATCAATAACCCTAAAAGACAATTCACTATATACAATATTCCTTGTGAAATCATCCCTGCTTCTATCTTGTTCAAACTTCCATATAGAGACGATGCTTTCTTGTTTAGAATTTACAAATTTCAAAATGCATTGGGACTTTGATTGATTGTTATAATATGAACAATCAAGGTTCATATGATGATCAAGGTGTATTTTTCCCACCTTTTGTCCCGCAAAATAATTGCACTTTACAATAATTACACTTGCACATATCTCGTTCATCTACCTTCCCAATTTTTACGACATGTTTCTAAACCCATGACATTAATTGTCTTTCACAATTCTTTGCAGGTACACCCTCATCAATTCTGAAAGTTCTTCCGATGGTACCATTGGAGGATTCTCTTCCAATTGATGTTGTATGTAGGTCTTGAATCTCTTGATTGGTGTCCAACATCTAAACTATAAACTATGTTAGATTACTATATTGATGATCTTCTTGGATGTCTGTTTGAATAATAAAGTTAGGTTAATAACATGATATATTCAAGAGTATTAAATAGCATCAGGGTTAGCAACCTATTCTAAACTGAATATAACCTTTAATCATAACATCAAACGTCTCCAATAAGACCCATAAGGCAATAAATTAGGAAAAATTAAGACAAACAAAAAAATAAAAAAAAACGAACCATGGTGAGTCTTAACTCCTGAGATGCTAGTTGAAATAGAGAGAGGGGGGCCTACTGTGTGTTGTGGGCTTGCTGCTCCATCGCACGACGACAACAGTAAGGCGACACAGTTGTAGCCGAGAATAGTGAGGCAATGCAGGGGGTAGGGTATCGTGCGACAGAACAGGGAGGGGGAGGGGCTTGTGTGCAGGAGAAATGAGGAGGGGAGGGGCTTGCGCCTAGAAGGGAATGGGATTGGAAAACCTTCTACACATCAAATATATATATATATATATATATATCCCAAAAAAATGTTCTAAATAGGAGAGAACAACAACAATATCACATGTCAGCGGTTCATTAGATACATCAAAACACTCACAAAATAATGTACCCGATGATAGTAATAATATGATCGATTGTTAGATGGACTTATATGAAATCCAAATACTGTAAACATGGCTCTGATACCAATCAAAGGAAAGTAATAAATCGCACATCACTGAAACACAAAAATAGAAAAGCAAACTGTATGCAATTTCAATGTGTTCATCGTATGAACGCAAGTTTTATAATAACAAAAATTTTATGCAAAGCGAAACTATGAACTCAAGGAAACATTTTCCATTTCTTATATTCTCATGAATATTGGGAAGATAGCATGTTTCCTCTTGAAATGTATGTCTCTAATAGAAGAGACCTCCCGAATGAAGTTCGATCCAAGGACTCTTCTCTCTTGGGCGTGATGGTGAATTACATATCTTCCCACGAATTTTGATATCTTCTTCTTTTTGAAGTTGTCCACGCAAGGATGATATCAAGATGATCTAAAACTCCTGATTTCATATCATGAAATTGAATCTTCTTGCATGTATGTGAAACACAATGAAAAAAACGATATTCTTTGTTGTAGGGCCATGCATATGCGAAGGGAAGATGGAGGCTTCATAGTGGATGTATGGACTGTAGAGAGTGAGATGGGTGGATGTGTATGTTTAGCGTCTTCGACTCTCAATATATCTCTCTCAATGATCAATGCAACTCACGCTCTAAAAAGTAAAGGCATTCATTCGTTGAAAGAGATAGGCGTACCCTCTCTTTTAACACCTAGGTGGATGTCCCCTTTGAGTCCAACTCTAAGAGGGCACGCCTAATATGAGGGCCCTCAGATGATCATATAGGGGCTTGGATCATATCGTAGTCCTATTAGGATTGAGAGGACCTCTCAATTATCATAAAAAATGAATAAAACAACAAATAAGAAAATAGGAAAGTCTTGATGGAGTCAAGACTTAGGGCGGACAACCAGGCTTGTCAGGCATGGACATCCACCTTGTCCCAGTTCATGTCCTATTTGTTGTTTGTTAGTTGTGTGCATAATTTTCATGATAATTCAATTATCATAATTGAGAAATTTGTGAGAGTTACTCATAAGTTATGAATCTTTGTTCATAGTCCCAAAGTAAAATGTAAATTCAATTTACATTTATTTTTTAATATGAATCATATTCAGATGTGTGTCTTGGAATGATATATGGATCGTATTCATGTACATATACATATATAATGAATCAATATTCATATTAACTAAATATATATGATGCGGATCATATCCACAGAATCCTGAATATACACATATCCATGATAATAATAACTAATATCATATTATTGGTATCATTAAATACGAGTCCTAATCCAATTATAATTCGTGCGCAGAAATCTCGGATACTTGGAGAGAATGACGGGGAGATCATACTATCCATGTGTATCGACTTGAAACTTAGATAACTATCCAATTTTAGGGTTTATACCACTTTGGGCAAAATGCCACACACTCCTATCTTCAAGCTTGAGTTGAAATGATTCACACTTTATGTGAGCTAAATGAAACTCTATATATGCTCAGTAGATGAGAGCAATGATGAACTCAGTTTCTAACTCCATTTCTATTCATAGTTCAAGTCATTTGGAGCTTAGAAATGAGATCAAGAAGTGAGTTCACCTCCATTCCCATTACTATTTATATTTCCAATATTTGAACATCGAAATTGGATTTGGACTTGGAATTGGTAATCCGAATCAAATGAAACGAGACTTAATTCAAATAATTCTCATATCATTAAGCCAAGAATTGGATCACTAAGATCTACCCCCCTTTCATCATCCTGCCGAGAATGGAAGTGTCATGTAGATGATACATTGAGATACTTTAACTCAGAGTATTCACAATACTCATTCGCCCTTCATACTAGACGGCTTTGATATGTCCGAAGTTCAGACCCTAGTTGGGTTGTCTTATTCGAGACATATCAATAGATTCCTCAATCGATAATTGGACAAAAATATTAATCATGTACTTTTCAAATCATATATTAATATCTCAAATTTGTATCTTCTTCATAAACAAGATAACTATGCACAAAATTCTTTATGAACCCAAAATATCTCACGAGTGAATTCTGTCTCTCGAGTCATCAAATATGTATCTGTATGATTCCTTTGAGAGATCATACTTGTCATATGTCCTCATATGCATACCAACTCGCTGGTATATTAACCTTGATTATGTCTTCAATCGAATGGTCTGTATAATATGCACATTCGAGCATATAATTGTATATTTCTCTCCGATCAAAGGATGTGTGTCTGATCGTGTCCGTTACGATTCAAATCTTAGTTTATATCAACCTTAGCAAGTAAACTCGTTGACTTGACTATTCTGACATCTTTGATTCACTATTCCTACGCAAAAGAATATGCATCTAGAAGTTAGTTAGAAATCAATATATGGAGAAAGATTACCATCTTTTCCTCATACTAGACATCGTTATTGAATATATATGATATTCAATATGGCCATGTTACATAACCCTAACTGTATAAGGGAACCTTTATTTAAGTGCATTTACAAAACATTCAATTTAAATAGACATGAAATACAACAACTTTTATTCCATCGATGGGTTGTTAAGGGCTTATAATTCCAATAGTTTCTTAACGGTATTACGAAGATGGTGTCTCCCTACTCGTTGTAATGCTCCGCGTTGTAAATATGTTGTCGTGTTGATGTTGGTTCTCAGCAGTGGTGGACTTCTTGCATATGAAGGCTGAGAAGACTGTGCTGCAGATGGCGTATGTTGGTTATGCTCTAAGATTGACGTTGACTTGTTGAATGCTTCAACTGCTGCATGTTGGGTATGCTCATCGTGCATGTCGCCCAAACCTCTGATCCCCTCCCTAATGTCGATCCGGCCCGACGTGCTGCGAACAAAGGAGCTTTGCTTCCACCATCAGGTTTATGGAATGGAGATGAGGATGAAAAAGAACAAGAAGAGGAGAAAGAGAGGAGAGAGATGGAAGAAAATTCACAGTCGATTTTGATTTGGTTTGATTAACTCACCCTTAACCCAAGCAAGTTGACTCAAGAAGAGTCAAAAAAACGGTATGGTTCCTTGTGTTAAACGGAGGAAGTTTACATGGTTGAGGTGATAATTGCGATGTTTATAAAGTCGGGAAAATAATTGACAAAATTTATAGGTTTTGTGGTGTAAACTCCCTTTATTTTTAGAGCTTTATATTTTTTCCAATCGAACTATTTTATAATATATATATATATATATATATATATATGAGGTAAATGGGGCTGCCCCCAGGGAGTAGCCAACTTGGCTACTCCCACCCCTATTTTTCCCTCATTTTTTTATTTTTTTGGAAAATAAAAATTTGTATATTCATAATTATATCCTTCTCACATTCTATTAAAATTTCGTCAGAAACAGAGACTCCTATGGCCTCCATCCAAACATGGTCGATTTAAAAAATCCGGTGACCGTTAAAAAAATGACGTCTGGATGGAGGGCTTAGGAGTCTCTGTTTCTGACGAAATTTTAATAGAATGTGAGAGGGATATAATGATGAATATACAAAATTTTATTTTCCAAAAAAATAAAAAAATGAGGGGAAAATAGGGGTGGGAGTAGCCAAGTTGGCTACTCCCTGGGGGCAGCCCCATTTTACCCTAAACCCTATATATATGGGTAAAATGGGGCTGCCCCGAGGGAGTAACCAACTTGGCTACTCCCACCCCTATTTTCCCCTCATTTTTTTATTTTTTTGGAAAATAAAAATTTGTATATTCATCATTATATCCCTCTCACATTCTATTAAAATTTTGTCAGAAACAGAGACTCCTAAGCCCTCCATCCAGACGTCATTTTTTTAACGGTCGCAGGATTTTTTAAATCGACCATGTTTGGATGGAGGCCGCAGGAGTCTCTGTTTCTGACGAAATTTTAATAGAATGTGAGAGGGATATAGTGATGAATATTTGGCTACTCCCTGGGGCAGCCCCATTTACCCCTATATATATATAGATAGATATACACACATATGTTAGTGTGAGGCAGATTAAATGACTATTTCATGATATACATATACGCATACGCATGTATTATGATTGCGGGAGAGATTAAATTTTGACTATTTCATGATATACATATACCCATGTATTATTTACATTATGAATGCGGGAGAGATTAATTTTCTTTTATCTAATTTAAAACAGACCGGGGATTAAAACAGGGAAAGGAGGGGGGAGAGGAGGACTAGGAACGAGGAAGGGTTGTGGGGCGGACGAGAGATGTCAGTGTTGTGGCGGTGGCTTGTGAGCAAGACTCGTGACTCGAAGCCCTTCTTCTTCTCTTTTGCCCTCGTGTGCGGCGTCATCCCCGGGGTAGTGGGATATGGCGTCATGCAGCTCACCAACTCCAGCTCCCGCACCGAGCAGCTCGATCAGCAGCTCCGCAGGAACGCCAGCCCTAATTCTCTCGTAAGTGTTTTCCGAACCTAATAATACCATCCTTCTATTTCTGATCATCACGTTGATTATATATGCCGTTCACAGGTAGAAAGATAGTTTGGTTATCGCTGTAGCCGGTATCATCTGCTTTTAAAAATCGTTTGATTTAGGTTTTGGTCTCTGCCTAGTCAGCGTTGTTCTTTCATTCTCAACTTGCTACTCTTCAATCCAATACTTTGCCCACCACAGCCAGATTATAATTTTACGACAGGCGCCTCCGTTGTCTTTGTCATTGAGAAATGCGTTCAAGCTTTATCTTCGAAAGTATACACACTTTGTCAATGTCCAGGCGTAGAGAATTTTTTTCTTATATTTTTACTCCATCTTCAACTGAGGGAACGCCACACTCTGTGTCGTGGAGCGCCGTGCCTTCCTATACATCACCGTCGGTAGGTTAAATCGTTAACATGCTTTTTAAGTACTTCCCTATTCACATATTCTTACAAAAGAGGGAAACAATTGAATGGTTAAGCTTAGTAGAAACTATGCTGTTGTACACTTAATGTTCTTTAAATTGATACATGATCCAATTCCTTTTTCTAATATTTGCATTTTTTATGATTTCTTCTTGAATTGATATTCTCACTTGATAAGTTGATATTGCAAGGATAGGATGATATGTAACAACTCAAATATTGTCTCACATCTAATACACACAAAGTGCGAAAGTGGGTTATTAGATTGAGGGATTACTTGATAACTTGGATTTTGGCATTTTTGGTAGTTGTTAACATGCCGTTGGACCCGAATCCAATAAGTTGTTCGGGTCAATTTTCCTCGATACCAGTATGGGGATCTAAACCCAAAATGTTACAATTTTTTATAGCATGTTTCCTCAAATAGTGGAAATGCTATCGAGAAGTGGGGCCACCCATTCAAAGAAATATGAGGAAAATGCTATCTAGAGCTTGCAACTGCCACTATTATTGAAAATAGTTGATGGGCTGTAGCTTGTATCATAATGATGACATTGCAAATATAAGTGAGAGATGTTGTAACACCTCAAACGTAGTCCCGCGTTGTTACTCACAAAGTGTGAGACTGATGGTCATTGTTGCATGATATATGTTGTACCCCTTCGATAGCTCTTTTGTGATTTTAATTTTATGGTGTAATCCTAACTCTTATATAAAGATGCCCATGGTCCGCACTCTCATTAAGACATATTTCTTCGATTCAATTTGGTATCCCAGATGCCCCCTTCTACATGCGTTCACCGTTGCCCCCTCTCTCATCACCACCTGCCCCTTTTCTCATCAGGAGACCATCTTACGCAAGCACTAGCTCATGTTGCCCAACCTTCATTCACCGCCCATGCCACAAGCCCCTCGTCACCACCATCCCTTAGCCACTACCCCCACATCACCCCCACCAACAACACCATCCTCCCCCTCCAGCATCACCATTGTCACCCATCATCGACACCATTACCTCTAGATGATCTTGTTGCTCGAACCACCTTAGATGATCTCACAACCCACTGCCCTCTTATTATCCACGTGGCCTCTTGCCGCCACCAACATAGTGTAGAATGTTTCTACATTATTGTCTGGGTCATCCAAGATTTCATTTGACTCATGGTATGGTCTGAATCAATCCTATGCTATTTCTTACATCCTATAAGCAATTATTGATTGCACATATTGAGTCATGTAATGGGCATGTATAAGGAGTGACGGAGAGAGCTTGAGGTTTCTCTTATTTCGCTTGATTTAGAAATTGGACGAGACCAATTAGCCTAAGCGATCATGAATGCTCCTGTAAGAATATAACTAGGAGCATGATCTTCCAGATTGGAGCTTACCATTGCTATTTCTTCAAGCTGCGGAGGCCATATTATATGTCAAAGATGCAAGTCTGATCGTATTTGTGGATACCATTAGGATTAGGATACCACTGTAAGGGGGTGAACAATAATTACACAATTAATGGCTAGATAAATACAATATCTCAATTGACAAGCACATATAATAATATCAATCTAGATAAGCAACATGTAGATGTAGATGTTAATGTGGAAACCCAGCTGGGTGAAAACCATGACCGATGCCCTCAATTCTGGATTTTCGATTACTTATGCCGATCAACTAATCACTGACTCAATTGCTTTTACAAGCGCTTTGGACCAGACATAAAATGCTTACACAACTTCAGATCACACACCGAAGTTCTATACACATGTACACTGCTTTGGAAGGTGGATTTCTCAAAGGCAAATCGGCTCAGGGGGGTGATTAGGTGATTAATCTCGTCGGAGCATGTGGCTTTTGTGCTCGAAAGAGACATGGCAGATGAGTTGGTATTGGCTACGGAAATGGTGTCAGACTAGAAGAGATGTAGAGCCAGAGGCGTGCTTTGGAAGGTGGATTTCTCAAAGGCCTATGATTGTGTGGATTGGAGGTTCCTATGGGCGTCATTAGAGAGGAGGGGATTCTCGGGCTTGTGTCTTACATGGATGAAGCGGTGTGTGACGACGACAACTCATGTGATGTGGGTCAATGGTCGGTCGGAAGGGGGATATTTCCTACTTCAGAGGGGTATCAGGCATGGTTGTCCCTTAGCCCCTCTATTATTTATCATTGCGGCCGATGCTTTGGCAGTGTTGATGAGGAGGGCGATAGATGGTGGTTGGTGCTCAGGGTACATGAAGATGACATCTCCATCCCTCTGCCGCAATATGCGGATGACACCCTTATCTTTTGGGTGCAGAAGAAGAGAAGACCCGAAGAGCGTCATTGATCATGAACATTTTCGGCGACATTTCGGGGCTTCAAATAAATAGAGACAAATCTGTTGTGGTTCCGTTCGGCCTATCGAAACAGGAGGCGCTCAGGGTGATGGAGATGCTAGGGTGTCCCATTGCTTCCTTGTCGATCAAGTATCTGGGATTACTGTTGATGGCGGGGCAACCCAAGAAGAGGGATTGGGAGGCTCTGCTGGAGAAGCTTGAGAGCAAGCTCGCTGGTTGGAAGGTCATGATACTCTCAAGAGGGGGAGGCTGATTCTGCTGAAGCATGTTCTTTCGGCCATCCCTATCTTCTTTTGCTCTATGAGGCTGATACCTAAGGGGGTGCTTGCGAGAATCGAGGCGCTGATGCGCAAATTCCTTTGGGCGGACATAAGGCAATCTAGTCAAGGGATTCACATGATGGATTGGAATAGGGTGACCGTGTTCAAGAAGCAGGAGGAGTTGGGTGTGTTGAGGCTGGGGGAAATGGACAAGGCTTTCATGGCAAAGTGGGTGTTGTGCTTATGGGGGAGCTCGGAGGATTTAGTTTGCAAGGTGACGAGGAAATTATATGGGATTTCTATGTCGCGGGAAGTGGTCGTGGGACAGCTTCTGTCGTCTTTGTGGAGGGGCATTTCTCAGGTATTTCCCGAATTGGCCAATCAATTGAGGCCGGTGCTTGGGAATTGACTTTTCGATTTTGGCAGGATGACTGGTCAGGGAAGGGTTTCTGGGAATGCGATTTCCTCGGTTGATGCATCTAGCTCAAGATAAGGAGGTGGCGGTACTGATGGTTTGGGAGCAGGGGCCAGGGGGCTTGGTCAGCAACATTCTCCTTTGGATTTTCGGATCAGAGGGTGGAGGACTTTATGGCATTGCTGGCTGACTTGGCACGAGCTGAAGGCCCTTCATTTGGTAGGGACCATTTGGTTTAGGGTGATGGAAGATTCTCGGTTAAGAAGGCCTATAGATTATTTGTGGGGGACGTGGAGGAGGTGGAGGAGCTGACTGGAGTGGATCTACGCATGCTTTGGAGGTGCAAGGTGCCATACCGAATCAAAATTTTCTTATGGCTGTTCAGGACCGGAGAGGCTCCTCATCAAGGAGCGCAAGGGTAAGCTTTTGGGCGTGGGGGATGCGATGTGCAATAGATGCGGTTTGGCTGTGGAGGATGCGGACCATTTGTTCTTCTCATGTCAATACTCGGACCGGGTGTGGAGACGGGCGAATGTATCTTGGCTGCATGGTACAGATTGCTCAAGCTTTTGGAGGGATATCAGGATGGTATGCGATTATGGTCACGAGGATTGTGCTAACTCGTTTACTTTGATGTGGGCAATTTGGTGCGCAAGAAATCATGTCAATTTTGGGGGAGCTAAGTTTTACTCGGAGAATGTAATTGAGCATTGTAGGGCTCTTGCTGTTTCTTGGAGATTATAACTCTGTCTAACCTTGTACATTAGTTATTTAAAATACATATATACGTTTTGGTGGTGGGTCCCAAACTGGGATACCGCCCGATTTTCATTCAAAAAAATGTATACTGCTTTGGATCATATACCAAATGCTTCTCAACATAGGATCATACATCAAAGATCCT
The DNA here is from genome assembly GCA_037367405.1 of Ottelia alismoides. Classification (NCBI taxonomy): domain Eukaryota; kingdom Viridiplantae; phylum Streptophyta; class Magnoliopsida; order Alismatales; family Hydrocharitaceae; genus Ottelia; species Ottelia alismoides. The sequence goes on from JAZKJV010000599.1 coordinate 724,027, forward strand.
GCTCGCTTGGATCAAATATAAAGGTTCATGTACGCTTGAATCACATGCTTAGTGCAACTTGGATTCATTGAGCACCAAGTTTCCTCCACGAAGGGTTATGTGAAGGCAAATATAATATATCTTTTGATTCAATTTACAAATTTTATATGGTATGCCACTGTATCAATGGTACGAATAATAACAATAGCAATCCGAACTCAAACCTATGTTGAACAGAGTAAGATGTAGTTACAATCATGAGTGGAGTAGAATCACTTGCTTGAAGTTTATCTAATGAGTTGGAGAGAGATCAGAGGTTGAAAAACATTTGGTCCTTGAAGAGAGTGAAAATGTGCTTTTGCGAAAGTAACTTGGTTGCTCTCAATGCATATAATGTAATATACTCTTCTAATGATGTAAATAATGAATATATAATGTGTAGAATGAAATGCTGAGTAAATGGTGTGTCTAGAAGATCATAGAAAGAGAATATAGACGTTAAATGTCCATATAACCAGTGTGTCCATGATAAGATAAAATATAAACTTAAAATTTCCTAAAAAAATCAATTGATTGGTCAGTTACAAAAGTTGATCGATTAAAATGGCACTTAATTGATTAGGTTAATAAGCTTAGTCGATAAGGTTGCTGACCATTAGAGGCTTCTTTCGAATAGTGATCGATTAGACCACTATACATGATCGATCAATAAAAAGTTCCAAAAATAAAAAGTTATCAATCAGATCTCAAGGGATGGTTGATTATCGATCATGTCCATAACTAATAGCAAAAGTTGATTGATCAAGTTATTTTAAGTGATCAATCAATCTAGGTCTTTTAATTGAATTGACTTTTCTGGTACAGGTAATGCGATTTCTATGACATGTATACAATTGATAACCAAGTAGTTGTATGTCTGCCAGTTGTCGTACTCTTGTCCTTTTCATCTAAAGGATCTTTAGTCAGAATGTAGAGTTTCCTTTGACCACCAATTAACATCATAAAACATGCAATTTTCTGTACTCTTGAGTTTGATAATAGTGCCTTATGCCATAATATTCATGGCTAAGGACTTTGTCTCTGTAGAAGAAGGCGTCATGGTGGTATTAAAATAGAAAGAAGGTCCTTTGATCAACTAAGGATGCATATAAGGGCTAGAAAATATCTTAGAACTCACGTTTGCCCTTGAAGTACGGCTAAAACATGGAAGGAAATTTCGCGATAATATCGGTGATATATCGTCGATATATCGATATCGAGATGCGACGGATATGGGTACCGATATGGCGATATATCCCAGTTTTCAAGCATTTCCTTCACAAAAGATCGTTGACATGGGCGATATTTCGACGATATATACGATATCGATACGGCCTTTCCTGGGCTGAAAAACCTCAACGGATAGCATATTCGGAGTCCTGACAACGATCTAGGAAAGTTTTGGATCTCCAAAGTGACCTACAGTATCCGTGGATGGTAGCTGTGGGGCTAACGACCTTCGTAGGAGGTCTTGGAAGCACTGGGCAGCGCTAGCGGGAGCGTTGTGTTTTCTCTGGCGGCGGTAGCAGCATCCGTGGGAGGTTCCAACAATGCCGGTAGGTGCTGGAGATGCTCCTTTGGGGTCGAGCTGCTGCACTGGAGGAGATTGGAGGGCATTGCTCGGGGCCTTAATTCGGGAAACAGGGCCGCGCAGGCTTTTGCAAGGCTTGAAGGCGACAGTTGGGATTAGGTCAGAACCTCAATCTAGGACTATTGCTCCGATACCATGTGGGGAAGAAAGACGAGTGAGATATCTATTCCACAGGGCTAGGATCTCTTATATAGAGAGAAAACCCTAGAGAGTACAAGAGGAAAAATACATAAATACCCTCGAAGGATTACGGAACTCGAATGGTTACAAACATAAATGTAAATATAATAACTCTAACAATACACATAAATAATAAAATCATATATATGACGAGTCCAAATCGAGGGTCCTAAAGTGCCCTAACACATTCTCAGGATACAAGTGCTGTCCTCGAAAGACATTCATTTCTAGCTCACCAAATGACCAAAAGAAGAACACATACCGAAGGGCTATCCTCCCACGAGTTGCCACAAGTCATTCATATGGAATCCCAAGAAGATGCACAATCTTTAGTCCTAAGGCAAGGAATCCCAACCCCTTCCCAAACTCTAGCACTGATGAACTGCATTTGAAGAAGAGATCATCTAAATCGTTGTTATCTTCCCTGCATCTCCCACACATTCTATTGTCAGTATTTAGAACCTTGTCCTGTCTCACCTTCATAAGCAAACGACTATGTCTGGTGATCCAAAGGAAGACTTTCACCCTCCGAGAAATTTTACTACACCGAATTATCTTGCAGTCGCGGTTGAACTCCTCTTGAATTGTGACACGATTATGAGTAAAGATCCTACAAGCCTTCGTGATGGAGAATCTGCCATCTATCCAACGAAAGTAATCTCTCCCATGAGTGATGCTATCCATGTCCGCTAGATCCCCGAGCAAAACTAAGAACTTGCTCAACCTCTGCTCTGAAAAATTCAGTGTGAATGTGGGAGTCCAGGTCTCGTTTGCCCAAATCCGATGAACCAACACCACTCTGATCCTCTTCAAGCGAGAAAAAACGTGGGCATCTCTCACTCAGTGCACCTAAGCCCGTCTAATCGTCCAACGGCTGGTCGTTGCAACCAATCCATCTTTGGGAGAACCCTAAGAATGTCCTTTCTGGCATCCAACATAGTCAGCATCTGCACAAGCCGCTATGGCAAGAGAAGTCTCTCTACTAAATAGCAACCCTATACATGGAGAAGGCTTCAGATACCTCCGGATCATGTAAACTGCACCCATATGAGCCTTTCGTGGCTGCTCATAAACTGAATGGCTTCGCTCACTACAAAGGAGATATCTGGCTTGGTAACAATCACACAGAGAAGTTTTCCAACAAGCTCCATATATCTCCTCTTAACTGTCTCATCTATATCATCGTCATATAGCTTCATGATAGGATCCATGGGAGTAGTGGCATGTCTGCAATCTACCATCCCTATTTTCATAAGGAGATCTATAACAAAAGTTTGGGGGTTATACAAAGTAGCTCCTCATAGGGGGATGGCTCGTGAGAGGCTCCGTGTTCGGGAGAGGCTCCGGGAGAGACTCCGACTGGAAGGTCCGGTTCCACAAGATTCAGCATCTTCTCTGGAGGGCCCTGGACGGTTGGCGCCTGACAGTGAAAGTGGTTGGCTGGAGGTTCGTCATCGAAAGTGTGAAAGGAAGGTAGCTAGGAGCAGTGCATCCCGTGGTGTGAGGAGGCTTCTCCCGTTCGGGCGGGTTGCTTCCGCTGCGGCTCGCTCGAATACTGGGTGAACCAATGTAGAGAACCAATCCGCTGTTTCAAATGTTTTGGATTTGCGCATCGAAGCATGAATTGCGGTGCATGAGTCCGGTCGGAGGCGACACTGAACAATCCTACGGAGGTGCCATGCTTCCATGTGGGGGAAGGTGGCATCGGGGAGGTCCTGTTCAGGGGCACCTTAGACACATGCGTGGCAACGGAGGGCAGGTACATGGGGGCGTGGCAACAGAGGGCAGGTACATGGAGGGCGGGTACATGGGGGGTACAGGTTCCCTCTCCTGGGGAGATGTCTGGTGAGCCGGACCATTTTGAGTAGGCAGATGGAAGATTCTCTGTAAAGAACGCATATCGGAAGCTGTGTGTTGGAGGAGTGGGGCGTGATGAAGACCTCTGCGCGGACACAAAAGTGATTTGGGCGGCCAAGATTCCTACTCGGGTTAAGGTATTCCTATGGTGTCTAAGGAGAAATCGTCTGTGTGACAAAGTAAGGAGGGGGAGATTGTTTGGTGTGGCAGATCTGAGCTTCGATAGATGCGAAGAGTGTTCGGAGGATGCAGAGCACATATTCTTTGGCTGCAGGTCTTCGGTGCAGGTCTGGGAATCGTTGGGGCTGTTTTGGGTCTAGGCATCCAGCTTGGAGCATATCTGGAGATCTATTCGATCGGTGGGTCTTGGGTCCTCGGATGACGTCTCGAGGCCATTTGCCGTTCTTTGGGCTATTTGGGTTGGCAAGAATGGTAGCATTTTCAAGGGACAACGGTTTTACTATGAGAATGTGCTCGCGCATTATAATGCTTTGTACAATTTCTGGATATCCAACTGATGTTCCTTTTTTGCTATTAATGAAAGAGTTGGTGTGGTGACTCCTGCCTTGGGAGGGCCCCCCCTTCGTTTTTCGGTAAAAAAAATGGGGGATGTGGCTTTGGTGACGCAGTGGAGGGTTCTGGCTCGAGGCCTGAGCGGGTCCGAGACAAATGAGTTGTCTTTATTGCGCTCGGGGAGGTCTTTTCTCAAGGGGAGGCTTGCGCGATATGACGATGGCATGCTCACACCTCGAAGCTTGGCGGAGGTCGTGGCAACGATTATGATCAACTCCAGAGGCAGAAGTGTCCCGGTTCCTCGAATCCCGCAGGGAATTCGATTCGAGGACTTTCAATGCGAGGCAACGATTACCTTCCGCAACTGTTCGACTCTCTCGTGCAGATGACACAACCGTTTAGTCTCCTGTTGTGGAAGGGCAATCTCCCTTGTCGATTCGAGCGGTTTTCGAAGCAACTCTCCCACGTCAGACTTTTAGAGAGTCGGTGCATGGTATCGGGTCAGATGCGCCTGTTGCTTTGGATTTGTGGTTGACCTGGATCTGATCAAGCCGAGAGATACACATACAGAACAAGCTTTCAGAAGACCCGAATATGGACCCTCAAGCTGACCCAGATCTGGATCCTCGAGTTGGTACGGAGGCATACCCTCAGATTGACCCGGATCCGAGCCCTCAAGTTGACCCGATTCCATTTGAACTGGCTGGCCCTCAAGTCGACCCGATTCCATTTGAACTGGTTTCTTGCCCTATCGTGGAGGATCCGAACCAGGTGCTCAGGCCTTTGAAGGGTACCATCACGGTTGATCCGAAGGAAAGGCTCCGGGCCTCGAAGGAGGTTAGCGTAGAGGATGTGAGGTAGAGGGGTCGATCCTCGGGGCAGGGTGTTGGGGTTGGTGGAGTGTGTGGTGGAAGGGGCAGAGGTGTTGCTGCAGGGTGATGGGGAGGGTCTGCACAGGGAGTGGGTTGGCAGAGGTATGGGTTCTGCTATGAGCGAAAGCTGTTGGGTGGGAAGAAGAAATGAAGAAGAGGTTGGTGGTGGTGTCCGGGTAGGAGCTGGGGCGGGCGGAAGGAGAACTACCTGCTCTCGCGGTAGAGGGGGTGCTTTCTCTTATTGGGAGACCGAGTTTTTTTAGCTTGCTGGATAAAAGCTTTGCAGAAAGTTCGGGTGTGGTGACGCCCCTTAAGAAGAACAAAGAGGTTTGCCCATGAAGATGCTGTCGTGGAATGCTCGAGTGTTGGGCTGTTCCGAGAAACGACTAGGGCTGCCCATGAAGATGCTCAGGAGGATATTGTTCTATTGCAAGAAACGAATGTTTCGAGGGCTGGAGGAGAGGTGTGGCGGGATATGGGGGAAGGCTCTACCTTCGACTTCGCTGAGGTCGAGGAACATGGAGCGGCTGGTGGGCTACTGACGGGTGGAAGAGGAATGAGTTTGAGAAGTTGGCCGAGTGGAGGTCCATCATTTTGCTCTCAGTGCGTCTGAAGCGGAAGGCGAACGATGTAACTTCTACTGTGACAAATATTTATGGGCCCACAGTTTTGATGCTTGGATCCTTGGGTTCATATCTTGCTGAGGTGGGGACGACCAGAGAGGACGGTAGCTGGCTCATCGAAGGTGATCTCAACTTGATTTTGCTCCCAGAGGACCAACCTTCATGCGGGGATGGTCGGGACGCGGGCTCAGAAGATTTCGGGAACCAGGTTCATGCTATTGGGCTGATAATTGTAGATGCATCAGGTTACGCATACACTTGGCGAAATGTGAGATCGAGATCTCGACTGAATAGATTACTTCTCTCGATTGAGGGGGTAGATTCCTTCCCTGTCTCGAGGGCGTGTGTGTTACCTCAGACACATTCGGCTCATACGCCTATTCTTTGGTCTTTGGAGGAGCAGAAGAGGTCTAGATTCTTCTTCAGGTTCGATCGAGCATGGCTGTTGGAGGAGGGGTTCAAGGAAGAAGTGGTCTTGCGCTGGAGGGGTTGGAAGGTGGAGGGTTTGACGATGGCATGCCTGACCGACAAGCTGGCATTGCTGAAGAATTTCTTGCTTGCGTTTGGCTGAGAAGTGACGACGCGACAAAGGGAGTGGAGAAATGAGGCCCAAGAGGGGGTGGTCCACCTGGATGGGCTGGATGGCCATAGAGTGCTTGATCAGGAGGAGGCGTCTGAACGAAGAAGTCTACTGGATGAGTTACTTTTGGAGGATAGGAAGGAGGAAGTTGAATGGAGGCAGGGATCTATGCATGAGTGGTTGCGAGAAGGCAATGCGAACACCAAGTTCTTTCACTCGTTGGCCTCCGACAGAAGGAGGAATTTCATCCAGAGCCTTGAGGTGGGGGGAGGGGGGGAGTGGTAAGGGATGCTCAGCTAGGGCGTGCTCTCAGGAGACATTTTGTGGATATGTCGAGAAGGAAGTGGGGGGAGGGGTGGGGGTGGCGTGGAACATGGGTGGAAGTCTTGTCGGATGCACAGGTGGCTGGGCTCGAAGCCCCCTTTGCTGAGGAAGAAGTGAAGAGTGCGGTCTGGGGGCTGAACGCGGATAGGGCCCCGAGACCAAACCGGTTCCCGGTGTTTTTCTTTAGGGAATTTTGGGACTTGCTGAAGGCAGAGGTTCTGGGGATAATCAATGAGTTCAACGATGGAAACAAGGGGTTCGAGAAGGTTAATTGGGCGTTGCTGTTTCTCCTTCCCAAGAAGGAGGCATCCGATACAGGTGGAGAACTATAGTCGATTACGTTGTCTAATGCCTTTTATCTGATCGTGGCCAAGGTTCTTGCGAATAGGCTAAGGCGGGCTCTTGACCCAGTAATTCTTCAGAATCTGACTGCATTTATCCTTGGTCGACAGATGACAAATGGTCTGGTTATGACGTTTGAGATTTGCCTCCAATGGAGACGCAAAAACAAGAAAGGCTTGATGTGGAAGATTGATTATGAGAAAGCCTATGACCGCGTGGATTGGAGTTTCTTATGTACGCCCTCCAACGCCGTGGTTTCACTGATCTCTGGATAGCATGGATGAAAAAATGTGTTACGACCTCGTCTTACTCTATCCTGATGAATGGTAGGCATGAAGGATGCTTTTTCCATCCTTAGAGGGGTGTGCGAAAAGGATGCCCTATAGCACTGATGCTTTTTGTTGTGGTCGCAGATGCTTTGACAGTATTGTTCAAGAGAGCGATCGACAAAGGGTGGTTTGATGGCTTTCACTTGGGGATCATTTTTGTTCCACTACTGCAGTATGCTGGTGACATGATGATTTTCCTAGGCGGCTCAGAGGATATGCACAAAAGGCTGCTGCAGCTGTTGGAGATCTTCAGCAGCATCTCTGGACTTCAGATCAATAGACATAAGTCGGTGGTGATCCATTTTGGGATGAACGAGGCTGAGAGCAACAAAATGGCAGAGTTATCAGGCTACCCCTTGGGTGATTTACCCATTTCATACATATGTCTACTTTTGATGGCAGGTAGACTTAGGAAGTTGGATTGGGACATGGTCCTCATGATATTTGAGTAGAGACTGGCTGGTTGGAAGGCGGTTACCCTCTCCAGGGGGGAAGCTGTTTCTCTTGCAGCATGTGCTTTCGACGATTCCTATTTTCTTATTTCCGCAAGGTTGATGCCGACGGGTGTTAAAAAAAGGTAGAGATAATGATGCGGAATTTTTTCTGGTCAAACGGGAAGCAACAAAGGCTCGACGTACATCTAATGGAGTGGCAGGACCTCACGAGACTACGAATCGAAGGAGGCTTGGGGGTTCGAGACATGACCTGCATGAATAAAATGCTTTTGGCTAAGTGGATGGTTCAGATTTGAGGTGACACATATAGAGTGGTTGCCATACTTTGCCGCGACATTTATGGAGTCAAGGGCTCACTTGAGACAGGAAGAACCCGGTTCGAGTCTTCTCTTTGGAGCGTTGTTCGTGATATTTTGCCACAACCGAGGTCGAGACTACGACCGAAGGTGGGGGGCAGGGATGTTTTCGGTTCCGGCGTGATAACTGGACGGGAGATGGGGCGCTTTGCAACAGGTTCCCAAGGCGCTTCGCGTTGGCGGCAACCATGGGGTGTTCCATATCAGAAGCTTGCGGGTCTGGTTTGTGGGTTCCATGGTTTGTGGCTGACCTTTCGGACCAACGATTGGAGGAGTTGGTTAGATTAAAGTTCGAGCTGCCTTTACCTGACTGTATCTCTCAGGGAAGAGATCATTTCATTTGGGAAGGGGCAGATTTTCGACGAAGAAGGCTTATTCGAAGTTCTTGGGGGACATGGATGACCCGGACCCCTACCTGAGACAAGATATGAAGATTATTTGGGCCAGTAAAATCCTGTGCAGAGTGAAGGTTTTCCTTTGGTGCATTAAAAGGGGCAGGTTGTGTGACAAAGCGAGAAGGGATAGGCCGTTTGGCATTCCGGACACGCAGTACGACAGATGTGGCGCACAAGCAGAGGACTTAGTTGTCTGTTGTCGGAACAAGTATGGAGGGAGGTTGGGGTAGCGTGGGTCTCACGTGATGGTTTGGCCGATTTCTGGAGGTCGGTGAGGTCAGTGGGGAGTAGCTCGACGGAGGACTGCACACTATCTTTTGCAGCTCTTTTGGCCATCTGGGGAGGAAGAAATGCTCAAATATTCATAAATCAGAAATTTTATTCGGAAAATGTAATCGCCTTTTGTCTTTCCCTTTACCGTTTCTGGTCCACAAGGTTATGTACACCACTTTTCATTTTTAATATAAAAGTTTTGCGCGATGAGTCCCACCACGGGATATCACTCTCTTTTTACGAAAAAAGGAGATCTATAACATACTTCCTTTGGATCATAAAAAAAACTCTTTGGTTTCTAGTAAATTCAAGTATAAGGAAGTATCGTAGTTCGCCAAGGTCCGCGATGACAAACTGTTGTCCAAGGAACTCCTTAGCCTTGCTGATACCATGTAAGTCATCTCCTGTAACAATGATGTCATTAACATAAAACCGGGATGACAACTTGGAGAAAAAAGAAGAGAATGAATTGCTTGTCTTATTTAATTAGTTTAGGGTTTCTTGTATAATGGGAAACCCTAGAGAGCTAAAAAGAGAGTTACATAAGAGCTCCCGAAGGGGTTACACGATTCAATGAATAAATAATAAAAGCTCAATAACAATATAACCCTAACACTCCCCCTCATGTTGGAGCATATCCATCAGTCATGCCCAACTTGGATGTAAGACAAGAGATGTATCTCTTTGGTAGAGCCTTCGTGAGTATATATGCGAGCTGAAGATCAATAGAAATATGTGGAGTACTGATCTTCCTTCCTCAAATTGCGTCTCAGATAAAATATCAGTTAACCTCAATATGCTTGATGTTGTAGTATTTGGTTGTGCGCCATATGTATGGGAGATGAGTAAATAGATCTCTCCAGGATCCATTTACCCCATCCAGTCTTTAGTCCCACATCTACCGGTTTGGAGATGTGGAGACTCTGTGGGTGCTATATATAGAGTCCCACACCCCTGTAGTCCAGTGAGAAAACGGAATGCAATATCCGGACCCCTTTGAGGACTTCTCACGTGGTTTCATCCGGTTCCATAGGGAGTAGGGTTCCACGTTAAAATCTTGTCTTCCATGTTTATATATCTCTATTTTATGTTATGTTTATCATTCCGCTTCCTCATTCTCTATTTTCTAACATGGTATCAGAGCGGGTCGATTCTCGAGTATTTCAAGTTCTTTATTTTTATTCAAAATCCATTTTTTGGGGTTCTATATTCTTGAAGATTTATTAGTTGAAGAATATTATTGTTTGTTCAAGTTCGGTCCAAAATTCTAGGGTTTCTATTGAAACCCTAATTTCTGCACGTATCTCCTAGCGTCGATGGCCTCGGCGTACGATTATCCAGTAGGTGGAGGCGATGGCCTCGTTGATTCTCACGCTATTCTCCAACAGGCGGAGACCTGGAGTCGCGCCTCTCCAGCAAGGATATATATCATATTCTTTTCAAAAGCAAGAACTGTTTCACGAAGTATGCATCAACGAGCTTCCCGTGTTGGAATGATAACTCCTCCAGATCGGCGAAAGAAAAAAAAACGGCGGCGAGGTATCTGAATCTGGAACAACACCTCCATGAGGCCCTATCTACACCTCCAGATCGGCCCTCCGCCTTGCACCGCGCCACCTCCCTCTTGGCACGACCCATCTCCAGTCCAACGACGGTGAATCCAAGCACGACCTCCAGCCCGCGACTACTCGTGACATCTCGATCTGACACACACGAGCAACTCCAGCCCTGCCGCACCCTCCGCGCGATGGCTGTGAGGCGGTCATCGGTGCATCTCTCCCATGTGGTGTTTCCCTGCGCGTGCGTGAGCCTCCTCTCCTCCCTTGCCTTCATGCGCTCATGCGCACAGGTCGGCATCGCGCGGGTCCAGGCGCGCACAACTCCAACGGCAAGAGTCCACCGGGCCCCGAGGCGAAACCTAAGAACATCCCAGGTGCGATCTAGGCGGTGACAGCTTCTTTCGACCAAGAGGGTTCCTGAACCCTAGGGTGCATGGAATAGCAGGGCCTGATACCCCTTTTAAAAACATTATATCTGTTATTTATTCCAAGGCCCAAGTGGGCTTGTTTGTAAAATGAAAGGGGGTTGCTTTTAAAAGAAAAGGAAAAAAGGGGTCTGTTTGCAAAAAAAAAGAATATTTGAGAAAACACGCGTACAAGAAAAAACCGTACGCATTAAAAAATGTTTTAAAAAATGATTTGAAAAGCTGATTAAAAATGAGTGATACGACTTATTTAAAAAAAGAAGAAGAAAAGGAAAAAATGTTAAAATTTGAGAAGCCGAAAAAAAAATGAAATCGGCTATTTGATGTTTTCTTTCTCCCCATTTGTCTTGTATTCTCCCAACTTGGTCGATGTTGATCAGTATGAGAGAAAGGGGGAGTATTATGTAGAGTCAGAGATCCTGTTGCTGATTCAGATGTCAGACCGGCCTGATTATTTCAGACTATACAATTCTTCAGTTGTTCAGACTCGACGATCATGGTTTTCGAGTCTCCAGTTTTAGACACGCACTTGTTTGCGGTCTTTTCAGATGTGTACATGTTTGCAATCTTTTGTGTGGTCACCATCTTTTATGGCCAGAGTTTTCATGTGAGCCACAAGAACTCCAAAGTAGAGGACCATTCCCTATGCCATGTGGGCAAGGGTTTTCATGTAATTTCATAAGAACTCTATAGTAAAGGACCATCCTCTGTGCCAGATGGGAGAGACCCAGTTCTCCGATGAGGATACTTTCAGACTCCATTCTCCAGCGACCGTAGACTCTGACGAGGATTGTACTTACACATCCTTTATTTCAGTTCGGTCCTTTTTCAGAGATGGAGCAATTATCCACATGTTGTGGCGGGCTAGAGTACTTCGACGAGGAGACTCATTTCCAGTTGCAGTGACTCTGACATGCATAATTCAGAGCACATGCTCTCTGACGAGGAGATTCAGTTGACTCACACTCTAGCCCATTCGTCCTCCTCACCTGCACCCTTCAATGAACATTGCATAACCAGTGGTAGATCGTCTATCGTCAGGATAACTGACATAATCTGCATCTGCATTAGCAACAATGTAGGTATGACCGTTGGCCCTGTAGAAGAGACCCTGCCTTGGAGAACCCTTCAGATATCCAAGTATCAGGAGAACATCCTACTAATGATTGTAACATGGTCTCTTAATGTGGCTTGCTCTACTGACATTATATGATATATCAAGCCTAGTGACAGTAAGGTTGAGCATATATGCACAATGCTTCTATATCATGTAGGATCTTCAAACTCAGGGCCTGTTTGGTTGCAGGGTTGGGCAGGGTTGGCCCAACCCTGGTTACTATTCACAAGGGTACTTCCTCCTCACAGATTACTATTCACCCACCCCAACCCAGCCCAACCCAACCCAGTCCAACCCAGCAACCAAACAGGCCCTCAGGGTCAGTAGAAGTAGTATGCTTTCACGTCTTTGTTGGTATGTCTAATGGTTTGCATCCAAGCAAACTTGACTATGTAAGAATGTCCAGACAATACTTCTGCTGTTTAAGTGTAGCTTCTCTGTACTATGTATCATTTCAATGTCCAGCAAGTATCGGATTCGACCAAGGTCCTTGGTAACAAACACCTTCTGGTGGAAGGCCTTGGTCTTCGCAATACCCGCTTCGTCATCACCATTTATCACCATATCTTCAACATAGACAACTAATACAACAATGCCAGTAAATCGTGGTATGACAAAACCAGAGTAGTTAGATGTCATCCTGTGAAATCCAATGGAGCCAATCTCAGTGGTGAGCCCGTCAAATCAAGTTCGTGGATTCTGCTTCAGGACGTAAAATGGCCTTACAGAGTCGACATACATACTCCCACTCGACGGAGTACCCTAGGGGATGTATCATGCAAACTTCTTCCTCGAGGTCGCCATATAAGAAAATATTTTTCACATTAACCCGAAATATGAACTAATGCTTGTTGACCGTGACAGAAAGAATATTGGGAACAAAACCCAATCTAACTACATGTGATAAGGTCTCGAAGTAATTTACTCCATAAATTTGAGTGAAGTCTTTGGCCACAAGTCCGACCTTCAATTTATCAGTTGTACTATATAGACTGCTTAGTCCAGAAGACTCGTATGTAGGCGGCTGGCTTCACGCTAGAGGGACAAGGCACAAGATCCCAGGTCAAAGAGCATGCATCTCCTTGTCCATGGCCCTTTTTAATGATGGTTCTGTACTGCACTACGATGATCAAAAGAAATAGTGAGTCATCCGAGCATCTGTAAAACGTATGTAAACAGTCGGAGAGTCTGTTAGTGGAAGTAAAAATGAGATAGGATGCATAGTATTTTGCCTCTTTGTCCTTCATAGTGCTACATGGAGATCTAATAATGGTATCCGAACTGGCAACGATAGGGACACTTGAAGGCATCTCCTTCTGCAAATAGGAAACAAGTAATGGAACAACACCAGAATGACTAGTGTGTTTTCTTTTATAGTTGATAAGTGGTGGTGGTAACTCCAAGGGTATGCCCCTAACTGACCGTGTGGAGTAGCTATGGCCTCAATTTTCAACGAAATTCCACCGAAATTCTCCGAAATTTCCATTTCTTTAGGTTATCGAAATCGAAAGCTCCCTTATTTCTTTTCCAGGATATCAACGGAATGTCAACGAAATTTCATCAAAATTACATATCGTTCCGGTGAAACAAAAAAATAAGGATATCTACCCTTCACTTTCATTGAAATTTGCATATATTAATGAATTTTCATTTATTTATTCGCTAAAGTGTTGAGTTGTTAGAGTGATTTCCTTTGTTTAAAGAAGTTTCCTTAATTTCTATATTTTAGATCTAAATCCAAATCAAATAAGTTAGACACAAGATTTACGAGTTAAATTAAAGTTTTAACCGAAGATCTTTATATATTTTTTATTTTTCTCTATTTGATATATGTTTTAATTAGTAATTATCGTTATGCTACCTCATTCTTATAGAAAAGGTGCTCACGTGTCAACATTCTCTTCATGTCAAAGAGGAGAAATCAATGGCTTATTATATTTCCCAGAGCATGGAGTGTGAATCAAACGATTCCAAATCTCGTTCTGGTTCTGAGCATCATACTACTTTTTGATTGGTAGGACGATTGGATGGACATTTAATGTAGCATATCATATTAATCTTACTATTAGCAAAAAAAGCTATCTTCTATTTCATTTATTGAGTTAAAGAATATTAGACATATGTATTTTAAAAAAAACGAGTTTTCAAGTAATTTCCCCATTTCCAGCCATTTCACTGAAATTCGATTGAAATTTTGCCGAATTTCTCTTTCTAGGCTTTTGCCAAAACAAACAGAAATCCGACATTTAAGGTTTTGGAAGTAGCTGGCCTGTTCGAAAAAGGTGACATCAATTGAGATGTGTTGGAGTATTTGGTGGTGCACCTATTGAGTTGTAGCAGGGTAAATGGATCCTGGAGAAGATCCATTTACCCCATCCTGTGTTTAGTCCCATACCGCCCAATGGTGGGACTTGGAGGCTCTGGGAAGGCTATATAAGGAGCCCCAGATCTCCTGTACTCATTGAGAAAGTGCAATGAAAAACACGCCCAATTCAGGGGCTTCTCCCATGGTTTCATCCCGCTCCTTCTGGAGTAGAGTTCCACGTTAAAATATTTGTTCTTATTGTTCTATCCTTATTTCCGAATCCGCTTCCGCATTCTATTTTTCTACATGGTATCAGAGCGGGTCGATTCTCGAGGTGTTTAAGTTCTTTGTTGTTATTCGAGATTCGATTTTATTCTTGGAGTTTTTTTCTCAAGATTTTAGGGTTTCCGTTTGAAACTCTAAAATTCGTGATGGTGCATATTGTTATCCAAGTCTTCAGAGATCGGCAGGCGCACAGCCCTCCCAGCGGCAAAATTTAAGAGATCGGGAATTTTTTTTCAAGAGGCTTTCCAGCGCGCGCCGCCTCTCTTCATCGCGCAGGTATTGCGCATCGTGCACTCCAAGTTCATTCCCAGGCGCGAGATACGATTCTACCCCAGCAGAAAGGCCACCAAGGCGCACCGACGGCTCTCTCATCTCCATCCACAGGCAGATGTCGCTCCTGACGGCGAGCCCTTAGGGCTCCAGACCTCCAGTCCGATAGCCGCACCCTCCAGGCGGCGGCGCCCTTCTGGTGCGATCATCTTCGAGGTGCGATCTCCAACGGCAACGGCATCTCCCGATCGCGCTCAACATCCCCACTCGATTTCCAGCGGCGTGAGCACGTAGGGGGCCCGATCCCATCTCCAGTCGGCATAGAGAGCCTAGGCGCAACTCCAGATCGTTTTTCCTCCATCACAGGCGATTGGCGGCCCCCTCCTTGCGCCCATCTTCCTCCTCGGGCAGCGCAGCAGAGCCGCGCAGCAAAATCCATCCCCATCGTTGGTCCAGGCGCGATGCTCCAGGCCCGATTCCTCGCAGCGGCGCAGATGCGCCAAGACGGTGCAAGATCCATTCGACGCCCCCAGGCGGCAGTCATCTCCTTCCCAGGCGAGCCCTCCAGGCGCACAGGCAACTCGCGGCACCTCCCCCAACGTGCGCAGGCAGTAGCGCGCATCAGGCTTCGGCGGCGCTGAAATAAGATAAAAAGAAGATGGGAAACCCTAAGGGAACCCGATGCCTATTTAAGAAAAAAAACCAATCGTCGCTTCTTGTCCTGTATGGGTCGATGGGTATGTTAAAAAAAAAGGGGGAGAATTAAGTGGAGGCGGGCCCATCATTAAAAAAAAGAGGAATGGGCTGAGTTGTATTGAACGCCCAAATGGGCTGAAGTTTTTGTAAAAAAAAAAGAGAAAGAGAGAGAGAGAGGTGGATTGATTAAAAAAAAAAGAAAAAAAGGCGCGTACAATAAAAAGCCGTACGCAAAATTGTTGAAATTTTTTTTTGCGAAAGCCGTAAAAAAAAGGAAGGTTTGAACGGCATAATTTTTTTTTAAAAAAATGACGGCTATAAAAAAAAGGAAAATCCGCAAGTTTCATGTTTTCCCCATTGTGTTGTCTTCTCCCAACTTTGTTGATTTGTCTGTTTTCCGACAAGTATGGGAGAAAGGGGGAGTATATAGTAGAGTCACAGGTCTTGTATTCCAGATGCAGATTCAGATTTCCAGACCGATCAGATTCCAGACTCTACGGTTCAGATCCAGTTTCAGACTCGACATCAGATAGTTCCGAGTCTCCAGTTTCATACTCGACATCAGATAGTTCCGAGTCTCCAGTTTCAGACACGCACGAGTGTGCGGTCATTTTTCAGATGAGCATATGTTGCCATCATTTGTTCAAGGTCCCCATCATTCTTGTTGTTGTTCGGCCAGAGTTTTCATGTGAGCCATAGGGACTCAAGAGCAGAGGACCATTCCCTTGAGGGCAAGGGTTTTCATGTGGTATCATAGGTACACCAGAGTAGTGCACCATTCTCTGAGCCAGATGGGAGAGACCCAGTTCTCCGACGAGGAGACTTCAGGTGCAGTTTCAGACTCGATGGTCAGATTCCGAGTCTTCAGTTGACTCACACTCCAGCCCGTTCGTCCTCCTCACCTGCACGGCATGAGAAGCAACGTCCTCGACTGCAGCATGTGCACGTTGGGTTGATATTGTCCGTAGTGTCCTGTAGCGTGAGTTGAGTTTCTTTCTGTTTGTTTGTCCAAGCTGAGCATTGCATGCTCCAGCTTGAGGGGGAGTGTTGGAGTATTTGGTGGTGCACCTATTGAGTTGTAGCAGGGTAAATGGATCCTGGAGAAGATCCATTTACCCCATCCTGTGTTTAGTCCCATACCGCCCAATGGTGGGACTTGGAGGCTCTGGGAAGGCTATATAAGGAGCCCCAGACCTCCTGTACTCATTGAGAAAGTGCAATGAAAAACACGCCCAATTCAGGGGCTTCTCCCGTGGTTTCATCCTGCTCCTTCTGGAGTAGGGTTCCACGTTAAAATATTTGTTCTTATTGTTCTACCCTTATTTCCGAATCCGCTTCCGCATTCTATTTTTCTACAAGATGTAGTAATGGTCAACAGTCGGATCACAGCACATGCACCCTTTTTGGGTGCGAGAATACCCAAAAAATACATTTGATGGCTTGTGGAGACAGTTTATCTGCAATGTGGGAATTATGAATAATTGCAGTACATACAGAAACACGAAATGGCAAAGAAAATGGTGTCTTAATGGGATAGAGAAGGGAGAAAGGAGTGGCCCTCCTAAGAACAGATGATGATACCCTGTTTATAAGATGAATGGCAAGGAAGGATAGCATCCCCCAGTAGGTCTTAGGAATCTTTATGTGAGTGATTATCGAACATGCAATATCAAGAAGGTGACAACGTTTTTTTTTTGGCTGTCCCATTCTACTGAAAGGTATATGGACAGAAAGTCCAATGAGTAGTTCCCTGAGAGGCAAAGAACGGCACTAAATCAGTTTGAATAAATTCAAGAGCATTGTCAGTCCGCATAATTTGAATGCATGTAGAGAAGGAAGTTTTAATGAACTGAATTATTTGACAATCTTAATATAATCTTTGATTGTTCCTTTATTTAGTAGACCCAAGAGCATCTATTAAAATCATCAACAAAAACAACACAATATCTATGACCACCTACATTAGGAACCGGATAAGGTCTCCAAATATCAAAATGAACCAGAAAAAAGGTAAAGGTCGGCGTGGCTCTGTCCTAGGAGGAAATGAAGTCATTGACATGCCTCATATTCAAATGGCTTCAGTGAAGAGAGTTTGTGGAACATCATGGAGAGAGCCTTAGCAGAAGGATGCTCATGCCGCAAATGTCATAGGAATGGACCATAATAGATAGATGTTGCACCAACGGAAGTAGAATCTGTAGAGATATTGAGGTAGTGGATTCCATTCTTCTCATATCCCCACCCAAAATTTGCATCGTTCGGATATCCTGAAAATAACAATAGAGCTCAATAAAAATTAAAAAATCACATGACAATTCAGCCCACTACACAATTTATGGACAAATAACAAGCTCAAAGGAAAATCAGAAGCATAATGGATTCCAGTAAGATGGAATTTGGAAGAGAACTCCATGGTCCCAACTGTCGTAATAGGGGAATGAGCAACATTGGCGACTTGGACCGGCTTCATAGTAGAAGAAGGTTGGGAGGAGGTCGGCAATCTACCTTCTCCAATCAAGTGAGTAGAAGCGTTAGAATCAATAACCCAAGCAGGTGGTGTGGTAATGACTGAATTGGCTATGGTACCTAAAGTAGTAGCTGTACAATTTCTGGATATCCAACTGATGTACCATCTCGTTTATTAATGAATACGTTGGTGTGGTGACTCCCGCCTTGAGAGCGCACCCCCGTTTTTCTTATTAAAAAAACCTAAAGCAGTAGCTAAATGTGCATTAAAAGTATTGTCGCGAGAAGAAGCACTTGAGTTTTGAAGCATTTTCATCAAGTGAGCGTAATTAGCAGCAATTGGTTGAACTGTCTGCTCGGATGGGTCTCGATCATAAGAGGACTCTGTCCCTGCTGTATCATAGTCTGCAGATGCAATATATGCACAAGGACAACCACAATGGTCCCAGTATCGATCATAGTGGTGGTTCGTTTGATGGCAGTGAATGCATAGATGATAAACATCGTCATGACCACATCTTTGGATATATTCTTGTCCATGTCCTTGGCCAGAGTCATGGCCACATCCCCTACTAGAATCATGGCCACATATACCACGAAAGCGGTGTTGACTGCCTTGCGCCAAAGAGGCTATAAAGGTAGAGTTCTCTGCAGGGTGTAGATAGGAAGCTTGGCCAATGGATGTCTCAATCTCTTGAAGATATTCAAAAATAACTGTTGGAGTATGTGCGCCACATGTAGTGATGGGTAATTGGATCCTCCCAGGGTCCAATTATCATATCCAGTGGTTTAGTCCCGCATCTACTATTTGTGGGACTTGGAAACTCAGTGGGGGTATATAAGAAACCCCACACCCATTGTATCAGATGAGAGAAAAGTGAATAGAAAACACAAGCTCTTTGAGGCGTTCTCCCGTGGTTTCATCCCGGTCTTCACGGAGTAGGGTTCCATGTAAAATCCCGGTGTTTCGTCATGTTTATTCTTTATCTCTGATATTACGCTTCCGCATTCTTGATTTCTAACATGGTCTCAGAGCGGGTTCGATTCTCAAGGATTTATTCTTGAAAATTTAGTTATGTTCTTGATTCATTCGAGATCTGATTGAAAGAGCAGATTCAGTTTTTGGTTGTTCTTAAAGACTTATTCTTTAAAGGTTATTTATATGTATTGTCCAAGTTCACGATCAAGTTCAAGATTTATTTCTAGAGTTTACCCTATTTTTCGTCACCGACACCAATCAGATTTAGGGTTTTTAAAACCCCGATTCGAATACAATTTCAGGTCATCATCATCGCTAAATTTTAGGGTTTCTATCTGAAACCCTAATCCTTCCAATCTACAAATCAGGTCATATTCTCCGCCATCAGCGCCAATGTTGGCCTGATCATTTCCAGGTTCTTGTTGGATTTCTTCATAAAACCTTAATGATGATTGAAGAAGTTCTGCAATGCAATGGCCATCACTAGTTCCATATACAAAGACCTGCTTTCTGCGCCATCATCTAGTTTCTCATGATGATCTTAGTCCAAGTGGTGAGATCTATTCCCTGCTGTGGAGGAATCGACAATCGATTCCATGATTCATATTAGCAGCAGGAGTTTCAACCCCACATGGGCCCTTGTTCTTTAAAAAAAGGAAGAAGAAGAAGGTGCGACGAGTCGAAGAAAGTGCTGGCACAACTCCAGTTCCAGGTGATTCCCTCTCACCGCCAACCAAAATGAAAAAAGGTTTTGCAATTCATCTCCCTCAACTCCGCAGCAGGTGAAGCATCTTCTTCTCAAGATGCACGCAACCTCCAGGCGACAACGCTAGAGGAAGAAACTTGAAATCCTTTCGTTAGACCTCGAGGCGGCTCTCTCGGAATCCTACAAGCGGCGACACGACACCCTCTGAGCACCGTCTCTGATCATTCTCGAACCCGTTAGGTAGCGCTACTCCGCAAACAACCTTCTCTCGATGGCGCAACACCCTCACATGCTCCTCCTTCACCCTAATCGGAGGCGACGACACAGATATGATGGGTTCCCAATTGGGAACCTTGGGAACCCTAGCGATGAATGAAGGGCACAATGGCCATTCATTTAAATCAAGGAACGATAGTCCATTATGTTTGATTTTAAAAGTTAAGTTGTATTAAGCAGTTCTAATTTTATTTTGATTATAACTTTTTCTGATCTTTTTAATGTGAAAACAAACAACGCTAATGATTTATTTAATGTTTTCCTTTAATCGTAAGTAAATTAAAACAAGGGGGAGAAAATGCGAATGTGATTCACGAGAATCAATGATACATGCAGGGATAGAAAATACGTACCGGTCACCCACATACTACATGCAAAGTGACCTATGTAAGAACAAACTAAAATATATGCATGAAAATCGAAAAATAAACCGCATAACATAGAAAGAGTGAATAGTTCTACGGGGAAGAATCAAGGACTCAAGTCTATCTCGATCTCGACGGAGGTGATATGTGGCACTCGAATCTATAATCCAATCAGAGATATCATAAGACGATGTAAATGCAGTAGATCTACCTGAGGTACTCGCCGCAGCAGATGAACTGGCGGAGGCTGTAGCAGCAACATCTGAAGGTCCACCAGATGAATCACCAGTTTGGGATGCGGACCAAATCCGTACATAGATGTCGGGACATCATAGTCTACTGCGAGTATGTCTGTGCTAGCTCGCCCCACATCTCTTTTGCGTTCCTTTTACAAGAGGTTCATCGCAATACGAGACTTCACATTGTTGGCCATCCGTGTCATGACTTGATGATTGTCTCCAAGTCAGGGTTTCTCGTCCTTGTCGGTTTTCTTCAGGGGATCCTTCATAAGGATAAAATCTTCCTCTGATCGCCAATGAACATTTTAAATGCATGAGACCAAAGGACGTAGTTGTTAGCGGCGCCTTTGAGTTTGATAGTGGTTCTTTGTATCATCATAGAAGACATGGTGTACATGGACTTGGTCTC
The DNA here is from genome assembly GCA_037367405.1 of Ottelia alismoides. Lineage (NCBI taxonomy): Eukaryota > Viridiplantae > Streptophyta > Magnoliopsida > Alismatales > Hydrocharitaceae > Ottelia > Ottelia alismoides. The sequence continues at coordinate 744,832 of JAZKJV010000599.1, forward strand.
GTTAGGGTTGGATGCCACGACGATCATTAATCAAGGAGGGATAGACACCCTTGGTAGAAATTGAGGGATAGACACCTTCGGTAGACACCATGACATGAGGGTAGGGATGAGCATTGGGCTGGGCCGGCCCGGCCCAGCCCGAAGCCCAGCCCAAAATGACCGGCCCAGCCCAGGCCCAAATGAACATCGGGCCGGGCTTGGGCCCAATATTTAGGCCCAAATTTTGTTTGGGCCGGGCTCGGGCTTGGCTTGGCCCAGCCCGACCCGGCCCAAGGGCCCGGCCCGAAGAGGGCCCGAACCATTTCCCATATCATACACGCATGAAAACTCCCACATATTTCATGTACACTCCCTTCTTGTATCTCGTCTTCATACAATGTTTATAAATCAAGAAAGTAAAGTGCGTGACATATGAGTTGCTGATCATTGTATTTCAATTCAGTATTAATTTTCCTTAATTAGTCTTTGGTTTAGATTGTATTCGTTATTCTTGGATTTGTTAGTATTTATTTTTCAATCAGCATATTTTCTATTATTGAACCTTTACCCAATATGGGTCTTATTCCCATTTTTTAACAAGTAAGGTCTGGTGCACCTATTGTTAACTGGTTAAGTTTGTTTCACTCTTTCAGTTTATATACATGTGAGACATTCATGGTATCCGACATTGAGTGCACATGTGAAAAATGATATATCATCGGATTTGGTGGAATCGAATTTTACTTGTTTCACAAGTATTATGGCACATGTTTTAAACAAATTTAGCTTGTGTAACTTGAATTGAGGAAACAAAAGACTCAAAGTTGATAGTCTCTAACGGGTGGCGATGGGCCGGCCCGGCCCAAGCCCGATCCAAAGGAATTGGGCCGGGCCTGGGCTTGGGCCGAGCAAAAAAAAAATTCTGCAGGCCTAAGCCCGGCCCAAGGCCCGAATTTTTTAAGCGGGCTTGGGCCTGGGCCCTTCAAGGCCCGGTCCAGCCCGGCCCATGCTCATCCCTACATGAGGGTAAGATCTATCCCTTATACAACATTGAGTGGAGGGTTAGATACTTTCACTAGAATGCCTTGCATGGCATGGTTGGCACACTTAGGAGCCTCAACAATGGTCGTCAAGAGGTCTAGGTACCCTTGTACATGAAAGGATTGCCACCTGATGTGGTTGCCTTCTCAGCATCACCTCGTGACATCCTGGAAGAGCTGCTGCACTCTGGAACAGGCAATGACGATGCCTTGGAGTAGGCAGCGGGGCCCTGGATGTGCTGCTGCCTTGAGAAGGTGACGGTGTCGGTCAGTTGAGGGGTTAGAGGTGACGATGGGTTTGTGGGTACGATGCCTGGTCTAGGACTGTTGTTCTAATACCATGTGGAGAAAAGAGAAAAGAATGCATTGCTAGACTTATTCAATAAGTTTAAGGTTTCTTATATAGCATGAAACCCTGGAGAGCTAAAAAGAGAATTACACGAGAGCCTCTGAAGGGGTTATAAGACTCAATGAATAAATAAAAGAAAAGCTCAGTAACAAAATAACTCTAACAATAACAATACCGTTCTTTACTTTGTGTACAAAGAGCGAGTGATCTGCAATCGATCTCTCGAAGTCCTGCTGCTCGATCGAGTTCTTGAGCTTCTGGAATCATTCTTTAAGACTCTGCTTAAGGCCATAAATAACATTATGAAGTTTGCATATCTTCTGACACTCTCCTATGCAGCAACCCATATCACCATACAAGAAACATTCTTGACATCAAATTGGGAAAGTGACCAATCCCGTACCACAACAATAGAGAGGAGTGTTCGAAGAGTAGAATGGCGAGCCATAGGGGAAAAGTGTCCATGTAGTCCGCACATGTTAGAGTCAATCCACATGCCACAAGCCTAGCCTTATAGCGATAAATACTACCATTTGCTCTTCGGTTCACTGTAAAGACCACTTTGCAGCCAACCACAAAAGCCTCTACTAGGGCGGTAGCCAAGCTCCATGTGTCCCATGATTGGAGTGTAATCATTTCCTCCTCAATAGCATGATGGCACTGATTGTCTCGCACCTCCTTCTGATATGTGTGTGTGACCGCAACAATCGATAGTCCCACCACAAACTTCCTGAAATCCTTTAATAAATGTCCTAGTGAAACATGGACTGCAAGATGATACATAGCATAAGTACGCCTCCTCTTCCGAAGAGCAATGAGCTGATTAATATCCTCTGCACGATCTGTCTCATGTACATTATTCGCCTGAGGTGTGATTGACTCAACCTGTAAAGTCTCTTGGTGGATAAACAAATCTACAATGCCATCAGTAGAATCTGAGTGCTCAGAATTTACCTGGGACGTACTGGATGATGAAGAAGGCACACGAGCATGGGGTACAGTAAACGACCCGCGGATGTAGTAACGGGGCAAATCTGAGCCGTAGGTGGAGTAGGTATGGTGGGAGGTGGAGATGAAAGAGGAGGTGTAATGTAGACCTCGTTAACAGAATCAGGCGAAGTCATCCTGTCACATGTAGGAGAGAAGTGCATAACCGGCTCAATGAAAGTGACGTCAACACTAACAGTATACTTCATCTGACATGGTCAAAGCATCGATACTCTTTTTGGATCCGAGAGTAGCTGACAAAGATGCACTTGACAGCTCGGTACTCCTTGAAATTTCTCATAATAGTCTGCATTGGAATATTCCATTCTTGAAGCTTAGGTATACGTTCATTTGCTAATATGATGGCTTGTTCAGTAACGATTTTAAGTGGATTTGCTTGGACTATGTTATGTATGAATAATCTTTTATATTTCATAAGTGTATCTTGGTCTATCACCCCCAACTAGTGCGCTTCTATGCCTTAAGGGTAAGGGTGCACGTGGATCAGATTGGATCAGATTTTAGCTTAATCCGTGTCTAATCCAATCTTAAAGGATTTTTATTTTTCGAATTCAATCCAATCCGTCAAATGCTTCAATCCAATCCGATCCAATCCATCGGAGTATGGATTGGATCAGATTGGATTAGATTTTTACACTTACATTTTCCTGCTCAATAATCTACTCTCTCGTGTTTGTATTTTATAGCCCACTAGCCCTCGACATTTGAATACTTTAAAACTGAGAAGATGAATAGATGTTAAAAAAGGGAAAGACCTAATCAAATGAAAATTGAAGGATTCCAATAATCCATTATAAAAATTTGATAACCACACAATCAAACTAAATGATTATATTGAATTTGAAATTTAAGTTTCTTCTTATAAATGATGTATTTGTTTATTTTTTTATTATTAAATTTCAACAAATGTTCCAAATAAGAATAATACAAGTTACTAAATAAGAATACATAAAGGACTTAGATAAATAGAAAACGTGATATCTATAGTCGTATATTGATGAAGCCCATGATTAACCCAACCACTTTTAAGAACACCCTTTAATGCTCTATAATATATCATTAACAAACAATAATTAAATAACATTCGTACTCGATTGATTATCCAAGACAAAACTAATTTAAATATAGCCTATCATTTAAATTAGACTTAAAATAGAATTTATTTGTAAGATTATATTATACTAAAAATATACATATTTAATGAAAAATATGAACCAAAATCGTATATCAATTATCAAAATGAAAGGAATTGAAGTAATGCTTATTTCTTCTTTATATGGATTTGGTACATTTGTTCATGTAATTGATCTAGTTTTATCCCTACAATAAGGTTTCAAGCTAGAGCAAGTAAACGATAAGAAGCAAAGGGGTCAAGAATAACTATCAAATGTACTAGACAACTATCTTAAAAATATATTTCTTTTAATGAAGATTAGAAAAATGGTAGCATACTTAGGACAAATGGTGATGCATAGGAGAGGGATGGTGATGTATGAGACGAGTGACGACATTACTAGGGAGGGGACGGTGGGTTGTACTAAGGGGAATAACATTGTGTAGAATGCAGCCGAAATGGACTGAGAAAGAACTAAGAAGAATATTAGCAGTCAAGAGCGAAATTATAGGGTGGGGCTAGGAGAAGAATAACTGAATAGGGTTTACATTTTTATAGGTAATAACCATACTTTATAACTTGAAGAATTAACATTTGACTTTTCAAGAGAGAAAAAAGGGTGGTAGCAAGATTACTTGTTTCTAAGATTAATATGAGGAAAAAATGAGATGAATGGCATTAATTATGATCATAGAGGAATTGGAAATGGGTGCACATATATATTATATGTATGCATGTAAGGTTGTTTGTATGTACATGTGTGTATATATGTATGTGTGCATTAATGGATTATTTGATCGGATCAGATTTAGTAAAAGATCCGATCCAACCCAAACTTGAACGACTTTGAAAAATTCCAATCCGATCCCCGATCCATTTGACTGATAAAAGCAAATCAAACCAATCCAATCCAATAGCATCGGGTTGGATCGGATTACGGATTTTATCCGATCAATGTGCACCTCTACTTGAGGGCTCCTGAAACCCCCCTCTTTCACTAGCTTTTTCTCGATTTATCCTTTCTCACTTATCCCCTTCTTTGACCTGGAGCTGCTTTCTTGGGAAAGAATGTTGACAGAGATGTCTTTTGATTCTGAAATCCTAAACACGTCAATATGGTACCTTTGATCAAGACCAAGCACCGAACTTTCAAATAGAATTCAAAACACTATCGTGACGGTGTGATTGAACAAAGTTCATATAAAACAATTCTAAGATTCGATTGGAAGGGAGCTGTGATCCCGCATTGTCCAACCGCAACGACTTTGATCCTCGTCTCTGGGTTCTGGAGAGATACATTAGTTAACAAGACTGACATGGAAACCAAATGAATCGACACATTGGAGAGGTAGGTGCCCAGGGGGTCTTCGAAAGAATCTCATTTGCCTAAATATATGCAGATTTTGTGAACTACTATTTATATTATGGCATATATATATATATATATATGCATCACCATGCCACATGAGCACAAGAAATACTCCATTTTGACATGATTAATAAGGCTCTTTTCTTTTTCATCCCTAAAAAGAGGGGGCTGTCAGAAATTAAGGGCTTCTGTCTGATAGCCATTTCAAATGCGATTTATCTGATTGTGGCCAAGGTGTTAGCGAATCATCTGAGCCTCAACCTTGAGGATTGTTAGAGTTATTGTATTTTCTATTTTATTTAAATCATGTAACCTGTGGGGACTTATATATAATTGTCCCCTTTTGTTCTGTAGGGGTTTCGCTCTATAGGAAAAACCCTATACCCTTGGAATAAGACAACTCATTCTCTTCTCAACATGGTATTTGAGCAACGGTCCTAAACTGGAGTTCTGACCTAAATCCTGTTGCCACATCCTAGCCTTTCCTCTATCGTTGAGCACCTACGCGAGCCTCCTCTCTCTCCTAGGGCCCCGTGCAAGGCCCTTCAACCTCTTTGAGGTGCTGCTGCAAGCATCACCCATCTTCCTAAGTGCCACTAGCAACCTTTTTGCACCGTCGCAGGTGTCACTTGCACTCCTGGGTGCTGCCAGCGACCTCTCACCGATGTTGCTCACCTCCTAAGTGCCGTTAGCACCCCCTGCACCCCTCTAGAGTGCCGCTAGCAATTGTAGCACCCGCCACGAGCATAGAAGGCCATATCGATATCGATATCGTATCGGTCTGTCCGGAAAAGGATATATCGGGATGTATCGCCGATATATCGACGATATCCGTGGAAATATCGAAAATGGCTAAAAAATGGCATTTTCCTTTTTTTTCCAGAAATTAAGATCATCTAAGATATTAAAACAACAAATAACCTATAAATACACACTTATATCACATATATCGATCATTTATACCCCATATATCGCACACGCCAATCATTTCGAACATATCGATGTTAATGTTGATTCATGATTTATAGATATTAGAAATGGAGATCATCCAAGTTCTTAGAATACTAAATAACTTACAAATATACTCTTAGATCACACATATCGATCATCTATGACTTATATCGCACATTTCGGTTATATCGAATATATCGCTGGTACTGTTAATTGTTGGCCTATAGATATTGGAAACGGAGTTCGTCGAAGTTCTTAGAACACTAAATAACTTACAAATATACTCTTAGATCACATATATCGATCATATATGACCCTTATATCGTATATATCCGTCATATCATTGTTACTGTCGATTGCTAACTTGTATATATTGGAAATAAAGTCCATCCAAGTTCTTATAACGCTAAATAACTTACAAATATACACTTATATCACACATATTGATAATTTATGATAGTTATTTCAAATATCTGTCATATTGAGCATAATGTTGATTGTTAACTTGTAGATATTGGAAATGGAGCTCATCCATGACGTATGTTGCATAACATATTATGTATAAACAATATGTTTGAGCTACTTTATGGAACCAAACAAATAAAGAGTGTTAGAGCAAAATACTTCGTTGTTATTCTAATGAGCCCTAGGGTCTCTTATATAGAGAAAACCCTTGGGTAAATTACATAGATGTACAGGTGGTAAATAGAAATTACGTAACGGTACATCATGACATAACATAAACCCCTACACTCCCCCTCAAGATGGAGCATAGATATCGATCATGCTCAGCTTGGAAGAACATCTCTGGAAAGGCCCTCTGAGCAAAGGTTTGGTGAATATATCAGCAGTCTGGTCCTCTGAACTAACATGCGAAATGGAAATCAACCCCTTCTGGATCATGTCTCTACTGTAGTGACAATCTACCTCGATATGCTTTGTTCTTTTGTGAAAAGCTGGATTTTATTGGCAATGAACAATGCTGCTTGGTTGTCACACTGAAGCTGCATAAGTAAAGGGACATTCACATTCAAATCCTCCAAGACTGCTCGAACTCACATCATTTCTGTGCTTGCTTGCGGCATGGCTCTATATTCAGATTCAACACTGGATCTTGCCACAACAGTTTGTTTCTTGCTTTTCCAAGAAACCAGAGAGCTTCCTATAAAGACAAATCCAGAAGTAGACTTACGATCCTTTGGGCACCCTGCATAGTCTGCATTTGCACAAGCAGAAACAGACAAGTCCGTGTTTCTTTTAAATAGCAAACCTGAGCCTGGAGAAGACTTTAGGTATCTCAGTATCATATACAAGGCTTCCATATGGACTTGCCTAGGCTGCTCCATAAATTGACTCACTCGGTTTACTGCAAAAGCAATATCGGGTCGAGTTATTGTGATGTACATAAGCTTTCCCACCATCTCTCTGTATCTCCTTTTGTCCACCTCTTCAGTATCATTGTCATACAGTTTCATACTTGGGTCCATAGGAGTGCTTGATGGTCTACATCCAACCATTCCTGTTTCAACTAGCAAGTCTGTAACATATTTTCTTTGTGTCATCACCATACCTTTTGCATTTCTTGCAAATTCCATCCCAGAAAGTATCGTATGGTACCTAGATCCTTCGTAACAAACTGATTGCCCAAGAGTGATTTAGTCATCTCGACTCCCTGAGCATCATTTCCTGTAACCAGAATATCATCAACATATACCATGACGACAACTGTACCTCGGGGAGTCTTCTGGATAAACAACGAGTGGTCTGCATTTGACCTTTTGAACCCATGTCGTTCAATCAGCTGGGAAAGCTTCTGGAACCATGCCCTTGGACTTTGTTTAAGGCCGTAAATTGCCTTATGAAGTCTACACACCATGTGAGTCTCCCCCTCAGTAGTAAAACCAGGTCGCTGCTGCATGTAGACTTCCTCCTGTAGATCACCATACAAGAATGCATTCTTGACATCAAGTTGGAAAATGGGCCAGTCACGTACGACAGCAACAGACAGGAGAATACGAAGCGTCGAGTGTCGATCCACTGGTGAAAATGTGTCCAAATAGTCGACCCCATAGGTTTGGGTGAAGCCCCGTGCAACCAGTCTTGCCTTGTACCTATCTAGACGGTCATCTGCATGATATTTAACTGTGAACACCCATTTGCTACTAACCACAGAAGCACCAGGTGGTAGAGGAACAAGTGACCAAGTCCCTCGAGACTGTAAAGCATGCATCTCTTCCTCCATAGCTAACCGCCAGCAATCAAACTTCATGGCCTCTTGATAGGTCCGTGGGATCTCAATCGAAGATACAACCGCAGCAAACTTATGGAAATCACCAGTAAGACGGTGAAAAGACACCTGAGACGCAAGAGGGTAGGACATACATTTCCTCTTCTGCTTCCTAAGTGCAATAGGAAGATCAATATCATCATCCACTGTACAGACTGGCGGATCCACCTCCTGTAGCAAAGATTCCTACACTGGTACATTATCTAACCCATCATTAGTAACAGCATCGGAGCATACCTGAGGCGTGATGGATGATTAACGTGTAGCTTGAGCAGGCCCCAACCGTCGTGTGTAGAACTTAGGGAACGGTGGAATGGGGTGATATGGAGGTGGTAGTGGTGGTGGTGGTGGTGTAGTGGACTCAGGTTGACCTAGACTTGGAGGTAGAGGAACATAGACATTATCATCCGGAGGTGTGGATGAAACCAACCTGTCACCTGCTGGGGAGAAGTACATAACTGGCTCAAAAAATGTGACGTCAGCACTAACATAATACTTGGCGTTAATAGGATCATAGCAGCGGTAGCCCTTTTGTGTTCGTGAGTAACTGACAAAAACACACTTAACAGCTCGGTGAACAAAAGCGACTGTTCCAAAGACACGAGGAGTAAGTGAAAACAAGTCCTTATCGGGGAAGAGAACAGAAATTGGAGCTTTCTCCTCAATAACGGAAGAAGGCATACGATTAACCAGATAGCATGCTGTGAGTATAGCATCTCCCCAAAAAGCCAATGACGCACAACTTTGAATGAGTAATGTTCGAGCAATATCAAGAAAATGACGATGTTTCCTCTCCGCGACACCATTCTGTTGTGATGTGTAAGCACAAGAAGTTTAGTGAATGATGCCCTTAGAGGAAAGAAATCGAGAAAGAGAACGAGTGCAGAATTCCAATGCATTATCCGTGCGCACATATTTAACAGTAGAAGAAAAAACATTCTGCACTTCATTGATAAGATTCTTGATAACACCTCCAGCTTCAGATTTATTCTTAAGAAGAAAAGTCCAAAAAACACGGGAAAAATCATCAACCACAACGAGATAAAACCTGTGTCCCTGATGATCTGGGACACGACTCGGACCCCAAATGTCTATATGAAACAACTCAAATGGGGAGCTACTGCTCCGACTCGGACAACTAGGGAAGCTAGAACGATGATGCTTCCCTAACTGATAAGCTTTACAACGAAATGATGAATTTGGAGAGATCTGAGGCAGGAGGTGACGCATCTTCTGGAGCGGCAGGTGACCAAAGCGAAGATGCCATGTGTACGGAGAAACGGATCCCTGAGAGTGAATAGAGACGCCAGTATAGGAATTCCGGACCAGAAGATATAGGCCATTATGCTCAGAACCACAACCAATCACCCTGCCCGTTAGTATGTCCTGAAAAATGACAGAGGATGGGTCAAATATAGCACGACAGTGTAAATCTTTTGTAATATGACTAATTTATAAAAGATTCATGGAAAACTTAGGTGCATGCAAGACATTCTGCAAGTGCATGGAGGGTGATAAGGAGGTCTCCCTCTGTCCCACAATAGGGGAATGAGTTCCATCAGCTAAGTCTTCTGTAGACTTCCTCCATAGGAGGAATAGTGGCATCAGCGAGGATCTGAGAGCGGGCAGCTTCGTACTCTGGATCGAGGGTAGCAAGTAATACCCCCACCATAGTAGCATTGCGAAAGGTCTTCTGCTGCTCGGGGGTTGCTATGAGCGGGATGGTGCTGTATAATATCTCGAACATCCCTCGGAGGGACGTGTACAGAGAGTGAAGTGGTCGGCCATTTTGCTTCATCGTGAAAATATCATGCTACGACTGCAGCATCTTAGTCTCGTTCCGAACATGAGAATATGTAGTAGCCAGAATATCCCACATTGCCTTGGCGGTGGGCTGATGGAGGACGTCATTGGCAATCTCCATCGAAAGCGTCCCTGATAGCCAGACCTTAGCGTACGCATCATCAGCCTCCCAGGAGGCATATATCCCCGTCTTCTCTGCCGGCTCATCTTTGGTAAAAATGTGTTTCTTACCACATGACTTCATGAGGCTCAGGAATTGCATCGCATAGAGCTCATAGTTTGTCCCGTCCATTTTGACTATTGGCGCCGAACCTTTAAAGGCACCTATGGAGGGCATATCTACCTTTTGTTCTGACATTTTGCCGGAGAAGAAGACCTAGGGATGAGATACAAATGAACGGTGTCTACAAAGATCGGAGTGGAGTCAAGTGCATATGTAGACTTTATGCACTTGAATCCATGGAGGAGGTGCCGAGGCCCGACTGAAGAGGAGGGCGGCGACTGGAGAGGCAACGGGCAGGTCGGAGAGGCGGCGGTGGGAGAAGGTGGCGGTGGGTGAAGGGGGCGGCGGGCTGGAGAGGTGGCGGCGGGAGAAGGTGGCGGCGGGAGGAGAAGGTGGTGGCAGGAGGTGGTGGCGGCGGGAGAAGAAGAGGGGGGGGGGGCGGCGGTGGAAAACCCTAGGTTAGGGTTTTGGCTCTGATACCATGTTAGAGCAAAATACTTCGTTGTTATTCTAATGAGCCCTAGGGTCTCTTATATAGAGAGAACATCCTTGGGTAAATTACATAGATGTATAGGAGGTAAATAGAAATTACGTAACGATACATCATGTCATAACATAAACCTCTACAAAGAGCATAGTAGCATTTTTTAAAAGAGACATAATTCAAAATAATATTTTCGAAAGGGGGAAGAAGATAAGTAAAAATTGATTGGACCCCCAAGTTGAAGAACCATTGTATGCACCCCCTGTCGCACTATACCCTACCTGAAATAAAATATATAAAACAAAATGTGTTTTAATAATAGGAGTAGCAAAATAAGTAGTGAAATCAAGCTTACAAGGGTATTATTCATCAATATATAGATATCGGCGAAAATTCGACGATATTGGTCGATATCCGAGATTTTTTTGTATTGAATATATGCCAATATGGCGATATATCACCGATATCTTGGTAAATGGATATGCACCATGATATCGATATCCCATTCCTCTTGATACCGATATATAGGCGATATATCGCCGATATATAGCGATATGACCTTCTATGATCACGGGTGCCACCAACACTGCATCACCCCCTCCAGGGTGCCGCCAAGCCATTGCTGCACACACCCATGGGTATCACCAGCTTTGCAACACCCATTTTAGGGTGCCACGAGCACTACAACACCCCTCTATAGGTGCATTGATGTGTTCTAAAAGTAGAGAAGAATTGTTGGTAGTGAGAAGAGAAGAAATTAGGGTAAGGGAATAGGGAGGAGCACGTCAAGCTGCATGGAAAGGGAGAAGATACGGGAGGAAAACTGGATTAGAGGATCTGAGAGGAGAAAGAAATTGAAAGGGGAAAGAAATGTAAAGCCAATGGCTAATCAACCTTACTTCATTTCATATTTCTATTACAAATGTGTAGGTTGCTTTGTATAGGGATTTAACCCATTAAAAGATGTAACCTTTCATCTAAAAGACACATCCAAATTCAAAAGACACATCCAAATGTTGTGAAACTTGATTTTTACAAAATTCAAAAATTATAGTAAATTTGCAAAAAATATAAATAGCTTAAAGTGCATCAATTCTCCTTCACTTTGAAAAACTCATCTCCTAATGAGTTGCTTGGTCATCGAGTTTGACTGAGAAGAAATACATCTGAATCTGTTGGACAATGCACCCAATTTAAGTCACTTTCTCTTTCTTTCAGCATTACGTTTGTAATTATTTCCCATTGGTGGCGTCTCCACAATTTCCCACTGCACCATCGTGCGCTGCTCAATCGATTGCAATAACGACATCGGGTTGGTCTGTTGCAGCTGTATTGTCGATGGGAAGAGTTGTCGGTGATAGCGCCCTCGTTGGAGGGCCAGATAGGGCTTAACACCATCCTTTGCAGGGCCGCATGCATGAGAGGTGTTGGTGGATCGACAAAGTGCTACTGATGTCGCCATCAGAGATCGCAAAGCAACCAACGTTGGCAATGGTAGTAGTGATGGTGAGTCTGGTGTCGTAACGGAACCTATCTTCGATGAAGATCCTACTAATTAAGACTTTGTTCTTGACTTATTTGCATAAGATGTGTGCAAATGACCACTGCTTACTTAGCATTGTCTTCCTTGTAGAAACCCAACCCATTAATCATTAGTCGCATGGATATGATATAATCATTAATATATGTTTTCTCGATCGAGAATCGATGGGTTATTGCTTCGATTGGGCTTATTAAGGCCTTTATGTTTGCTTTCATTACTATAAGATCGAGCCTATTCTTGGACTACCATTTGTTGATTAGTGCATCTAATGATGTGGATTGACGAGCTTGTACTTCAAATTCGAGAAGGCATGGCTGCTTGAGCTGGATTTTCATAGATTGGTGAATGAAAAATAGAAGAGCATCTCAACTTTTGTTTTGTTATGGTCATTTATTAGCTACATTGAAGTCTTTGTGGCTCTACATGATCGAGTACATTAGCTCTTTGAAGAAATGTGGAAGGCAACTTTTGATACTTGAAATAGGATGGCTCATTAGGTTGTGATGGATTTGTGGTGTCTTTGACGAAGAATTTTGGAATCTTGTACCTACTTAATGGTCTAGTGGCAGTACAATGTGTCTATCACACAAAAGACCATGGTTCAAATCCCACTCTTGCAGGGGTTGCGGTAGGTAGTCGACAACCAGCGTAAAAAATACTCGAATCTTTCAACATGGATTTGAGTAAGAATCCATGTAACCGACCCTACTTATTGTGGGAGAAGGCTTTATACAGTTACACCTGGCTTGGAGATAACTACCAGGTCATCACTTGGATGGCCAACAACATTGAATCACATATTGCAACGAACCTACTTTACAAGGACATGATCTAGGAGATGTGGGGCGATCTGGAGCCGACCTACTCCTAGAAGACAACTAAGTCACGTCTCGCGGACATCTACATGCAGATCTGATCTGCATCTGAAGGTGACTCTACCCTCATTGAGTCATGGCCTTAAATTTCGGTCAATTTCGGCTTCGGTCGAGTACCGATATCGAAAGCAGTATGTATATCTGTTTCCAGGATTTCTACACATGTCGATCGAAATTCGATCGAAATTCAGTCCATTTCGACATCTTTCGGCTGAAATGACTGAAAGTTGGAATATCTTCACATGCAAGCATCGACTTTCGGCCAAAATTTGTTCTTGTCAGCCGCTTTTTGTCGAAATGGTCAAAAAAAGTGGTGAAATGACAAAAGAAAAATATGAAATGATTAAAGAAAAATATGAAATGACTAAAGTTAGCTAGATTCTTTGAAATTTGGACTCACTAGGACACATAGCTAATATTTTACACCTATAAGAAGATATTTTGGATTTCATCCATATTATATTGGTTGTAGGCTCTTGATAAAGATTCCTTGGAGGCCTATAAATGGTGGCATCCATTGCACCATTTCACCACACACACAACTCAAAGAGTTCTCACAACTCACAAGCCTCCTTGCTCTCTTGCTCTCTCCTTGACGACAAGTCTTGCTGTGTTTGTGACTGTCTATAAGTACTTTCATTATAATTTTGTTGCTATCCAGGATTAATTCTCAATTTCTCACTGCTCTAAATATGTAATGAATGCCTGCTACACCATTTTAAAAAATTAGAGGAGATTTTCGATGATTAAATCAAGATCTAAATATACATCATTTTCTTTTCGACAAACGCCACCACTATTATCAGAGAATGCATGCCAAGGTGAACAACCATATTCCGTACTGATAGGGTATGGTGGCACGGGGGGACATCGAACCGTTCTACATATGTGCTCAGCAGAACATACGGTTAAGAATCAAATCATACGATCCATATCAACACTTTGGATACCTTTAATGACAACTATAGCCGATGACTTCCTTTTTGATAAATATTTTAGTGATAATTATAGTAAATAATTTCTTTTGATTGGGCATAAATTTAGTAGATTGGTTTATGGATTTTACATATCCATTTTTTCATGTTCTTATCTTCATAATATCATCATATATTACATTGTTAATTTGTTAATGCTCAAGAGGTGAAGATAATGGCTTCTGACTCTGGTTCCGACTCTCAATCTGGGTCTGGGCAACATACAATGGTTGGTGGAGAGATTGGATGGAAGTATGCTACTGCTCCCAATGCAAATTTTATGGGAAGATAATTGGAGGAGGAATCACAAGACTGAAACAACATCTCGTTGGCGGCTACGTGAATGTAGCTAAATGCCCTACATGTCCAAAAAAGATCAGAGCTGAAGTGAAGGCTTACTTGGAAGGGAAGAGTGAGAAGAAGAAAGAAAAGGGGCGAAGAGATGAAGAGTTTAATGAATTCATGTTCCATATAGAGTTCACTGTCTTGTCTGATTCCGATGATGACGATATCCAATATCCACAAACATAGACTGAGAGAAATGCATATAAGGCAGCATTACGCGACTCTATGAGGACGATATCCAATATCCACAAGATATTCAAACAGAGAATGAGAGAAATGCATATAAGGCCGCATTACGCGACTCTATGAGGAGTGAGCATGAGAGACGGGAACTCTGTGGTCGTGGTGGCCTTGGACGTGTCGGTGGCGGTTCAAGGTTCCCGATAAATATGGGATCGAGAAGCGGCAATGGAAGTGGAAGTGGTGCAACTATGGTGCCACCAAAGAAGAAACAAAAGAGGATAGAAGCATTTCTGAGGAGTAGTTCCGGTCACTATGTTCTGAGCAAAGATCCAAAGCAAAAGACATTAAAGGGCATGTTGGGTAATATGAAGGAGCGGGTAGGAGGGGCTGTTACAAAGTTGTTTGTTGGAGAGGGTATTCTGACAAACGTGGCAAATGGACCCTTCTTGCAGCACGCAATCGATGAGATTGATGCAGCAGGAGGAGGCGTGGCAGCTCCTACTGCGTACGAGATAATGAACAAGTATCTCCCCATGGAGAAAGAGGAGATTGGGGAGTATATTGCCGAATTGAAGAAGAAGTGGCCGTAGTATGGTGTGACCCTCATGTGTGATGGTTGGACAAGCTATACGAGAAAGCAAATCGTCAACTTTCTCGTATATTGTGATGGAAAAACGGTATTTATAAGGTCTGTAGATGCATCTGAGCATGTCAAGAGTCATAAGTACATACTCAAACTCTTGAAAGATGTCATAGAAGAGGCCGATCATGAGAACATTGTTCAAATTGTGACCGACAATGGGAGTAATTTCAAGAAGGCTTGTGAGATGATCATGTCTTCCAACAGGTATGACATCTTCTGGACACCTTGTGCTGCACATTGCATATACCTGATCCTTAAAGATTTTGAAAAGATGAAAACCCTCATGAATGTTGTTGATAATGCACGATCAATCACGACATTCATCTATAACCATTCAAAAGTCCTAGCGTTGATGCGAAGGATGTGTGGTGGTGGCATCGTAAGGCCTGGAATTACAAGACTTGCAACCAATTTTATAGCATTGCAAAGCATGCGACAACACAAAGTTGGTTTAAAGAAAATGTGTTGTTCAGGGGAATGGTTCGAGATTCTCGAGGTTCGCACTGATCAAGGTAGAAGGGCAGAAACCTTGATCAATAACGTCAATTTTTGGGATGACATTGCTAAGGCGATAAAAATTATGGAGCCGGTTGTGTCAGTCTTGAGAATAGTGGATGGTGACAAGAAACCAACCATGGGTGTGATATATGAAGCTATGCGAGTGATGAAGGAGAAAGTGAAAAAACATGTAGGAAAAGGTTATAAGGTGTGGTTGGGCATCATCGACGAACGTTGGTCGAAAATGTTGTCACATCCTTTTCACCAAGTTGGTATGCATTTTGTACATTACGCTCTTTAAGTTAAAATTTTATCTTTATCCAGTCACCCTTAAGTACTTTTTTGTCTATTTTCAGCGTATTATCTTAATCCGAAATACCACTACGAGCACAACCTTGGCACTCATCCCGACCTCTTATCAACCCTTCAAGTTATGGTGGAGAAATGAGTGAAGTCAAGAGATGTCCAAACACATTGTATGAATGAGGTATACAATATCATATCTTCCTAATATCTGATGTCTTCTCTTCTTAAATTTATTTGAACATGGTATTTTCTACCTTGTAGATAAAATATTTTAGGGAGGCCGTGGGTTCTTTTGGAAGAATGACCGCGATCAACGGTCGTAATAATACTCTTCCAGGTGTGTATTAATGTATGATCTTGAAGTATTAAGTAGTTATGCAATTTTGCCTTTATCTTATATGGTAGTAATATATGAATATTACTTACCTAGCATGACTAAAATAATTTGTACCTTGTAGGTGAATGGTGGATGCTGTATGGATTAGATGCACCTGATTTGCGACAAGTGGCTGTTAAGGTATTGTCGCAGACTGCATCAGCTGGAGGATGCCAGAGAAATTGGAGCACCTTTAACCTCATCCACTCTAAAAGGCGAAATTCCTTAGGAGTACAAAAACTATATGATCTTGTCTATATCCACTACAACCTCAGGTTGAAAATGAAGCATGTAAGGGAAGGACACGACAAGCAAGAATACACAGATCCCATCGACCTTGCATATATATATATTCACGATTAAAGATGATGACGATGAGGAAAACGTCTTACAGAAGTGGATGGATGATAATGGCGCTCCCATACTCGATGAGAGAGGAGGGAGATCAAATACACATATTGCCTCGCAAATGGAGGCAAATGTTGAAGATTATATGGCTAGATCGGGGAGACATCCAGACCCAGCTGGCGGGTTGGAAAGTGATTCTGATGACTCCTCCTCCAGGTCTAAATCAAAATCCAAATCAGGTAGTAGTGGAGGTGTTGTTGCAGCAGACGATTACATGCAAGATGAAGGGGGACATCTGGTGGGGGTGCTACTGGATCTGGATTTGAAGGAGTACATGCTAGACTTCCTGGACAAGAATACATGGGATACCGTACAAACATACATGGTCAATATATTCGAAGTCTTAATCGAGACCCAGTTGCAGAGCAAATGGATCACTGTCCATACCTCTCGTACCCGCAATCCCATCCTCGGGGACAAGTCCAAGATGACACTATTATGGAAGATCTCATATCTTTGGTGGGATCATTGAGTATGGATGTTGGAAATTCGATATTTGCTGGCGGGGCAACTTCAAGCCCCTTCAGTGGATATGGATCTCAAGGGAAAAATGATTCATATGATGTTTTCCCTCCCGGATATGGGCCATATGGCTATAGTAGTGGTACTTATGGGGTATTTTCGGGAAATCAACAACAATATGCAAATACCTCTTCCCAATCCCAGATTGGTGCTGGATCAAGATATGGTATGTTTTCAGATTATTACCCTGCAGTACCTCCATCTCAACCCCTTTAGATGGCTTCTCCTCCTGTGGCTCCTGCTCCATCTTTTTCATCTCGAGGTTCTCACGTTGCATCCTCCTTGCGTCAACCTCTGCGTGATTCTGCAGCTTCTGCCTCTTCGGGTGACAAGTATCCTAGGATTGGCTTCCTTGCACACACGACTGAGCATGAATACGAGGAGTATTTAATGGACTACAAAACCATGTACTCCTATATGACATGGGAGGATTACGTGGAATATAGGGACTCCATCAGGTAACGTTATGGAGGAAGGAATTATACAGGGTACATGGATCCACCTAGGAATTCTTGGTTTGGATGATTGAATGTCATTCCTAGTCTCTGTCTCCCAAATAAAGAAATGTGGTACTAGACTACTACTAGTACTAAGGTATTGCATCTGTGTACGCGCATTATGTGATTGGAATTTCATGTGTCATGTTACGTAATGTTGTGGTTGTGAACTTGTATAATTATAATATGAATATATGATATTTCATTGTGAAAGGCATCTATGCATATAAAACCATTGCTTTTCTTTACTTCTTTCTGGGCTTGAAGGAAAATTTCAATGTCAAAACTCAAAATTAATATTATTATATGTACCAAAATTTGATTCCAGCCAGTCACCGATATGGTGACCGAAATCGATATTTCTGGCCTTGATCATGAAAACATCTTATTATTATAGTAAAAACTTGTATTTCTATCTCAATTAATGCTTGACCAACATCAGAAATCTTAATTTTATAAAAATTGAGATTTCAAGTCATTTCAAGAATTTCCGGCCATTTCTCTGAAATTCGAGCCAATCTTCGAGATGGTGATCGAAACCGATATTTAAGGTCTTGATCATGAAAACAACTTATTATTATAGTAAAAACTTGTATTTCTATCTCATTTAATGATTGCCAACATCAGAAATCTTAATTTTGTAAAAAAATTGAGATTTCAAGTCATTTCCAGAATTTCTGGCCATTTCACCGAAATTCCACCGAAAATCCTTTTCCGGGATTACCGAAACGATACCGAAATCCGACATTTGAGGCCTTGCATTGAGTACTCCATGAATCTCACTAGCATGTAAGAGGAGCTTGCGATCTTTTTGTTGGACATGCGAGCCCTCGGCGAGCCATTATGCAATAAATATTATTGCACATATCATTCCCTGATCTGAAATGAAGAATAAATAATTTGCATAAAAGGTCCCTCTGTACAATTAGGGTTATGTACCATGGCCATCTTGATGATCATACAGCTGTTGATTCATTAAATGAATCGTAGAGGCTGGTGTTTGGATGCATATCTAAGGAGTTAAATAGAGGACTCATCAAGCACTGTCAAATGATTATTAAGAGATGATATCCAGCATGAGTAGGAGATGACAATCCTTTCTCACATAGACTGATATCTGACCGGCCTCTTGATGCAGGTCCTCTACACGGGAATAGTGATTCGGGGGTGTCAGATTAGTTAGATCAATGGGTTGACTTAACGAGATCGAGATAACCTAAGTCCTATGTTGAATACTGTCACAGCATAGGCACACATCCTCTGACCGGAGATAGAAGTATTACTATATGCCTGAGTATGTACATTTAGCAGACCGATAGGTTGATGGCCTAACCAAGGTCTATACACTGGCGAGCTGGCGTGCATATAGGGACATATGAGTAATACGATCTCTCAAAGGGATCATAAAGGTTCACTTATGAACCGGAAGACATGAGCTCACTCATGAGGTATTGGGACCGATCAAATGTCAAGAATTCGAGTCCAAATGTCGAGAAATGATAGCTAATTTCAAGACCCTATGTACCGCCAAACCAAAGTTGTCCACTACCGAAGCTGTTATCCTGACTTGTGATGAAGAAAAACTCGTCGACAACGACGAACTGCTCGCAGTCCAGGCCGCTTCAGATCAGCCACCTTCGACGATAGCGCCTCCGACCACGGTTTCATCCCCGCTGCAGCCCGGCCTCGACCTCACCGCACCCATGGTGACCCCTCCAACTCCTCCGTCGCTGCCATCCCCTACTGCTGCAACCCCCACACACCCAGCCCCCATTCCCGAAGCCCTTGCCCCTGCAGCCCAGACCCCTGTACCCGCTGCCACCCCCTCATCCCCAACACTCCTAGCCCCATCCACATCGCCGCCTCTTCCCACAGACCCGCAACCCCCTTGCGCGCCATACATGACGCCACCGCCTTCCCCTCCCCCGCCACCCTCCCTCGCCCTCGCCCCATCACAAACCCTCCTCGCAACTGCCCCTCCCCGCATACACCCCTCCTCGCCGCCGTCTCCCTCATCTATAACCCCTTCTCCCTCGTCGTCCTCCTGTCGCTCTTCGCTGCCTGGTGCTTCCTCTATCTCTTCCGCAACCACGACCAGCCCCTCATCCTTCTCGGACGCCAGTTCTCCTATTGCGAGGCCTTCCTCCGCCCATCAACACCACTGCCTTCCGCTCCTTTCTCTCCCGCGCCGTCAACTCCGCCCGCCGTTCCCTCTCCAACGACCGTCCCTGGCATGAGCTCCTCGATCGCTCCGCCTTCTCCCGCCCGGACCCCTCTTCGACGCCGCCTTCCGCCTCCGCAAGAACCTCTCCTACTTCCGCGTCAACTACCTCGCCGTCTTCGCCACCGATCCTTGCGTCGCACACGTCGCCCCCGATTCCATCTTCAGTACGGCCGCCGCTAGCTTAAGAAGAGAGGAACCCTAACAGGGGGCTCCCTCTGCACGGTAGTCGAATCCCATAAAAAGTGGGATTGGGAGTTAAGTGGGAAAAAAATACATGAAGGGTCCCTCATGCAGAGATTTTTATTCAAAGGAAAAATCCAAGGGCCCCTCTCACAAGATTTGTTTAATTGAAGGGGTACGAAAATTGCACCCAAACCCCCTGCTGCAGAAATATTTAAAGAGGAGTACTGAAAAGAGGAAATCTGGGAATCCTCCTTATCCAAATAGGACTAGGATCTTGGGTTCCCCCTATTTAAAGGCCCCATGGCTTCATTCGTTGGACACATCTCCTCCTCTACTCTCATTGTGCTATTGCTTTGCTATGGATTCTCCAAAGGCTATGTTGTTCATGCCTCATCAATTTTTCAATCACCGCAATGAGGAGACAAAGTTCATGAAGACGTCGCCATTTGCGCCAAACGTGTTCTTCCACCACGAAGGCCACGTCACCAACGCCCGCGTCGCGCGCGTGTGGATTCCGCCATTCGCTCCGCACCAATTCTTTCAGGGGATGACCGAGAACGCGGATTCGAAATTATCAACCTCCAAGCCTGCAGATCCAACAATTCGTCGGGAGACGAATTTTTAAAAGCGGAGGAGAGTTGATGCAGCGTGAGACAGAAATATAGGGCCACATATTTATTTAATTTTTATCAGTTAATTTTATTTACGTTTATTTGAGTCTTCGTATGTTTAATTAAATAAACGGGATCTCCTGTGATCTCAATTAGTTAGAGATTTGAATTTTAAAATTAGTCGGTTAATTGGTTAGAGTCAAATTAGGATAATTGGTTTCAATTTGAATTTAATTTCTATTTTTGTAATCTCATCCCTCCTATATAAAGAGATGATGGTACATTGTTTTAGTCAGTTCAATTGTTATAAAATTTGAGATTTATTCTCTATCTCCTTCTCTCTCTCTCTTTCTCCCACGCGATCTTCGCGGTCTTCTCCCCCAAAATCCCTCGTATTCCCGACGAATTCTCTTCTCAATCCCTCTATTTCTCTACCACCGAAAAACTCCGTTCAAAAATTTAATTTTCACCGTCGCTGAATCTTCGATTTGCATCAATTGTGGGAGGAACACGTCTCATCATTGCGCTCGCAAGTGCCATCTTCGTGGATTGGACTTTAGCCTGTTGTACCAAACATGGGCATGGGCATTTGAACTGGCATGTGTATCGTTTTCTTGCTGGATTGCATCCTAGATATCAAGTTGTGTGGTAGCAATTCCTGATGTTCAACACCCTGTCATCCACGAAGACCATGTTTGATCGTCTCCAAGAAATGGAGACATCTGCTGCACAACCTTCTACTTTACTTCTCGCGGAGAACTCTGCTCAACATAATCTAGGAGATGAGGCTGTCAGAGCTTCCGAGGAGGCCGAGGCTGTGACTTTGGTCGCGATCGTGGATGTAACCTAGGCTGTGGCCATGGACGAGATACTACTGTTCCTCAGTACCCATAATGCATTCACTATGGTTGCTAACATCCATCCGAACGATCTTGGCAAAAGTTTGGCAACCCTTATTATCTATCCAATAGTGCCTATTAGAACGCCTATGATGTTGTAGAAGCGTCTTCTGATCCAGATTCCAATGGACAAACGATCCAACTCAATGCTGCTGATTACTCCGGTTTGATGCAAATCCTCCATAACCATGAGCTTGCTCTTTCTACAAGTGAGAATACCATTGCTACTTTGGCTACCACTTCAGGTACTATTAACAACTCTGCCACTACTATTGCTCCTACTTGGATCATTAACTCTGAAGCCCCTACTCATCTGAAATGAGAAGGTAGTTTACTAACATTTTCTAAATGTTTTTCATTAGGAAGTTGATTCGACTCGCCAATGGGGCTTGATCGCCTGTTACTACTGTCAGAACTATGTAGTTCTATTCCAAGCTCCGACCGTCTGGAGTTCATTGTGCCCCCGTCTCTCAGCTTATTGTTTGTTTATAAGCTTTATAGTGTACTTAATTGCCATTTGATATTCGATAAGTTCTATTGCTATTTTCAAGACATTCAGATGAAGCATATTTTTGGTGGGGGGCATTATTATAAGAATGGCCTCTATTATTTTGACATATCTTCGGATTTAACTTTTGTTGCTGCTGCATCTATCTTCGACTATCAATTCCTTTGGCATCTACACCTTGGGCAACGTCTGCCTAGGCTCTATCCATGATGTTTCCTAAACTCTCTACTTTGAAGCCTTTTCGGTGCGAGGTGTGTGAGTTCAGAAAACATCATTGAGCTTCATTTCCAGTCCGTGTTGAGTCGCGTCGTACCACTCGTTTTGGATTAGTCCATTGTGATGTTTGGGGACCCTGTCCGTTCCGAACTTTGAGCACTCATTTATATTTTATTGTTTTTGTGGATGATTATAATGGATCATCTTGGGTTTATCTAATAAAGGAATGTTCAGAGATTAATAAGATTGTCAAGAATTTCTTTCATTATGTCAAAAATTCTTTCTCTACATGTGTACAAATTATTCAAATTGGCAATGATCTTGAATTTACCCAACTTGAGTTGACGTCTTTCTTTGCCTCCTAGTGGGGTGTTCATCAGACATCTTGTCCTTATACCTCTCAGCAAACCGAGGTAGTGGAAAGGAAACTCAAGCATCTTCTTGATATTGCTCGGTATTTCTTCACTTAGATGAATGTTCCCAAGTGCTATTGGGGGATACCATCCTTATCGCCATCCATCTCATAAACAAGGACCGATCTTTTGTCCTAAAGGGGGGGGGGGCACACCTTTCTCTCTACTATACCCCCATGAGTTTCCTTTTCCACTATTACTTAGGAATTTTGGGTGCATTGCGTTTGTTCATAACGTACATGTTGCTGACAAATTGTTACTTAGGGCCATCAAGTGCATTTTCTTGGATACTCTTGCACTCAGAAGGGCTATAGGTGATATGATCCTATTGGGCATCAATACTATATTTCATTAGATGCCACTTTCTTTGAGCAAACTAGCTTCTGTACACAGACTGTTGGTGACATCCCCTTGGATCTACCACATTCATCGATCATTTATAAATGCGAGCACACCATTGCACTTGCTTCTGTACTATTGCATGTTCCTTTTTTGTAGGACGATATACCTTCATCAAGTGCTCCCACCACTACTATCCTGGATGTGCATGAGGAGCTTCCTATAGCTCTCCGAAAACCAAAAAAAGGCAATCTACCTTTCATCCTATGTCACATTTTTTACTTCTACTGATGGTTTATCTAAATGTGACAAGCAATTTGCAAATGCTTTGATGGACACTTCTATTTCCAAAGATAATCATAGTGCACTGCAGGACGACAAGCCATGGATGAGGGGATGAACGCCTTTACCTCTCGGAACACGTGGGATCTTGTATCATGCCCCTCGGGAGTTCGTCCTGTGGCATGCAGATGGTTTTTCATGACCAAACAATCACTTGATGGGTCCATTGACATCTCCACTGAGCTTCAGCTTGCAGACGTATTCATGAAGGTAGCATCGAAGAAACATCTCTCATGGTTGATGTTGGGAGAAAAATAAGAGATGATTATTCCATAAAACCCTAGGCTCTATAATATAGGAGAGAGGCCTATGGGTAAATTACAAAAGATAGACATTAAGAAATAAACAATGAGAAACAACTACTCAGTATACACGGAATTATCTCCCCCTCAAGATGGAGTATAGATGTCAATCATGCTCAGCTTGGAAGAGCACTTCTGAAACGGTCCTCTGAGTAGTGCTTTGGTAAAGATATATGCCGTTTGCTCTCCTGTGCTGACATGGAAGGTGGAAATTAAACCTTTCTGAATCATGTCTCTAGTATAATGGCAATCTACTTCAATGTGCTTCGTCCTTTCATGGAATGCATAATTGTTTGTAATGAATAGGGCATCCTAATTATCACGTTATAACTTCATGGGCAGAGGTACATTTATATATAAGTCTGTTAGAACTTCTCGAACCCACATCATTTCTGTACTGGCTTGTGCCATAGCTCTAAATTCAGACTCTGCACTCGATCTAGCCACCACCGTTTGTTTCTTACTTTTCCAAGAAACAAGAGAACTTCCAACAAATATTGCATAGCCAAATGTAGACTTCCTATCCTTAGGACCCCCTGTATAGTCAGCGTCAGCACATGCAGAAACAGAAAGAGTCGCTCTTTTCCTGAATAATAGACATGCGCCTAGGGAAGACTTTAGATACTGAAGTATCATGTGTATAGCGTCCATATGTATCTCTCGAGGCTGCTCCATGAACTGACTCACCCGACTCACTGCAAATGCGATCCGGTCTCGTGATAGTAACATATAGCAGTTTTCCCACCATCTCTCCGAATCTTCTCTTGTCAACCTCTTATGTATCATCATCATATAGTTTCATACTAGGATCCACAGGCGTCGTAGATGGTCGACAACCAATCATGCCTGTCTGTAACATACTTCCTTTGGGTCATCACAAGAAATGTGCATTCGTAGTAGTTCTATCCCAAGGAAGTACCTTAGGGTGCCCAAATCCTTCGTAACAAACTGACGACCCATAAATTCTTTTCCCATTTTTTATTCCATGTGCATCATCCCCTGTAACAAGAATATCATCCACATAAATCATGATGACAACTGTACCTCTAGGTGTCTTCTGCACAAACAGAGAATGATCTGCATTTGATCTCTTGAACCCGTACTTTCCACCAAGTCCGAGAGCTTTGAAACCAAGCCGTTGGACTTTGCTTAAGCCCATATATTGCTTTATGAAGTCTACAAACATGCTGACACTCCCCCTCAACAACAAACCCCGGATGCTGCTGCATGTAGACTTCCTCCTGTAGATCTCCATACAAGAATGCATTTTTAACATCTAACTGAAACAAGGGCCAATCACTTACCACAACAACAAAAAGAAGGACCCGTAAGGTTGATGGCATGCAACGGGCGAGAATGTTTCGTATAATCCACACCGTAAGTCTGAGTAAATCCGCGAGCCACTAATCTTGCCTTGTAGTGATCAAGGCTCCAATCTGCATGGTATTTAACAGTAAACACCCACCTGCAACTAACAACATAGACTCCAGGAGGAGCATGCACCAAACTCCATGTACCACGTGATCGTAGGCCAACCATCTCTTCTTTCATAGCTAGACGTCAATGGCTATCCTTCAGGGCCTCACGGTAATTCCATGGAATAGCCACAACAGATAGAGCAACTGCAAATCTCTAGAAATTCCCTATCAGGCGATGAAAGGATACTTGAGACGCAAGGGGGTGAGAGGCACAAGTACGCTTTTGCATCCGTAATGCAATGGGCACATCAAAATCATCAGTAGCATCAATCAAGAGTGTAGTCTCCTGCAAGGACTCTTGCACAGATATATCTCCAGACCCATCATTAGAAATCATGTTATCAGAACAAACCTGAGGCGTGTTGGATGACGTGCGATATCCATGAGCAGAGCCAGATCAACGAGTATAGATTTTTGGTAGTGTTGGAACAATATGGGACTGGGTAGTAGGTGGTAGTGGTGGTGGTGGTGGTAGTGGTGTAGCGGGCACATGCTAAGGAGAGGACAAAGATGTAGGGGAGGTGGCATGTACACCTCACCATCAGACTCAGATGCCACCAACTTGTCTCCTGTAGGGGAGAAAAACATGACAGATGACAGACTCAAAATAGGCCACATCAACACTAATGTAATATTTCCTGTGCAAAGGATCATAATACCGATACCCCTTCTGGGTCCTGGAGTACCCAACACATATACATTTGACAGCCCTAGGAGAGATCTTATCAAGACCTGGAGTTAAATGGTGAATGAATGCAACATAACCAAAGATACACGGAGTAAGTGAGAATAATTCATTGTCAGGAAAAACAATGGAGAAAGGAGTTTTCTCACCCAAAATAGACGAAGGCATGCGATTCACCAGGTAACATGCCGTAAGGAGAGCATCACCCCAAAACGAATGTGGGGCTCTACTATGAATAAGAAGTGTCCGAGTGACATCAAGTAAATGGATGCTTTCGCTCCGCAACTCCATTTTGTTGAGAAGTGTAACGACATGTGGTTCGATGAATAATGCCACGAGAAGGAAAGAACTGAGAGTGCGTATACAAAATTCCAAAGCATTATTTGTTCTCACATATTTTTGACATGATGCCGATGAAGGAAGCCTAGGAATAGTAGGCCCGTGAAGATAATCATCTACACAGACATGTGGGGTATTGGTTGCAAGTGTAGACTAAGATTGCAACCAACCCTATCAACGAGATGGGAGACTTGCGTGGGAAACCTGGAGGATCACGTGAAAGCGTGCGTTCTGCACACGCAAGGGCATGCTGGGGCATGCGGGGGACAACGACGAGGGCACGCAGGGGCGTGCTGTGGCACGCAGGAGCGTGCGCGTAGTGCTGGAAAGGTGCGCGAGGGCCTACAACAGTCGACGCAGATTGCACGACGACTTGGGGTTGTGGGATGGGACTTGGCGTCACGTGCGAAGTCTTGGGGCTGCGCACAAGAACCTGGTGGGGCGAGGGGAACCACACAGAAGAGCTTGGCGGCGGGGGGCTGTAGGCGGCGCGGGAGGGGGAACACGCAAGGTTGGTGGCGCAAGGCTGCAGGCGGCGTGTGGGCTCGGAGGTGGGGCTAGGGTTAGGGTTAGGGCACGAGAGCTCCGGTTTAGGACTACCGCTCTGATACCATGTTGGGAGAAAAATAAGAGATGATTATTCCATAGAACCCTTGGCTCTCTTATATAAGAGAGAGGCCTATGGGTAAATTACAAAAGATAGACATTAAGAAATAAACAATGAGAAACAACTACTCAGAATACACGGAAATATCCCTACAGTCGATTTTCAAGTTGGGCATGATATATATATATATATGCCTCAACTTGAGGAGTGTTAGAGTTTTTATATTTTCTATTTTATTTGAGTCATGTAATCCTTCGGGGACTTATATGTTATTCTCTCATTTTGCTCAAGAGTTTACTCTATACCCATAGAATAAGACCACAACTCATTCTCTTCTCAACAAGGATATGATTGCTCCGACTTAGTTCATTTTCATTCCTGATTGCCTAATGATAGATAGTGTAGTCATGGCCTCTGAGATGGTTGGTGGCTGGAAGAGCAAAGGTGTGAGGAGTCTACTTTGGAAGGTGGACTTCTCTAAGGCCTACGACTGTATTGATTGGAGTTTCCTTTGGTCCGTTCCGACGAAGCGTGACTTTTCCGAGACATGGATTACTTGAATGAAGAGATGCGTCACTACATCTCCCCTTGCAGTTCTGATTAACGGGCGCCTGGAGGGGGGATTCTTCCAACCTTAGCGGGGAGTTCACCATGGTTGCCCTTTAGCACCAATGTTGTTTGGCCTTGCTGTGGGTGTCCTTGTCATTATGATCAACTAGGTGGTGCTTCATGGAGGACATCTGGGTATTTGAGGGGGGAGATTTATCCCATTGCTCCAGTATGCGGATGATACTATTTTCTTCATTGAGTTAGGATGCGATGAGGTCAGGGCCATGAGTACCATGCTTGACATTTTTGGAGAGTTATCAGGGTTGACAGTGAACAGATCAAAATCCGTCTTGTTGGTTCTCCCTACGAACACCAGTTGATTGGTGCGGGTGGATTGAACATTATGACCTGGATCATTGCAAATAATAAACTCAAACAACTACATTGTTACATAGCACTTTCAATAACTAGATAAGCAATTAAACCACACATACACATGTATATAACGTAGAAACCCTCCTGAGTAAAAAACACGATCATAGTTTTTTGACTCGGGCTTTCAACATAGCCCACACGAGTTTTCCAGGAACGTGAGTTGCTTACGCAGGCAACCCAACCGTATTACAACAAGTTGTTCCAGACAACTTACAAATGTATTACAGTTAATTAGCAAACCTAATAACCTCAATAACAAAGTAAAATATGCAAAGAATAATATGAGGTAAAACTAATATGATCTTATAGAACAAGGATCAGGCTTGTAAGATTAATTTTATAGAGCTTTAGAACTGTAGGCATTAAGAACGAAACAGAAAATAAATCCTCGATCTTTCTCTCAGAGTATAAAGTGGAAAGCAGATAGAGGATGACTTGTTGCTCTTGTTGTGTGTTGTAGAATGAGGTATGGGAACCTGTTTATTGGTCTAGAGTCTCCACATACGTTGGTTTTGAAAAACTAGCCATTATGAACAAATCGAGAATGAATTCGTCTTCAAAATTCTTCATGAGATGGGAACATTATCGATCATGATACAAAGTGTGATTGATCAGAATCATGTGATTGATCAGGTGGATTCTGATGATAGAACGAAATGAAAAGATTATCTATCACAGATCAAAGTTTATCGATTAGAATATAGCCGTTTTAATTCAGAAAATGATCAATAAAAAAAATCGTCGATCAAGAATGATCGATCATGTGAGAATGATTAATTGATCTGCTTGCCTCTTTGACCTGAAAGTCAAAGTCAAAAGGATGAAATTCAATATGTATAATACTTGAGGTCTTTTACATTCTAAGATAATTACAGGATGCACGACTCATTAAAAGAAAAGACTTCATTATCTTATTCAACTTGAGATCCTTTCTTGAGCTTGAGCTGGAGTTTCTTAGCCTTGAACTCCTTTAAGATTCTTCTTCACTTGAGTTTGAGCTCCTCAGCTTGAGTTTCTTCCTGGTCCAGTAGCTTTCCTGCTATTGATCTAGCTACAAGCTTTACACAATGGTTTTGTTACCATCAAAATATGCATGCTCATGCACTAACAATCTCCCCACTTATGCATGAAGTAATAATCTCCCCCTTTTGATGATGACAAAATATTTGATATGTTTGGAAAAATGATGTGTGTGAGCTAACAATTTTTGTAAGCAAAATCTTTTCTCCCCATTTAGACATAATAAAAAATATCTAAAGTGATACCAAAAGTTGACTAATATTAATAGTTGGTTTTGAAAAACTAGCCATTATGAACAAATCGAGAATGAATTCGTCTTCAAAATTCTTCATGAGATGGGAACATTATCGATCATGATACAAAGTGTGATTGATCAGAATCATGTGATTGATCAGGTGGATTCTGATGATCGAACGAAATGAAAAGATTATCTATCACAGATCAAAGTTTATCGATTAGAATATAGCCGTTTTAATTCAGAAAATGATCGATAAAAAAAAGAATCGTCGATCAAGAATGATCGATCATGTGAGAATGATTAATTGATCTGCTTGCCTCTTTGACCTGAAAGTCAAAGTCAAAAGGATGAAATTCAATATGTATAATACTTGAGGTCTTTTACATTCTAGGATAATTACAGGATGCACGACTCATTAAAAGAAAAGGCTTCATTATCTTCTTCAACTTGAGATCCTTTCTTGAGCTTGAGCTGGAGTTTCTTAGCCTTGAACTCCTTTAAGATTCTTCTTCACTTGAGTTTGAGCTTCTCAGCTTGAGTTTCTTCCTGGTCCAGTAGCTTTCCTGCTATTGATCTAGCTACAAGCTTTACACAATGGTTTTGTTACCATCAAAATATGCATGCTCATGCACTAACAATCTCCCCACTTATGCATGAAGTAATGATCTCCCCCTTTTGATGATGACTAAATATTTGATATGTTTGGAAAAATGATGTGTGTGAGCTAACAATTTTTGTAAGCAAAATCTTTTCTCCCCATTTAGACATAAGTGATACCAAAAGTTGACTAATATTAATAGTTGGATAAAGAGATGAGTAAACAATCTCTCTCATTTTTATTTAAAAACATTTTTTAAATCTGAGATCCCCTTAATCTTTGTTCAAAGGCCCTGCTTTTAAAATAAGAGTCGAAGACTCATCGTCAATGCTTGATATGCATGATCAACTAAAGAAAAATGATAAGGAGTCACCTAGAGTCTTTGGTAGCAGATTTCTTCACTCTTGGTAGCTTCTCCATGGCGCTGGTATCCATCCATGGTTCTGAAAGTTGTTTGACTTTGGTGGGTCCACATTTGATGTTGATGTGACCTCCTCCATCTCCTTTTCCCTTGGCCTTCGATACTTGATTTTTTTGATCAGTACCGTTTCTTTCTCTATTTGTTTGGCTTTGATTTTTTCATAGCAAACGCTATCTTCAAGAAGAAGCATTTAATTACTTATAAGAGTAGCCCTATTAGAACACAAATAAATTACTTTACCTTGAGGAGAAGAGATCGGTGGTGTTGCAAAGACGACAAAGTAACTACAGGAGAGAGTTTGACAACCCCTCATCGCTTGATAACATGGATGCACAAATAAAAGGCCCAGTAAAGAAAAGGAGGGTTTCCAAGATCACTAGAACTAGATGGTGGAATCTTCAATTGAAGCAATCAAGCTTTAAGGAGAAGACTTTAGAATATTTATCTTGGGACTGTAATGGAAGTGCAAACGAGATGTGGGAGACGATAACATCTTATATCCGAAGAGTAGCCAAAGAAATGCTAGGCGAGTCAAAGGGAGGGAACTCCAGGCTAAAATGAGGCTTGGTGGTGGAGTGGAGGGGTGCAAGAGAAGCTCAAAATTAAAAGAGCATGCTTCAAATCTATGTCTAAGGATAGAATAAAGGAACTTGTCACAAACTACAAAATTATAAAGAAGGTAGCAAAGAAGGCTGTGAGCGAGGCTAAGTCAAAAGCTTATGAGGTTTTGTACAAAAATCTCGAGTCTAAAGAGGACCAAAAGGATATATTCAGGTTGGCCAAAGCGAGAGAAAGAAAGACTAGAGACATTTCTCAAGTGAGATGCATTAAGGATGAGGAATGCCACATGCTTGATATTTAGAAGGATATAGAGACTAAATGGAAGCAATATTTCTACAAACTTTTCTTTGGAGAAGGAAACAGAGAGGTTACTTTGGGAGATCTAGCTAGTATTGAAAGTTATTTGAATCGTGCAAGATATAGACGAATACAAAGGAAGGAAGTAGAGGAAGCTTCGAAGGTTATGAGACATAGGAAAGGTGTAGGACCTGATGACATTCTTATAGAAGTATGAAGAGTTTTAGTGAGCGTAATTTGACTTGACTTAGAAATTTATTCAATGTTGTTTGGCGAATTAAGAAAATCCCTGAAGATTGGAGTAGAAGCATCGTGGTGCCTTTTTATAAAAATAAAGGAGACATTCAAAATTGTTCAAATTACGGAGGTATCAAGCTGATGAGCTACACTATGAAAATTTGGGAACGAGTGATCGAAAGAAGATTGGTGGCAAGTTTCCAAAGTAAAAGAAAACCTATTCGGATTCATGTTAGGTCCCTCAACTATTGAAGCCATCTACTTGCCGAGGAGAATTATGAAGATTTATAGAGCTAAAAGGAAGGGCCTCCATATGATTTTTATTGATTTGAAGAAGGCTTATGACTTTGTCCTACGTGAGATATATTTGAGAGTTTTGGAGAAAAGACAAATACCTGTCCTATACATTAACTTCATAAAGGACATGTATTGTTAGAAAACTTGAATGCGGAAGCGTATCCGAAATAATGGATAAAGAACAATGAAGAACACGAGATTTTATGTGGAATCCTACTCCTTAAGGAGCGGAATGAAACCACGAGTAAAGGGCCATATGTGTCTATTTACTTTCTCGCTGAATACAGAGGATGTGGGGCTTCTTATATAGCCTTCACAGAGTCTTTGCATCCCACAACTAGTAGATGTGAGACTAAACAATTGAATGTGGTAAATGGATCCTAGACCCATCTACCACATAGAACACATACTCAACATACTACAATATTCCCTCTCAAGCCGGAGCATGCAATGATCAGCTTGGACACACAGAAAGAAATCGCAAACTCTCGTTACAGGACAATACATACAATATCAACTCAACGCATACACAAATGTCGGTTGCTGTCGAGGACGTTGCTTCTCATGTCGTGCAGGTGAGAGGAACAAACGGGTTGGAGTGTGAGTCAAACTGAATCTCCTCATCGGAGAGCATGTGCTCTGTACTGCACCTGTTAGAGTCACTGCAACTGGAAATGAGTCTCCACTTGGAGAACTCTGGCCCTCCACAACATGTGGACAACTGCTTCATCTATGAAAGGACCGAATTGAAAAAGCCGTGGAGACATCCTCGTCGGAGTCCTTGGTCGCTGGAGAATGGAGTCTGAAAAGTCTCCTCATCGGAGAATTGGATCTCTCCCATATTGGCTCAAAGAATGGGATCTCTACTCTGAAGTCCCTATGAACCACATGAAAACCCTAGCCCACACGGCATAGGGAATGAGATCTCTACTCTGGAGTCCATATGGATCACATGAAAACTCTGACTAAAATACAGATGGGGACCACAAAATTAAAGATCGCATACATGTGCGAATCAACCTGAAGACTTAGAATCTGAATGTCGAGTCTGAAAAATCATAGAGTCTGAAATCTGAACGGGCATCTGGCCTGGAATCTGAACGTGCTTCTGGATTGGACAATCTAAACTCTGACTCTGAACTGGAATTTGATTCATCAAAGTGATGGTGTTTTATGATGCCGTAGAACTCTACACGATACTCCCCCTTTTTCCATACTTGTCGGAAAACAATGGCATCGACAAGTTGGGAGAAGACAAGAGAATTGGGAAAACAAGAAACCAATAAGCCGTTCATTTTTTCAGCTTCTCCACTTTTTTTCAAGACATTTTTTCCCAACTATTTTCCTTTTTTTAAATAGCCAACTCATCATTTTTCCTACGTACGGTTTTTTATACGCACCTTTTCTCAAAAGAACTCCCTTTTTAACAACCACACACACATTTTTTTATACATACGTCCCACTTGGGCTATAAGATACTCCTCTCTCTCTCTCTCTCCTTTTTTTCCAGGCCCAACTAAAGGCCCAAAAGTCCGCCTTCCTCTTTTTTTTTAACCGAGTCTGTTGGCCCACTTGGGCCGAATGCAGAGGTCCCCTTGGGATTATTACTTAGAGTTCCCACTTGGGAAACCTACTCTCGAATACAACCCTCGATGGAACACGAAGCGGCGCTTGGAAGGGAGCCGCCTGGAGATGAATCGCGCGAGAGGGTATCACCTGGGGGCGTTGGAGAGGCTCCATCGCCTGGAGAAGCGCTGCGATGACGCACGAGGGGATGGGGAGTACGACGCTGGGAGAGGTGCCGATATGGAGGATCGAGGAGGGTGGCGTTTTAGCTTTGAGGGCGCCATCGCTTAGAAGACTACCTGCAGGTTAAGCCTGGTCTTCTCCTGTACGTGTAAGGAGTGGAGGAGATCTCTCCTGCATGGATCAAGATATGCGTTGCCAACTCAGGATGCACCGTCAAGTTGCGGCTATGGGGCTTCGCCACCAACTGGAGGATGTCACCATGTCTCACAACTGAAGGAGGCGTGCTCGATGGGGCTCCGCTTAGAGCTCCTGGGGTTGTCGTGCATCTGGATGGGATTCTAGTTTCCATAGGCTTCGACAATCGAGTAGTGGTATTGCGACACCACAATGACAAAGTGGTGTTGTTGCTACTGATTGGTGTTAGAGAAGGGGGACTGCCTGATGCTGCTGGGCTGGAGCAGATGAAGGATCTCGCGCCACCTACGCCAGATGTTGCTGCTAGAACTTGGATTAGGGTTTTATGAGAAAAAAACCC
This sequence comes from Ottelia alismoides, assembly GCA_037367405.1. Taxonomy (NCBI): domain Eukaryota; kingdom Viridiplantae; phylum Streptophyta; class Magnoliopsida; order Alismatales; family Hydrocharitaceae; genus Ottelia; species Ottelia alismoides. The sequence continues at coordinate 778,692 of JAZKJV010000599.1, forward strand.
TGGAACTTCTTGAACAAACTCCAGAAATTATTTTGCAAACCTATCTTCTTTTCCAAGAAAGAATTAGAGATTGAAGCGTAATTTTCCTTCTTCCCTTTTCTTTTTTCATTTGCATGCAGAAAAGTAATTTTCTCTTAAGCTTTGTAATTTCTTTTCTAAGCAAATAATTTTAACTTCAAAATAATTGGATCCTTTTTAAGAAAGTCATTTTCTTTCTTTAATACATCTAAATCATTAAGTAAAAAAAGTTTTCTACTAGCTTCTTGTTGCCCTTTTCAAGCTTTATATTTTTTCTGAAAGCATTTCTCGTTAAGTGGATAGTTTGTCTGTGGGGTAGTGGTGAGGACCTGATATGTCGTGTGATGAGAAATATTTACAAGATTGATACCTTCCTCATGGCATTGCCTACACGTTTACCCTCAATTTGGCAGAGTATATCCAAGTTAATGTCCGAGGTGACGTGACTGATGACTACGGTGATGGGAGCAGGTGAGCTTCCGTTTCTAGCTGGATGACTGGACTAGGACATGCACTTTGGCTGATCGATTCTCCCGTTTATGTGTTTTGTCAAGATGAATAATACAGTGTAAACGTGGTCACATGACACTTGTGGACCCTCCTTTACTTTACTGTGGATTTTCAGACCAAAGACTAGAAGACTTTTTACCGTTGCAGAATGAATTAGCAGATGTGGATGGTCCATCGAATGGTAGGAATCACTGGATATGGTCAGAGGGACATTTTTCCATCAACAAAGCATATAGAACTTTGGCGGTATTCGAGGATGATATGCTGAATGAGCTTAAACTGGACTACAAGTTGAATTGGAAGGTGAGGATTCTATACATGATCAAGATCTTTTTGTGGTTTCTGCGACATGGCTGCATTCTCACGAAGGAGTATCGAGACAAGTTGCTTAGGACGGGTGATGTGGCGTGCCCGAGGTGTGGCAACAATAAAGAAAATGTGGATCATCTTTTCTTTGGATGCATACTCTCGGTAAGATTTTAGGAGCATGCTCGCTTTCAATGGCTTGGGATAAACAATACTAACTCCTTTTGGGCTTAGATCGAGAATTATTGCGGCAACTCTCATGAGGACTCTTCGGTTCTATTTGCACATGTGTGGGAGCTTTGGGTAGCTAGAAATGATTTCATCATTCATCGCAACCTTTCTATTACGAAAATGTACTTGAGCATAGCAAAATGTTGCATCGTTTTTGGTCCGCCAATATTTATTTTTTTAATTAATATATAAAATTTTGTGGTGTGTCTCGGCTTGAGACGTCACCTTCTTTCTTCTAAAAAAATATTCTCTGAAAAGATATTGAGAGGTATTGTAAAGCTCTGTATCAGAAAGTTTATTTAGCTCATTTTCAAAGTGTGAAGAGTCAGATTCAATTCATTCCAATGAATCCCAAGCATACGATTTCGCTTTCTTTGGCATTACTGCTTGTATTTTCCCAAGTTGCTCGTGTCGCTTTCCTCTTGGATTTCTTCTCGAATTTCTTTTTATGTCTAAAGTTCTTCTGCAACTGAGAGCAATCCTTCTTCACGTGCCCCGCCTTGTCGCATTGGAAGCATTTATTTCTCTTTCTCCGTTTCTCTTCTTGATTAAGGACTTGAATTGCTAGGTCATGAATGCAATATCGTCATCACAATTAGATTCTTCTTGGGCTTTCTTCTTGGCTGCGGGGGTAAGATTTTTCTATGGCTTCTCTTCTCCTTTCTTCTTTTTTTTGAAAGATAAAAGGGCATCCATCCTATAGATGGGTGCCCAAAAACTTCATTTATCACCAAAAACTATTACAAGCCTACTGTATGAAGATGTTATAAATTTACAAGTTCCAACTATCAATCATAGCATTTGCATGCGCTACAATATTCTCATCATAGAAACGTTATTGATTAAACACCATCCCTTTCGTAGCCAAGCAAAGTGCCCAGATCACAACCACTCATCTCGATATATCCTTCTCCTTTCTTCTTGTACTCCTTTTTCGATTCATAGACTAGAGGATCACCTATGAGATCTTCTAATGATGCCGTGTTGAAGTTTGTGGACTCTTCGATAACAGTGACCTTGTGTTCCCATTCATCTGAAGGAGAGTTGATATTCTTGCTGGGAAGTTTTTTTCGGTAGAAATGTTCTTCTAAGATTCCTCAGTTGATTCACTATGAAAGTGAATCTAATGTTCATATCCTTTATGCTTTTTCCTTTATGTATCTTAAATGTTTCATACTCAAGTGTATGTGTTCCAAAACGAGATTCCTTTACCTTAGCTGTGATCGTACGAGTTGTCTCCATGCACTTCTTTATCTCGTAGACTGTCTTCAAATTTGAAGCTCGATGGAATTCAGCTTCAGAGAAGGCACAATATATTGAGTTTATCACCGTTGAATTGAGGGTCATCCGACTCAATTCAGCGGCGGTGTAACCTATCTCCTCCTCTATAAACTCGAACTACTTACTCATCATATTCTATATTGCTAAGTTGATGACCGGAGGAAGATCACCACCATGATCTTCCAACTAGAGTAGTTTATACTAGAGATGGGCATGGGCCGGGTTGGGCCTGCCCCGTCTAAAAAATTCAGGCCTAGGTCGGGCCTCGTCTTGCAAATTTTTTTTGCGGTCTGGTCCAAGCCCAGGTCTGACCCAATTCCTTTGGGCCTGGCTTGGGCCGGGCCGACCCATCCTCAATTGTGGCATGCTTCTCTTTTATTGCTCTTATTGTTGACGTGCATTTTCTGGCTGTTCCTATTCATGCAATAGATAGGTTCTCTGTTATTCCTCAATTGAAGCTCTTCCAAAACATCATCAAGCAATACAAATACATGAAATGGTGTCCAATCAAGCTAAAAGAGGGAAGGGAGGCGCGAGTGGTCTTTCTAAGGCACGATCTTAAGACCCACACTTAATTTTGGGCATGGTATTGGGCTACATATCGGGCCACTATTCGGGACTTATGTCGGGCCCTTACATGGGCCGGGCCTTGGGTCGGGTCGGATTGGGTCGAGCCAAGCTCGAGCTTGGCCTAAAGAAATTTTGGGCTGAACATTTAGGCCCAGGACCAACCCAATGATCTTTTAGGCTTGGGCTGGGCCGGGGCTTTTTGTGTCGGGCTTCGGGCTGGGGTAGGCCGGCCCAGCCCAATGCCCATGCTTAGTTTATACAATCAAAGAGACACATATGTGTTCAGGGATTGTGATACCTATAGAGGGGGTGAATAGTGGTTCAAGACAGTTTTTAAAAACTTTTTGCGGAATAACCAACAAGTACAGAAACAATCAACCTAGCAATCCAATCAACATGCTTTGTATGATATCTTAACGTAGAAACCCACCTAGGTAAAAACTACGATCTTCTTGAACCCAGGTTTCCCAGTTAGCCGAGCTAATCAACTGCTACACTAATGCTCGAGATATTTACGCGGATATCTCAATCGTTTTACAAAGCTGACACTTCACAACCTTGTATCGAACCCCAAGATCAACACTACAGATCAACCATTGTAGCACAATCAGAAGAACATGCAAACTTCGACTTTCTTCGTACTTCCTTGGATTTCTCACGTCCAAGAGCTTCTCGACACACTTAGGATCTGACACCTAAAGTCCTGTAGAAAGACGTTAATTGGAAATAGAGAAATACATCAATAATATATTCTAGAGTATTATCTTCCCATATATCAAAAAGATAATTCTCCAATAAAGGGCAATGATATCTAGAGCAACATAACCTAATTGCACTAATATTCACAAATAGTAACAGAAATATATCCCAGATAACACATGTAGATAATCAATATCAAAATAAATAGTAAATTATCACCGTGCTGAGAAGGCTGCCAAAAGAAACTCTGGCTGCAATAAGACGTACTTGAAAGACGATTAGGGATCGAACTCCACTGAACTGAAAAACCTCTCTTCATAAATTTTCAATTAAAAATATTTTTATCGAAAGATCGAATGAATTGATGAACATGAGAAAGAATATTGAGGAAATCGCTCAGCGAGAGCTTCTTGTTTTTCTAGAGAATATAGGAGTGTTGTTCGAATGGTTTGTGCTCCAACAATGTATGGGGTCCCTTACATAGGGATTCAACAAAAATAACCGTCGGAAACAAATGGGCATGGAATTGAATACGGTTTTCTGATATGATTAATCATGACATAAGATATGATCGATCAACTTTTCAGTTATCGAGCAACTAAAGAGCTATAATCGATCAATTAATGATCGCTGGAATGTAATTCAAATTATGATCTATATGTTCAATGGGTATGATCGACAAGGCAATGCTCAATCAGTGCAATACACATTATCGACATGTGATGATCGATCAGTGCCAAGATATAATAAGTTCATAAATTCTTGATCTCCTTATTTGGAAACTTTCAGTTGAAGCTTGCTCGAGGTTACAACTTTGCAAAACAATACACATAAACAAATACAACACTTTTGAATAAGGATAAACAACATGGTTGGCTTTTGCTAAACTTGAGAGCGATGACTCTTCGCAGTTGCGTTGAGATGAGATCGACACTTGCAGTCCTGCACTCACAAAGAATATGTGAGCGACTATGATATTATCTTGTGTGTACGTCTCTTTGAAATTACAGAGAAATAGAGAACTAACAATCTCCCCCTTTTTAATCATATAATCTTTTCAAAAACATAAAGAAAGTTGTAATCACACAAGCATAATCAATTTTCAAATCGAACTTGATACAAGCAAAATATTTCATAACAAATTTTTAAGTCAAAATAATTTGAATATCACAATTCAAACTTTACTTTTAGTTACTTCCCATTATTAAAAAGAATCATGAAATTGTTGGATGAAAACAAAGAGATGGTCATTCCTCGTAACCCTAGGCTCTCTTATATAGGGAGAGGCCTATGGATAAATTACATAGAATAGCCAGAACGAAATAAAAAATAAACAGAGAGATAAATGGAATGTATAAATATCTCAACACTCCCCTCAAGATGGAGCATAGATGCCAATCATGCTCAGCTTGGACGAACATTTCTGAAATGACCCTCTGAGTAATGCTTTGGTGAAAATATCTGCTGTTTGCTCCCTGAACGCACATGAGAAGTAGAAAGAAGGCCTTTCTGAATCATATCTCTAGTATAGTGACAGTCTACCTCAATATGTTTGGTTCTCTCATGGAACGCTGGATTGTTGGCAATAAAAAGAGTAGCTTGGTTATCACATTGGAGATGTATGGGTGGCACCTCTATAGTTAGATCAGTAAGAACAGATCTGACCCACATCATTTCCAAGGTGGCTTGTGCCATAGCCCTGTATTCTGACTCCGTACTTGATCTGACAACTACAGTCTGCTTCTTGCTCTTCCATGAGACCAATGAACTTCCTATAAACACAGCAAACCCCGAGATAGACTTTCTATCTTTCGGACATCCGGCATAATCTGCATCTGCACTTGCAGTAACTGAGAGAGATGAGCCGCTGCTAAACAAAAGTCTTGTACCAGGTGGTCTTCAGATATCTCAAAATCATATGGACTGCATCCATATGTACCTGCCTTGGTTGTTCCATAAATTGACTTACTTTGCTCACAACAAAGGATATGTCAGGCCTGGTGATGGTCACATATAGTAGCTTGCCAACGAGCTCCCTATATTTCCTCTTGTCAACCTCCTCAGTGTCATCATTATATAGCTTCATGCTTGGGTCGCTGGGAGTAGTGGCAGGTCTGCAGTCTGCCATGCCTATCTCAGAAAGGAGGTCTGAAACATATTTTCTTTGAGTCATCAGAAGACCTCGCTGGTTCCTTGCAAATTCCAAACCAAGGAAGTAACAAAGATGTCCAAGATCCTTGGTCACAAACTGCTGACCTAGGAAGTCCTTGGTGCCCTGAATACCTTGCTTGTCATCTCCTGTAATAATAATGCCATCAACGTATACGAGAATGACAATAATACCTCTCTGGGTCTTCTGTACAAACAAAGAGTGATCGACAGTTGAACGCACAAGCACATGTTGCTCTATTAGATCCGAGAGCTTCTGGAACCATGCTCTTGGACTCTGCTTAAGGCCATAAATAGCCTTGTGTAACCTGCATACCTTCTGACACTCCCCCTCAGCAGCAAACCCCGGTGGCTGCTGCATGTAGACCTCCTCCTGTAAATCACCGTAAAGGAAAGCATTCTTGAGAGAATGATTTTGCTACCTTGGGGGCGATGAGTGCAAGGGCGACAACGAGTGCGAAAGGGAAGGCGCTGCTCGTCTCGGAGGAGGATGAGGAGCGACCTCGGGGCTTCGAAGAGAAGCCTCTGGTAGGGGAAAGCAGGGAATGGAGGAGTGTCTCACATAAAAAACCTGGGCGGAGGTGTTTTCAGTGTGGGATCAGGGGGCATGTTGCCTCCTTCTGTCCTTCATCTCCTAGATGTTTTACTTGCGGAAAGATGGGGCACCGACAAACAAGTTGCATGAAGAATCGTGGGGCTTTTGAAGCAAAGGCTCCAGCGAGGGACTCGACTTTCCTTGGTGGCCGTTACAACTGGCATGCTGCAGAGTTCCGTCGGGGGGGGGGGGGGGGCTTCGTTCGCAGAGGTGGTGGGGAACATGGTTCGGGACGATATTGCGACAAAACCTATGGCTATCCCTACTGCTCTGGGAAGAATGGTGGCACTAAGCCATCACAGGACGTAAGGGTGGACGTGCGTCATGCACGAAAGCATGCGCTGATCGGGTACGCGGTGAGGGGCGTTGTCGAGATGGACGTGGTGTTTGCACATCTGTATGGTTTCTTTGGCCCGCAGTTCGCGTGAGATGTTGTGAAGTTGGATGCTAGAAGGTGTTGTATTCATGGTTTATCGGCTGATCAGAGAGAGCGACTGCTTCAAAATGGGGATGTAGGCAACGTCTGCTGGAGGAGTTTACGTTTTGCGGATGGATCCTGCTCGGAGGTGGAGGTTTGCATGGCTACAGTGAAGGGCATCCCCTTTCTCTCGCGATCGATTGGTTGTTTGCAGAAGGCCTTGTGCCGTTGGGGAACGGTTTGGGAAGTGCTCGATGTTGGGCTCAGGCCTGGGTCAGCTGTGGAGGACACGTGCAACAAGAACTTCCTCGACAAGGTTGGAGGTCGAAGCACTTTCACCAATTTGAAGGTGGGTTCTTTCTCTTTCACTATAGAGCTCCTGATCGATGAACCTCCGCTGCCGCTGGAGGCTGCGAGGGTGGTGGCCGACGGAGAGTCCAGGACCATTTCAGGTTCCGCGCTGACGGTTCATTTTCCGAGGGGTCCCCCCGGTGGAGAGGCGTGAACGGCTCAGTGCACGTGGCGCTTTCGTGAACCCCTCAAAAGTTCTGTACCTGCTGACAAGTTCATTCCATTTGCATGGTGACGTGGGCAAAGGGCTTCCGGAATCGTCACTGCCTGCGCTGGAGTCGGAGGTGGGTCCGATTGCTTGGCCCGATTACGCGGATCTGATCGCGGATCCATTAGCGATGTCTTTTACGGTGGCAGAACAAAGGGGCTTCTCGGATGCGGGTGTTGGACGGGTGCCATCGGATCCTGCGAGGCTCTTGCCGGCCGTGGCCTCCTCGGCCTCGACAGCGTGGTTTTTCCCTTCCTGGGGCTACGGTGATGCGCTGGGTGGCTCTCCGCAACTGGTTTCTTTCTCCCTCTTCCCTCCTTTCACAGCGGAGGGGAGGGCTCGGGCTTAATCGTCCTCCTTTACGGTCCCGGCGATCTCGTCGGCAAGCTCGGAGGGCCTTGATCGGGTCACTGTGGATGCCGACGATGCTGATGTCTCTGGTTATGTCTCCGGCGCGGGGCCGAGCGACAAGAGAAGTGGGAAGAGGTACAGGAGAAGGAACAGGTCCAGGGCCTCGAGGTCGGAGGCACAACCTTGCCCACCTTTGAAGCTTCGTGTGGCGGAGGCCGCTGGTGTGGTCCAAATCGAAGGGAGTTTCATTGGTCCCTGTTAGAATACTTCGATGTGTGTATTCCATAGAGCCCTCGGGTCTCTTATATAGGGAGAAAACCCATGGGTAAATTACAGAGTCTTACAAAATATAAATAGAAATTAGGAAACAATAAAACGTAACATATATATAAGTCTCTACACTCCCCCTCAAGATGGAGCATAGATATCTATCATGCTCAGCTTGGAAGAACATCTCTGGAAAGGTCCTCTGAGCAGTGGTTTGGTGAATATGTCAGCCGTCTGATCCTCTGAACTGACATGAGAGGTGGAGATGGAGCCCTTCTGAATCATGTCTCTAGTAAAATGACAATCCACCTCGATGTGCTTTGTTCTCTCGTGAAAAGCTGGATTATTGGCAATAAATAATGCTGCCTGATTGTCACATTGGAGATTCATAGGCAAGGGGACATCTACAGTCAGATCTTCTAAGACTGCTCTAACCAACATCATTTCTGCAGTTGCTTGTGCCATGGCTCTGTACTCGGATTCCGCACTGGACCTCGCCACAACAGTCTGTTTCTTGCTTTTCCAAGAAACTAAAGAGCTTCCTATAAAGATAGCAAATCCAAAAGTGGATTTACGATCCCTTGGACATCCTGCATAATCTGCATCTGCACAAGCTGAAATAGATAGATCCGTATCTTTCCTAAATAGCAACCCTGTGCCTGGGGAAGAGTTCAGATATCTCAATATCATATACAAGGCATCCATATGAACTTGCCTTGGCTGCTCCACAAATTGACTCACCCGGTTTACTGCAAAGGCAATATCCGGTCGAGTTATAGTAATATATAAGAGCTTACCCACCATCTCTCTGTACCTTCTTTTGTCCACCTCCTCGGTATCATCATCGTACAACTTCATGCTTGGGTCCATAGGTGTACTTGAAGGTCTGCATCCAGTCATTCCTGCTTCAGCTAGCAGGTCCGTGACATATTTTCTTTGAGTCATCACCATTCCTTGTGCATTTCGTGCGAACTCTATCCCCAGAAAATATCGTATCGTGCCCAGATCCTTCGTAATGAACTGGTTTCCCAACAGGGACTTGGTTATCTCAATCCCCTGAGCATCATCTCCTGTGACCAAGATGTCATCAACATATATCATAACAACAACTGTACCTCTAGGGGTCTTCTGGATGAACAATGAATGGTCCGCATTTGATCTCCTGAACCCCTGTTTTTCAATTAGCTGAGACAGCTTCTGGAACCTTGCTCGGGGACTTTGTTTAAGGCCATAGATGGCCTTATGAAGTCTGCACACCATCTGAGTCTCCCCCTCAGCAGCAAATCCTGGTGGCTGCTGCATGTAGACTTCCTCCTGTAGGTCTCCATACAAAAAAGCATTCTTGACGTCAAGCTGAAAAATGGTCCAGTTACATACCACAGCAACAGATAGGAGGATGCGAAGAGTGGAGTGTCTAGCCACCGGTGAAAAAGTATCCATGTAATCTACCCCATATGTCTGGGTAAATCCCCGTGCTACAAGTCTTGCCTTGTACCTATCAAGACGTCCATCCGCATGATATTTCACCGTAAAGATCCACTTGCAACTCACCACTGGAGCACCTGAAGGAATGGGAACAAGAGACCAAGTCCCTCGAGACTGCAGAGCACGCATCTCCTCTTCCATGGCTAGACGCCAGCAATCAATCTTCATGGCATCTTGATAGGTCCGTGGAATCTCAACGGACGAGACAGCAGCTACAAACTTCTGGAAGTCCCCATTGAGACGATGAAATGAGACATGAGAAGCAAGCGGGTACGAAGCACACTGTCGCCTTGGCTTCCTTTGAGCTATAGGCCGATCAAGATCGTCTATGACTGGCGGATCCTCCTCCTGTTGTAATGACTCCTGCACCGGTGCATTGGCTAATCCATCATTAGTGGTAACATCAGAACATACCTGAGGCGTGCTGGATGGTTGGCATGTAGCTTGAGCTGGCCCTGTTCGCCTTGTATAGAACTTAGGAAATGGTATAATTGGAGGTGGTGGTGGTGGTGGAGGTGGATTAGAGGATTGACTCAGACTTGGAGGTGGAGGCACATAGATATGAGAGTCCGTGGATGTGGAGGAGATCAGTCTGTCACCTGCAGGGGAGAAGTACATGACTGGTTCGAAAAAGGTAACGTCAGCACTCACATAGTATTTGTTATGAATGGGGTCATAACAACGATATCCTTTCTGTGTCCTGGAGTAGCCCACAAAAACACACTTGATAGCCCTAGGAGAGAGCTTATCAAGTCCTGGAGATAACCGGTGGACAAACGCAACAGTACCAAAGACCCGAGGTGTAAGTGTAAACAAATCTTTGTCAGGAAATAGAAGAGAGAAAGGAGACTTTTCGCCAAGTACAGTTGTAGGCATGCGGTTGACCAGATAGCATGCTGTAAGGATAGCATCCCCCCAAAAAGATAAGGGTGCGGAACTTTGAATAAGTAATGTGCGAGCAATGTCAAGAAAGTGTCTATGCTTTCGTTCTGCAACACCATTTTGTTGAGATGTGTATGCACATGTGGTTTGGTGAATAATGCCTTTAGAAGAAAGAAAGCGAGCAAGAGAACGAGTGCAAAATTCCAAGGCATTGTCAGTACGCACATACTTAACAGTAGACGAAAAAACATTTTGAACCTCATTGATAAGATTTTGAATAACACTTCCTGCTTCTGATTTATTTTTGAGAAGAAAAGTCCAGGACACTCTAGAAAAATTATCAACAACAACTAAATAAAACCTGTGCCCCTGATGATCTGGGACACGACTGGGACCCCAAATATCTATGTGAAATAACTCAAATGGGGAGCGACTGCTCCGACCCTGACGACTGGGGAAGCTGGACCGATGGTGCTTCCCTAACTGACATGCTTCACAACGAAAAGACGAACCCGGAGATATCTGAGGCAGGAGGTGGCGCATTTTCTGTAGTGGCAGGTGACCAAATCGAAGATGCCAGGTATATGGTGAGACGGAGCCCTGAGAATGTAGTGAGACTCCAGCATACGAGGTCCGTACAAGACGATAGAGGCCATTGTGCTCAGAACCACAGCCAATCACCCTGCCCGTTAGTATGTCCTGAAAAATGACAGAAGATGGATCAAATATAGCACGACAATGCAAATCTCTAGTAATCTGACTAATGGATAATAGATTCATAGAGAATTCTGGTGCATGCAAAACATTCTGTAAGTGCATAGAGGGCAGCAAATCCGTCTCCCCCTGACCGACGATCGGGGAATGAGTACCATCAGCAATGAGTATAGAGCGACCAGGCTGAACAGCTCTATAGGACTGCAGGATATCTCTATCATGACATAGATGATGGGTGGCTCCAGAATCAACAATCCAACCTATGAGATCATGGTTATGATATGAGACCGGAGGACTACCTGAGGCAGTAGCAGAGGCAGATGTACTGGCAGATGCCGAAGCGGCAATCTCAGAGGTGTCAGCACCCTCTGACGATGACTGTGGCATGATATCACGAAGCCGTGCCACTAGCTCCTCGAACCTGTGGTCTGTAGCAGGAGTTGAAGGACCCTGAACATGATCCGCGACACGTGCAGAAGGAGGGAAGCCGTGCTTGGAATAGCACGTATCCTCTGAGTGACCAGTACGGCGGCAGAATGAACACGTGGAACGTATGCGACCTCCGCGACCACGTCCACCACTTCCTCTTCCACGAAATGAGGACGAACCACCACGTCCCCTGGAGACTGCCATTGCTGATGGAGTCGCAGACGCTGTATTGGACGGAACAGGTACACGACTGAGCCTCCTGTATACCTCTTCCATCGGAGAGATGGTGGCATCTGCTAGAATCTGAGCACGTGCTGCCTCGTACTCCGGGTCTAGGGCAACGAGCAATACGCCAACCATAGTGGCGTTGCGGAACGTCTTCTGCTGTTCCGGCGTGGCTGTAAGCGGAATGGTGCTATAGAGCTTCTCGAACATGCCACGAAGCGACGTGTACAGGGAATGAAGAGGCTTCCCATTCTGCTTCGTGGTAAATATATCATGCTGCAACTGGAGCATCTTGTTTCATTGCGGACCTGAGAGTACGTCATAGACAAAATATCCCACATCGCCTTGGCGGTGGGCTGGTGAAGGACATCATTCGCTATCTCTGTCGTGAGCGTACCTGAGAGCCACACCTTGGCATACGCATCATCAGCCTCCCATGAGGCATAGATCCCTGTCTTCTCCGGTGGTTCATCCTCGGTAAGAATATGCTTCTTACCACACGACTTCATGAGACTGAGGAACTGCATCGCCCACAGTTCGTAGTTTGTCCCGTCCATTTTGACGATTGGTGCCGAACCTTTGAAGGCACCTATGGCGGGCATATCGATCTTCTGATCTGACATAATGCTGGAGAAGAACAACTACTGATACAAGACCTTGTAGGATTCAAGTGCATAGGTAGACGATTATGCACTTGAATCGAACATGACGCCGAGTCCGAAGAACGCGGCACACCTGCAACGAGTAGAGGCTTTGAGAGCCTCTACTTGACAAAGACGGCGACTAGAAGGGGACGACGGCGGCTGGACAGCAAGTGGGGCCCTGCGGCAGGGTTGGCGGCAGGTGGGGGGGCCCGGCGGCAGGTGGAGGGGCCCAGCAGGGACCGGCGGCGGTGGAGGGGGCCCGACAGGGGCTGGCAGGAGGTGGGGGGGTCCTGGTGTCGCTGGGGAACCCGGCAGAGGAGAGAAGGCGGCGGCGGCGGGAGGCTCGGCGCCCGGGGGGGTGGGCGGCGAAACCCTAGAGGGGGGGGGGGCGGCGGTGGAAAAACCCTAGGTTAGGGTCATGGCTCTGATACCATGTTAGAATACTTCGATGTGTGTATTCCATAGAGCCCTCGGGTCTCTTATATAGGGAGAAAACCCTTGGGTAAATTACAGAGTCTTACAAAATATAAATAGAAATTAGGAAACAATAAAACGTAACATATATATAAGTCTCTACAGTCCCAAATGAAAATCCTCTCATGGAATGTTCGTGGCCTTGGTGATCCGGATAAGCGGAGGTCTGTTGGTTTAAGATTCGTATAGTGGGGGTGCGACATCATTATGCTACAAGAAACAAAGATGCATTCTATGACGGACGACGTTTAGAGGTCCTATGGTGCGGGGGGCATTGACCAATTCAGATCGATGGATGCGGCGGGGTCCTCGGGTGGGTTACTTGTGGCGTGGCGCTCTTCATCCTTCTCCTTCGTCTCGATGTCTCGTGGGAGGCACTTGTTGACGGTGCTCCTGGTATGCACAGCCTCTTCCTTTCAGGTGGTTGTTTCTTGTGTTTATGGCCCGTGCGATGGTGCTCTGCGGGGGGAGCTTTGGGAGGACCTTCTTTCGGTTGGTAGATCATTCGGAGGAGTCCCCTGGCTAATTGGGGGAGATTTCAACGTCACTCTTCTCTCTTCGGACAGGCCCGGGGGCAGGGGAGGGCAAGACGTGGGCTCGCATGATTTTGCAGACACCGTTGACTTGCTGGGCCTTGAGGTGATGGATGCGGAGGATATAGCGTATACCTGGAGGAGTTCCAATTCCCGTTCCCGTATTGACCGCTTTTTCGGTTCAAATGAGCTTCTGGAGGCTTTCGCCTTAGCCTCGATGGAGGCCAAAACACGGTCTTACTCGGACCACAATCCGATTATTTGGTGCTCTGGGGAGGCCCCAGTGCAGAGGGGGCTTTTTAGGTACGAGAAGTGCTGGTTGTTGGAAGATAACTTTAGGGAGCTGGTGGCAAACCATTGGACGGAGATGGTGGTCTCGGGTTCCGTTGCTTCTCGCTTTGTTCAGAAATTATCTTCGCTTCGGGTGCGGTTAGCGGCTTTCAAAAGGGAGTCCAGGGCGGTCAGATGCACCGCTAGGGTGGACGCGGAGGAAGTCATTCGACACTTTGATGCACTGGAAGATCTCAGGGATCTCATGGCTGGTGAGCTGGAGTGCCGAGCTGCTGCTCAGGCGAAAGTTTCTTTGGAGGATAAGAAGCGCGTCACGGAGTGGAGACAGAGGTCGAGAAATACCTGGCTACGGGAGGGGGACACGAATACTTCCTTCTTCCATCGTATTGCTAGTGGGAGGCGCAGGTCCAATGCGGTGCGCTCCATCTCCATTGATGGGGTTCTCGTCGAGGGGAACATGGAGATGGGGAAAGCTATTGCGGCTCACTTCAAGAACGTCTCAGCTAGAACTATTCCGAGGAGGTGGAGGTGGCTGGGCCGGGGTACCTGTGCTATGGAGGACTCTTCTTCTTTTGCTCTCACTCGTGATGTGACCTTGGAGGAGCTTAAAGATGCTGTTTGGAACCTGAATGCTGATGCTGCGCCTGGCCCGAATGGGTTCTTGGTGTCGTTTTACAAAGATTTTTGGGACCTGGTGGGCCACGAGGTGTGGGAGGTGTTCTCGGAGTTTTGTCAGGGGAAGCGGGTTTCGATAGGGTCAACTGTACGCTTATCATCTTGTTGACCAAGTCTTCGGCGCCGATCTCCATCGATTATTTTCGCCCTATTGCAGTCTCAAATGCACTATATCTTATAACTATGAAGGTCCTCGCTAACAGACTAAACGACATTCTTGGGAGCGTTGTCTCCCAGATGCAATCGGCCTTCATCCCTGGGAGGCATATCTCGGATTGCATAACTCTAGCATCTGAGATCATCGTCGATTGGCAGAGGAGGGAAAAGAGAGGGATCCTTTGGAAGGTGGACTTTGCGAAGGCTTACGATAGCCTGGATTGGAGATTTCTCTGGTCGGTGCTTTGGAGGAAGGGGTTCCCGGAGAAGTGGTTCTCTTGGATGAGGCGTTGTGTCACCACGACCTCTTTTTCGGTCATGGTGAATGGTCAGCCGGATGGGGGTTTGGTTCAGCCGCGCAGGGGGGTGCGTCAGGGGTGCCCGCTGGCGCCCATGCTTTTCATCCTTGCAGCGGATGTTCTGTCTGATATTGCGACTCGTGTGGTCAACTGTGGCCTATCTAAAGGGTACTCGAGGGAGGGTGTGATGGTTCCGCTCCTTCAGTACGTCGACGATACCCTTTTCTTCATTGAAGGGGGTTTGGAGGAGGCTAGGGACATGGCCATGGCTCTGGAGATTTTTGGCGAGATGTCTGGGATGCTTAATAATGATAGCAAGTCCGTGTTCATTCCTTTCGGCCGTGCGGTGCAGGAGGCTGTCGGATGTGCAGTGGAGTTGGGGTCAAGGCGCTCTAACTTGGACTATTTGGGTATGCCCTTGGCCTTGGGCAGAACGAGGATGAGGGATTGGTTAAGGGTGGTGGAGACGAAGTTAGCTGGTTGGAAGGCCGCTGTCCTATCGAGAGGGGGCCGACTGGTCCTATTGAAAGTTGTCCTCTCGTCCATTCCCATATATTTCCTTTCCAATCGGCAGATGCCTAAAGGGATCCGGGCTCGGCTTGCACGCCTTTCTTTGGGGGAAGCCTAGGGGTGGGAACAGAGGGGTTCACCTTGTTGGGTGAGAGGAGATTACGCACGGGAAGGATCAAGGTGGTCTGGGGATGAAGTCGCTGGGGCAGATGAATGATGCGTTACTGCTTAAATGGGCGAGCAGAGTATGGGGGCCGGGGGAGGATCTCTGCTGCGAGGTGGTTCGGAGCATCTATGATGTGAGGGGGGCTTCGTCTTCGCAACTAGGCCGGCTTGCTTCCACTACCCCTTTTTAGGGGGGGGGGTCGTCAACGTTTTCATGGGGAACATTGCCCTTTTTAGACCGGTCCTTGGGGGGGGGACTCATTCTCTTTTTGAGCGGACGATTGGACGGGGGGGGGGGGGGTTTGCTCGCGTTTCCCTCGCCTATTTGCCCTGGCGGAGGATAAGCGGTGCTCGGTTGCGGCGCGCTGGGTGGATGGGAATTGGTGTCCCACTTTTGCGGCAAACTTCTTCGACCAGAGACTGGAGGATTTCTTGGCCCTTGATGTTGTGAGGGAGGTTGGGCGCCCTCTTGGGGGGCGGGATCACTAGTGCTGGCGGGAGGGTCTGTTCTCGGTCAGGAAGGCTTTCGGGGCCATCTCCAGGCCGTGGCCGTCGCTTTCGGCGTTGATGATCAGGGACTGCACTTTTCTTTGGGGTCTCGGGCTTCCGGAGAGAATTGGGTTCTTCCTTTGGCTGCTCAGGATGCAGAGGCTGATGACGAGGGATCGGTGTGCCAGGCTTCTGGGCGGCGTTTCCAACACTTGCCTGTTGTGCAATGAGAGTCCGTGGAGCACCTCGTCTTTTCGTGCTCCATGGTCTTTCAGGTTTGGCAAGAGGCTGGCGTGGCGTGGTGCTGCACGGACGATCATCAGACTTTTTGGAACACGCTCCTTGCGAATAAGGAGAGGCCGAGGAGGGAACTGCTCTATCCGTTGGCCATCCTGTGGGCAGTTTGACGAGGAAGGAATGACTTGCTGTTCTCGGGACAAAGATTCTATAAGGAGAACGTTGGGATGTATGCCAAGCGCTTGGTGGCGGATTGGGTATTGTAATTGACCTGTGGGGTCAGCGTGTGGTTGTTTCTCCCCCCCTTTGTTTTGTTTTTGTTTTGTCTTTTGAATAAAAACCGTGGGGCGAGCACCATCGAGCGCTTCCCCCTCTTTTTGGACTTCAAAAAAAAAGGAAAGCATTCTTGACATCAAGCTGATACAAGGGACAATCACGTGTCACAGCAACTGAGAGAAGTATACGCAGAGTAGAGTGTCTGGCTATGGGGGAGAAAGTATCTTGGTAGTCCACCTCATATGTCTGGGTGAACCCACGTGCCACTTGTCTCGCCTTAAAATAATCCACACTGCCATCCGCTCGGTGTTTCACAGTGAACACCCATTTGCATCCCACAACGGACGCGTCAACAAGAGTAGAAACAAGAATCCACGTACCACGAGACTGTATTGCAACCATCTCCTCTTCCATAGCCAAGCATCAGCGACCATCTTTCAATGCTTCTTCATAATTCTGTGGAATTTCCACGACAGATAGAGCCTCTGTAAATTTCTGAAAATCCCCTGTGAGACGATGAAAGAAGACCTGAGATTACATGGGGTATGTAGCACATGATCTCTTCTGTTTTCGGACTGCAATAGGAATATCCAGAACGGAATGAACATCCTCCATCTGAGTACTAATATCCTGTACAGTGTCCTGCACAGATACATCTCCAGACCCATCGTTAGAAGCTCTTCTATCAGAACAAACCTGGGGCGTCGTGGATGATGGGCGATGACCTTGAGTAGTAGTCGTCCGACGAGTATAGAACTTATGTAGAGATGGAACCAGTTGTGCATGTGACTCAGTAGTAGAAGGAGGAGGTGGTGGTGGAGGTGAAGGTGAAGGGATGACAGACACAGGAGGTGGTGGCATATAGATTTCATTACCCACATTCGATGAAGCCAACCTATCACCTGTAGGAGAGAAGTACATCACAAACTCAAAAAATGTGACATCAGCCCTTATATAATATATTTTGCGGAGAGGGTCATAACATCGATATCCCTTCTGAGTCCTGGAGTATCCGACGAACACATATTTGACAACTCTAGGAGCGAGCTTGTCATGATCGGGAGTCAACTGGTGAACAAAAGCAACCGATCCGGACACAATAGTGAGTGAGAATAGTTCCTTCTCAGGAAAAGCTATGGAGAAAGGAATATTCTCACCCAGGACAGATGAGGGCATACGATTCACCAAGTAGCATGCACTGAGATCTGCATCACCCCAGAACAAATGTGGTGCATGACTCTGAATGAGAAGAGTCCGAGTGACATCAAGAAACTAACGATGCTTCCTTTCTACAATGCCATTTTACTGAGAGGTGTAAGAGCAAGATGTTTGATGAATAATCCCTCTGGTTGACAGAAAATGATAAAGGTCACGAGTGCAAAATTCCAATGCATTATCTGTTCGCACAAACTTCACAAAAGTAGAGAAGACATTTTGCACTTCAGTAATACAGGTTGTAATCACATCCCCCACTTCAGATTTATTTTTCAAAAGAAACACCCATAACACTCGAGAAAAATCGTCCACAGCTACAAGATAAAATCTGTGTCCCTGGTGATCGGGCACACAACTCGGGCCCCAGATATCAATATGAAATAACTTAAAACAGGAGGTACTGCTCCGACTCTGACGACTGGGAATGGCAGACCTATGATACTTTCCCAACTGACACGCTTCGCACTGAAAGAAAGATGTAGGTGAAATCTGTGATAGCATATGACTCATCTTCTGAAGAGGGAGATGTCCAAACCGGAGGTGCCAAGTAAACGGAGAGACTGATCCACACGAAAGAGAAGAGATGCCATCATATGAAGTCCGAACTAGGCGATAGAGACCACCCTGCTCACGGCCACACCCAATCACTTTGCCCGTAAGAATGTCCTGAAAAATAAGACGATGGATCAAATATAACTCGGCAGTGCAAATCTTTTGTAATCTGAATAATAAAAAGTAGGTTCATAGAGATGTCTGGAGCATGTAGCACATTCTGCAGACGGATAGGAGTCAGAGTGATCTCCCCCTGTCCTGTGATTGGGGAATGAGTCCCATCAGCTATCACAACTGTTCTCCCTGGAGCGACTTGTCTATATGACGCAAGCTGCTGTCTGTCTCTACATAGATGATGTGTAGCACCGGAGTCCATAATCCACTCTGTACTGTCAGAAACGTGACAAGATGTAAAAGCATAAGTACCTGAGGTGCTAGCTGTAGCAGAAGTATTGGCAGCTGCTGAGGCTGCCACATCTGAATGATCTCCTGAGGATGGTGAAGCAGAGGGGGGTATAATATCTCTTAGTTTTGCAACAAGGTGATCAAACCTCTGATCTAGGGTAGAAGCATCAAGAGACTCAATCTGCTCTGCAACACGAGCTGATGCCGTGAACCCATGCTTAGAATAGCATGTCTCCTCAGAGTGACCTGGGCGGTGACAAAAGGTACAAGGCCGATGAGTGCGACCTCCTCTACCATGAGGTCCACGCCCACAGAAGGTAGAATGACCTCTCCCTCGAGAGGCTGCCATAGTCGAGGAAGTCTGACTAGGGGCTGTAAAAGGAATAGTAATCCTGCTGAATCTACGGAAAGCTTCCTCCATGGGAGGAATAGAGGCATCTGCTAAAATCCGAGAGCAAGCAGCTTCATATTCAGGGTCAAGAGCTGCAAGGAATACCCCTACCATGGTAGCATTCCTATATGTCTTCTGTTGCTCAGGAGTTGTCGTTAGAGGCATGAAGCTGTGAAGCTTCTCGAACATCCCACGCAAGGATGTATACAATGAATGCAAAGGGCATCCGTTCTGCTTGATAGTGAATATGTCATGCTGAAGTTGAAGGATCTTCGTCTCGTTCCTCGCTTGAGAATATGTTGCTGCGTGGATATCCCACACGCCCTTAACAGCAGGCTGATGTAACACATTATTGGAGATCTCAATCGTCAATGTTCCGGACATCCACACCTTGGCATAAGCATCGTCCGCCTCCCATGAGGCATTTATCCCTGTCTTCTCCACCGGTTCTTCCTCGGTAAGAATGTGTTTCTTACCATTCGACTTCATAAGACTCATGAACTGCATAGCCCAGAGCTCATAATTTGTCCCATCCATCTTGACAATAGGCACCATACCTCTGAAGGCGCCTGTGGTGGGTACATCAACCTTGTTCTCAGACATCTTGTCGGATATAGAAGACTAGGATATCATAGACCAATGAATGAATGTCTACACAAACATACGTGGATTTGGGTGCATATGTAGACTTATGCCCCCAAATCCATCAACGGAATGAGGTGAACGACGACGGGGTGTAGAGGCACAACACGCGGTGTATGCTGGACTACGCTAGGCGATGATCGGTACGGTGCAGGGAGATGCGCAGATCAACGCACGGGAATACGAGAGCACGCACAGGGAGTTGCGCAGATCGATGCGTGGTGGCTCGCGCTCACGCGCAGGTGACACACGGGTGTTGAGTGCAGTGCACATGGGCGATGACGCGTGGAGATGAGTCGACGGAGGCGTGCGGAGGCACGTGTGTAGGTGGCGGCGTACGGAGATGTGTATAAGGTGGGGTTAGGGTTTTTGGGTACAAGAGCTCTGGTCTAGGACCGCCGCTCTGATACCATGTTGGATGAAAACAAAGAGATGATCATTCCTCGTAACCCTAGGCTCTCTTATATAGGGAGAGGCCTATGGGTAAATTACATAGAATAGACAGAACGAAATAAAAATAACAAGAGAGATACATATATAAATATCTCAACAGAAACAATATTTTTATTTTTGTAAGGTGAGTGATGATTATAAATCATGAAACTTGATTTTATCCTTTTATTTAAATCTCCCCCTTGAGGTTGGACTTCTGGTTACAGAAGCAACATGACAGGACTCGATTGAGGAACTTATATAGGGGCCTAAGGTTTGAAGCATGGAAGGGTTTCCTCTAGTTTTGGATTGACATTAGGGCTTCCCTAAGCTTGTCTTGGATCACATAGTCTAAACCTCGGTGAGGGTTCGGTCGGTGTTCTGGCAATGGAGGAGAGGACGGAGGTGTCAATTATAAAGGTGGTACAATAATTATAAAGGTGGTACAATTCACAGTGGACCTAAGTCGGTAAGTGGAGGAGTCAATATCTTCGAGATTCGCATAGAACTCGATGACAACTTCAAGTGAGATGGAACCAATCAAAGACTTGGGTGGTCGAGAAACATGATCGGATCAAACAAGTTCCTAACCTTGTTCATGGCAAAGATCCGTTCGGTCTTGGGAAAGTGATACTTGAAGATCGACCAAGTGATAGGTCAGGAGGTTATCAAATTAAGGCGGGAATATACGAAGACACGGTTGTTGACGGAGGCAGATCAGGAGGAGGAAGATGCTTTAGACCTCTTGGGAGCCATGCTGAACGAGTGAATAAGTTTGTTTATGTAACAATGAACTTTAAGTCACGGATTGAATCTAAGGAAAAAACAAAGAAAACAAAAAATATTAAGTCTGGACTTACAGATGATCGATTAGAGTCTAGAAGTTGATTGATCACGACTTGTCGATCAGGCTCTGCTAGATAATCGATCATGCCTGCTCTAGGGCTAGAGGAACTCGGACTTTGGTAAACAACCTTTGCTTTGGAAGGCGTGAGTGTGAAGGGATGGCTTGGATATGTATTTAAAGACCTATGAGAGGCGGTGGATGAGATCAATCTCTTATTTTGAGGGATACTTGTTGGAGTATTTGATAGTGCGCCTATTGAGTTGTAGCAGGGTAAATGGATCCTGGAGAAGATCCATTTACCACATCCTGTGTTTAGTCCCATACCGCCCAATGGTGGGACTTGGAGGCTCTGGGAAGGCTATATAAGGAGCCCCAGACCTCCTGTACTTATTGAGAAAAAGCAATGAAGTATATGCCCCTTTGAGGGCTTCTCCCGTGGTTTCATCCCGCTCCTCACGGAGTAGGGTTCCACGTTAAAATCCCGCGTTCTTATTTTGTTCTTTATCTTTTTCCATGTTCACTTTCGCATTCTTCATATTTTATAACAATACTAATGTGTCCTTCATGTCCAATAAAGAGATTTGATGTGTAATCAAATAGGAAGGTCTCCAATCGTCAAGGTCGGAATAGGAGGGCTAGGCGACGTCCTTGGTGGCCTTTCCAAACTTGGTTTTGCGCCAAAAATCCAAATTTAAATTTCAAGTTTCAGCCTAGATAATCAATCGGTTCCTAAGCATGATCGATTCGGGGTTGCTGGTCAATGCTTAACTGATGATTGATCTAGCCTTCTTGCAGTATTTGGATGTGGAAGTTGAAGAAGCATGGTCAACTCTTGGGCCTTTCTTTCTTATATGGATTCGACCCCTATTTCCCGTGCTTCCTTAGTCATTATACAACCATTTGTTAAGATAAAGGATTCCGTTAATTGAACATGTCGTGAAAGGGCTTCAATATGAGAATATTTTACCATATATGCTTGCTTTATCCTATTCAATATGAATATCATCAAGCTTTATGAAAGTCTTGATCAACAATAGAAGAATGATGACACTCATTATATCCATGTCTATCTCGACTCTTATAATTTGGTTTAGGCAGGTAATCAAACATTTTGAATACATCATTTCCGTATGGAGCCACCATTTTGCATAATGTAGTGAATTGTGTCTTTCATGGTCATATGCTGATAGCGCATAACTTTGCCAAAAAATATCTCCTTCGTATCTTAGAAGCTTAACAATTGCGATCACATCGATATGTTGCTTCCAAAGAATATTCGATGAAGGATCATGACTATAGCGACATACCAATCATTGATCGTCGTCCTACTTCCTATTAAATGGTTTATCCTCGTTATTATGAGGAAACTTGCACATTACGGCATACATTATGCGTTCAATTGCAAGCACTACATCTTAGTCATAGATCCTATCCATAACTATAGTTATTATTGAGTATAAATTGAATGGGTTTAAAAAAAGATTATCCGAAGTAAGATAATTTGCATATATATATGTTCACTTTACTTAAAGTTATTATTTTAAGTCAAAGTTGTCTCGCTTTTTATCAATGTTCAAGAAGGCAACATGCAATATTCAATCAGAGGGGTTACTATATAGCGGCTATGCGGTTTGGGGGAGAATATGTGAAGAATCTGCGGTTTTATGCGGTATACTCATCCGCTTTCCTGAACACTGCTTTTTATTATTACTTTGAAAGTCCATTCCCTTGTGAACTTTCGAAGCATGGATATGCCAACCAAATTACCTCGAGCGAGATCTGAGACCCCCCTTCCATTTTCTTTGCACCCTAATTATTTGAGAGCATGGAACTATAGTGAAGCAAGCGGGAAGTCTTTTTTGCTTTGCAAGTCCAACTTGCACTCCCAATTCGATTTTTGACACTCGGACCCACCACTCCTAAGGTGATGTTGACCCGTTGCCAATTGAACCAACCGTCAACAAGAATAGCGCTCGTTATGCGCAATCACTGTTGCAAAAGTTGGCCGACTAGACCGACTAGTCGGACCGACTATGCGAATCGGGGGGGTGCCCGACTTTAGTAGGCTAACTCGGCCTATAGTCGGTCGAGCCCGACTAGGCGGCCGATTAGTCGGTTGAGGCGGCCGAGTAATCGGCCGATTACTACATAAGGATCCATGCCGGATCCGAATATGAAATGACTTAGCCCCTTTTGAGGGTTACTGTCTAACAGTAACCTCTCGCCCCAGAAACCCTCCCGACCCCCTCTCGCTCGAAAACCCCAGAAATACCCGACCCCTCTCGCTCTCTCGATACCCCCGACCCTATCGCCGCTCGCCTCGCCGGCGCCGCCTTCAGGAGTCGCCGCCCCGACGCCTCCAAGCTCCTGCTCCAACGCCTCGCCGCCCCCACGCCTCCAGCACCTCACCGCCCCCACGCCTCCTGCGCCTCGCCGTTCGCACTGTAGGTTAGGTTTTTTTATTTTGGATTATTTTTTGTTTTCTCTTCTACTTTTTATAGGTTGATAATGTTGAGGATAAATGTTAATGTGTTATAAGTTATTGTTAGCAAATATGAAATAATAATGTTAGGTTATTTTTTCTTCATTTCTTTTTGCTTAGGTTGATCTTAGAAGTAAGAAGTTGACATGTAGTTGCTTAGAATTGCTTAGGTTGATGATGTTGAACTTAGATGTTATCATGTTAATATGTTATTGTTACTTGTTAGCCAATAACAATGTTAGGTTAGGTTTTCATCTTTTTTTTGTTTTTCTTAGGTTGTTTTTATTTCTTATTCCAAATGGTTAGTTAATTTAGATACTTGTTGTTAATTAGATACTTGTGTTTGATGATTACTTGATTAGTAATTTCTGAGTTTGTGACTATGTAGATGGATACACCTCCCGCGAACGTCGCTTCTGGTAGCGACTCGTCTTTTTACGTGCCTTTAGGATCAACTGATCCTGCATGGCAATATGGTTATCTTTCGAACCGTACAGATCCGAATACAGTTACTTGCAGATTGTGCAAGAAGGTTGTCAAGGGAGGTGTGTACAGGTTCAAGCAACATCTAGCATACCGTAGAGGCAACGTGGCTGCATGTCCAAAGGTAGACGAAGATACGAAGAAGAAGATGATCGCATATCTTGATGACGTTGCCAGGAAGAAGAGCCAGAAAGCCGTTGATGTTCAAGAGCTGAGAGATGATGTTGATATCACTGGAGATGCGGGTTCGGCGAAGAGATCACGAGCATCCGACTCGTTGGAGCAGAATGTCGCATTGGAAGGTGCATCGCGTCAGATGACCATAAAAGATGCATTCTCCAAAGAGCATCGTGATAGGGTCACCCCGTATATAGCCAACTGGGCATATACATCGGCGATTCCTTTTAATGCACTGACGACGAAACCCTTCATGCAGATGGTGGAGGCGATTGGGAAGTATGGGCCTGGACTAAAGACTCCCACGAGGTATGAGCTTAGTGGTCCACTTCTGAAGGATGCGGTGAAGAAAATGCACGATGACTTGCAATGTCATCGTGATACGTGGAAGTCGACAGGATGCTCTTTGATGACCGATGCGTGGACAGACATGCGCGGAAGAAGCATCATCAATTTTTGTGTTAATTGCACCTTGGGGACTTCATTTTCGAAGTCCATAGATGCCTCAAATGAGGCACACACTGCGGATTACATCTTCAAGCTGGTGGATGAGTGTCTTAATGAAGTGGACATAGATAATGTGGTTCAGATTGTGGCGGATAATGCATCTGCCAATGTAGCAGCGGGAAGATTGCTGCTCACCAAATATCCACGGATTTGGTGGACTCCATGCGCCGCGCACTCCCTTGATCTTGCTTTGGAGGAGATAAGCAAAGAGACGAAGGTGAGGAGTGCAATCACAAAGGCAAAGAAGCTTACGGTGTTTATATACTCTCACACCAAAACTCTAAACTTGATGCGTAAGTTCACCAACAAGAGAGACATTGCAAGGCCTGGTCAAACAAGATTTGTGACCACTTTTCTTACTCTTGAGAGCCTGAATGAGAAGAAAGACAAGCTTAGATTGATGTTTTCCTCAGAAGAGTGGAGAAATTGCAAATGGTACAAGGCCAAGAGGGGAGAAGCAGCGAGTTCTATTGTTTTCAGCCTTACATTTTGGAATCACATTGCACACGCCTCCGAGTTTTCACTCCATTGGTTCGTTTATTGCGTGTTGTTGACGCAGATCGACGTCCATCTATGGGTTTTGTGTACGGAGGGCTTGAAGAGGCCAAACGAGAGATAGTTGCATCATTCAATGGCGTGGAGTCATCTTACAAATTTTTTGTGAATGCTGTTACCTCCAAGACCAAAGGGAGACTCGATACTCCATTGCATCTAGCGGCTTATTACTTGAACCCATTTTTCTTCTACACCGAGTCTCGTCGTGATCCGGATGTTGTGGTGAGGAGAGGGTTTAAGGAGTGCATGGAAAGATTTTATCCAGATTTGGATGTACAAGATGCAATTACCAGGGACGAGCTTTAGCTGTGAGACAGAGGATGACAAATGACAACAATTATGATCCAGGTATTTCATGCTGGACAATTCTCTCTTTGGCAATATTATATTATATTTATATTGATAAATTCTCTATTTAAATAGCTAACTGGTGGCATAATCATGGAGATGACACGCCTCATTTGAAAGCCATGGCCATCAAGATCTTGAGCTTGACGTCTTCATCCTCCGGATGTGAGCGTAACTGGAGTACCTTTGACTCGGTAATGACTCCATTCCATCGACCAAATTTGGTTACTAATAGTAAAGTATAACGTAGTAATTGATATAAATTTAAAATTTGAATTTTGATGTTCAGATCCATACCAAAAAGAGGAACAGATTGGAGACGAAGAAGCTGAATGATCTTGTGTATGTTCGTTTCAATTCAAACCTGCGGGAACGTCGAGTTGAAAAAAAAAAGATCCTCTCTCATCTCGTTATCGTGCATACATGGCTGAATGGACTGGAGGTGTCGATGCTCATGATGAGGAGGTTTTTCCAGGTTCCGGATTGACATGGAGTGCTGTAGCACATGCTAGTGGTGCTGAAGAGAATTTGGAACCGAGAAGGAGCCAGCGAGTTGACCGTAGCAAGGGAGCTTCATCTTCGAGTTCCAATGCTACGCCGATGAATGAGAACGAGGAGTTACATCTTGATGATATAGAAGAAGTAGAAGAAGAAGAAGATGATGATGACGACGACGACGAAGAAGAAGAGATGGACTTGGATAATGACATTGAGGATTGATTCGATTGACATGTTGTAGTATTTTTTGGAATGTTGTATGTGCTTTTGAACATTTCCTACTTGTAGTATTTTTTTTGGACATGTTGTATGTGCTTTTGAACATTTCCTACTTGTAGTATTTTTTGGACATGTTGTATGTGCTTTTGAACATTTGCTAGTGTTATGTACCAAATATTTTGAATGTTTGATCTTAACTTCCTTCATTTTTCCTTCTCTTGATGTAATTTCTTAAGCTATTGAAAATATTAAATTTGTTAAAATTATGAAGATAAATGATAGTATATATATATATATTAAAATTTGATTTATATATTAAAAATAATTAAAAAAAATCAAAACCGACTAATGCCCGACTAAATCCGATTACTCTCCCGACTGCCGATTAATCCTTAGTCAGTGACCCTGCCGACCGAGTACCGACCGCCGACTTCTGCAACCTTGTGCGCAATCCAATACCGCCTCAATTATATGGGGAACAACATTATGGTCACTATGCATACGACCTTACTCTTCGAGAAGCAGAGAGCCCGATCTATGTGCCCTTGTACACCGGAGCTATGACTTCGCATTAGTGTAGGAAATATCGATATTGTATCAGTCCGTCCGGAAAAGAATATATCGAGATATATTGCCGATATATTGATGATATCGGTGGAAATGTTGGAAATGGCTCAAAAACCATTTATTATTATTTTTTTTAGAAATTAAGATCATCTAAGATATTAAAATAACAGATAATATACAAATACACACTTATATCAAACATATAGGTCATATCGAACATATCACTATTAATGTTGATTACTTACTTATAGATATTAGAAATGAATTTTATCCAAGTTCTTATAACATTAAATAACTTACAAATATACACTTATATGACACATAGATCATCTATGACCTTTATATCGTACATATCGGTCATATCGAACATATCATTGTTAATGTTGATTGGTGATTAATAAACATTGGAATTTGAATCAAAGTAACTAAGGTAAACACAATTAGAGCACCCGTTTTATTCATGGAAGATAGTGAATGGCATTGAGATAGTGAATGGTTGAGATGTATTCTGGACTTGTGATTCTAATTTGATTAGCATTAGACTTGTTTTCTTCTCTATTGCCAAAGAGGTGATGTTCACCGATTGAAGAACCGTCGTATGCACCCCCCTATAGCACCATACCCTACCAGACGAGGGTAGCGCCCCCGACCTGAAACAAAATATATAATTTACGATGTGTTTTTATACTAGGAGTAGCAAAATGAGTAGCGAAATCAAGCTTACAAGGGTAATATAATTGATATGCATATTGGTATCGGTGAAATATCAGTGATATCGGTCGATATCCCAGAAATTTTATATTGAAACCAATCAATTTCGAGCGATATGGCTCGATATGGGTGGTATATTGCCGATATCTCGCAAGATATCGACCGATATCCAGTAAATGGATATCTATATGAATATCGGTATTACTAGCATAGGCATCTCTGATGCACAATCCATGACGACGGAATCCTCCGCCTTGATGGGAGACCATGGATGTCATCTTAGGATTCTCCATATTCCATTCAAATTTTTTGACTAATCATTTGAATCATATTCACGTATAGACTCACTTAAATGGTCTGGTGGTAGCAGTGTGCCTACCAGCCACAGACCAGGGTTCAAATCTACCTTTCTAGGGATTGCCTTAGGTAGTCGACAACAACAACAACAAAGCCTTTTCCCACAATTAAGTAGGGTTGGCTACATGGATTCTTCGCCTCCATTCAGATCTATCTTGGGTCAATCTCGGGCTTATATCCAAAAAACTAAGATCCCTTCGTATAGTCTCTTTCCAACACTTCTTGGGCCATCCTCGCCCTCTCTTAGCCGGCTCAACATCCCACCACTCGCATCTCCTAACCGGTGCATCAGTTGACCTTCTTTGCAAATGACCAAACCATCTTAAGCGATTTTCTCGCATCTTATCCTCGATCGGAGCTACACCAACTTTCTTTCTGATTGCATCATTCCGAATCCGATCTTTACGTGTATGTCCACACATCCATCTTAGCATTTTCATTTGTGCTACAGCCATTCTCTACATGTGTCTATGGTTCACAAGCCAACATTCAGAACCATAAAGCATAACAGGTCTCACGGCTGCTTTGTAAAACTTTCCTTTAATTTTTAAAGGAATTTTCTTATCACAGAGAACAACGGAGGCTCCTCTCCACTTTAGCCAGCCTGCATTTATTCTATTAGTAACATCTCCATCAATTTCCCCATCATGTTGCAAAATAGATCCCAGATATCTAAAAGAATCTCTCTTCTGAATGTTATCGTCACCAATCTTCACCTCGATTCCTTCACCATTGCTTTCATCAAAGGTGCATTCCATATATTCCGTCTTAGCCCTACTTATACGAAAACCTTTAGTCTCCAATGCATGTCTCCAAACCTCAAGCTTCTCATTTACTCCATCTCTAGTCTCGTCAATCAACACAATATCATCAACAAATAACGTACACCAAGGTAACTCATCCTGAATGTGACTTGTCAACTCGTCCATAATCAAAGTAAAAGAAATGGACTCAAAGTTGAACCTTGATGTAAACCAATGTTGATATCTAAATAGTCAGTCTTCCCCGTCGGGGTCCTTACACAATATAAAGCCCTATCATACATATCCTTTATGAGATTAATGTATAGAACAAGTACTTGTCTCTTCTCCAAAACTCTCCACAGTATCTCTCGTGGGACGGAATCATAAGCCTTCTCCAAATCAATAAATATCATATGGAGATTCTTCCTTTTAACTCTATAAATCTCCATTGTACTCCTCAGCAAATGGATGGCTTCAATAGTTGAGCGACCTGGCATGAATCCGAATTGGTTTTCTTTTATTTGGGAAACTTGTCTCAACCTTCTTTCGATCATACGTTCCCAAATTTTCATAGTGTGACTCATCAGCTTGATACATCTGTAATTTGAACAACTTTGAATGTCTCCTTTGTTCTTATAAAGAGGCACCACGATACTCCTCCAATCTTCATGCATTTTCTTGCTTCGCCAAATAACATTGAATAGATTCGTAAGCCAAGTCAAACCACGCTCACCTAAAACTTTCCATACTTCTACAGGGATGTCATCCGGTCCAACACCTTTCCCAGGTCTCATAACCTTCAAAGCCTCCTCTACTTCTTTTCTTTGTATTCGTCTATAGCATGCGCGATTCAAGTAACTTTCACTACTAGCTAGATCACCCAAAGTGATCTCTCTATTTCCTTCTCCAATGAAAAGTTTATGGAAGTATTGCTCCCATCTAGTCTCTATATCCTTCTGAGTAACAAGCACGTGACCTTCCTCATCCTTAATGCATCTCACTTGAGAAAGGTCTTTGGTCTTTCTTTCTCTTGCTTTGGCCAACCTGAATATATCCTTCTGGCGCTCCTTAGAGTTGATATTTTTATACAAAACCTCATAAGCTTTTGACTTAGCTTCGCTTACAGCCTTCTTTGCTTCCTTCTTCGCTATTTTATAGTCTGTGACAGCTTCCTCTGTTCTATCCTTAGACATAGCTTTAAAGCAAGCTTTTTTAATTTTTAGCTTCTCTTGCACCCCTTCACTCCATCACCAAGCCTCCTTTTGACCCGGAGCTCCTCCTTTTGACTCGCCTAGCATCTCTTTGGCTAGCTTTCGGATACAAGATGCTACTGCCTCCCACATCTCGTTTGCACTACCGCTACAATCCCAAGATAAGTCTTCTAAAACCGTCTCCCTGAAGCTTGATTGCTTCAGCGGAAGATTCCACCGCCTAGTTCTAGTGATCTTAGGAACCTTCCTTTTCTTTATCAGCCCTTTTATTTGTAAATCCAAGACTAACAAGCGATGTTGGGTTGTCAAACTCTCTCCAGGGATTACTTTGCAATCTTTGCAAAACAATCGATCTCTTCTCCTCAACGCAAAGTAATCGATCTGTGTTCTAGTTGAGCCACTCTTATAAGTAATTAAATGCCCCTCCCTCTTCTTGAAAAGAGTGTTTGCTATTAAAAGATCATATGCAGTTACAAAATCCAGAATGACTTTTCCCTCTTCGTTTCTATCCCCAAAACCATGTCCTCCATGCATACTTGCATACCCTGAAACATCTTTTCCCACATGTCCATTAAGATCTCTACCTATGCAAACCATCTCTCTTTGTGGGATTCCTTGTAAAATCTTATCCATATCCTCCCAAAAAGCTTGTTTACTCCTTTTATCTAAACCAATTTGTGGTGCATAAACTGAGATGATATTCATAATTTCTTCTTCAAGTACCAACTTTAGCAAAATAATCCGATCCCCAAATCTTTGCACCTCAACCACACAATACTTCAAATCTTTATGAATAACCACTCCAACACCATTTCTTCCCTTATCTTTACCTGAATACCAAAGTTTAAAGCCTGTCTTCTCGATCTCCCTTGCTTTCTCTCCGTCTCTTGAAGACATAATATATGAATCTTCCTTCTTTCCATTGTATCCACTATCTCCATCAATTTTCCAGTTAAAGTACCGATATTCCAACTACCAATCCGTAACTTCCTTTGCAATCTCTTTTGGACTAACTTCTTTACTCGCATGCGTCCATTATGCGAGAACCCTTGCAAATTTTGGACTGCATCCGGGCGGTGATGCATCAGAACTAGCTTATTTACCCGCATGCGTTCCTCATGCGAGAACCCTTGCAAATTTTGAACTACATCCAGGCTGCGATGTAGCGGTCCTTGCCAATTTTTCATTGCATTCGGGCGATGCAACGCGTCGCAAGTAGGGAACGCCCCAACGAAATCTGTATGTTTGCTTAAATCCATGTTTAAAAGATCCGAACGGTTTCGAGATAAATTCATAAATAGTGTTCTTTGAAGAATTTAAGAACACTATTTACGAGTTTATCTCTCCTGCGCTGGTTGTCGGCTACCTAACACGTAACCCTCCTCATTTACCCGGGCTTGGGACCGGCCATGGCTGAGTTCTTAGGTAGTCGACAACCATCGCAAAAAAATAATCGAATCTTTTAACATGCTGACCCTACTTATAGTAGGAGAAAGCTTTCCATTTGAATCATATTCACCTGTTAATCTTTTCAAGGGAAATCCAATCTATATTAATTATAAATTGTGAATTTTAATTGGATTAAATTAATTTTATCATATTAAATTAATTAACATTCCAATGCAACCAACGAACAATTACGTTTGCTTGATATTACTATATAGTATAGCTTTCACAAGTACATATTATTATGGTTTTAGTAATTAAAGTAGAACTTGACCTACTCATATTACCCTTTCTCGAAAATGGATCTGGCGCGATGCTCGGGTTATGCTGGGAGGGATGCATTTCCTTGTCACGCAAGGCGCTAATTAAGAAACCGAGCCAACATACCCGATATAGATATCTCCACCATCCTGATTCAGAATAATACAATTGGATCAATGTATTTGCAGTTTTATCGATTATTCCTTTGATGACTGGCATGATACTATATAGGATACACTCATAAATTTAGGCATCTTAAAATTTTTTAATGATCCTAAATTTCCAGTCATATCAGGCACACAAGTTTGGTTTTGCATGTAAAAGTTGTCCTACAACTATTGTAGGATGAACTAGGGTTTTCATGTTATGAAGCAATCATTCAATGTAGTGGTTTGTCATGTATTTCTCTAAATAAATGTTACAACAATTATCTGGGTAAATTTTAAATTTTCATGATTATATTTGAATGATTAAACACATTAAAAATGTCAATAAGATGATATAATCATCTTTCGATCCATTTTCAGTAAATATCACATATCTAGGGCAATCGAGCGAAATCACGTGAAATAAATTTCAACTGTTTGATGGTTTGATTCTTAAAATAACGAAATGTGTTTTTTAACACATTTCATGATAGGAAAATAATAACCAAAAAACTTTTAGTTATAGATCCGGATTTATATGTAAAAACAACACTATGGGAGCTTTTCAAATTCAAAGCAATGCCCAATTTTAGTCAACTTTTGATAATTTTTGTGGACATGTCCAGACTATCTAAACATGCTTAAGTATCCCACAAATTCGTTCATAACAGAGCAAAACATGAGACATATCATATATGCTCAAAATCAATTCGAAATTTCAACAATGCAAAAAACAATGAGTTCCCGTGCATCCCGATATCCAAAACCTTATTATCTAGGATTTGGATCATATCCAAGACCTTAAACAATGGCTCTGATTCCGCTTGAAAGGTAATGTGTTAGCCTCGTGCATAACAGAAGCGTGGAGATCGGATTAAATTCGAACTTGGTCAACTTGTCGTACTAGTTGGCATGGCAGGGAAAAATAAAAAGTTTTAAGATGAAACTACATGGCAGCGGAATCCGACTATTCACAATTGTGAATGAGATAATCATATTGAAATTTTCAATTCATTATTAACATAAATTGTGAATCTCATTCACAATTATCTCTCTCCAAGATATTGTGGATCATATCCACATTATCCATGATTATTGTGAATAGTGTTATCCACATCAATCCTATCCATGATAGTTAAATATCTCTATCTACATTAATTGTGATAATTAAATCCTATTTAATTATCCAATTTTCCAATGTTAGAAGAAATAAGAATTGTGTTTATTCTAGAGAACTCTAGGGTCTCTTATATAAAGAGAACCATATGGCTAAATTACATAAGACGGAACATAGAAGAATAAAAAGACCAAACGGTACACAGATATATAATTCGTTCGACACTCCCCCTCAAGATGGAGCATAGATATCGATCATGCTCAGCTTGGAAGTGCATTTCTGGAATGGTCCTCTGAGAAGCGGTTTGGTGAAGATATCGACAGTCTGCTTCCCAGAACTAACATGTGAAGTAGAAATCAATCCCTTTTGGATCATGTCTCTGGTGCAGTGACAGTCTACTTCAATATGCTTGGTTCTCTTGTGAAAGGCAGGATTATTGGCAATGAACAATGCAGCTTGATTATCACACTGTAGCTGCATGGGTAGAGGTACATCTACATGCAAGTCTTTTAGTACAGCTCGAACCTACATCATTTCTGTACTTGCCTGTGCCATAGCCCTATATTCAGATTCTGCACTGGATCTAGCCACAACGGTTTGTTTCTTGCTTTTCCAAGAAACTAGAGAGCTACCCACAAACACAGCAAAGCCTGAGGTAGACTTTCGATCCTTAGGGCATCCTGCATAGTCAGCATCTGCACATGCAGAAATAGATAAATTGGTTCCTTTCTAAACAACAATCCCGTGCCAGGTGACGATTTTAGATACTTGAGTATCATATATATAGCATCCATATGTACCTGTCTCGTCTGTTCCATGAACTGGCTTACCCGGCTAACTGCAAAGGCAATATCAGGTCTGGTTATAGTTATGTAAAGAAGCTTCCTCACCATTTCTCTATACCTTCTCTTGTCAACCTCCTCTGTATCATTATCATACAATTTCATGCTAGGGTCCATAAGAGTAGTAGACGGTCTGCATTCAGCCATGCCCGTCTCAATCAGCATATCTGTAATATATTTCCTCTGAGTCATTACTAGACCCTGTGCATTCCTGGCGAACTCCAGTCCCAGAAAGTATCGTAGTGTGCCAAGATCCTTTGTAACAAATTGACGACCCAACACTGCTTTGGTCATCTCTATCTCCTGAGCATCATCTCCTATGACCAAAATGTCATCAACATACACCATGATGACAACTGTACCTCGAGTAGACTTCTGGATGAACAATGAGTGATCTGCATTGGATCTCTTGAATCCTTGTCCTTCAATTAAATGGGAAAGCTTCTGAAACCATGTCCTTGGGATCTGTTTAAGGCCATATATTGCCTTATGAAGTCTGCACACCATATGATTCTCCCCCTCAGCAGCAAACCCCGGAGGCTGCTGCATGTAGACTTCCTCCTGCAGATCCCCATACAAAAATGCATTTTTAACATCTAGCTGGAACAAGGGCCAATCACGTACCACAGCTACTGACAGAAGAATATGAAGAGTGGAGTGACATGCGACTGAAGAGAAGGTATCCATATAGTCCACTCCATAAGTCTGAGTGAAACCGCGTGCCACTAGCCATGCCTTGTATCGATCAAGGCTGTCATCTGTATGATACTTAACAGTGAATACCCATTTGTAGCTAACTACAGATGCTCCTGAAGGAGCAGTAACCAAGCTCCATATGCCCCTCGACTATAGGACAACCATCTCCTCCTCCATTGCAGTCCGTCAACAATCAAGTTTCAATGCTTCCTGATAGGTCCGTGGGATCTCCACATAAGATAAAGCCACTGCAAATCTTTGAAAATCTCCTGTAAGGCGATGAAAGGAAACATGTGAAGCAAGAGGATACGAAGTACAACTGCGTTTTTGCTTTCTCAACGCAATAGGGACATCCAGATCATCAACCAATGAACTCGCCGGGTCAGAGTCGTCCTGTAATGACGCACCCTGCATAGGCACACTATTCGACCCATCATTAGTAGTAACATCTGGACATACCTGGGGTGTGCTGGATGACTATCGTGTAACATGAGCAGGACCAGATCGACGGGTATAGAATTTTAGTAATGGCGAGATTAGTGGTTTTGGTGGAGGTGGTGGAGGTGGTGGTGGTGGAGGAGGATGTAGGGGTAGTGCGGACACAACATTAGGAACTGGACTGGACAAAGGAAGACTCACTGTAGGATGAGGAGAGACATAGACCTCATCAATAGATGAGTTAGAGGTCAATTTGTCACCTGCAGGTGAAAAGTACATAACAGACTCGAAGAAAGTAACATCAGCACTGACAAAATATTTCCCGTTTACCGGATCATAGCAACGATATCCTTTCCGCGTCCGAGAATAACCCACGAAGACACATTTGACAGCTCTAGGTAAGAGCTTGTCAAGACCAGGTGATAGCTGACGAACAAAGGCAACTACTCCAAAAACACGAGGCGTGAGTGAGAACAATTCTCTATCTGGAAAAACAACAGAATGAGGAATTTTCTCCCCAAGTACCGTACACAGCATACGATTTACCAGGTAGCAGACTGTAAGAACAACATCTCCCCAGAAAGAAATAAGAGCACAACTCTGGATAAGAAGAGTTCGAGTAATATCAAGAAGGTGACGATGTTTTCTCTCAGCAACTCCATTTTGTTGGGAGGTGTAGGCACATGTAGTTTGGTGTATAATGCCTTTTGATAAAAAATATTGGGAGAGAGATCGAGAACAAAATTCCAAGGCAATATCAGTACGAACATATTTCACATTGGACGAGAAAACATTGTTCACTACACTTATAAGATTTTTGATAACATCACCAGCTTCAGATTTATGTTTCAATAGAAAAACCCACGACAAACGAGAGAAATCATCGACCATGACAAGATAAAACATGTGCCCTTGGTGATCAGGGACACGACTAGGACCCTAGATATCAATGTGAAGTAACTCAAAAGGGGAGCAACTGCTCCGACTCTGACGACTTGGGAAGCTAGCTCTATGGTGCTTCCCTAATTGACACACTTCACACCGAAAGGACGAACTGGGAGATATCTGAGGCAAAAGGTGACGCATCTTCTGGAGAGGCAGGTGACCAAAGCGTAGATGCCATGTATAGGGTAAGACAGATCCAACAGTATGAGAAGAGACTCCAGCATATGAACTCCGGTTCAGACGATAAAGACCATCCTGCTCAGAACCACATGAAATCACCCTGCCCATTAGAATGTCCTGAAATATAAGAGAAGATGGGTCAAATATAGCGCGACAATGCAAATCTTTTGTAATCTGACTAATAGAGAGCAAGTTTATCGAAAATTCAGGAGCATGTAAGACATTCTTCAGACGCATGGAAGAGGATAACATAACCTCCCCCTGTCCAATAATGGGGGAATGAGTCCTATTGGCAATGATCACCAACCGCCCTGAAGGAATCTCCCTGTATGATATAAGTCTGTCTCTATCTCGACATAGATGATGCGTTGCACCAGAGTCCATGATCCAATCGGAGATGTCTGAACTAGAACATGTGGTAAAAGCACAAGCACTACATAAGGTGCTAGTCGTGGTAGAAGTGCTGGCAGAAGCAAACACAGTTATATCCGAAGGGCCTCCAGAAAAATCTGTGGGAACATGAGGCATTATATCCCGTAGCCGAGCAACTAGCTCCTCAAACCGCTGATCCGAAGTAGAAGAGGATGGAGATGCAACATGTTCTGCCACCCTTGCAGATGCTGGAAAGCCATGCTTAGAATAGCATGTATCCTCTGAGTGACCCGTACGATGACAAAAACTGCAAGGTGGACGGGATCGACCACCACGACCTCCAGTCCTACGACCACGACCACAGAATGAAGAAGTGGAGCCACCTCTCCCTCTGGAAGCAGCCATCGCAGAGGGACGTGATGTAGACGTGTTGGAGGGAACTGAGATGCGGCTAAGCCTCCGGTATACCTCCTCCATAGGAGGAATGGTAGCGTCTGCTAGAATCTGTGATCTGGCCGCATCATATTCTGGATCAAGAGCCGCAAGAAGTACGCCTATTATGGTAGCATTACAAAATGTCTTCTGCTGCTCGGGTGTTGCCGTCAGAGGGATAGTGCTGTAGAGTTTCTCAAACATTCCCCTAAGGGATGTATACAAGGAATGAAGTGGTCGTCCATTCTGCTTCATGGTGAATATGTCATGCTGAAGTTGTAGCATCTTGGTTTCATTTCGAACCTGGGAATGTGTCGCCGCGAGAATCTCCCACATCGCTTTAGCGGTGGGCTATTGGAGAACATCATTGGCAATCTCCATCGACAGCGTGCCTGAGAGCCAGACCTTGGCATACGAGTCATCAACCTCCCAAGAGGCATAGATCCCTGTCTTCTCTGCCGGCTCATCCTCGGTAAGAATGTGCTTCTTACTATTTGACTTCATGATGCTCATGAACTGCATCGCCCAGAGCTCATAGTTTGATCCATCCATCTTTACTGTTGGCGCATGACCTTTGAAAGCGCCTACGGGTGGCACATCAACCTTTGATTCTGACATATCGTCGCAGAGGAAGAACTAGGGTTTGTAGACAGAGAAATAGATGTCTACACAAACTGCATAGGATTCGAGTGCGTATGTAGACTTACGCACCCAAATCCATAGATAAGATGAAGGAGGCAGCTACGAAGGAGGCCGCAGGGGAGGGGATGCCGGCTAGGTCAAGGCTGACAGTGAAGAGAGGGGGGGGGGGCGGGGCTGGAGGCGGCGCCCGGTGGGGTGCGGCGCCTAGTGGGAGGTGGGGCTGGGGCTGGGGCCGAGAGGCGCAAAGACGACTGCGGAAGGGGAGGGGTGGGGTGGCAGCGGGTGGAGAGCCTAGGGTTTAGGCTCTGATACCATGTTAGAAGAAATAAGAATTGTGTTTATTCCAGAGAACCCTAGGGTCTCTTATATAGACAAACCCTATGGGTAAATTACATAAGACGGAACATAAAAGAATAAAAAGACCAAACAGTACACAGATATATAATTCTTTCGACATCAAATGCTTAGATAATATTGCTCATGGAACAATTCTCGAACTCTTTCAAAAATTGTGTGCCTTCTCCTCGGATACTTGATGATAAGGTCATGACGATTGTATATGCCATATATAGTGACTTGGATAATGAGATCTTATCTCATATCCAGATATAGAAAACCGCTCAGAGGTGTCTGATCATGTCGGATATAATATTTCATCTTCTCATTGCATTCGAATCATATTCGGATCAATGTCTAACAATTGGATCAAGATCAGATATCCACTCCACTGATAGGAGTCACTAAAATCCATTCCTGTTTCATCATTCTCTCGGAATGGAAGAGTCATGGTTATACCGTCGTTTAAGATCACATTACCCTCGAGTATTCTTAATACCCGTACATCTTACGTATGGGAAGTCCTAGAATAAACCCATAGTTCTAATTCCATTTGAATTATCTTCTTCAGGGTTTTATCGTTAGGTTTCTCATTCGATTATTGGGAGTTGGTATCAATCATATGCTTTCTATTGGGAAAAAAATGAGAAAAACATGGTTTATTCCTTGAACCCTAGACTCTCTTATATAAAGGAGAGTCCTATGCGTAAATTACATATGATAGACAAAAGAACAGAAAAATAAGAAAATAGTACAAAAACATAAATATAATTCCATACTCCCCCTCAAGATGAAGCATAGATGCCAATCATGCTCAACTGGGATGAGCATTTCTGGAATGGTCCTCTGAGCAAAACCTTAGTGAAAATATCTGCAATTTGAGCCCCTGAGCTGACATGAGAAGTAAAGACAAACCCTTTTTGAACCATATCCCTCCTGTAGTGGTAGTTCACTTCAATATGCTTGGTTATCTCATAAAATGCAAGATTGTTTGCAATGAACATGGTTGCTTGTTTGTTACATTGAAGTTGCATAGGAATATGTACATCTATATGTAAATATGTTAGTACGGCTTGAACCCACATCATTTCTGTACTAGCTTGTGCCATAACCCTATATTCAGACTCAGCACTGGACCTGGCAACCACAGTTTGCTTCTTACTCTTCCAAGAGACAAGGGAGCTACCAACAAAAACTGCAAAGCCCGAAGTGGACTTTCTATCCTTTGGACATCCTGCATAATCAACATCAGCGCATGCAGAAATGCTAAGTTCTTCCTCTTTTTGAATTATAATCTTGCACATGGAGATGACTTTAGGTATCTCAAAATCATATATACAACATCCATGTGTACCTGTCGGGGTTATTCCATGAATTGGCTCAGGCGACTGACTGCAAATAAGATATCCAATCTGGTTATAGTATCATAAAGAAGCTTCCCGATTATTTCTCTGTATCATCTCCTGTCCACCTCCCCTGTATCATCATCATATAACTTCATACTAGGGTCCGTAGGAGTAGTAGCTGGCCGACATCCAATCATTCTTGTCTCAATTAGCATATTTGTCACATACTTCTGTTGGGCCATCACAAAACCCTGTTGATCTGCGTCTTACTATAATGCCTTGTATCGCTTTTGGGTCTCACAGTAGTGTGCTGCAATATTATTTTAATGAAATAGCTTTTGCGGTGACTCCCACATCGGGACTTCACCCTCTTTATTATAAAAAAGAAATATCGTAAGGTGCCAAGATCCTTAGTAACAAATTGTCGGCTCAGGAATTCTTTAGCCCTTTTTATCCCTTGCAGGTCATCACCTGTGACTAATATGCCATCAACACATACCATAATAACAACCATGCCGCTAGAAGTTCTCTGTACAAACAATGAATGATCTGCACGCAACCTCTGAATTCCTGCTTCTCAATTAAATCCAAGAACTTCTGAAACCATACCATAGGACTCTGTTTAAGGCCATATATTGCTTTATGAAGTCTGCAAACCTGCGGATACTCACCCTCAACAGCAAACCCAGGAGGCTGCTGCATGTAGACTTCTTCCTGTAAGTCCCCATACAAAAAGACATTTTAACATCAAGCTGGAAGAGAGGCCACTCACGTACCCCTACAACAGAAAGAAGAATCCGTAGAGTAGAATGACGAGCCATTGGGGAGAATGTGCCTAGGTAATCCATTACATATGTTTGAGTAAATCCACGAGCAACCGGTCTGGTTTTGTACCGATTCTAACTCTCATCTGCACGATATTTAACAGTAAACACACACTTGCAACTGACGACAGATGCTCCATCAGGAGTAGGAACCAAGCTCCATGTATCACGTGACTGTAAGGCAACCATCTCTTCTTCCATAGCTAATCACCACCAACTATCCTTCAAAACCTCATGATAAAGGAGACCGTGAATGCTAAGTTCTCGAATTCCCCAATCAAGCGATCAAAGGAGACCATGAATGCTAAAAGATATGATGCACAACTACACTTCTGCTTATGAAGCGTAATAGGTAAGTCCATATTATTAACCTCTACGTCTATCCCTTGTAGAGAACCCTGCACATGCAGACCATCAGACCCATCATTAGGATTTAATGTATTCAGAACATACCTCGTGCATACTAGATGATGAGAGGTGACCATGAGCAGAAGCAGGCCGACATGTATAGTGATGCGACAACAGTGGGACTGAGACAATGGGGTCTGAAGATATATGAGGAGGTGGAGGTGGTGGTGGTGGTGACAATGATGATGAAGGAGGTGATGATGGTGGTGGTGGCATGTAGATTTCATAATTGGAGTATGAGGAAGTCAACCGATCACCTATAGGAGAAAAGTACATCACGAACTCGAAAAAGGTGACATCAACACTAACATATTACTTCTTGTTTATTGGGTTATAACATCTATACCCTTTTTGTGTCCTGGAGTACCCAACAAAGACACACTTGACTGCTCTAGGAGAGAGCTTGCCAATACATGGAGACAACTGGTGGACAAAGGCGACCAGGCCAGACACGAGAGCAGTAATTGAGAACAATTCTTTCTCAGGAAAAACAAGAGAGAAGGGAATTTTCTCACCCAAGATCAATGAGAGCATGCGATTAACAAGATAACATGCCGTACGAATAAATCACCACAAAATGAATGCAGACTACTACTCTGAATGAGAAGTTCTGGTAGCATCAAGTAAATGATGATGCTTACTCTTTGCAACACCATTTTTCTGGGAAGTATAGGCACATGATGTTTGATGAATAATACCTCGAGTTGAAAAATAAGTGGAAAGAGTATGAGTACAGAATTCCAAAGCATTATCCGTTCTTACAAATTTCACAGAAGAAGAAAACACATTCTGCACTTCATTGAGAAAGTTCTTGATAACATCTCCAGCTTCAGATTTATTCTTTAATAAAAAGATAGAAGACAGACGAGAGAAATCATCATCAACAATAAGATAAAACTTGTGTCTTTGACGATCGGGAGCACGACTGGGACCCCAAATATCTATATGAAATAACTCAAAAATAGATCTACTGCTCTGACTCGAATGATTGGGGAAGGCAGACCAATTATGCTTTTCCAACTGACATGCCTCACATTGGAAGGACAAGTGAGGAGATATCTGAGGCAGAACACGACACATTTTCTAGAGCGGGAGATGATCAAAGTGCAGGTGCCACGTAAAGGGTGAGACGGGTTTAGCAGAGTGAAAGGAAATGCCGGCATAAGGAGTTCGAATCAAGCGATAGAGAGCGTCCCGCTCACGGTCACATCCAATCACCTTGCTCGTAAGGATGTCTTGAAATACAAGAGAAGATGGGTTAAAAATAGCTCGACAATGTAGATCCTTTGTAATCTGACTAATAGATAACAAATTCATAGAAAAGTCAGGTGCATGCAACACATTCTGTAGACGCATAAAGGGTGTCAAGCTAATCTCCCCCTGCCCAGTGATCAGGAATGAGTCCCCCATCTGCTATAACCGTAAGTTGACATCTGTCTCCACATAAGTGGTGTGTAGCACCGGAATCCATAATCCATTCTATAACATCAGATCCACTACAACTAATAAGTGCATAAGTACTACCTCGTTTAATAGAAGAAGCTGAAGCAACTGCATCTGAATGACTCTCGGAGATCGATGAATAAGTAATGGGATTGGCAGGAGGTATAATGCCCCTCAATCGTGCTACAAGGTCATCAAATCACTGATCTAAAGAAGAAGCAGTCGAGGGCTTAATCTGCTCAGCTACTCGAGCAGAAGCATGGAATCCATGCTTGGAGTAGCATGTATCCTCTGTATGTCTAGGACGATGGCAGTAAGTACATGGTTGGTGAATACGACCTCCTCTACCGTGAGGTCCGCGTCCACGAAACTGAGAAGAGCCTCCTCGACCTTGGGAGGCAGCCATCGGTGAAGAAGTCTGACTGGCAGACAATGATCCTACTGAGCATGCATAAAGCTTCTTCCATGGGAGGAATAGTGGCATCTACTAGAATCTGGGAACAAGCAGCCCCATACTTAGGATCAAAGGTTGCCAGGAATACACCAACTATGGTGGCATTCCTATAAGTCTTCTACTGCTCATGAGTAGATGTGAGGGGCATGCAATTGTGGAGCTTCTCGAACATCCCACGCAAGGATGTATATAACGAATGAAGGGGCCGTCAATTCTTCTTGATGGTAAAAATATCATGTTGGAGTTGCAGAATCTTGGTCTCATTCATTTCCTGTGAATCAGCGAGAATATCCTGTAGTGCCTTGACGGCGATCTTTAACTCCAATGTACCTGAAAGCCAAACCTTGGCATATGCATCATCGACCTCCCGTGAGGCGTTAACCCCGATTTTCTCAACCGGCTTTTCCTCGGTAAGAATGTGTTTCTTACTTGTAGACTTTATCGGGCTCATGAATTCAACCCATCCATCTTTACTATAGGCACATGACTACTGAAGGTGCCTGTGGTGGAGATATCTATCTTTCTTTCTGACATGACAGCTAGAGAAGATACGGTTGTTAACTAGACAAGCTTTTGTCTACATTGATATAGAGAGATTTGGTTGCAAAGTAATCCCTGGAGAGAGTTTGACAACCCAACATCGCTTGTTAGTCTTGGATTTACAAATAAAAAGGCTGGTAAAGAAAAGGAAGGTTCCTAAGATCACTAGAACTAGGTGGTGGAATCTTCCGCTGAAGCAATCAAGCTTTAGGGAGAAGGTTTTAGAAGACTTATCTTGGGATTGTAGCGGTAGTGCAAACGAGATGTGGGAGGCAGTAGCATCTTGTATCCGAAAGGTAGCCAAAGAGATGCTAGGCGAGTTAAAAGGAGGAGCTCCGGGTCAAAAGGAGGCTTGGTGGTGGAGTGAAGGGATGCAAGAGAAGTTAAAAATTAAAAGAGCTTGCTTTAAAGCTATGTCTAAGGATAGAACAGAGGAAACTGTCACAGACTATAAAATAGCGAAGAAGGAAGCAAAGAAGGCTGTAAGCGAAGCTAAGTCAAAAGCTTATGAGGTTTTGTATAAAAATCTCAACTCTGAAGAGGGCCAGAAGGATATATTCAGGTTAGCCAAAGCAAGAGAAAGAAAGACCAAAGACCTTTCTCAAGTGAGATGCATTAAGGACGAGGAAGGTCACGTGCTTGTTACTCAAAAGGATATAGAGACTAGATGGGAGCAATACTTCCATAAACTTTTCATTGGAGAAGGAAATAGAGAGATCACTTTGGGTGATCTAGCTAGTAGTGAAAGTTACTTGAATCGTGCATGCTATAGACAAATACGAAGAAAAGAAGTAGAGGAGGCTTTGAAGGTTATGAGACCTGGGAAAGGTGTTGGACCGGATGACATCCCTGTAGAAGTATGGAAAGTTTTAGGTGAGCGTGGTTTGACTTGGCTTACGAATCTATTCAATGTTATTTGGCGAAGCAAGAAAATGCCTGAAGATTGGAGGAGGAGTATCGTGGTGCCTCTTTATAAGAACAAATGAGACATTCAAAATTGTTCAAATTACAGAGGTATCAAGCTGATGAGTCACACTATGAAAATTTGGGAACGTGTGATCGAAAGAAGGTTGAGACAAGTTTCCCAAATAAAAGAAAACCAATTCGGATTCATGCCAGGTCGCTCAACTATTGAAGCCATCCATTTGCTGAGGAGAACAATGGAGATTTATAGAGCTAAAAGGAAGAATGCCCATATGATCTTTATTGATTTGGAGAAGGCTTATGATTCTGTCCCACGAGAGATACTGTGGAGAGTTTTGGAGAAGAGACAAGTACCTGTCCTATACATTAATCTCATCAAGGATATGTATGATAGGGCTTTATCTTGTGTAGGGACCCCGACGGGGAAGACTGACTATTTTGATATCAACATTGGTTTACATCAAGGTTCATCTTTGAGTCCATTTCTTTTTACTTTGATTATGGACGAGTTGACAAGTCACATTCATGATGAGTTACCTTGGTGTATGTTATTTGCTGATGATATTGTGTTGATTGACGAGACTAGAGATGGAGTAAATGAGAAGCTTGAGGTTTGGAGACATGCATTGGAGACTAAAGGTTTTCGTATAAGTAGGGCTAAGACGGAATATATGGAATGCACCTTTGATGGAAGCAATGATGAAAGAATCGAGGTGAAGATTGGCGACGATAACATTCAGAAGAGAGATTCTTTTAGATATCTGGGATCTATTTTGCAACATGATGGGGAAATTGATGGAGATGTTACTAATAGAATAAATGCAGGCTGGCTAAAGTGGAGAGGTGCCTCCGCTGTTCTCTGTGATAAGAAAATTCCTTTAAAAATTAAAGGAAAGTTTTGCGAAGCTGCCGTGAGACCTGCTATGCTTTATAGTTCTGAATGTTGGCCTGTGAACCATAGACATGTGCAGAGAATGGCTGTAGCAGAAATGAAAATGCTAAGATGGATGTGTGGACATACACGTAAAGATCGGATTCAGAATGATGCAATCAGAAAGAAAGTTGGTGTAG
This sequence comes from Ottelia alismoides, assembly GCA_037367405.1. NCBI lineage: Eukaryota > Viridiplantae > Streptophyta > Magnoliopsida > Alismatales > Hydrocharitaceae > Ottelia > Ottelia alismoides. The sequence continues at coordinate 823,355 of JAZKJV010000599.1, forward strand.
CTCCGATCGAGGATAAGATGCGAGAAAACCGCTTAAGATGGTTTGATCATTTGCAAAGAAGGTCAACTGATGCACCGGTTAGGAGTTTCGAGTGGTGGGATGTTGAGCCGGCTAAGAGAGGGCGAGGACGGCCCAAGAAGTGTTGGAAAGAGACTATACGAAGGGATCTTAGTTTTTTGGATATAAGTCCGAGATTGACCCAAGATAGATCTGAATGGAGGCGAAGAATCCATGTAGCCGACCCTACTTAATTGTGGGAAAAGGCTTTGTTGTTGTTGTTGTTGTGTGTACACTCAAGCAACCAATCTCATCAAGAGAGAGGGGTCGGCGATGAAACCCCTAGAGAGGGAGGGGTCGGTGGTGGCACCCTAGAGAGAGAGATGCGACGACACCCCTAGAGAGAGAGGCATGGTGGCACCCCTAGAAAGAGAGAGGGCGGCGACGACGTCCCCTGTAAGAAAGGAGGTGCGACGACGGTGGCCCCTAGTAGCGGCGGCGGGGAGCCAAGAACGGGAGAGGAGGGTCGACAGTGGTGGGGATGGGGTTAGGGTTTGTGAGGCTATGAGAGCTCCGATGTAGGACCGTTGCTCTGATACCATGTTGGGAAAAATGAGAAAAACATGATTTATTTCTTGAACCCTAGGCTCTCTTATATATGGGAGAGATCTATGGGTAAATTACACATGATAGACAGAAGAATAGAAAAATAAGAAAACAATACAAAGACATAAATATAACTTTACACTTTCCAAAAGCATATATCATACCTACAAATCTTATCATGCTTCCAAATCAAGATGACCATGCATGAAGTTTGATTGGTCCCAATTTCTCATGAGTGAGCTCATGTCTTCTGGATCAATAATGAACCTGTATGATCCATTTGATCGATCGTATTACTCATATGTTCTTTTATATACACCATCTCGTCGGTGTATAAACCTTGATTAGGTCATCAACCTAATGGTTTGCCTAATGTACATACTCATATATATAGTAATACATTTGTCTCCGATCAAAGGATGGACGCATATATCATGGCAGCATACGACATAGGTCTTAGCTATCTCGATCTTGCTAAGTCAACTCTTTGGTTTAATTTGTCCGACACCTTCGAATCTCTATTCGTATGCAGATGACCTACATCAAGACATCGGTCAAATATCATCCTTTGGAGTAAGGATTGCCATCTCCTTCTCAGGCTTGAGATCTTCTATTGACAATCATTTGACAGTGCTAGATAAGTCCTCAAGCTAACTCTTTAGATATCATCTAAGCACCAGTCTTTATGATTCAACTATTGAATCAACAACTGTAGGATTATCAAGATGGTCATGGTACATAACCTAATTGTACTAAGGGACCTTATATGCAAATTTATTATTCCTTATTTCAGATTAAAGAGTGATTTCTAATAACCTTTATTGCAAAATGGCTCGCCATGGGCTCATATGTCCAACAGAGAGGTGGTGACCAATCAGAAAAGATCTTTCTCAGGACCGTAGGGCTTCTGCTGTGTTGTTCATGGGCATATGGCCAAGTCATGGTTTCTTTGCACGAGAAGTTAGTTTGCATCCGTGGTCTGTCGATGCGGAATCGGAAAAATCTCTGTTTGTACGGGAATTGTATTGGCTCTTTTGGGTGGTACGAGTCTTGATTCACGGATGGTGAACAAAGGGGGACTTTTCATGCTGTGTGTGAGATTGGTCCCTGCTCTCACGCATTTTGGAATGTCTGAAACTTGGTTTGAGAGATTTGGGGGAGGTGGTCTCGATCCTTTCAGATGGGTGTACCCCATGCTCTGATATTGGATTTGTTAACCTCTTTCTTGAGAGGCCAAGGCGGCTGCTGACATCGTTCTTGGTGTGCCATCTCAAGATTGTGAATTCTGTTCTTATGTTGAGGGTCTTAGAAATGTACATGCTGCCACCACCTGAGGTTGTTTGGGCCCAGGGTTGCTCACCGGAGAAGGTATGTCCCTTTTCAAATTCTCCGGGATTTCCGAAGTTGATTATTGGGATGGTTGAGAGATCATCTGATATGTTGCATTTGAAGGGATCATATGTTGTTGGTGCTGAAAGATCTGCGGGAGAGCTTGCGACGAAGTCAGAGGGTCTTGGGGCAAAAGTTGCGGGGGCGTTGGAGGAGTTGCACGAGAAGATTAGGGTTACACCCGAGATCCTTATTCCATTCTTTTTAGATCCGTTGCCCGATGCCTGCTTAAGAGATCCTTTTGCGGGTACCCCTTCGGATCCACTTGTTAGGATTAGAGTTAAATTACGATTAGGAATCCTAATGAGATTGAACTCCTTATCTTAGTAATAGTTGAGTTGTATTCTATTTATAATCCTAATAGAAATAGGACTATGAGGTTGTATTTGGGCTAATATAAAGAGGGGGTGGAGGCATTGCCTCACCACCACGATAAAAGGGAATAACACAAGAGAAAAGAGAGAGAGCGATGTAATGGAGAGGGTTGTACTCGTTCTTCTTATTGTGATATTTCTTCTCCGGTGGTCGTGAGAGGTGACCAACCACCGTTTTTTCTTATTTTTTCTTCACGTGCTTCTATGGTGGTAGGTGGTTGCGCATCTATATCCGTATAAGGCAGTTCGTATCCCCAACAACCGATATCTGAGAGGAGACCATACTGTCAGGTCGTGTTCCTACAACTGATATCAGAGCAGGGTTGGTACCGCTTCCGTTCCCAGCAATTGATATCAAAGCTTGATTGGACAACAATGAGAGATACGATGTGGCAGATCGGAGCGAGATTTGACATCAAGAAGACGACGTGACGCAACATGTGTGCCTTCTTCAGAGGTTGTGAAGAACCAACAATTATGGTAAACCATTGAGATTGAGAGCATCCTGAGTCCGATTGAGGTGATCCAAGAGTCTTGATAAGGGTTTTTGCGCACTCTGGACGAGTTGGACGGTTCGGATCGAGAAGATTCTGCTCTCATTTTTCAGATTGTGCAAGGAGATACTATAGGAAAGCAAATGTCAAAATTTTCATCGAGGGGTGCATTGTTCTCTGCTAACCCTTCAATAAGAAGAACGACTTCACCTTATGGCAACGATGGGCGAAAAACATACTCACATGAGAAGGACTTGTGAAAGCTCAACGGGATAAAGAAAAGAATCTGAGAAGATGAAAGAGGAAGTGTGGAAGGAGATGAGGGATCCCACGAACAGTACAATACAACTGTTCTTAGCAGAAACATTTCTCACGAAGTCATCAGCTTGGAGAATCCAACGTAGGTCTGGAAGTAAGCTGGAGGGTCGATAAAAGTTCAAATCTTATGGTCTGAAGATGATCGAGGGGATAAAGCTCGAAGTGCACTTGGATGAATTCAATAAGATTTTGACAGATGTGCTGACACTTGAAGAGAAGAACGCGAAAGGTGAATCTCTCTTCCAGGACAAAGATAAGGCACTCAACTTGTTGAGTTTTCTTCCATCATCCTACGATCATATTGTGACGATGTTACTATATGGCATGGAGAACATCACATTAGATGAAACAGTTGCTTCGTTGCTTATGAACGAGTCTCGATGGAGGTCGATGGATGAGGCAACAGATGGTGAAAGTCATGTGTTGCCAACTTAGAGTAGACGTTCATGATAAAGGGTGATAGGATTCAGAGGTTGGTCCAAGTCACGAGGTCCGATCAAATGCTTCTATTGTGACAAGAAGGGTCACAAAATAGCCGATTGTCCAAGATGTGAGAAGGAGAAAGGAAAGAATAAGGTTGGTGATTTTGAATCCGACCAAGAGGATTCCACCGTAGTCTTCCAGGGAGACTTGCTAGTGTGCTCTAGGGAGATGAAGACATATTCAAGATGGCTTCTAAACTCATCTTGTTCAAATCATGTGTGCTCATCCACGGAGCTGTTCAGTACATATCAGGCATGCAATGTTGGTGCGGTCAAGCTGTGAGGTGGAGAGGTTCACCATGTCAAGGGGTTGGATCAATGCAATTCCGCATGTTTGTTGGAGCAATACTAACTCTGACAGGTGTCAGAAACATTCCTACAACCAAGAAGAATTTGATTTCACTATGAACGATTGAGTCATGATGACATCGAGGCACCATTAAAGGGGGAGTTCTCAGAGCGAGCAAGAGAGCATGCGTGGTGATGCGTGGGATAAGGATGTCAAACAAGGTATATATGCTCGAGGGAAGGGTCGTGACAGGTGATGGAGATCTAGTTATTCACAGGACGAGCAGTACGATGATAGAGCAATAGGTTATCGACATCTCTCCTGCAGAAGGGTGCAACAAGGAGAAGCGAATACAGTTCGCTTTACCAGAGCATGCCATCACAATCTCTAGTTGCGAAAGATTTGCGTTGTCGCATTAGGAGCCATAATGCTGAGTTGTGCGAGCATTGCCCGTGATGGGACACGTTGAGGGCACCCAATGACGGGGGCATTACTCAGAGTCAATGGGATCCTGCTAACGAGACCTGCAGATGATGAGGATGACCAAGTGCAGACTCAAGAAGATGAAGAGATCGTGATGGAATTCTACTCAATGGGGAGATTGTTAGGATTAGAGTCAAACTAAGATTAGGAATCCTAACGAGATTGAATTTCTAATCCTAATAATAGTTGAGTTGTATTCTATTTAGTCCTAATAGAAATAAGACTATGGGATTGTATTTGGGCTATATAAAGAGGGGGCGGGAGGCATTGCCTCACTACCACAACAAGAGGGAATTGAAGGTTATGGAGAAAACTTTAAGCTCATCACGGAAGCGTGAAGAGCGCATCATATGCGATCAGAGCAACTAGTCGCACTAGTTGCTCGGTGCAGTGGAATTAAAATTTTTTAAAGTGATGATACCACATGATCTAAGAAACTTCTTGGATCCTTTCGTCTTACACCACAATGTAAATATAGGAATATCTCTTGAAGCGTGGTTGCGATCGTCTCTAAGTGAAGAGATGTCTTGTCTCAAGTCCGACCCGACGGGGGAGACGTTTGCGAGCGTGTTGATGAGACGCAGGCTTCTCGCAATCCAAAAAGGTCCAAGCACCCGAACTCCTGATTTTGTCACACAAAATCTAACATCTTCACGAGCAAGAAGTACCAAAGAAGATGGAGATCCACAAGTAGTTAATCTTGCAGCACAATGACATCGCTATGACTACGATTCTCTTTAGTATGATTGTATAACCATGACGCTTCCATTCCAAGGGAGTGATGAAACATTTTTAGATTTTAGTGACTCCTCTCAGTATAGAAGTAACCTAATCTTAATCCAAATGTTGGACAATGATCTGAATATGATTCATATGCAATGAGAAGATTAGATTTATGGCTTTGATTTAATCAAGAATCTATGAGAGGTCTCTGAGATCTGGATTTGAGATGTGATCTCGATATCCAAATCACTATACTTGGAACATACAATCACCATGTCGTTATCTCCAAGTATCTGCAGAGAAAGCGCATTATTCTTGAAAGAGTTCAAGAATAACTTTATTAATAAATGTGTATCCAAGAATTGAAAATTGGATAGTTAAATGATTTAATTATCATGAATAATGTGAATGTGATTCATATTATTTAGATGCATAAGAATGATGACCCAAGATAATTAAATGTGATTTTATTATCACTGATATGAATAATGTGAATAGATTAATCTATGTTAATCATATATATTATAAACGTGATTTATAATATATTATAAAGAGCTATTTGTAAATTGTATTTATAATTTAAATGTTGATGCGCATTGGATTCACATTGGACAATTAATTAAAAATGCAATTTACATTTTATTTTGGGTATGTGAATATGATTCACAAATTTCTCATGGCATGATTAAAATTTCATAAAATAATTTGGAATTATTTTTATGAAATAACTTGCAATAAAAATTGTTATCAATAATTCAAGAATAATGTGATATACATAATCTCACATAGTAGAAAAAGAGGGATCTCCTTCCTTAAATGGAGGGAGGACAACTCCTCCCAATTCTAATTCAAGGTGGTTGTCCACCTCCCTTACTAGGAATGAGCTTGCCTCCTTTCCTAATCCTTTAATGCCCCTTGATTTGATTTAATTGATTTACATTGATGATTATTCTATATATTTAATTAATTGTTGTATTTTTTTACAACAAAATCATGACCATTGAAAGGAACACAAATCAATCTCAATCATTGGATTTGTATTGTCCATGGATTGAGTTCCATGGACTCCCAAAATATTATAAAAGAAGAGTCAACTCTAAAGGATATGGAAAGATCCTTAAGCGCATCACAGAAGCGTCATGGTTTTTATTATGTGTGATCGGGAGCGACTAGTCACACCAGTGGCTCAAGGCAGCGAAATTTAAAAATTTTAATCCGATGAGACCACATGATCCAAGAACACTTCTCAGATCGTTTCATCTAAACCACAAACAAGTATGAGGGTTACCTGTTGAAGTGTTGTTACGATCGAGTCTATAAACGAAGAAGCCTCCTTTCTCAAGTCCGATTCCATGGAGGAGACACTTGCAAGCGTGTTGATGAGACGCGTGCTCCTCGCAATCCATGTTGATGATCCAAGCGGCGAATCTCCTAATCTCGTCATAGGAGATCCGACGTCTTCTTCATAAGCGAGGCACATCGAAGACGACGATGATTCACGAGCAAATAATCCGGGAGCACAAGACGTTGTGGAGATGGCGACTCTCTCTAGGGCTCCATGCTGGACGGCCACGAAGAGAGAGAGAGAGGGTTGATGTGTAGAGAGAGCATATGGACGTTGTCTCTTGATATCACTTGAACTGCAAGGGGTACCTCTTATTATATAATATTTTGGGAGTCCATGGATCACAATCCATTACTACACAAAATCAATGGATGAGATTGATTTGTGCTTCTTTCAATGGTCAAGATTTTGTTGTAATAACACAACAATTTATTTAATTTAGATTAATAATATATCAATATAATTAATCCCAAATTAAATCAATCAAGCATGGAGATTATGGAATAGAGATTGCCTCCTTTGATATGGGAGTGGACGACCACTCTTTCCTAATAGGAGTTGGTGGCCGTCCACCCTCCCAATTGGGAAGGAGATAATCTCATGTAATCTCATGAGACTACATTATTCCATGAAAATCTCCAAGATTTACACCAACAGTTGTTGTAAATTATTCTACAAAAATAATTAGTAAATATTTTGTGAATATTGTAACCATGCCATTGGGAAATTGTGAATCATATTCACAACTCAAAAAATGTGATTTACATTTTCAATTAATTTTCCAATGTGAATCCAATTGACATCAATAATTAATCAACAAATATAAATCATAATATACACTTTAATACATTATAAATCACGTTTATAATATATATGAATAATTTGGATAGTGTTATCCACATTAATCATATCCATGATAATTAAATCACATTTAGTCATCTTAGATCTCTATTCTCATGTGCCCAAATAATCTGAATCACATTCACATTATTCACATCTTTGATAATTAAATCATATTTTATTATCTAAGATAACTCTCCTTATAATATGAATCAAATCATATTATTTATGATAAATAAATCATATTTAATTATCAGTTTTCTCGATGCTCGGATTCATATATCAACAATGAAATTATCTGTCAACTCTTTCAAGGATACTGCGCTTTCTCTGCGGATACTTGGATATAAGGACATGGCGATTGTATTGTTCCATATATAGTGACTTAGATATTGAGATCTCATCTCAAATTCAGTGCTGCAGACCTCTCATAGATGCTTAATTAAATTAAGACCGCAAATCTAAATTTTTCAATGCATCTGAATCACATTCAGATCACTATCCAACATTTGGACAAAGATCAGATCACTTCTTTACCGAGAGGAGTCACTATAATCCAGACCTGTTTCATCAATCCCTAGGAATGGAAGCGTCATGGTTATACAATCGTTTATGATCACATCACCCTTTCCTAATACCTGTACATCTTGGAAGACCCAGATTAAACCCGAAGTATTAGATCAATTTTACACTGTTTACTTTAGGGTTTTATCATTATGTTTCTCATTTGACCATTGGGATTTGGTATCGATCATATGCTTTCCAAAAGCATATATTATACACAGGTGTTGATCATGTACTTTCCAAAAGCATATATCAAACCTATAAACTCAGTTAAGCTTCCAAAACGAGATGACCATGCACGGAATTTGATTCTTCCTAATGTTTCATGGGTGGGCTCATGTCTTCCGATTCATAAATGAACCTGTTTGATCCCTTTGAGAGATCGTATTTCTTATATGCCCTTGCATGTACACCAACATGCCGGTTTATAGACCATGGTTAGGTCATCAACCTATTGGTCTGCCAAATGTACATACTCAAACATATAGCAACACATCCGTCTCTGGTCAGAGGATGCGTGCCTATATCGTGATAGCATAAGACATAGGTCTTTGGTTATCTCGATCTCGTTAAGTCAACTCTTTGACCTAACTTATCTAATACATCCTAATCTCTATTCCTATGTAGAGGACCTGCATCAAGAGGTCGGTTAGATATCAACCTTTAGAGAAAGGGTTGACATCTCCTTCTCAGGCTGGAGATCCTCTCTTAGTAATCATTTGACGGTGTTTGATGAGTCTTCAATCTAACTCTTTAGATATTCCTCCAAGCACCAGACTTTATGATTCTATAATTGAATCAACAACTGTATGATCATTAAGATGACCATGGTACATAACCTTAATTATACTAAGGGACCTATTATGCAAATTAGTTATTCTTCATTTCAGATTAGGGAATGATATTTGCAATAACATTTATTGCATAATGGCTCGTTGTGGGCTCGCATGTCCAATAGAGTGATGATATTGTATGATGTCGTAGAACTCTACACTATTCTCCCCCTTTCTCCCATACTTGTCAAAAAACAATGGCATCAACAACATTGGAAGAAGACAAGAGAACGGGGAAAACCAGAAAGCAATAAGCTATTCATTTTTTCCGGCTTTTCCACTCTTTTTCAAGACATTTTTTCCTGCTATTTTCCTTGTTTTAATAGCCAACTCATCGTTTTTTCCCGCGTACGATTTTTTTATACCCACCTTTTCTCAGAAGAACTCCCTTTTTTAATGACCACACACATTTTTTGATACATACGTCCCACTTGGGCCCTAAGATACTCCTCTCTCTCTCTCTCTCTCTCTCTCTCTCCCTTTTTTCTAGGCCCAACGATGGGCCCAAAACTGTGCCTTCCTCTTTTTTCAACTGAGTCCATTGGCCCACTTGGGCCGAACGTAGAGGCCCCCTTGGGATTATTACTTAGGGTTCCCACTTGGGAACCCTACTCTCGAATACCGCCCCCGATGGAACACGAAGCGACACTTGGAAGGGCGCCGCCTGGAGATAAATCACGCGAGAGGGCGTCACCTGGGGGTGTTGGAGAGGCTCCATCGCCTGGAGAAGCGCCGCGATGGCGCGCGAGGGGATGGGGAGTACAACGCTGGGAGAGGTGCTGATTTGGAGGATCGAGGAGGGTAGCGTTTTGGCTTTGAGGACACCACAACTTGGAAGATTACCTGCGGGAGAAGCCTGGGCTTCTTATGAACGCGCAAGGAGATTGAGATATGCGTTGCCAACTAGAGATGCGCTGCCAAGCTGCGGCGATGGGGCTTCGCCACCAACTGGAGGATGTCACCACGTCTCACAACTGGAGGAGGCATGCACGATGGGGCTCTGCCTGGAGCTCTTGGGGTCGTCGTGCACCTGGATGGAACTCTAGTTTCGATAGGCTTCAACAATCAAGATGTGGTGTTGTTACTACGCCACGATGTCGAAATATCGTTGCTACTGGTTGGTGTTTGAAAAGGGGGAGTGTCTGATGCCACTAGGCTGGAGCAGACAAAGGATCTCGCGCCAAATGCGCTAGATGTTGCTGTTGGAACTTGGATTAGGGTTTCATGAGAAAAACCCTAGAACTTCTTGAACAAACTCCAGAACTTATTTTTCCAAACCTATCTTCTTTTCTGGAAAGAATTAGAGATAGAAGCATAATTTTCCTTCTTCCCTTTTTTTCATTGGCATGCAGAAAAGTAATTTTCTCTTAAGCTTTGCAATTTCTTTTCTAAGCAAGTAATTTGACTTCAAAATACTTAGATCCTTTTTATAAAACTCATTTTCTTTCTTTAATACATCTAAATCATTAAGTAAAAAAAATCTTCTACTAGCTTCTTGCTACCCTTTCCAAGCTTCATATTTTCTCTGAAAGCATTTCTCTCTAAGTGGATAGTTCGTCTGTGGGGGCAGTGGTGAGGCTGATATGTCGTGTGATGAGAAATATTTACAAGATTGATACCTCCCTGATGGCATTGCCTACACGTTTACCCTCACTTTGGCCGGGTATATTCAAGTTGATGTTCGAAGTGACGTGACTGATGACTCCGGTGGTGGGAGCAGGCAAGGAAGGACATATCGATATCGACATCATATCGATACAATGTCGATATCGATGTATCGACGCTCGACATCCTGTATCCATTGTTCTATTTTGAGATGTCGATACCCGATATATCCATATCAGCGATATATCGGTGACCTGTCGATACCGATATATCGCCGATATATCAACGATATATCGCGATATGGTGATCCCTGGGAGCAGGTGAGAACTCCCGTTTCTTGCTGGATGACTAGACTGGAACACGCACTTTGGCTAATCGATTCTCCTATCTATGTGTTTTGTCAAGAGATAAATAATGTAGTGTAAACGTGGTCACCTGACAATTGTGCACCTTCCTTTATTGTGGATTGTCAGACAAAAGATGAGAAGACTTCTTACAGTTGCATAATGAATTAGCTGTTGTGGATGGTCCATTAAATGGTAGGAACCACTGGATATGGTTAGAGGGATATTTTTCCATCAACAAAGCATATAGAACTTTGGCGGTATTCTAGGATGATATGCAGAATGAGCTTAGACTTGACTATAAGGGTTCATTTGGTTGCAGGGTTGGGCAGGGTTGGGTTGGGTTGGGTGGGCTGGGTGAATAGTAAACTGTGAGGAGGGGGTACCCTTGTGAATAGTTCCCAACCCAACCCTGCCCAACCCTGCAACCAAACGAACCCTAAGTTGAATTGGAAGGTAAGGATTCCATACATGATCAAAAGATCTTTTTGTGGCTTCTGCGACATGGTCACATTCTCACGAAGGAGTATCGAGACAAGTTGCTTAGGACGGGTGATGTGACGTGCCCAAGGTGTGTCAACAATGTGGAAAATGAGGATCATCTTTTTCTTCGGATGCATACTCTCGGTAAGATTTTAGGAGCGTGCTGGTTTCAGTGGGTTGGGATAAACAATACTAACCCCCTTTTGGGCTTCGATCGAGAATTATTGCGGCAAGTCTCATGAGGACTCTTCGATTTTATATGCACATGTGTGGGTGCTTTGGGCATTAGAAATAATTTCATCTTTCACGGGCAACATTTCTATTACGAAAATGTACTTGAGCATAGCAAAATGTTGCACCATTTTTGGTCTGCCAATATTTAATTTTTTAATTAATATATAGAATTTAGTGGTGCTTTTCGACTTGAGACTTCATCTTCTTTCTCCTAAAAAGTATTCCCTAAAAAGATATTGGGAGGTATTGTAAAGCTCAGTATCAGAAAGTTTATTTAGCTCATTTTCAGAGTGTGAAGAGTCGGATTCGATTCATTCCAACAAATCCCAAGCATACGGTTTCGCTTTCTTTGGCATTACTGCTTGTATTTTCTTGCAGTGCTTTCCTCTTGGACTTCTTCTCGAATTTCTTTTTCTGTCTAAAGTTCTTTTGCAACTGATAGCAATCCTTCACATGCCCCGCCTTGTCGCATTGCAAGCTTTTATTTCTCTTTCTCCTTTCTCTTCTTCTTGATTAAAGACTTAAATTGCTGGGTCATGAACGTAATATTGCCATCACAATTAGATCTTCTTGGGCTTCCTTCTTGGCTGCGAGGGTAAAATTTTTCTATGGCTTCTCTTCTCCTTTCTTCTTTTTTTTGAAGAAAAAATGGCCTCCACCCTATAGATGAGTGCCCAAAAACATCACCATTTATCAACAAAAAATATTACAAACCTACTATATGAAGATGTTACAAATTTACAAGTTCCTACTCTCGACCATAGCATTTCATGCGCTATAATATTCTCATCGTAGAAATGATCTTGATTAAACACCATCCCATTCCTAGCCAAGTAGAGTGCCCAGATCACATCCACTCATCTCGATCTATTCTTCTCCTTTCTTCTTGTACTCCTTTTTCAATTCATAGGCTAGAAGGTTACTTATGAGATCTTCTAACGAGGCCGTGCTGAAGTTTGTGGACTCTTCGATAACAATGACCTTGTGTTCCCATTTATATGAAAGAGAGTTGATATTCTTGGTGGGAAGTTTTCCAGGTAGAAATGTTCTTCTAAGATTCCTCAGTTGATTCACTATGACAATGAATCTGATGATGTTCATATCCGTTATGCTTTTTTTTTCCTTTATGCATCTTAAATGTTTCATATTCAAGTGTATGCGTTCTAAAACGAGATTCCTTTACCTTAGTTGTGACCTTGTGAGTTGTCTATATGCACTTCCTTATCTCGTAGGTTGTCTTCAAATTTGAAGCCTGATGGAATTTGGCTTCAAATAAGGCACAATATATTGAGTTTCACCTTTGAATTGAGGGTCATCTGACTTGATTCATGATGGTGTAACCTATCTCCTCGTCTATAAACATGAACTACTTTCTCATCACATTCTATATTACTAAGTCTGACGACCGGAGGATGATCACCATCATGGTCATTTAACTAGAGTTGTTTATACAGTCAAAGAGACGCATGTGAGTTTAAGGGTCATGATACCAATAGAGGAGAATGAATAGTGGTTCAAGATAGTTTTTAAAACTTTTTGCGGAATAATCAGGAAGTACAGAAACAATCAACCTAGCAATCCAATCAGCATACTTCGTACGATCTTAGCGTAGAAACCCACCTAGGTAAAAACCACGATCTTCTTGACTCGAGGTTTCCCAGTTAGCCGAGCTAATCAACTGCTTCACTAAGACTCGGGATATTTACGCAGATATCTCAATCGTTTACAAAGTTGACACTTCATAATCATGTATCAACCATTGTAGCACAATAAGAAGAACATGCAAGCTTTCGACTTTCTTCATGCTTCCTTGGATTTCTCATGTCCAAGAGTTTCTCGGCACACTTAGGATCAAACGCCTAAAGTCTTGTAGAAAGACGTTAATTGGAAATAGAGAAATACATCAATAATATTTTCTAGAGTATTATCTTCACGGATATAAGAAAGATAATTCTACAATAAAGAACAATGATATCTAGAGATAAATCAACATAACATAATTGCACTAATATTCACAAGTAATAGCACAAAATTATATCACAGATTTCACATGCGGATAACCTATATCAAATAAATAGTATAATATCGTCGTGCTGAGAAGGCTGCCAAAAGAACTCTGACGACAATAACACATACGTGAAAGACGATGAGCGATCGAACTCTATTGAACTGAAAAACCTTGCTTCACAACTTTTGAATAGAAAATATTCTTCTCGAAAGATCGAATGAATCGATGAACATGAGAAAGAATGTCGAGGAAATCACTCAACGAGAACTTCTTATTTTCTAGAGAGTATAAGAGTGATTGTTCGAATGGTTTGTGTTCCAACAATGATATAGGGTCACTTACATAGGGTTCAACAAAAATGACCGTTGGAAACAAATGGGCATGGAATTGAATACGATTTCCTTAAATGATCAATCGTGACATAAGATATGATCGATCATCTGTCAGTTTTCGAGCGGCTGAAGAGCTATGATCGATCAATTGATGATCGTTGGAGTGGAATTCAAATTATGATTGATATGTTCAATACATCTGATCAACAAAGCCATGCTCAATCAATGCAATACAGATGATCGAAATGTGATGATCGATCAGCGCCAAGATATGATAAGTTCATAAATTCTTGATCTCCTGATTTGGAAACTTTCAGTTGAAGCTTGCTCGAGGTTACAACTTTGCAAAACAATACACAAACAAATACAACACTTTTGAATAAGGATAAACAACAAAGCTGGCTTTTGCTTCACTTGAGAGCGGTGACTCTTCGCAGTTGCGTTGAGTTGAGATCCATACTTGCAGTCCCGCACTCACAAAGAATATGCGAGCGACTATGATATAATCTTGTGTGTATGTCATCTTTAGAATCACGGAGAAATAAAGAACTAACAATCTCCCCCTTTTTAATGATGATACAATCTTTTCAAAAACATAAAGAAAGTTTTAATCACACAAGCATAATCAATTTTCAAATCGAACTTGATATAAGCAAAGTATATCGTAACAAATTATTGTTAAAATAATTTGAATATCACAAGTTATGACTTTAATTTTAGTTGCTCCCCCTTATTAAAAGAATCGTGAAACAAAATTTTAATTTTGCAAGGTGAGTGATGATTATAAATCATTGAACTTGATTTTATATTTTTATTTAAATCTCCTTCTTAAGGTTGGAGAAGCAACATGACAAGATTCGATTTAGGAAGTTATGTAGGGCCTTAATGTTCGAAGAGTGGAAGGGTTTCCTATAGTTTTGGATTGACATTAAGGTTTCCCTAAGCTTGTCTTGGATCACAGAGTCTAGAACCTCGTTGAGGGTTGGGTCGGTGTTCAGGAAACCTAAGATGGAGGAGATGACGGAGTCGTCAACTATGAAGGTGGTACAATTCACGGTGGACCTAATTCAGTAAGTGGAGGATTCACCAATATCTTCGAGATTCACATAAAACTCGATTACTACATCAAGTGAGATTGAGAATCAAAGACTCGGGGTGGCTAGGAAACATGATCGGATCGAACAAGTTCCTAACCTTGTTCATGCCAAAGATCCGTTTGATCTCGGGAAAGTGATCCTTGAAGATCGACCAAGGGATAGGTCTGGATGTTATTAAATTAAGGTGGGAATAGGCGAAGACACGGTCATTGATGGAGGCAGATCGGGAGGATGAAGATGCCTTAGACCTCTTGGGAGCCATTCTGGACGGGTGAACAAGTTTATGTAATAATGAACTTTAAGTCACGGATTGAATCTAAGAAAAAAGCAAAGAAAACGAAAAACAGTAAGTCTGGACTTACATATGATCGATTAGAGTTTGGAAGTTAATTGATCAGGGCTTGTCGATCAGGCTCTGCTAGATGATCGATCATGCCTGCTCTAGGGCTAGAGAAACTCGGACTTTGGTAAACTATCTCTTGCTTTGGGGAGGTGTGAGTGTAGAGGGAGGACTTGGATATGTATTTAAAGACCTATGAGAGGCGGTGGATGAGAACAATCTCTTATTTTGAGGGATACTAATGTGTCCATGTCCAATGAAGAGATTTGATGTATCATCAAATAGGAAGGTCTCTAACCGTCTAGGTCAGAATAGGAAGGCTAAGCGACGTCCTTGGTGGCCTTTCCAAACTTGGTTTTACGCCAAAAATACAAATTTTAAATTTCAAGATTCGGCCTAGATAATCGATTCGTTAGTAAGCATGATCGATCCTGGGTTGCCAGTCAATATTTAACTGATGATTGATCTGGCCTTCTTGCAGTATTTGGTTGTGGAAGTTGAAGAAGCATGGTCAACTCTTGGACCTTTCTTCTTTATATGGGTTCGACCCATACTTCCTACACTTCCTTAATCATTATACAACCATTTCTTAAGATAAAAGATTCTGTTAATTGAACGTCCTCAAAGGACTTCGGTTTGAGAATATTTCAACATATATACTTGCTTTATCCTATTCATACAAAATGAATATCATCAAGCTTTATGAAAGACTTGATCAACGATAGAAGAATGGTGACACTCATCATATCCACGTCTATCTCAACTCTTGTAAATTCGGTTTAGGCAGGTACTGAAACATTTTGAGTATACCATCTCCTTATGGAGCCACCATTTCGCATAATGCAATGAGTTGTCTTTCATGATCATATGCCGGTAGCGCATAACTTCTCCTTGGTATCTTTGAAGCTTAACAATTACGATCACATCGCTATGTTGCTTCCAAAGAACATTCGATGAAGGATCATGACTATAGCGACATACGAATCACTACATCTTACTTCCTATTAAATGGTCTATCCTCATTATTACGAGGAAACTTGCACATTGCGGCATACATTATGTGTTCAATTGCAAGCACTACATCTTAATCATGGATCCTATCCATAACACTAGTTATTATTGAGTATAAATTGTGTGGGTTCAAAAAAAGATAATCCGAAGTAAGCTAATTTGCATATTTATTTACACTATACTTAAGGTTATTATTTTAAATCAAAGTTGTCCCGATTTTTTATCAATACTCAGGAAGGCAGTATGCAATATTCAGTCGGACGGGTTACTGCATAGCGAGTATGTGGTATGCTGTAGAATATGTGAGGAATATGTGGTTTTATGATGTATACTCATTCGCTTTCCTGAACACTTCGTTTTATTATTACTTTGAAAGTCCATTCCCTTTCGAACTTTCGAAGCATAAATATGCCAACCAAATTACCTCAAGCGAGATCTGTGATCTCCTTTCCATTTTCGTTGCACCCTCATTATATGAGAGCATGCAACAACAATGAAGGAAGCAGGAACTCTTTCCGCTTTGCAAGTCCAACTTGCACGCCCAATTCGATTTTTGACACCCAGACCCACCACTCCTAAAGTGACGTTGACCCGTTGCCAATTGAACCAACCGTCAACAGTAATAGCACTCGTTATGCGCAATCCAATGCCGCCTCAATTATATGGGGGACAACATTGTGGTCACTATCCATACGACCTTACACTTCGAGAAGCAGAGAGCCCGATCTATTGGCACTTGTACATCAGAGCTATGACTTCACATCAATGTAGGAAATATCGATATCGATATTGTATGAGTCCACCCGGAAAAGGATATATCGAGATATATCATCGATATATCGATGATATCGGTGGAAATGTTGGAAATGGATCAAAAACCATTTTTTATTGTTTTTTTTAGAAATTAAGATCATCTAAGATATTATAACAACAAACAAATACACACTTATATCACATATATCGGTCATTTATACCCTATATATCACACATATCGGTCATATCGAATATATCATTGTTAATGTTGATTGCTTACTTATTGATATTGGAAATGGATTTAATCCAAGTTCTTATAACACTAAATAACTTACAAATATACACTTAGATGAACATAGATCATCTATGACCCTTATATCGTGCATATCGTTGTTAATATTGATTGGTGATTAATAAGCATTGGAATTTGAATCAAAGTAACTAAGTTAGCACACTTAGAGCACCCATTTTGTTCATGGAAAATAGTGAATGACATTGAAATGGGTCATTTGATTCAAAAAATGTACATAATGATTAATGAGACAATGTTTCTTTGGTATAAAGATTATCAATTCACACCAGAAATGAAAAAAATATAAATTAATGCAATATTGTAAAAGGGACTACCCAGTCATAAGGGGTTTAGAATCAAGACTTCCATGGAGGACAATATAGGAATATCGATATCGTATCGGTCCGCTCGGTCGAAAATGACATAAAAAGCGATTTTTCAGGAATTAAGATCACCATAGTTATTAAAACAATAAATAACATACTAATGCACATTTTAATGTAAGAATGAGGTCTATTTAACATACTAATACACATTATATCGCACAAATCACTGGCTTTAATTGTTGACAGTTGAGCTAACTACTGACCGCTGAGATGTATTCTGGACATGTGATTCTAACTTGATCAACATTAGACTTATTTTCATCTCTATTGCCAAAGAGGACGAAGTCCACCAATTGAAGAACCGTCGTATGCACCTACCTGTAGCACCATACCCTACCAGTATGGGGTAACACCCCGACTCGAAACAAAATATATAATTCACGATGCATTTTAATACTAGGAGTAGCAAAAAGTAGTGAAATCAAGCTTACAAGGGTAATATCATTAATATACATATCGATATCGATGAAATATCGGTGATATCGGTCGATATCCAAGGTTTTTTATACTGAAACCAATCAATTTTGAGCGATATGGTTCAATATTGACGATATATCGGTCGATATCCAGTAAATGAATATCTATATGAATATCGGTATGGGCTCTCCACGGATACCGATATATCGACGATATATCGCAATATAGCCTACTAGCATAGGCATCTTCGATGCACAATCCATGGCGACGGAATCCTCCGCCTTGATGGGAGACCATGGATGCCATCTTAGGATCCTCCATATCCCATTAATTTTGTTGACTAATAATTTGAATCATATTCACATATAGACTCACTTAAATGTTCTGGTCAGCCAACCAAAAGATCAAGGTTCAAATCCCCCTTTATGGGGGTTGCCTTAGTCGACAACCATCGTAAAAAAACAGTCGAATCTTTCAACATGGATTTGAGCAAGAATCCATGTAGTTGACCCTACTTATGATAGGAGAAAGCTTCGCCATTTGAATCATATTCACATGTTAATCTTTTCAAGGAAAATCCAATCTATATTAATTACATATTATGAATTTTAATTGGATTAAATTAATTTTATCACATTAAATTAATTAGCAATCCATTGCAATCAACAAACAATTAGGTTCGCTTGATATTACTATATAGTATAAGCTTTCACAAGTACATATTATTCTGTTTTCAGTAATTAGAGTATAACTTGACTTACTCATATTAACCTTCCTCAAAAATTGATCTAGCCAGATGCTCGAGTTATGCTAGGAGGGATGCATTTCCTTGACATGCAAGGCGCTAATTAAGAAACCAAACCAACATACCCGGTATAGATATCTCCACCATCTTGATTCAGAATAATACAATTGGATCAATGTATTTGCAGTTTTATCGATCTTTCCTTTGATGAACGACATGATACTGTATAGTATACACTTAGAAATTTAAGCATCTTAAAATATTTTTAATGACCCAAAATTTCTAGTCATATCGAGCAAATAATTTTGTTTTGCATGTAAAAGTTGTCCTACAACTATTGTAGGATAAACTAGGGTCTTCATGTCATGAAGCAATCATGCAATGAAAAGGTTTGTCATGTATTTCTCTAAATAAATGTTACAACAATTAATCTGAGTAAATTTCAAATTTTCGTGATTATATTTAAATTATTAGACACATTAAAAGATGCCAATAAAATGATCCAATCAGCTTCCGATCCATTTTCAGTAAATATCACATATCTAGGGCAATCGAGTCGGAATCACGTGAAATAAATTTCAAGTGTTTGATGGTTTGATTCTTAAAATAATGAATGTGTTTTTAACACATTTCATGATAGGAAAACAATAACCAAAAAACTTTTAGTTACAGATCCGAATTTACATGCAAAACAACAACACTTCGGGAACTTTTCGAATTCACAACAATGCCCAATTGTAGTTAACTTTTGCCAATTTTTCGGGGACATGTCCAGACCATCTAAACATGCTTAAGTATCCCACAAATTCGTTCATAACAGGGCAAAACATAAGACATGTTATATATGCTCAAAATCCATTCGAATTTTCAACAATGCTAAAAACAATGAGTTCCCATGCATCACGATATCCAAAACTATGCTCTATAGGATTTGGATCATATCCAAGACCTTAACAATGACTCTCATACCGCTTAAAAGGTAAGGTGTTAGCCTCGCGCATCACGGAAGCGTGAAGATCGGATTAAATCCGAACTTGGTCAACTAGTCGTACTAGTTTGCATGGTAGTGGAAAAATAATTTTTTTAAAGATGAAACCACATGGCACGGGATCCTTTCCCATATCATTTCATCAAGAGCACATGAGTTTAGCTACCTCTTGAAGCATGGTTGTGATCCTCGGAGCTTGTAAAGGAAGAAGCCTCCTAACTCAAGTCCGATCCGAGGAGAGTGCACTTGCGGGTATGTTGTTGAGACACATGCTTCTCGCAATCCTGGGCAACAATCCAAGCACGGAAGCTCCTGATTTCATCGCACGATATCCTTTGTATTCTTCATGAGTACGAGGCACCGAAGAAGATCGAGTTCCTTGAATAATTAATCCGGCATCACAATGGCAGCACGGCGACGATCAAGGTCTCCACCAATGTTATTGAGAATTTGAGAGAGATTGGAGAGAGAGTTTTGTTAATGCAGCAATTGCATTCAACTTATGTAAAGAGGGTTGGGGTTAGCCTCTCTTTTATAGGATTTTGAAAGTCTATGTATCCTAATCCATGTGCTCTCACTAATCTATGGTTTAGGTTGATTTGTTTTTTTTTGTTTAAGTTTACAATAAACACAAAAGAAAACACAAAGCGATAATTTGAAAATAATTAATTGATAAATGGATTTAATTAAAAAGAGGCTCCCTCTATTTACTAAAAATAGGGTGGACGCCCACCATGGACCCTATACTCTCTTATATAGGGGAGAGACCTATGGGTAAATTACATATTATAGACAAAAGTAATGGAATGGGTCAAATTAATTTATCTATTATATTAATTAATTGAATAATTGAATTATCGTCAAATAATTTCAAATTATTTGTGATAATTGCAATTATACCATTGACTATTGAGAATTAAATTCTTCCATCCAATACTTAATCTAAATCATATTTACATTAACTTATGTAATGCGAGTCCAATTCATATTAACATATAAATTGTGAATCTCATTCCCAATTATCTCTCTCCAGGATATTGTGGATCATATTCACCTTATCCGTGATTATCGTGAGTAATGTTATCCACATTAATCCTATCCATGATAATTAAATTCATTTTAATTATCCTAGATATCTCTATCCGCATTAATTTTGATCCAATTTTCCAATGCTTAGATAATTTTGCTCATGGAACAATTCTCGAGCTCTTTCAAAAATTGTGTGCCTTCTCCTCAAATACTTGGTGATAAGGTACGTCGATTGTATATGCCATATATAGTGACTTGGATAATGGGATCTTATCTCATATCCAGATCTAGAAAACCGCTCAGAGGTGTATGATCATGTCAGACATAATATTCCATCTTCTCATTGCATTCGAACCATATTCGGATCAATGTCCAACAATTCGATCAAGACCAGATATCCACTCCACTGATAGGAGTCACTAAAATCCATACCTATTTCATCATTCCCTCGGAATGGAAGAGTCACGGTTATACCATCGTTTAAGATCACATCACCCTCGAGTATTCTTAATACCCGTACATCCTACATATGGGAAGTCCTAGAATAAATCAGAAGTTCTAATCTCATTCGAATTGTCTTCTTCACGATTTTATCGTTAAGTTTCTCATTCGATTATTGGGAGTTAGTATCAATCATATGCTTTCTGTTCGGAAAAAATGAGGAAAACATGGTTTATTCCTTGAACCCTAGACTCTCTTACATCGGGGAGAGACCTATGGGTAAATTATATGATAGACAAAAGAACAGAAAAATAAGAAAACAATAAAAAGACATAAGTATAACTTAACACTCCCCCTCAAGATGGAGCATAGATGTCAATCATGCTCAGCTTGGATGAGCATTTCTGGATCGACCCTCTGAGCGAAGCCTTAGTGAAAATACGTGCAGTTTTATCCCCTGAGCTGACATGAGAAGTGATAAACCCTTTCTGAACCATATCCCTTGTGTAGTAGGATTCCACTTCAATATGCTTGGTTCTCTCATGAAATGCAAGATTGTTTGCAATGAACATGACTGCTTGGTTATCACATTGAAGTTGCATAGGAATTGATACATCTATATGTAAATATACTAGTACAGCTCGAACCCACATCATTTCTGTACTAGCTTGTGCCATAGCCTTATACTCAGACTCAACATTGGACCTGACAACCACAGTTTGCTTCTTACTCTTTTAGGAGACAAGGGAGCTACCAACAAAAACTGTAAAGCCCGAAGTGGACTTTTTATCCTTTAGACATCTTGCGTAATCAACATCATCGCATGCAGAAATGGTAAGTGATGCCCCCCTTTTGAATAATAATCCTACAACTAGAGAAGAGTTTAGGTATTTCAAAATCATTTATAGAGCATCCATGTGTACCTATCGAGTTTGTTCCATGAATTGGCTCACACGGCTGATTGCAAATGAGATATTCGATCTAGTTATAGTATCATAAAGCATGGCCTCAAATTTTGCCGAAATTTGACCGAATTTCGGTTTCGGTGGGTAACCGAAAATCCAACCGAAATGCCCTATATCAGTTGAAATTTGGGGGCCTTAGTTGAAAAAAAACAACCGTAATGATCGGAATTTCGATCGAAATTCGGTCAAAATTTCGTTTCCGACAGTCACCGAAACGAAACCGAAATCCGACATTTAAGGCCTTGTCATAAAGAAGTTTCCCCACTATTTCTCTGCTTCATCTCTTGTCCATCTCCTCTGTATCATCATCATATAACTTCATACCAATGTCCATAGGAGTGGTAGCTGGCCGACATCCAATCATTCCTGTCTCAAGTGGCATATCTATCACATAATTCCATTGTGTCATCGCAAAACTCTGTTGATTTGTGTCTCACTATAATGCCTTGTATCACCTTTGGGTCTTACAGTAATGTACTTTAATATTATTTTAATGAAATTGCTTTTGCGGTGACTCCCACATCGGGACACACTCTTTCTTATGAAAAAGAAATATCGTAAGGTGCCAAGATCCTTAGTAACAGATTATTGCCCCATAAATTCTTTAGCCCTTTTTATCCCTTGCAGGTCATCACCTGTGACTAATATATATCAGCATATACCATAATAACCACCATGCCTCTAGAAATTCTCTGTACAAATAATGAATGATATGCATTCGACCTCTGAAATCCCTTCTCAATTAAATCCGAGAGCTTCCAAAACCATGCCCTAGGGCTCTGTTTAAGGCCATATATTGCCTTATGAAGTCTGCAAACCCGCGGATACTTCCCCTTAGCAGCAAACCCATGAGGTTGTTGCATGTAGACTTCTTCCTGTAGGTCCCCATACAAAAAGGTATTTTAACATCATGCTGGAAGAGTGACCAGTCGCGTACCACTGCAACAAAAAAGTAGAATTCGTAGAGTAGAATGACGAGCCATTGTGGAGAATGTGTCTAGGTAATCCATTGCATATGTTTGAGTAAATCCATGAGCAACCAGTCTGGTTTTGTACTGATCCAAACTCCCATCTGCACAATGTTTAACAGAAAATACCCACTTGCAACTGGCAACAGATGCTCCATCAGGAGCAGGAATCAAGCTCCAGGTACCACGTGACTGTAAGACAACCATCTTTTCTTCCATAGCTAATCGCCACCGACTATCCTTCAAAACCTCATGATAATTCCGTGGAATGTGCACGACAGACAATGCAACTGCAAAGTTCTTGAATTTCCCAATCAAGTGATCAATGGAGACCATGGATGCTAAAGGATATGATGCACAAATACGCTTCTGCTTCCGAAGCGTAATATGTAAGTCCATATTATCAACTTCCATGTCTATCCCCTGTAAAGAACCCTATGCAGGTAGACCATCAGACCCATCTTTAGGATTTATGTATTCAGAACATACCTCATACGTGCTAGATGATCAACGGTGACCATGAGTAGAAGCAGATCGGCGAGTATAGTGATGCGACAATGGTGGGATTGGGACAATGGATGCTGAAGATATACGAGGAGGTGGAGGTGGTGGCGATGGTGGTGAAGGAGGTAATGATGGTGGTGGTCGCATGTAGATTTCATAATCGGAGTATGAGGAAGTCAAACGATCACCCATAGGAGAAAAGTACATCACGAACTGAAAAAGGTAACATCAACACTAACATAATACTTCATGTTTATTGGGTTATAACATCTATTCCCTTTTTGTGTCCTGAAGTACCCGACAAAGACACACTTGACTGCTCTAGGAGAGAGTTTGTTAATACCTGAAGACAACTGGTGGACAAAGGTGACCGAGCCAAACACGCGAGGAGTAATTGAGAACAATTCTTTCTCAGGAAAAACAAGAGGGGAATTTTCTCACCCAAGACTGATGAGTGCATGCGATTAATAAGATAGCATGTCGTAAGGACATCTTCACCCCAAAAAAATTCAGAGCACGACTCTGAATGAGAAGAGTTCTGGTAACATCAAGTAAATGATGATGCTTACTCTCTGCAACACCATTTTGCTGGAAAGTATAGGCACATGATGTTTGATGAATAATACCTCGAATTGAAAAATAATTAGAAAGAGTATGAATACAGAATTCCAAAGCATTATCAGTTCTCACAAATTTCATAGAAGAAGAAAACACATCCTGCACTTCATTGAGAAAGTTCTTGATAATATCTCCAGCTTCATATTTATTATTTAATAAAACCTAGGACAACCGAGAGAAATCATCATCAACAACAAGATAAAACATGTGTCCCTGATAATCGGGAACACGACTGGGACCCCAAATATCTTATATGAAATAACTCAAAAATAGAGCTACTGCTCCGACTCTGATGACTGGAAAAGGCAGATCGATGATGCTTTCCCAATTGACATGCCTCACAATGAAAGGACAAGTGAGGAGATATCTAGGGCAGAACACGACACATTTTCTGGAGCGGGAGATGAACAAAGTGCATGCACGACGTAAAAGTGAGACATGTTTAGCAGAGTGAAATGAAATGGAAGCATAAGGAGTTCGAACCAAACAATAGGGACCATCTTGCTCACGACCACACCCAATCACCTTGCATGTAAGGATGTCCTAAAATACAAGAGAAGATGAGTCAAAAATAGCCCGACAATATAGATCATTTGTAATCTGACTAATAGATAACAAATTCATAGAAAAGTCAGATGCATGTAACACATTCTGTAGACGCATAAAAGGTTGTCAAGCTAATCTCCCTCTGTCCAGTGATCGGGGAATGAGTCCCATCTGCTATAACCATAGTTCGTCCTAGAGGAACCTATCTGTATGATGTAAGTTGACCTCTGTCTCCACTCAAGTGATGTGTAGCACCGGAGTCCATAATCCATTCTATAGCATCATATCCACTATAGCGAGTAAGTGCATAAGTACTACCTGATGTACTAGAAGAAGCTGAAGCAGCCACGTCTGAATGTTTCCCAGAGATCGATGAAGAAGTAATGGGACTGACAGGAGGTACAATGCCCCTCAATCGTGCTAAAATCAAATCACTGATCTAAAGAAGAAGCAGCTAGAGGCTCAATCTGCTTAGGTACTCGAGCAGAGGCATGAAATCCATGCTTATAGTAGCATGTATCTTTTGTATGTCCAAGACGATGGCAGTAAGTAGATGGTTGGCGAATACGACCTCCTCTGCCACGAGGTTCATATCCACGAAACTGAGAAGAGCCTCCTCGACCTCAGGAGGCAACCATCGCTGAAGAAGTCTGACCGGTAGTAGTAGATGGGACATTGATCCTACTGAGCCTGCAAAAAGCTTCCTCCATGGGAGGAAAAGTGGCATATGCTAGAATATGGGAACCAACATCCTCATACTCAGGATCAAGGACTGCCAGGAATATACCAACCATGATGGCATTCCTATAAGTCTTATGCTGCTCATGAGTAGATGTGAGAGGCATGAAATTGTGGAGCTTCTCGAACATCCCACGCAAGGATGTGCATAAAGAATGAAGGGGCCGCCAATTCTGCTTGATGGTAAAAATATCATGTTGGAGTTGCAGAATCTGTCTCATTCCTTGCTTGTGAATCAACGAGAATATCCCAATATTGCCTTGGCGGTGAGCTGATGTAACACATTATTAGCGACGTCTATCACCGATGCACCTGAAAGCCAAATCTTGGCATGTCCATCATCCGCCTCCGATGAGGCGTTAACCCCAATTTTCTCAACCAACTCTTCCTCGGTAAGAATGTGTTTCTTATCTGTAGACTTCATCAAGCTCATGAACTGCATGGCCCACAATTCGTAGTTCGACCCATCCATCTTTACTATAGGCGCATGACCTCTGAAGGAGCCTGTGGTGGGGATATCTACCTTGCTTTCTGATATGACATCTAGAGAAGACTAGGGTTGTAAACTAGACAAGCTTTTATCTACACTGACATGGAGAGATTTGATTGCATGTGTAGACTTAAGCAACCAATCCCATCAAGAGAGAGGAGTCGGCGGCGACACCCCTAGAGAGAGGGGGGTCGATGGCGGCACCCCTAGAGAGAGGCACGATGACACCCCTAGAGAGAGATGGCGGTGGCGACGTCCCATGGACGAAAGGAGGGGCGTCGACGGTGGCCCCTAGTAGCGACGACGGGGAGCCGAGTACAAGAGAGGAGAGGCGACGTCGGTGGGGCTAGGGTTAGGGTTTGTGGGGGCATGGGAGCTCCAGTCTAGGACCATCGTTCTGATACCATGTTAGGAAAAAATAAGAAAATCGTGGTTTATTTCTTGAACCCTATGTTGTCTTATATAAGGGAGAGACCTAGTGGTAAATTACACATGATAGATGGAAGAACAGAAAAATAAGAAAACGATACAAAGACATAAATATAACTCAACACTTTCTAAAAGCATATATCATACTTACAAATCTTGTCGTGCTTCCAAAGAAAGACGACCATGTATGAACTTTGATCGGTCCCGATTTCTCATGAGTGAGCTCATGTCTTTCGGGTCAATAGTGAACCTGTATGATCCCTTTGAGCAATCGTATTATTCATGTCCTTGTATATACACCAGCTCGTCGATGTATAGACCTTGATTAAGTCTTTAACCTAATGGTCTGTCTAATGTACATACTCATACATCTCCAATCAGAGGATGCGTGCATATATCATGGCAACATATGACATATGTCTTAGCTATCTCGATCTCGCTAACTCAACTCTTTGACTTAACTTATCCGCCACCTTCGAATCTCTTTTCATATGCAGATGACCTATATCATGACATCGGTTGGATTTCATCTTTTGGAGTAAGGATTGTCATCTCCTTCTCGGGCTTGAGATCCTCTATTGACAATCATTTGACATTGCTAGATAAGTCCTCAATCTAACTCTTTAGATATCATCTAAGCACCAGTCTTTATGATTCAGTTGTAGGATTATCAAGATGGTCATGATACATAATCCTAATTATACTAAGGGACCTCATATGCAAATTAATTATTCTTTATTTCATATTAAGGAGTGATTTCTAATAACTTTATTGCAAAATGGCTTGCCATGGGCTCACATGTCCAACGCTGTGTTGTGAGAGGGGTCCCCTGCTCTCGCGCAACTTGGAATGTCTCGATCCTTTCGGATGGATGTACCCCATGCTCTGATATTGGATTGGTTAACCTCTTTCTTGAGAGGCCAAGGCGGCTGACATCGTTATTGGAGTGCCATCTCAAGATTGGGAGTGCTGTGCTTAGATTGAGGGTCTTATAAATGTACCTGCTGCAACCACCTAAGGTTGCTCACCAGAGAAGGTATGCCCCTTTTTAAATTCTCCAAGATTTACGAAGTTGATTGTTGGGATGGTGGAGAGATCACCCGATATGTTGCATTTGGAGGGATCGTATGTTGTTGGTGTTGAAAAATCCGCAGGGGAGCTTGCGACGAACTCAGAGGAGGGTCTTGGGGCAAAGTTGCGGGAGCGTTGGAGGAGTTGCACGAGAATATTAGGGTTACACCCGAGACCGTTATTCCATTCTTGTCAGATCCTTTGCCCGATGCCTGTTTAAGAGATCCTTTTATGGGTACCCCTTCGGATCTAGTTGTTAGGATTAGAGTCAAATTAGGATTAGATATCCTAATGAGATTGAACTCCTAATCTTAATAATAATTAGGTTGTATAGTCCTAATAGAAATATGACTATGGTGTTGTATTTGGGCTATAGAAAGAGGGGGTTTGGAGGCATTGCCTCACCACACGGCAAGAGGGAATACCACAAGAGAAGAGAGAGGGAGAGAGGAGAGAGAGGTGAGAGAGCGAGGTAATGGAGAGAGTTGTACTCATTCTTCTTATTGTGATATTTCTTCTCCGGTGGTTGCGAGAGGTGGCCCACCATCGTTATATCTAGTTCTTTTCTTCACGTGCTTCCGTGGTGGCAGGTGATTGCGCATCCGTATCAGTATAAGACAGTTCATATCCCCAACAACCGATATATGAGAGGAGACGATATCGGTGGGTCGTATCCCTACA
This sequence comes from Ottelia alismoides, assembly GCA_037367405.1. Lineage (NCBI taxonomy): Eukaryota > Viridiplantae > Streptophyta > Magnoliopsida > Alismatales > Hydrocharitaceae > Ottelia > Ottelia alismoides. The sequence continues at coordinate 851,607 of JAZKJV010000599.1, forward strand.
ACTGGCATTAGAGTAGAGTTGGTACCGCTTTCGTTCCCAACAACTGGTATCAAAGCTTAATTGAATGACAACGAGGGATACAATGTGGTGGATCAGAGTGGGATTCGACATCAAGAAGACGATGCGACGTAACATGTGTGCCTTCTTCAGAGGTTGTGAAGAACCAACGGTCATGGTGAACCGTTGAGATTGAGAGCATCCAGAGTTCGATTGAGGTGATCCAAGAGTCTTGATAGGTGTTTTTGCGCACTCGAGACGAGTTGGACGGTTTGGGTTGGGAAGATTTTGCTTCGATTTTTCAGATTGTGCAAGGAGGTATGATAAGAAAGCAGATGTCAAAATTTTCATCGAGGGGTGCATTGTTCTCTGTAAACTCTTCAACATGAAGAACAGTTTTATCTTATGGCAACAACATGTGAAGAACATACTCACGTGGGAAGGACTTGTGAAAGCTTTCCAGGATAAAGAAAAGAATTCGAAGAAGATGAAAGAGGAAGAGTGGAAGGAGAGAGGGATCTCACGAACAGTACAATACAACTGTTCTTAGTAGACAACATTCCTCGCAAAGTCATCAGCATGGAGAATCCAGCTTAGGTTTGGAAATAAGCTTGAGGGACGATACATGTTCAAATCTTATGATTAAAAGATGATCGAGAGGACAAAGCTCGAAGTGCACTTAGGATGAATTCAACATGATTTTGACAGATGTGTTGATACTTGAAGAGAAGAACGCGAAAGGTGAATCTTTCTTCAAGGAGGAGGATAAGACACTCATCTTATTGAGTTCCTTTCCATCATCCTACGATCATAGAGTGACAATGTTACTATATGGCAATGAGACCATCACATTGGATGAAACCGTTGCTTTGTTGCTTACGAACGAGTCTCGATGGAGATCGATGGATGAGGCAACATATGATGAAGGTCATGGGTTGCCAACTGAGGGTAGACGTTCATGATCGAGGGTGATAGGATTCATAGGTCGATCCAAGTCACGGGGTCCGATCAGATGCTTCTATTGTGACAAGGAGGATCACAAAATAGCTGATTGTCCAAGACGTGAGAAGGAGAAAGAAAATAAGGTTGGTGATTCTGAATCCGACCAAGAGGATTCCACCGCAGTCTGCGAGGTAGACTTGCTAGTGTGCTCTAGGGAGATGAAGACATATTCAAGATGACTTTTAGACTCAGCATGTTCAGATCACGTGTGCTCATCCAGGGAGTTGTTCAGTACATATCAGGCATGCAATGATGGTACAGTCAAGATGTAAGGTGGAAAGGTTCGCCACGTCAAGGGGATTGGATCAGTGCAATTCCACATGTTTGATGGGGCAGTACGAACTCTAACAGGTGTCAGACACATTCCTACAACCAAGAAGAATCTAATTTCATTGTGAACAATCGAGTTATGAGGACATTGAGTCACCATTGAAGGGGGAGTTTTCAGAGCGAGCAAGGGAGCATGCATGGTGATGCATGGGACAAGGATGCCAAACAAGGTGCATATGCTCGAGGGAAGGGTCGTGACAGGTGATGGAGCTCCAGTTATTCACATGACGAGCAGTACGATGAGAGAACAATAGGTTATCGACATCTCTACTGCAGAAGTGCGCAACAAAGAGAAGCGAATGCAATTCGCTTTACAGAGGATGCCGTCACAATCTCTAATCATGAGAGTTTTGTGGTGCCGCATTAGGAGGCATAATGCTGAGTTTTGCGAGTGTTTCCTGTGACGGGGCACGTTGAGGGCACCCAATGACGGGTGCATCACCCAGAGTCAGTAAGATCCTACTAACTAGACCTACAGATGACGAGTATGACCAAATGCAGACTCAAGACGACGAAGAGATCGTGATGGAATTCAACTCAAGGGGGAGATTGTTAGGATTAGAGTCAAATTGTGATTAGGAACCCTAATGAGATCGAACTCCTAATCCTAACACTAGTTGAGTTGTATTCTATTTGCAGTCCTGGCTATGGGGTTATATTTGGGTTATATACTGAGGGGATGGATGCATTGCCTCACCACCACATCAAGAGGGAATTGACGGTTATGGAGAAAACTTTAAGCACATCACAAAAGCATGAAGATCGCATCATATGCGATCGGAGCGACTAGTCGCACTAGTTCTCGATGCAGTGGAATTTAAAAAAATTAAAGCGCTGAAACCACATGATGTAAGAATACTTCTCGGATTGTTTCATCTTAGACCACAATGTAGATGTAGGAATACCTCTTGAAGCGTGGTTGCGATCGTTGTCTCTAAGAGAAGAGACCTCCTGTCTCAAGTCCGACCCGATGGAGGAGACGTTTGCGAGCGCATTGATGGGACACAAGTTTCTCGCAATCCAAAATGAAGATCCAATCACCCAAACTCCTGATTTCATCACACGGAATCTAACATCTTCACGTGCAAGAAGCACCGAAGAAGATGGAGATCCGCAAGTAGTTAATCTTGCAGCATAGTGGTGTTGCGATGACTACGGTTCTCTCTAGCATAGGGGTGGACGACCACACTTGAGAGAAATGGGGGGTGTGATGAGAATGAGAGAGAGAATTGCAAAAATGTTGTAAAAGAAGAGGTAGGGTTGCCTCTTCTTTTACAGTATTTTGGGAGTCCATGGATCACAATCCATGTGAAACACAAAATCAATGGTTGAGATTAATTTGTTTTTCTATTCAATGACCATGTTTTTGTTGTATAAAAATACAACAATAATTATTTTAAATCAAATAAATATATAGAGATATTATCAATATAATTTAATTTGACTAAATCTACAACCGATAAAGTATAAGGAAAGTGGCTAACCACCTTCCATATATGGAGGGGACGACCACCTTGAACAAGTCAAGGGTGGCCGTCCACCCTCCATATTAGGAAGGTGGTTCCTTTCCAATTATATGAGATTATTATATATCTCACATAATCCTTTATTTATTACAACAATCTTTTTGTTGTAAAGTAATTCACAAAAAATAATTCCAAATTATTTTTGTGAATATTGCAATCATGCCATTAAATAATGTGAATCATATTCAAACATCTTAAATAAAGTGTAAACTGTATTTTCAAATTATCATCCAATGTGAATCCAATCCACATCAACAATTAACTTGTAAATACTATTTCCAATTAGCTTATTGTAAATCTAATTTATAATATATTTGATTAATGTGGATAGTGCTATCTACATTATTCATATCCTTGGTAATTAAATTACATTTAATTATCTTAGATCATCATTGTCATGCATCTAAATATTATGAATCACATTCACATTATTCATGATAATTAAATCATATACATGTATCAATTTCTCAATGCTCGGATACATAATTCATCAGTGGAATTATTCTTTAACTCTTTCAAGAATAATGCGCTTTCTCCGCTGATACTTGGAGATAAGGACATGCGATTGTACATTCCACGTATAGTGACTTGGATATTGAGATCTCATCTCAAATCCAGATCTCCGGGACCTCTCATAGATGCTTGATTAAATCAGGACCGTAGATCTAATCTTCTCATTGCATCTGAATCACATTCAGATAAATGTCCGACATTTGGTCTGAAGATCATATCACTTCTCTAATAAGAGGAATTCAGTAAAATCCAAACCTGTTTTATGACTCCCTCGGAATGAAAGCGTTATAGTTATACAATCGTTTATGACCACATCACCCCCATGTATTCGTAATACATGTACATCCTGCATACTGGAAGACCTAGAATAAAACTAAAGTTTAAGATCTCTTTTTGACTCTCCTTCAGGGTTTTATCATTAAGTTTCTCATTTGGTCCATTGAGAGTTAGTATCGATCACATGCTTTCCAAAAGCATATATCATACCTACAAATTCTTGTCATGCTTCCAAAGCAGACGACCATGCATGGAATTTAATCGGTCCTAAATACCTCATGAGTGAGCTCATGTCTTCCGGTTCACAAGTGAGCCTGTATGATCCCTTAGAGATCGTATTACTCATATGCCCTTGTTTGCACACTAGCTCGTCGATGTATAGACTTTGATTAAGAAGTCAACCTATCGGTCTGCCAAATGTACCTATTTAGACATAACAATACATTTGTCTCCGGTCAGAGGATGCATAACTATAGGCTATATCGTGACAGCATACGACATAGGTCTTGGTTATCTTGATCACGGAAAGTCAACTCTTTGACCTAACTTATCTAGTACCTCTTTATCTCTATTCCTATGCAGAGGACTTACATCAAGAGGCCAGTCAGATATCAGCCAAAAGAGAAAGGATTGACATCTCCTACTCAAGATGGAGATCATCTCTTAATAATCATTTGACAGTGCTTGATGAGTCCTCAATTTAACTCTTTAAATATCATCAAGCACCAGCCTCTATGATTCAACAATTGAATCAACAGCTGTATGATCATTTAGATGGCCACGGTACATAATCCCAATTGTACTAAAGGATCTATTATGCAAATTAGATATTCTTCATTTCAGATCAGGGAATGATATTTGCAATAAAATTTATTGCAAAATGGCTCGCGTGGGCTCACATTTCCAACAGGAATACCACAAGAGAAAAGAAAGATAGAGAGAGAAGAGAGAGTGAGAGAGCGAGGTTACAGAGAGAGTTGTACTCGTTCTTCTTATAGAGATCTTTCTTCTTTGGTGTTGGCGAGAGGTGACGGACCATCGTTATATCTGGTTCTTTTCTTCACGTGTTTCCGTGGTGGTGGGTGATTGCGCATTCGTATCTGTATAAGGCGGTTCGTATCCCCAAAAACCGATATATGAAAGGAGACGATACCGACGGGTCGTGTCCCTACAACTAGTATCAGAGCAGAGTTGGTACCGCTTCCGTTCCCAACACCACTCTCGAATATGATTAGAGGCAACTCATTAGGGCCCGAGGGTGTTTCAATTAGGGGCTGCCCGACCTGTTTTCTGCCTCAGAATGATCTGGAAGATGTTTCGCTCCCTTCTGACGTGATCATCGAGCTAGGGTTCGTGACGACATTCCGGTTTGTCATCGAGCATGACGATGTGAAGAGGGACGAGGATCCCCTAGTTACCTCTTCTTTCGTGCACCAACAAAGGCCAACAAAACCGTTGTCGCCCGAGGTTGGCTCGGGTGTCGAATGCATCTTGGTGGTGGAGCCAAGGTTGGCTGTGGACCTTCTCGTGAATGAAGATGTTGCTTCAGGCTTGCTTCATGATGTCGACGCCGTGGAGTCTGAAGGCCCTATGCTTTTGTCTGCTGGAGGCTCTAGGAGTGATGCTCATGTGAAGTCTGAGACAGTCCCTGTGAAGGAGCTGCTCCCTTTCACAGCGGAGGAGACTGATTTGAGATGTGAAATGGGTGCGCCTTCTAGCGAGTTTGGGGCATCCATGCTCGTTGTAGGTCCTTCTAGATCCGGAGAACCAGAGTTATAGGTCCTAGATCCGGAGAGTCGGATGGGAGCTCGGCCATTGATGTCACTCATGGAAAGAGGGGAAAAAAGTACAGAGAACAAGTCCTTGCAAGCCACTCTTGTGCCTGCGCATGAATCACCAAAGAGGCTGGTGGAGGATGTTGATGATCAGCAACGTTCACTAGATGAAGAACTCGATAGAAAATCTCTATTTCCCGGACTATAGCAGACCTTGCAGTTGTGGTTCCAACCACATGGTGCGAACCGGGGGCTAAATGAGGGCTTTTAAACGGAGCTTCATAGGTCACGGGAACTTGGGAAAGCAGAGTTTTGTGGTCTTATTACTGTTTAGGTGGTATGGGGCTGTTACTTGGGGCGATTCCAACGACGGGGATCAGCATTTTATCCATATGATTGTTGTGTGACTGTTTGTTTTAGGGGATTATGTAGAAAGGGTTATTTGACGTGCCAATAGTCACCAGGAGTATTGGGATCTGTAAGCTTTTTCATTTTCCCCTTTTTGACAAGTTTGGCGTGCGTGTTCCCCTTTCCCTTGATTAAAAAAATCACGCCTGTAAGTTACACCACAACCCCTTTAATCTTTGCCAAATCTTACACCACAACATATGGATAGAATCATAGAAGCATGTGTTAAATAGGCAAAATTATGTAATTATAAAGATTGCAAGGGTTGTGATGTAATTGGATAAGATTTTAGGGGTCAATTTGTAATAATTCTTTGAAAGATATTAAAAGTCCTCGATGCATGTTCAATTTTCCTTTTTCACCTTTTTTTTTGTTAAGTCTTAATGTCATGATAATATAATGTAATAGGAATGGATAAGAAAAATGGTATTATCCTAATCCACATTGTTGATTAACGTTAATTACGGTTGTAGAAGGTGATCATGATACACTCATCAATTCACAGCACTATTTTTTCATGCATATTATATTAATTTAGAGTGCTACCGCTTTAAAGTTTAAACAACAATAAAGCAATACCATCGTAATAAATGTTTTCCAATGGATGTGAAAAAAGGTAGGAAAGGCGCACAAACTGGTGCTAATGTAGATTTCAATGGAGAGGAAAATTGATACAGGACGAGAGACGTGAGAGGGAGCCAACATAAAAAAGCGAGTGGGAGGGGATGGAGGGAGAGAGAGTTTCGTAAATATAGAATGCAGAGAGTGAGAGTGAGGTTTGGGGATTGAAACATAAAAAAGAGGCGGAAATGGAAAGAGGGAGGGAGAAGAGGGGAGGGAGAAGTTGCCACATGTCTAAAGCTGGGAAGAGGAGCCCAGCTTTGGTATGGAAGTACAGAAATCATGCTTGTGACTACTATACCTCCTGTGTGGTTTCAAGTTATTGCTTGTGCAAGGGCTGCCTCGTTGAATAGCAGCAAACCCACCGTCGAGTATATTATATAGGGAATTTATTCAGAGAAATTGTGCTCATTTGGGTTTTTTTGAGCACCTAATTGTAACCGTCCATCTACAGGATTCAATTGCAAAATAATAGGAACTAATTTCGTATGGAAACAAAACAAAATCGGAAATTAAAACTTTTCTAATAATAGCGTTACGTTTTTAGAAAGTGCAATGCACACGTATATGATTGCTAAAACTATCGATTCATTCCAACGCAAGGCACTTTTTTCGTTTCAACGCAAGAAGAGAGGTATGTGATTCGTTTCATTATTTGATCGCTTATTTCTATCATAATTTCGATGTTTTAATGATATTTTTGTTCTATTTCATCGTTTCATGATTTCATGATTTGATCGCTTATGAAATTTCATATTTTTTTTATCGTAAGCAATATTTTTTCAAGAAGTATGATTGAAATATGAGAAAGTGGTGTTCATAATATTAGTTTTTATTCATTTTAATACATGATCTGTAGTAATAGTTGATTTTTTATCGAATGCATTTTTATTTTAAAAAGTTACAGTAAACACAGTTTGTTATTTTTCATGCGTTACTTTGAAAAATATATCGAGTTACTGATGTATTTACTTAATTTACTTATAAGATATTTTATGTTACTATTGCTAACATAATTGTTACTTTTAATACGTTACTTTGAAGATATGCTGAGTTACTGATGTATTTACTTAATTTACTTATGAGATATTTTATGTTACTAATGCTTACAGAATCGTTATTTTTCGTGTGTTACTTTGAAGATATACCGAGTTATTGCTTTTATACTCGTTATTACTGATGAAAATCTTACAAATTACCTGAGTAATTTAAATAATTACTTGTCATTTGCTATTAGTTACTGATATATAAGTAAAAGTTATTGATTCTTTTCATATAACAAACGTTACTAACAATGCATCACGAGTTACTTGTCATTGAATGATTCTTACTGAAGCGAGTATATTGCTGAGTTACTTTTCTTTATATATTTCTTACTATTCACGGATATAAAATAGTACTGAAGCAAGTATCTTCCTAAAACGTTATTTGAAATTTGTAAGTAATATGTATTCTTTTCAAATTTCTTGATATTTTATTTTTTTAAATGGTCAATTAACTTATTGTTTCTTGCATAACAATGCAACAATTTGGTGTTTTGAAGAAGCTGTTGTTATGTCGAGAAGCGAGATCAAAACAACATCTAAATGGACTATAAGACAACAGTTGAAATTTGGATGTTCACCAAATAACAATAATTAAGTAATATATGTGTGACTTTCAGTAACATTTGACGTATTAGAAGTAATTAAATAGGCTACATAAGTAAAGAAGGTGTGATTCGATAGTAATTCAAAATAAAGAATAAAACAAGATATATAGAAGCATCAGTAACATGTAATAAATTGTAGGTAAAAGAAGGTAATGGAATAAGTAAGTCGGAATAAGTATAAAAAACCACGTGACCAGTATCATATATACAATAGTCAAGTAAATAGTTGTTGCAAGATCGGTAATATCTAAACAACGGTTAGTAATTTACATTCATTTTATTATATGGTACATATTTCAGTAATATAAATACACTGGTCAAGTAAGTGCTTGTTGTGAAGTCAGTAAAACCATAACAAATGGTCAGTAATTTTCATATATGTTATTACTTTGAATAGAATTTAGTAATTCAGAGACAGTACTCAAGTAATATATATACAGTCTCAAGTAAATTTGTGTATGGACATTAGTAACCGACGTAATCAATAATTATAATCAGTATTATCTTTTCTAATCTATACGTGGAATGATCATTCCATAAATAGATTGTATGCCGGCAATAATTTAAATGTGTGTTTTTTTATCTTACTAAAACTGACCACCTTTTTTTAAGGAAATGATTTAACTCGAATTCCTATTATGTTAATAATGCAAAAGCACATTGCTATTGCCAAAACCGTCCCCTTCCAAATAGAACCAACACATGCACGTGGGGAGCCCCCGTTTGGTGCTCACCACAACCCAAATGGGCACATGGCTCTCTGGATAAGTCCTCTATTATATATGTGTGTGTGTGTGTGTGTGTGTGTGTGTTCTCCTACGTCCTCCGTCCACAACATGTCGATTACAGCAATTCTAAGGCCGTTAAAATAATGTGTTCTAAATGGAGGACGTAGGGGTCTCTGTTTCTGATGAAATTGGAATGACATATAGGAGGAATATATAGATGAATATACATGGTGGTATTTTTCGGAAAAGTAAAAAAATGTGGGAGTTATAGATCCGGGTGCATGTAGAATTACATACACCTGGGTGCATACTCCCTATCCTCATAATATATATATATAGGGGGCCTTTCAAATGAGACATGGTCCTTCCATTTCTAAGGAAGGCCAAACAATCTGACCATTAGATCCACTTTCAACGGATGTGATTAAAACCACCCTATTATACAAAACCGGATTTGCAATAACCGTCGATTCCTAAATTTATGGGAGGTCTAATAAGGACATTTCGCAAATAAAAATATGACACAATGAGTTAAGAATGTGGGATTTGGTATACAAAAGAAGATACATATTCTACAAAAATAAATTTTAAAATACAAAAGCGAGACATGATTCTGAGATGTTAGGAAGATATTGTACAAAATAAATACTTTCGTACAAAACTGTTGCTATTTTTAAGGAAGGTATTTAACTATTAGTTCCTAAATTTATGGGATGTCTAATATTGACATTTTGTCAAAAAGGTAATTTAGTTAGAGAGGGTAGAAAAGATACTTGAAATGGGTGGATTTGGTGTATAATTAGACGTATGTATTATATAAAATAATATTTTAATATACAATTGTAGTAGTAGATGCTATACATTATTATTATGAAATACAAAAGAAATTGTCCTTCTACTAAGCAACTGCTGTTTTTAAAATATTGATATGATACTATACATTAATATTATGTATCGTCACCAGGAATGAAATATTGATATTATGTATCAATACATTAATATTAAAATATTTTAAGATACAAATGTAGTACGTAGATGCTATACATTAATATTATGTATCGTCATCTGGAATGAAATATTGATATGATGGACTCGTAATAGTTAATTTCGGAAATTATATTGTGCATAATATCCGTAGATCTGTTGCCTATGAAAAAATTAATTCTATTTTTAGATGGTGTGACACTCATAAGATAAGTGGTTTTGAATTATAAGGTGGTTTTCTTTTCAACCGTGGATGGAAAGATTGTAAGATCCAACGGACAATATAATTGGCCTTCTTTAAGGACGGAAGGACCATGTCCCATTTGAAAGATATCTTATATATATATATATATATATATATATATATATATATATATATATATATATATATATGGGTCATATGTGGCTGCCCCCGCCTTATTTGGGCAAAATTTTTTATTTTTTTTGAAAAACAACACCATTTACATTCATCCCTATATCCCTCATATATACCATTCGAATTTCGTCAGAAACAGAGACTCCTACGGCCTCCATCCGGACAGTAATTTTTTAACGGTAACAGGATTTTTTTAAATCGATACCATCGAGATGGAGGCCGTAGGAGTCTCTGTTTCTGACGAAATTCGAATGGCATGTAGGAGGGATATATAGATGAATATACATGGTTTTATTTTTCAAAAAAAAAATAAAAAAACGCCGAAAAATGGGGCGGGGGCAGCCATGTTGGCTGCCCCTACGGTGTGTCTAACATTCCAAATAGGTGACCTAACGGGCAGCCCCATTTTCTCCATATATATATGGAAAAAATGGGGCTGCCCCCGTCCCATTTTTCGGCGTTTTTTTTAGTTTTTTTTGAAAAATAAAATCATGTATATTCATCCATATATCTCTCCTACATGCCATTCGAATTTTGTCAGAAACAGACTCCTACGGCCTCCATCTTGATGATATCGATTTAAAAAAATCCTGTTACCGTTAAAAAATTACTGTCCGGATGGAGGCCGTAGGAGTCTCTGTTTCTGACGAAATTCGAATGGTATATAGGAGGGATATAGGGATGAATGTAAATGGTGTTATTTTTCAAAAAAAAATAAAAAATTTTGCCCAAATAAGGCGGGGGCAGCCACATATAACCCTATATATATATATATGTATATATATATATGTATATATATATAGGAAAAAATGGGGCTGCCCCCTGGGGGCAGCCAACATGGCTGCTCCCGCCCCATTTTTCGGCGTTTTTTTTTATTTTTTTTTGAAAAATAAAACCATATATATTCATCCATATATCCCTCTTACATGCCATTCGAATTTCGTCAGAAACAGAGACTCCTACGGCCTCCATCTCGATGGTATCGATTTAAAAAAATCATGTTACCGTTAAAAAATTACTGTCCGGATGGAGGCCGTAGGAGTCTCTGTTTCTGACGAAATTCGAATGGTATATAGGAGGGATATAGGGATGAATGTAAATGGTGTTATTTTTCAAAAAAAAATAAAAAATTTGCCCAAATAAGACGGGGGCAGCCACATATGACCCATATATATATATATATATATATATATATATATTACTTTGCATATTTAAAAATCCCGTTCCTTCTATGTTAATCTTCTCAGCAAATGTTGTATGAGTGACGAGACTCAACTTTATGATTCAGATGATGGGCCAAGTTAATCGTGAGAGGCTGGCAGAATATCTCGGGGAGCTGCAACGCAAGGAGGACACAAATGACCGGTATGTAGCAGCTCTTGCAGGTAAAACACTGACACGGAAACCTTACGTCAGGATACAGCAGGTTCCTATGCAGGCGGACACAGAAAAATGAGAAGCAATCTCCAAGTGAAAAGTAATGAGAATCGATCGACGCATGAATAGGAATTTGCGAGAAGCAAACTCCAAAAGTAATGAGAACCTTTCGATGCATAAGAATTTGTCTGGTTGGGCTTTAAATTGTTTCTTGGATATCATCGTACGTGTGTTCAAGCTTTCCTTGTTGAAACTTGGAAGGCATTCAGAGCACTTTTAGCTACTCTCTTGTCAGGAATATCAATCATGTATGGCATGGTGCTTCTTTAGTTGCCATAGAGCAACTTGCATTTGAATAGCCGCATTGTTAAAAAAATGTTGGGATAATTACTCCAAAAACCCTGAGTAATTTGGCAATAACAATCATAACCCTGTATACTCGCGAATTACACGGGAAATCCTGAGTAATGCTTAACTCTTACATGACATAACCCTGTGTTATGTTCCGTTTGAGAGGACCGTTATATTTGACGGTTTTAGTTAAAAAAGACAACAAACCCCCTGATGTTCAATGTTATTTGCGATAATATGCCACCGATGTCCATGTCCTTGCCCGCGCCCATCTGATCCTCCCCTGCTCGAACAACCATCCCGACTGGTGAACTCCTCTCCTCGACCTCCTCATCGCCCATCTTCTCCTCGCATCTTCTTTCACCTAATCGTCATCTCATCCCTTTTCCCTCCCAATCTTTGTTCATCATCATCATCATCATCATCTTCGTTTTTAGTATTTTCCCTCCACATCCATCTTTTCGCTCCCGCCACATCTACCTTTTTTTCCCACATCCCATCCCAAATTCTTCCCTCCACTCCAATTGGCTTCCCTGTTCACCCCCACACTTATTGCCCTTCCACTTCAGTACCCACCTCCAGATCTCCCTCTCCCCATCATCTCCTGTTGGGTTTCTTCCTAGGGAAGCAGAAAGTTGCCATCTTTGCGTCTGCGGATCTGGCGAAAGTATGGATCGGAGTGATGAAGTGGTAAGTTTATTGGGAAGTATTAGATTGTGGGGTTCTTTTCTGTTCCTTGGATCTTTGATCGTGATCGGTGTGATCTTGTGTTGCAAAGCTCCGGATCTGCATATCCAAATAGGGATAGAGCTGAGTTGAACTGCACGATTTGCCGGACCACCAAGACCCCCCTTTGGAGAGGAGGTCCGTCTGGACCAAAGGTGCTTAATTTCTTGCCTCGGATCACTACCCGTCTTGTTATTTTAAGTTGGTATTTCTTAGTTTCTTTGATCTCTTGCCTTTTGATTTACCCATTTCTCTGGGATGATTTGCAGTCTCTTTGCTATGCATGCAGCATAAGGTACAGGAAGGAGAGGAGGGATTTCTTAGGATTGAATGATGGTGCGGAGAAGATCAAGAAGTAGACGAAGAAGAAGCTGCGAAACGACGGCAAGATGGACATGCTCGGATTGCTCGGCTTTGATGTTGGCGTTTTGCTAAAGCAGAGATTTATGCTCTGGTTGAAGCGGCGGCATCTCGGGGAGGAGGAGGAGGAGGAGGAGGAGGCTGCTGTTCTACTTATGGCCTTGTCATCTGGGCCCCGCAGCTCGAAGCTCCCTCCTCCGCGGTTCCCCTGCTCGAAGCCCGCACCCAGCTCCTCGCCCACCCCGGTGCCCAGCTCGTCGTTGCCCCCTCCCCCCTTGCGGGCCCCCTGCTCAAAGCCGGCTGCTTCTCTTCCCCTGGTCGAATCACCCCAGCATTAGCGCCGAGCTTTGCCTCCCACTGATTCGAGTTTCTGCCGTGCTCGACGCCCACAACTAAAAGAGCCCGGAGGAGATGGCCGGTCGGCAGCGGGGACGGAGAGGAGGTTGAGGTGGACGGAGGGTGAGGAGGTCGGAGGAAGGTAGATGGAGGTTGAAGGGAGAGGGATTTTTTTGTTTATTTGCTAGCCGTTGGATTGAGGATGAGTTAGATGAACTCATTCATATGGTTGAGTTAATACATTAAACTAACGGAGGGTTATGAGTGTGAGACGGAGTGACTATCCAGGTTTTCCCATGTAATTCGCGATTATACAGGGTTATGATTGTTATTGTCAAATTACTCAGGGTTATGGGTGTAATTATCCCAAAAATGTTGACACAAGTCATCAGACATGTGGATCCGATTGGCCTTTGAGACTTCTCATAATCAGATGGGCTGCTTATTCTTCTTGGGTGTTTCGTGATTTGTCCATCTTCGTAATGAACGTTATCTAAATAAGCAATTTGATCGGTGTTATGAACGTTAGATCGACGGCTACCTGAGAGGTTGACTCCGGAGTTTTATACATGTCCTTGAGGGCGCTCCTTTATTATTGTACTCCAATAAAAATTTCAAGAATACAAAAAGAGTGCCTGGTGTGAATGGTTGAGATGTAAGCGTGTTGTCTTACTATTGTAAATCCTTGTGTAGTATGTTTGTGCATAATGTCTGATGTAACCGTATCTCTGCTTGTGTATTGTTGGATCAAGCCATCTAGCCTAATCTTAGTGGCATGCATGGTAAATCAGTTTTAAATGAATTGTTGAATCAATCCATCTAGCCTAATCCTAGCGGCATGCATGGTAAATTAGTTTCCAAATGAATGGATGAATACACAATCCATTTTCCTCTAAAATGATCATTGATGTTGCTTGTCTCCTAATAACGCGATAGAGGCGTTATCTGAACACCCATCTGACGGTGGGTGCATGCAAGCATAAGCAAATTTGTCCAAGTGAGGTGTAGTCTGTCTTCAACGTGCACCCCATGATTGTTTGACTGTCTTCAGGAGCATCTGACTCATTCATTGAAAACATTCTTAGGTTTGGCCTTCGTTGGGCAGAGTATTCCACACTACAACACCTATCTTTTAACTCCGTTAAGGAACACAAATTAGATTTGAACCACCGATGCATCTTTTTACTAAGATATGTCTCGGCCTTCACCTTTGCTACTTCCACCACTTCACCTCACTACCTTCGCTGCCTTCACCTTCACCACTTTCGCCTTGCCTCACCATCTTCACCTTCACTACCTTTACTCCCTTCACCTTCACCATCACCATCTTCACTGCGCTTATAGGCTCACTCTTCGACTTCCCTATCTGGTGATGATTTTTTATTTTTTGTGGTGGTCCGATACTACATCCTTCGGCCTCCGTAGAACCTATGTGCGTACATTATTGTTGTCGTTTTCTCCGTATCCACTGGGGAGCTGCTGTTATGGAGTCCGATTTCCATATTGGATCAATTTTTCTTCTATTTTGTGTAATTCTTGTTACATGTTTAAGATGAATCTGTCTTCTTCACATGGCTTTTCCCATCTTGGGTTACCTTGTGGGCGAGATTTAGTTACTCCGTCATCCGATGATATACAATCTTCTGTCCCCACAATCGATATTGTGTGACCTTCTGATCGTTATCCTTTCTGGTCAGCCAAAAAGTTGAGAGAAATCGAACTTGGTAAATGCAGAGCATTTCATTTTGGTCACCTTTAAAAAGGAACTTTCAAATTTGAATCATGACCCCCTCAGCGGTGTCACGACCCTGTATTCCGGTGAACATGATTCTCATCCACGAACCAACTGCAAAAATTCTTCAGCGACTGAACAATCAGATATGCAATCCCATACCCTCGGTATGAGGAAAGATCTCTGTCGATATGTATCTCCATCCCCGTTAGATGTTCCCTCTCTGTCGGATGATATGTCTGGTAATTTTATATTGCTTTCTCATAAGAAATCTCGTACGACGAAACAACCACCCGTTACGTATCGTAGAGTCATTCCTAAAGCGAATCAGATCTAGGCTGTTATAGCGACATTCTGCAACTTGAGACCTCTCTCACGAGCCGTGTCATTCTCTCGTCGTATGATATCCTTACCTTCCCAACTGAAGCCCTTAACCATCTTAATGCTAACCTGGGGGAGGTCAAGTTTGAATGTTTTTCCATTTTGGGTACCAAGCACTCTTTACTTGAGGTTGGTTTGTCTATGGCGCCGAAGGACTTCTGTCCATATCACTGTACCCTCTCTTCGGGCATTCATTGCTCCCTCTGTGGACTGCGTAATTTGGCGCTAGGTTTATGAAAGGAGTTTCCGCTTGTTTGGTTTTGAGCTTATGGTATCCTTTTGCACCTTAGGGTTGCTATTCTCTTCAATCTGCTCGTACGTGGTTTTGGTAAGATCTCAACTTCCATGTCGTGGAGTTCATGGTACATACATCTCCAATGTACGCATGCATGTGGAGATTCCGCAACCTACACTATGAAGTTTACCTTTACCATATTGTAACCACTTGAAATCCTTTGTTTACCTGGATTCCCCTGAGATTCTCGTCTAATATCCGTAAGAGTAGGTTGGAAAACTTCTTTGCCCCCGGCAACAAGTACATCAAACGTTCAAACAAAGAAGACCTGCACCACAGAAAGGGTGATAACTACCTAGCGCATTTTCGGTACGAGGGCTCGTGACATTCTACCTTCTACTCCGGTTCCGATAAAACCGGTTATGGGCGTTCGTGTTGATGACCTACAGCTAAAATCCAAATCGTTTGCCTCTCATCCCAGTCCCAGTGAGGACATTCTCTCCACCGTTAAAAGATCTATTCGGGGAACAGCAAGAAGACGAAGGGTGCCTCCAAGTCCATGGACTCCACCATAGTTGATTCATGCAAAAATAACAGGTCAGAGTTCTATATCCTTCTGGTCAAAGATTGACTCCAATTTACCATTAATAGATATCTTAGACTTATGGAAAAGCGTAATGTCCAAGAGACGAAATGGACCTCTCCCCCTAATCATCTTGTGGCTAACATCCCAACAGGATCGGAGCTGCTTTTCAAACCCTCTCTTGGTAGTAGTGGTGGGCTTCCGACTTTATGGAACTCTCGCTAAAGTTAGAACATCGTATGCTTGTCATTTCTTAAATCATGACATATTACAATGAAACTGTTGGAAGACGGGCAACAACTCTAGGACTCGTCGATCCCAGGTACGCCGTTCATCTTGTGTTAGAAAACGAGAGAGGTATAGAGAGGGAGAGATGGAGAGAATGAGAGGGATGGTTGGGGGCTCCCGAACTCGAGGTGTTTTTGCTCCGATGATCGGCTTCTTCTCCATTAGGAGTCTATTTATAGGGCGCTAGCCCCTCGAGCCGTCCGCCCCTCAACCTCACGCCCTTCCGCCATATCCGGTCATCCCGCAATCGCCGGCCGCGAAACGGCCGGGGTGCAGTTGCTGACCACTTAAGGTCACTCGTTTTCGGAACCGTTCAAACAACAACTGCGCCGCCAAACCCTTTTGGATGACAAATCCAATTCTTCGGAACACAACATCCATAGATCTGAGAATCATAACATTACTATGCATAATTTTCTGGACCCTCTTAGGAGCTCTACAGCTTCAGACGCCAAGAACCCAAAGGTATCAAACACGAAAGGGATGAAGACATGTTGAATGTCAATACAAGCCTTCTCATGTTTAGCAACTTTGGCTAATGCAGCTTTCTGTGCAGTGTATCCCGCAATAAAATCACTTTTTATCAGACCAACTAACGGAGGCACTCCAGCTAAATCAACACATGCATGTTTTCCTCCAGCCCAATTAAAAATTAAAACATCTGCTGATTTGAGTGTGGATCTCCCCTCGTGCGGATCAGGCAAAAAATTCACAGGTGCTTCTTTCTTTGACGCAACCCCAGCCTTCTTGAGAACATCATAGAGGACATCTCTGACAAGATCATGTCTATATTTAAAACCTGGAAGTTCACGACAATGAACGACATGCTCCCCAAAGGAGTCTAGGCAAGATTTGTGGCATACTAGGCATGCCTCATATGTTGGGAATAGAGGAATCATAAGGCCATATCTGAGAATAGTACGATACTCAATAGGTGACATATGCATTCCAAGACATCAATAGGAAAATCTAGAATAAAATCTTGAGCATGGTCAGATTGCAAGCATCGAAAAATTATCTTTTGTCTAGCTGTCATGTCAAATTCAACCTCAATTTCTTTGATAATTTTGCTAAAAAGGGAACTCACCAAAGCATTCTGGGCTACCTTTATGGATTATGACCATCTTTTCCCAAAAGGTGTTACTACTACCTTTATGGATAATGACCATCTTTTCTTTACGGTTAATGTCTATGGTCCCCAATCTTCCTCTAACAAGGAGATTTTCATCAATTCATTAAGAAGTATTTGTAGTGATGTCTCTTGTGTCATCTTAGTTGGAGATTTTAACATTACTTTCAAGCACGGTGATAGATCCTTGGGATCCCTAAACTGTAAGATTGCCTTGGAATTTGAGGGATGGCTATCACATTTCAACCTTAAGGACTTACTCGGACAGATTGTAGAAGTCCCCAATCATGGGCGAGGAGTGATCGTTGTTTCTCTAGCCTTTCCAACAGTCCTCTTGCACATATTGACAACCTAATAAGTCATCATTGCGTTGTAGTAGGGCAAACATGGATTACTTAAAACCTACCGTGAGAGTATCTCCGTGTAAAAGCGCGGTCGAGAGTTTTTTTATTTATCCTGAGCAAGCCCCATGGTCGAAACAAGGAGACTGGTTTGGTTAGCAAGGTTAACCTAGGGTCAATTAACTACTGTTGATTTATGATTCAATTATTTTACTTGGTGATATGCATGGATTTTTTTAGCAATTTTCAATGCATGTAAAAATATGACATAATAAGTGATATGTAAATGATACGAGAATGCACAAACAACGACAACAATGCTCTAAATCAATTGTTCATATCAAGCTAACATAATATAGAAATCAATCTCCAATCAAGAGCAATTTAAGGCTCCAATTTCAAGTTAAGGTCCAATGCACATGAAATTCTAGGTCCCTAAGTACTAAATCAATACATATCATCAAATCATAGAATTATTCAACAAAAATCAGAAAGCTAATTCCATGAATAAATTCTACCTGACTTAAAGCTTCGCAAGTCCTATTTATATGTAAGTAATGTGCCAAACTGCTAATTTTGGTAATTCTAACAATGTTTAACAACCGGTAAACTTCTCTGATTTATCAATAATGATCTACATATCATTTTAGATAATACAACATGCCAATAGAAAGATAATTAATAGAACTTTAAAATAAGTCTACTTTCATGCAATTTGGAGTTCCGCAGCTCAAATTACTCACGAAAGAGTCCATGGGTCTATTTGTAATGAAAAAGATATTTAAAACTCATTTAAAACATGCGCCATGGGCTTACTTGCAATAAAAATAAGCCGAACGGGCTTCTTTGTTGTTTTTCAGGCACACATGGGTAATTTTGCAATTAGAGGGACACAACAGGCTTTGGTGTAATATTCCCAGGTGTCCCACGTGACTGAGCATGCATTTATTATGACGTAAAATGGAAGAACCTAGGGAGGAATGTTGTAAATTTACCTACCCACGTGCTTCTTACACGTGAGGAGGTAGGCTCGGGCGGAGGCGTGAGCTAGAGCTTGGCAAGCAAGTGAGGTGCGAAAATGGCCCGAGATCACTGAGCCTGCTGGCGCGGAGTGGATGGCTCAGATGTGACCTGACATTGTCATATTAGACTGATCTGATGACCCAGATCATGCGCGGGGAGGAAAATGATGGATCTTTTACATGCCTTGGTCAAAGGACAATGACAACTCCTCCGACGAATCGTTAGATCAGACCTAGGCTTCATCCAATGGCAACTACTCCTCCATCCTCCATGTGTGGCAGAGAGTGAACAAAGCTTTGACGAGCTTCTGGAAGCTCCTCTGGTGCTCTACTGCTCTGTTGGAACTCCTAAAATGCCAACGAAGAGCTGGCGAAGGTTGTGGAAGCTTGTTGGAGATGAAGCGGTGGCTGAGTAGATGTGGCGGCATGGGCTCATGAGAGGCGAAGCTGGATACAGATCTACCTTGCTCCGTGTGATCAGTGATGGAGTGGTACCTATAGAGGTTAAGAGAATAAAAGGGGGTGAGAGGGAGTGGAATGGAGGCCCAAGGTGGTGGTCGGAAGGGGGGCCGAATGGGTTCCTCCTCTTATGCAAGGAGGAGGGAAGAGCGACATGGAGGGGATTGTGGAGAAAAGAAGGGTGACAACATAGGGTCACGTGAGATGGTGAAGTGTAATAAAGCTACGACAATGGTCAGATGGACTTAAGGTGGTTGGAGCACTATGAATAAAATCAGAGAAAATAAAAGAGGGGCTATTTGAGAGACTACATGGGTATGGAGAAGAAGGTTAGAGGCAAGCAAGAGCATGTCCTGGATCTTGGAGATGCTGCGAGTCGTTGCTCGAGGTGGTCGCGATGCCACCGAGCTCGGGTAACGCCAAAGGATGTGTTGTAGTGGTGGAGCGGTCGGATCTTACCGGAGTCACCGGTTGTTGTAGCTCGACTCTCAGCCTAGAGTTATCAGTTGTAGGTGGAGAGGAGCTCGACCTTAAATCGCATACAGGTGGATTAGACGAAGCATGTGGGAGGAGGCAAAGTTTTATAGATTAGGGTGAGCAAGTGGAGGGTGGTTTCGAGGAGAGTGGGTGAGCAGAGGTTGCACGGCATGGTCTTGTGAGGGAGTTGGCGAGAGAGAGAGATAGAGAGAGAGAGAGAGAGAGAGAGAGATGAAGGGGCCATTGCTTGGTAGTAGATGCAAGGGGAGACGACATGTGTGGATGGAGGGAGAAAGGGGAGAGGGAGAGCTGATGACATGTGGTCGTGGGGAGAAAAGGGGGTATTAGAGGTTGATGAAGAGCAAGGGCCCTTAGATCTTGAGATCCAATGACCTTGATGGGCGGGGTCAACGAGGAGAGTTGTTGTTGGATAAAATGATCCAATGGTGTCTGGAGGGTGGTGTAAGGATGAAGGGTCACTTTTGGATCAAATGATCCAACGACCCAGGGCGAAGGCGGGTGGAGATGAAGGGTCGGGTCACATGGCTTTCCTAGAGGCAACCATGTGGCCCAATAAGGAAATTAAAAAAACGAATGAAAAATCAAAATAAAATAATAAATAAACTCAATAAAAAATATTCAACATAAAAATTGTTCATATCGATGAGATCTACAACTTTCATGAAGAACAAAAATACAAAAAACCTAATTTGTATAGACTTATATTTTTAATAGGTATTTAATGTATATTGGATACCTATTTTATGTTTTTTATATTATTTTATATTTTTAATACAGACTCTATTTATATACAAATATATATACAAATTAATGTAATTTTTATGGATTTTTAAAGAAGAAAAA
The DNA here is from genome assembly GCA_037367405.1 of Ottelia alismoides. Lineage (NCBI taxonomy): Eukaryota > Viridiplantae > Streptophyta > Magnoliopsida > Alismatales > Hydrocharitaceae > Ottelia > Ottelia alismoides. The sequence continues at coordinate 872,455 of JAZKJV010000599.1, forward strand.
CAAAGGAAAATATGTACAATATATACAATATATACAAATAGAGGGATAGGGATTTATTAAGAACTTAATACATAGAGATGAGTCTTAATTATGTAAAAGATATGGAATGTTTATTTTATCTTATTAGGGGTTTATCGAGTGATCTATTAAGGGGGTTGCATTAAAAATGAGCCATAAGGTGAATGAATCATGGATTCAGTACCCCCTTATACCTAAACCTTGCTCGTCTTCGAATAATGAATGAATTATTAAGAAGATATAGTTTACGAGTTCTTAGACTCAATTCCTGACTGTAAAGTAAAGATATAACTCATTGGCTGGCTCTTGATTTCCTGTACATCATCATACTTTAGTCTCTCTCACTCTAAATCAAAAGGAACTTGAATTGCACAAGTCTTGGGCTCTCTGAGGATACAATATGTAAATAGCTAGTATGACATTAAGTGTAGATTGCTGCATAAGTGTACAATCGATGTTTCACCCAAGGGCTGTGTCTAAGAGGCTAGCTTAGAGTCTTAATCATCCACTCTATTTCTAGTACCAAGTCACAAATCAGTCTTCATCCTCTTTAGTTGTTTCTATTTTTTTTATATTTTCTGATTTTCAAATTTTTAGTGATTTTGATTTTGCAATTTTTTTTATTTTCAAAAATAACTGAGATTAATGCACGAAATTGATTAAATACACACCACGACTCTTTTTGCAATTTTCAATTATACCAAAAATGCTCAGAAAAATTCAAAGAAAATATTTTTGGATTTTAAAAGTTTTAAAATGTTTTTGAGAATTTTTGTAGATTTTTCAGATGTTTTTGTATTTTTCTAAAAATCGAACAGTGAAGAAATAAGAAAATGTGAACAGCCTGGAGTAATTTGCAATTTAAAAATATTTAAAATACCCAAAACTCCTGGCTACTATTTTTAAGATAAACTAGAAACAAATATATACAAACAGAAACTGAAATCACAATTTTTGGATTTTTGTAGAATTTTTTATAATTTTTAGAAGATTTTTGATATTTTTCAATTTTTTTGGGTTTTACAAATAATTAATGCATGAAAATTGGTCAGAAATTAAAAGACAATAAAATAAAGTTACACTAATGTTTTTAGAATTTTTGGAGCTTCTTTCGAATTTTTATGAATTTTCGAATTTCCAACAATGAAAAAGACACTGTTTTTGATTTTTTAATAATACCAAATAAAATCAAAATGCAATGGAAAATTTATGCTAATTGAACAATCACATGAAGAGCATAGCACAATTTTCTCAAAATTTTTGGATCAAAATAACATTTATTTCAATGAAAAGACAATCAAATTCAATATTCTGCAGTTCAGGAGCTAAAGAGCAAATCTTTCTAATTTAAGTATCAGAATATAATAATAAAAAGATGCAGGAGATACTTTGTAAATTACCCGATGATATGTTCTGGCAAGGATGTTTTTGCAAATTTCAGCAACTTCGGGGGGCTTGATGTGAAGTTTCCCCAATAATGGCGTGCCAATCACGTGATCTGAACTGGTATGGCTATTTGGCTATTTCGATAACTTCCAGGGTAGGAGATGCAATTTGTCAAAGTTTTTTTTTTATATCAGAAGCCCTAGCCTTCGTTCTTCAAAGAGGGCCAACGCAACAGGGGTTCAAGTCCTGCCGCCGCCCCTTGTCTCCTCGTCACGTAAGGCGCTGCGGCGAGCGGGGGCCAGGAGGCTGGGCTTCGGTCGGGCGGAGCAGCAAGTCGGGCCGAGGGAGCGCTGGTGGCGGTGGAGGGCGGCGAGGGATGGAGCCGGTCGGCGGTGCTGGGCGAGCAGCGGAGGATGGAGCCGCTACCAGCGGCTTTTGCTGGAGCAATGAGGGGTGCGCGTGTCGCGCGTGCGCGCGGCCGCGCAGGGCGATCTGGCGTGGGGCGGCTGGCGGTTGGCGATGCTGTCGCCCTTCGCGGCGGCCGGCGCGGGCTGCTGTGGCGCTCTGGCGGTTGGAAGCCGAAGGAGAAGAGGGGCCGCAGGTTGCTGCGCCGCCGGCGATGGAGGAGGGTGGCCGGTCGCCTGGAGGTCGGTGGCGGTGCCGCGCGCACGCGTGGCAGCGTGTGGCAGCGGTGCTTCGGCGACCTTCGGCTACGGCCGATGGTTGAATTTTTTTTATTTTTTTATATTTTTTATATTTTTTTTGTAATTTTGTTGTAGACAGTAAAGAAAAGGAGGAAAAAAACTTTTTTTTATTTTTTTTTTGTAAATCCGAAAATAAGAAAGAAAGAAATAGGAAATGAACTTTTTTTCTTTTTTTTTAATATTCCTGCAAAACAAAAGTTAGAGATAAGGAAAAACAATTTTTTTTATTTTTTTTTATCCTGCAAAACAAATGTTAGACATAAAATATTTTTATTTATCTACAAAATTGGGAAACGAATGGGGATTCGACGAACGTGAAAGGAATCGAATCCGACTCTCCGACCGCCGTGCGTGGTCGGAGTTGGTAGATAGTGGAAGATAGAAATTGAAGGCGGAGAGATCAAGAAAGTGAGATGAAAAATCGAGTCGATGATGGATCAAAAATCGTGATGAAATTTTTTATGATCTAGAAGAAAAATGACAACGAGACGAAAATACGAAAAATAAAACTACGATTAAAGTAAGATAAAAATGCGAAGAAAAATGTGGATCTCACCTTAGGAGCGGAAAATGGGCCGTGATCGCCTCGACAAGGCCGACTCGCTGTCACCGGACGGCTTGGAGGCTAGGCAACTTCCTCGACGAAATTTCTCTCGGAGAGCGGGCTCCTCTCTCTAAAGATTGATCAGGTTGGAATGAGGGAGATGGAGCCATATAAATAGAAAAGAGATGAATTTTGAATTTTGAAGAAGATAAGAGAGATTTTTGAATTTTTTTTTGGTGGGAGAGATAACATGAGAGATAGAATAGAAAGATGAAATTATCTATTTTTTTTGAATTTTCGTCACTTTATTTATTTGAATTAAAAAATGTTATTTTTTTATTTTTTTATGATGGTTGGTTAAAAATTGCAACTATATACATATACTATACACATATATGGTATTATATACAAGGGTAAATGATGAAATTAGCCTCTCTTTTTTTTGTTTTAAGAATGTTATTATTTTTTTGTTTTATTTTTGTTTTAAATAATTAGAAAAAATATTTACAAATATATATACAAATACAATATACACAAAATACAAAGGAAAATTGCACAAACCACCCTAGAAAACCGACTTTTCAACCGTAACTCCAAAAATTATAAAATCACAGTCATTTTGAAGATAATTTGATTTAGAACTCAATGGAAGTGAAATTGGTTTAATTTGATATCATATGGAGCCGGAATTGATCTTTCAATTAGTGCTTAGTGGTTTTTTTCCAAGTGTGGCTACTTTTATTCTGTACATGATTTAATTGTGCAATCAGTTTTATTAATTAGGACCCATTTTTATTTACAACTTTGATTTTGAATGTTATTTGATTTGGGGTCAATTAATGTACAAATAAATTAGTGTTAGTTTTATACAGATATACACAAAATAAGTGAGAAACACATTTTTTTTTGGATTTTCTGGTTGAGGACCCTATCTCCCCCTACTTTATTCCTGGTCGATCAGGTCAAGTCTTGACCTTCTCTCGGGGTTCGGGTCAGCCTGTATACAGTCTTCCTTTTTTTATTTTCTTTTCTTTATTTTTCCTTTCTTTCTTTATTTATTTATTTTAGGTTAAAATTAGTAAGAAATGTACAATATTTACACACAAATGCAAGTTAGTAAGAATATGGAGTTAGCGTTATATGCAGGTGTTTTATAAGGGATTTTAAGCTAAAATAAATGAATAAAGATGACGAATCGCAGATTCATCAGTTGTCAAACTTGAAAGATGTCATAATGGAAGGACAATTATAGAATGAGTAGGATATATCTTATTCTTCTCTCCTCCCATTAGATAAGGTATTCACTTGGGTGCCAAATGCACACTTAATTTATTGTTTTTCGGGTGTATCAATATGTCTGTCATGAAGTTTGAACCATCTGTACTTATTTTTAGGGGGCACTGGTGTGTGCCTTTTTTCTCAGTATCTAATATACTTTCTACATTCGGGCTTGTAGCATTTACAATGCGGGGTCCTTTTTCGTGTTCCCATGGTTCTTATTTTGTGGCCTAATAATAGTGGGAAGATGTAACATCGTTGCCTACTTCCTCTAGGTCTAAGTGAACTCTAAAAGAGGTTGGGAGCCCTTGCCTATTATTCTGAAGCTCTTTTGTGGAAATTTTCTCGATTTTTGGCTTTTTCTTGAGTGTTTGGTAATATTGTAATGGCTCTGGCTAGATTCTCAGCTCTTACCAAATTGGTGCATACTTATCCATAAATTTTGTTTGTTTTTTGCACATACCGATATCTAAGAAAAGTCAAGATAGTATAAGGTTCCATGTCCCCATACCGGCTAATTACTGACATTTAAACCTTATGAGTTGGTTGTTGGACATGCGAGCCCACGACGAGCCATTATGCAATAAATATTATTGCAAATATCATTCCCTGATCTAAAATGAAGAGTGATTAATTTGCATAATAGGTACCTTAGTACAATTAGGATTATGTACCATAGCCATCTTAATGATCATACAGTTGTTGATTCAATTATTGAATCATATAGGCCGGTGCTTGGATGAATTTCTAAGGAGTTAGATTGAGGACTCATCGAGCATCGTCAAATGATTATTAAGAGATGATCTCCAGCCTAAGAAAGAGATGGAAATCCTTTCTCTAAAGGTTGATATCTAACCGACCTCTTGATGCAGGTCCTCTGCATAGGAATAGCGATTCAGAGTGTTAAATAAGCTAGGTCAAAGAGTTGACTTAACGAGATCGAGATAACCAAAGACCTATGTCATATACTGTCATGATATAGGCACACATCCTCTGACGGGAGATATATTTGTTACTATATATCTTAGTCTGTATATTTGGCAGACAAATAGGTTGATGACCTAACCAAGGTCTACACACTGACGCGCTGGTGTGCATGCAAGGGCATATGAGTGATACGATCTCTCAAAGTGATCTTACAGGTTCATTGCTGAACTGTAAGACATGAGCTCACTCATGAGATATTGGAAAGAATCAAATTCCGTGCACGATCATCTCAATTTGGAAGCTTGACTGAATTTGTAGGGTTTGATATATGCTTTTGGAAAGCATATGATCAACATCTGGGTATGATATATGCTTTTGGAAAGTATATGATCGATACCAATTCCCAATGATTAAATGAGAAACTTAATGATAAAAACCTTGAAGGAGACAATCTAAATAGATCCAAAACTTTAGGTCCGGAAGAAGACAATGAAATCTGATTTACACTAAATAATGGAAATCAAAGCAATTTTGAAATGCAAAATCAAAGAGAAGTTAACCTACTTTACCTAAGGGTGCAAGAATGAAGTTAATCGCCTCGATGCGAAACGCGATGGAGCTCCAACCACGTGCTTGGATCACGTCTCCAAGCAGGTCCCATGCACTCCCGATCGTGCAAATCATTGTGTTGTCACCTAGGCGTTCAACATGGATTGATCTCATGCATAAAATTCACTCAAAAACAGATCAACCCACGAATGGAGGAGATGGATGGATATAAATAGAGAATGGGTCTGGAGAGATTTGAAATTTGAGATGCATACAAACCGAGACATGATCGATGGAGTCAATGATCTTGCTATGGAGAGGAGAGTTAGGATTAACGAAATGGAGAAGAAATCGGGAGAAGTTGATGAATGGATGGAATAGGAAAATTTTGAGAAGCGAGGTTGGTGCGTGAAAAGTGCGAGTGGAGGCGTTGAATGGAGAGTTGACTCGAGTCAACAAACCCATGCTCAACAATTCAGAGACTACCTGGAACAGGACAAAACACAATACGCTGCGAAATGGCATGTAAAATGAGAAATAAATTAAAATAAAATCGAAAATAAATTCAAATAAAAAATTTTAGTAAATAAAAATGTTAGTAATAAAATTATCTTATTTTTTGGTGTTTTTTAATGAATTAAATAAAATATTCACAAGGGTAAAAAAGAATAAAATATGTTATTCATAGGTATATATACATATATACACAAGACCATGATTTTTAATTTATTATTTTAAATATTCCTATAAATTTATATTTTATTAATTTAAAATAATTTACAAGTATTTTAATGATATTTTTATTTTATTTTTATGGAATAATTTAATAGGGTAATTAAAATTATGTACTTTACAATATACATAGTGATACATGTACAATATATACATCTTTTTAGTTTGGTTTATTTGTTATTTTGTGGTTTTTATTTGCATTTAATATAGATTAAATACAATATATATATACAAATCGTAAAAATACAATAAATATATAAAAATACAAAGAAAATAAATATACATACAATATGCATAGATATAATATACAATAGCGTCCCAAAAAACCCCATTCATATCTTAACATCTATTTTGTGAAGTCACTTCCATTTTAAAGAATATCTAATTCTGAGTACATTGAAAGTGACTTTTCTTAATTTTGAATTTTTATGGAGAAGATAGTGATCTGACAAGTTGAGCTTGGTGGCTTCTTCAAAGTGTTGTTATTTACAAAATGTTCAAAAATTCCATTTGCAATTATTTTTAATATTTACAACTAATTTTTATATTCAAGTTCCAAGAAGAAAACATTTTTATTTTAGGTGAAATTATCGATGAATAATTTAGTGTAAAGAATAGTATTATATATAGTAGTGTACAAGTGATGAATATGCACAATTGAGTATGGATTTTCTATATTTTATTATATTTTAGCCTTATCTCCCCCTACTTAATTCCTGGTATATTAGATCAGGTCTTGACCTACTCTTGGAGTTAGAGTCATCATGTATCTATTGCATATATACAATCTTTTGTTTTCTTTATTTTCCTATATTTATTTCTTTATTTATTTTAAGTTAAAATAGTGATAAATATACAATAATTACACAAGAATGAGGGTTAGTAAAATGAGATATATATTAGTATTTACAGGTGTTTTATAAGGGATTTTAAGCTAAAATAAATGAATAAAGATGTTGAAATGCAAATTATCATAACTCTAGCATTTTCTACTACAACAATTGAAAGAGCAATTACTCTCTCTCTCTCTATCTACGTGTCACATCTCTCATATTGTGTCCATCCACCATATTGCCCGAGAGAATCGTCCTCCCTGCTATGTTGTTGTACTGTCGAACTACTCGAGGATCTTTGCCTTCTTCGATGCATCTTGCTGGTGAGGTAGGACATCAATTTCATGTGATGAAATCAGGGACTCTACACTCTGATCTTCAACTAGGATTGTGAGAAGAACACATCTCATCAATGCGCACACAAGTGCCTTCTTTGTCATGTCAGACTTGAGACAAGAGGTCTCTTCGTTTAGAGACACGATCACAAACATACTCCAAGAGGTAATCCTAATTACTCTTTTGTGATATCTATGAAATGACTTGAGAAGTGTCCTCGAATCATGTGGTTTCATCTATTTAAAGATTTTAAATAAAATTTCTCCTTGCAACTAGTATGCCTAGTTGACCTAGATCGTATTCAATGTGATCTAAACGCTTATGTTATGGGCCTAAACCCTAGCATTCAAGTGGTATTAGAGTCTTGTTAAAAGGTATTGTATGAGATCCAAAATCGTAGGTGAACAAAATTTTGTTATCCGATGTGGGTGGACTCGTTGTTTTGCATTTAATGCATCTTTCAAATTGTTTTTCACTAAGAAGAAAAGCTAATTTTTATGCATTGTTTCGATAAAATTTTCAAGTAATAAAATTTATTTATAATATCTAAATATGTCCTCAAAATATTAGCTAATTGTTTGCATGAAAGGTGCATAGATTAAAATTCGAAAAGATCCTGCAATGACATTATTTTGCATGTACTCTCGGGTCTATAACAAATTAATTTTTTATTACTATTTTCTCATCATGGAATATTAAATAAATAATTTAATTAATTAGAAAATTAAACCAGAAAACTGCATGATTTTATTTTGCACAATTCTGACTCCATTATCCTAGATATTCCATATTTAGTGGAGATGTGTTGGATGATGACTGGATAATCAAGATTACCTTCTTAATATGTTTATCATTCAATGTCAATCATGAAAATTATATATTTGCCTTGATTAATTGATGCTTAGCATTTATTTTAGAAATATTTGATTAAACATCAATCAACGTTGAATGAATGTTTCATGATAAAACCATAGTTTAATCTAAAATAGTTGTAGGTCAACTTTTACATGCAAAACATGGTTGCTTGATATGATTGTAAATTTAGGATATAAAAATTATTTTAATATGCCCATATTTCTTAGAGATTGCTATATAGCATAATGTTGGTCATCAAAGGAATGATCGATAAAATCACAAGTACATTGATCTAATTGTTATTGTTCTTGAGTCGTTATGGCGACGGTGTCTAGGTCATGGACATGCTAATGGGTTACTTAATTGGCACGCCGTGCAACATTTGGAGTGGAAGCGCTCCTTGTTAACATTGTAGGTCTGGCACAACTTGATCCATCTCGATAATAGGGTGTTATGAGTAAATCAAATTGTATTCAATTACTAAAACTCAAGAATAGTACGTACTTGTGTGAGCATAGTAATATATGGTAATATCAATAAAACCCTAATATTGGTTGAGTAATTAGATTGATAATTTATTTAATATGATAAAATTAATTAGATCCTACCAACACTCTATTATGAATAGAGATGCAATTCTCTTGGAAGAATTAATTATGTGAATATGATTCATGACAATTAATTAAAATTTGAATGGGATTTGGAAGGATCATGTAAATAACATCAATGGTCTTCCGTATAGGTGAAGGATTCCGTCATCATGGATTGTATGATGGAGACGTCTGTCCAAAGTGATAGCTCCTATATACAAGCACACATGGGTCGCTCTCTTTGCTTCTTGAAAGAGTAAGGTATATCCATAGTGACCCCAATACTGGTTCTTCATATTATTGAGGCGATATTGGATTGTGCATAGAGAATTTTATTCATGTTGAAGGTTTATTCAATTAACGATGGGTCAACATCACCTTAATGGTGGTGGGACCGAATGTTAAAGATCGAATTGGGAAATGCAAGTTGGATTTGCAAGGCGGAATGAGTTACCGCTTCTTTTTGTCTGAGTTACAGTTTCTCATATTATTGGGATGCAAAAAAGGTAAAAAGGAGATCCTAGATCTTATTAGAGATATAACGGTAAGTATGTCTCTAGCTTTGAAAGTGATTAAGGGAATGAACTTTCAGAGATTAAAATACAAGCCTAATTTAATTAAAAATCTTTAATCAATTTGAATATATAATTCATTATATGCTCTAATATAGTGCATTCTTAATCTTAGATGAAATCCATGAACCCGCTCAATATGCTTCTAGAGGTCAATCAGTTGACCGAAACCAACTATTCAGATTGAATCCGAAACTTGGAGCTTATTATGTCTATCAATCGCATTGGATACGTTCTTACGAAGGACAATCATAAAAACCAACAAACATTGGAAGAACTAAAGTTCAATGAAAAATATGATGAAGATCATGCAGTATCAAGGTGTTATATATTGAGATATATGTCCAATGTGTTGCAGAAACAACATATAGACATGGAAGGATGTAAAGATATAATTTTGAATCTTAAAAAGATGTTCAGTGATGTAAACCACAATCAATGCTACAATGTTACGAAAGAACTTATTCACTGCAAGATGCTGGAAGGGACTTCGGTTCGAGAACAATAATCAAAATAATTAGTTACCTTTTTGAACTGGGCACTCTCAGGACACAAATGGATTATGAAATGCAGATCGACTTCATTCTGTTAACCCTACCCAAGTATTTCACCAACTATTTGGTATCATACCACATGAACAAGTTGGAATCAACTACCGCTGAACTCATGGATTTATGACTATGTAGAAGATGTAATGAAGAAAGAGAATCATGTTGGAAGTGTAATGGTTCCACATTCTAAAGCGAAGCGCGACCGTAAGCATGGGACTCAGAAAGGTCTAGCTCAAAAAATGAAGAAGAAGAATCAAGTTGTTGGCTCATCTTCTCATGCTACAATACTAACATCATCGAAGAAGACCGATGTGTGACATCATTGCAAAAAGATGGGACACTGGATGCATAACTTCCCAGAGTACCTTAAAATCATTGAAAAAGGTAAAGCCCTGCAGGTATAAAATCTACTTTCATCATTGAAACTAATTTTCTCGTAGGACGAGAAGGTAGTTGGATAATTGATTATGGTGCTTCTGTTCATGTATGCAATTTGTTGCATCAATTTCAAGAAACTGGGAATCTTGATGAAGGAGAAATAGTCATCCAAATGGGATCTGATGCAATTGTTGCAGGAGTCATCGTCGGGACCTGCAGACTATCATTATATGGTGGGATAGTCCTTGTACTTAAAGAACGTCGTAATATTCCGAATGTTATAAGGAACCTATTGTCTATATCTAAATTAGTTAGAAATGGATTTCATTTTTATTTAATGAAAAGCTTGTCAGAAGCCGTTATGATAAACACATTGCCGATGGAACATTAACTTCGGGTGGACTCTCTGAATTGTGCATTAGTGAATCTCTCAAGAATGTATCACCCACAAATAAAAAGCCTAAAAGAAACATGGAGGATGAAAATCATTCGAACATGATTTGGAATTAAATGCTTGGCGATTTATTCATTGATTGGATCAATAGATTGATAAAGGATGGACCCTTAGATTTTCAAAGTTTCAAACTTTATCTACCTATGAACCTTGCATTCAAGGTAAAATAAATATAGCACCTTTTCATAACATGGTTACACAATGCGATGGTATTCTTGACCTAATATATACCGATGTATGTGGTCTGTTCGGTACCGCGATTCGAAATGGATATCGATATTATTTAACTTTTACAGATGGCCATTCACGATACGCTTTATCTTCCTATTACGACATAAGTTTGAAACTTTTAACAAGTTAAAAGAACTCAAGCTTTGGTTGAGAACCAAAACAACATGAAGATTAAATGGGTTCGATCTGACCGAGGTGGTGAGTACCTATCAGATTAATTCAAGGAATACCTCAGAGAGAGAGAGGAATTGTCTCCAATATCACTCCTCTCAGAACGCCCCAACTTAATGGCATTACTGAAAGATAAAACATGACCACCATGGATATGGTCCGTTCAATGATGAGTAAAGCACATTTGCTACTTAATTTCTAGGGATACGCAATAGAGACTCCAATATATATCCTAAATAAGATTCCTAGCAAATCTATATCCAAACTCCCTCAAGAACTTTGGTATGATACCAAGACCAGTGTTAATCACTTGAAAAATCGGGGTTGCTTGGTACATACGAAGAACATAGATGCAAGTAAGCTAGAATCTCGCACTAGAGAGTGCTACTTCATTAGGTATGTAAAGGATGGTATTGGATACCAACTTTATGACCCTGAGACTCATAATGTCTTTGTCTCTAGATATCTAAAATTTCTAAAGGAAGACTTCCTTAAAAGTCAATACAAAAATGAATTAAAGGAACTCATTAAATCCTTTGAGGATGTTGAGCTTCCTGAAGTAGAAACTAAAGAAGTAAATAAAGATAAAACACATGTATCTCTTCAAAGGAGTTCGAGGGTGGTTGCACCACCTGAAAGGTTCAGATTTCATGTATCAGGTAATACTGAAAGTGATCCTGCTTCATTTGATGATGCACCCACGGATCAAGATAGGGATAGATAGATGGTAGCAATGAAGTCTGAAATAGATTCCATGTATAAGAACAGTGTATGGACCCTAGATGATTCACCTAGAGGGGTAAAACCCATTGAGTGTAAGAGGATCTTAAAAGGAAAAAAAGGACTAATGGGGAAGGTAGAGACCTTCAGGGCACGGCTAGCCAAAGGCTACACATAGAGGCAAGGCATCGACTACGATGAGACATTCTTTCATGTGACTATGCTTAAATCCATTAGGACATTGCTAGCTATAAGTGCATATCTTGACTACGACATTTGGCAGATGGATGTCAAGATGACATTCCTCAATGGATACCACGACGAGGATATCTATATGGATCATGGGCTACAACATTTGGCAGATGGATGTCAAGATGGCATTCCTCAATGGATACCTAGACGAGGATATCTATATGGAGCATACCCAGGGCTTCATGACTGAGGAAAGTAAAGTATGCAATATGAAGAAATCCATCTATGGATTCAAACAAGCTTCTCGTAGCGGGAACATAAGATTTGATGAAATCTTAAAGATTTATGATTTTTTCAGAATCCTGATGAACCATGCATATACAAGAATCTTAGTGGGAGTTCCATCGTGTTTATCATGCTTTACGTAGATGACATCCTTGGGAATGATATTGTGATAAGGACTAGTGTTAAGATTTGGTTGTCTCATACCTTCGAGGTGAAAGATCTTGGAGAAGCATCTTATATCTTGGGTCTGACGCTGTTCAGAAATAGAGAAAATAAGATTTTAGGATTGTCACAACACACATAAGTTAATAAGATCTTGGAATGTTTCCATATGGAGAATACCAAGAAAGGCTTTCTTCCCTTAATACATGTTATACACCTATCTAAAGGGATGACTCCTCAAAGTGTTGAGGATAAGAAAGACATAGCTGGATGCCCTTACGCATCAGCCATGGGAAACTAAATGTATGCCATGATGTACATAAGGCAAGACATCTGCCATGCAGTGGGAGTGGTAAGTTGTTACCAATCGTGTTAGGAAGAACATCATTATATGTAGTGAAGAGCATTTTTAAGTATCTAAGACGAACTCAAAATTACTTCTTGGTCTATGGAGAAGGAGATCTCCACGGCTTAGGATACACAAATTCAGATTTCCAATCTGATGTAGATGACCACAAGTCAACTTCAGGGTTTGTATACTTGTTGAATAGTGGTGTTGTGAGCTGGAGAAGCAATAAGCATGAGACTACGACTGATTCAACTATCGAAACTGAATACCTAGCCGCATTGGATGCTGTTAAAGAGACGGTGTGGTTACGCAAGTTCATTCCAGAACTTGGCATTGTTTCCGCTGATACTCCCATTCCGCTGCTCTTCGATAACACGAGAACCATAGCTCAGGTGAAGGAACACATATGGCATAAAAAGAGCAAACACGTGGAAAGGAAATACCACATCATTCGATAGATGCAAAAGTGTGGTGATATCATCATCTCCAAGGTGATCTCTGCTGACAACTTTGATCATCCCCTTACCCAACCTTTACCCCAAAAGATTTTTGACCAGCACGTAATGAGCATGGGTTTGAAGATTGTACTTAAATGATTCTGAGGGCAAGTGGTATTTTGTTAGCCATGTAAGCATGGGGATAACTATTTCTACCAATAGATGTTATTGTAATCTTATATATATATATATTAATAAAGATTATTAGTTTATTTCACTCATTATCTGATATTAAATGAATGAATGCAATATAAGGTCCTATGCATAACTAGGGTTATGCACCATGACTATCTTAATGATCATAATGTTGTTGATTCAAATAAAGAATCATAAAAGTTGGTGCTTGATGATACCTAAAGGGTTAGATTGCAGGCTCATCAAGTACCGTCAAATGATTATTAGGAAAGGATATCCAACCTGAGAATAAGATGGAAATACTTCTCTAAAGTTCGATATCTAACTGACCTCTTGATGCAGGTCCTCTGCATAGGAATAGAGATTCAGAGGTGTTAAATAAGTTAGCTCAAAGAGTTGACTTAACGAGACTGAGATAACCAAGACATATGTCATATACTGTCATGATATAGGCATGCATCCTTTGGCCAAATACAGGTGTGTTACTATATGTCTGAGTATGTATATTTGGCAGATCAATAATTTGATGACCTATACAAGGTCTATACACTGGTGAGCTGGTGTGCATACGAGGGTATATGAGTAATATGATCTCTCATAGGGATCATATAAGTTCATTACTGAACCAGAAGACATGAGTTCACTCATGAGATATTGGGATAAATTTCCATGCATGTACATCTTGCTTTGGAAGCTTGACAGAATTTATCAATATGAGATATGCTTTTAGAAATCATATAATAAATACTAACTCCTAATGATCAAATGAGAACTTATTGATAAAATCCTGAAGAAGACAATTCAAATATGATCTAAATACTCTGGGTTTAATCTAGCTCTTCCAATATGCAGGGTGTACGAGTATTAGGAATACTCGAGGGTGATGTGATCATAAAGGATTGTATAACTGTGACACTTTCATCCAGAGAGAGTGTTGAAACATATTTGGAATTTAGTGACTCTTTTTAGAAGATTGGTGATCTAATCTTAGTTCAAATGTTGGATATTGATCTAAATGTGATTCGTATATAATAAGAATATTAAATTCACAGTTTGATTTGATCAAACATCTTTGAGAGGTTCTTGAGATCTGGATTTGAGATATGATCTCAATGCAAGTCACTATATATGCAATGTACAATCACCATGTCCTTATCTCTGAGTATCCGCGGAGAAAGTGCATTATTCTTGAAAGAGTTCAAGAATAATTCAATTGTTGATAATATATCTGAGTAATGAGAAATATATAATTAAATGTGATTTATTTATAATGAATAATGTGAATATGGTTCATATTATTTAGAAAAATGGGAAGATTTATCTAATATAATTAAATATTTTTTTATTATCAAAGATGTGATTAAAGTGGATATCACTATCCATAATAAATATAAGTATTATAAATGTGATTTATAATATATTAAAGAGAGTTAATTGTAAATATGGTTTACAAGTTAAATGTTGATGTGAATTGGATTTACATAGTACAATTAATTGTATATATAATTTACATTTTATTGGGTGGTTGAATTTGATTCATAATTGTTAATGGTTTTCTTTCAAATTATCATAAATAATTTGTAGTAATTATTCAATTATATTTTGTTGACAAAAGATTCCATGAAATACAATCCAATATAATAAGATTACATTAGGATTGGAGAGAAATTTTCTCTCTACAATCCATAGTGGCAGTCCATCTTGATTAAAGGGGGAGGAGGCTTTCTTCTTTCCCTTTTAATGGAAAGTGGATGGGCAATCCTATTTCATTCATGAGAATCTTAAATTACTTGAAACTAAATGTGTTAATTTTAGTTATAACATATTTATTTTATTTTAAATTAGATTAATTATTGTTGTAAATTTTTACAATAAAGTCTCAACATTGATTTAAATTAGAAGTGCATATCCACCATCCAACTAAGTATAAAAGGAGGGGTAACCCTACCCTTTTCTACTACAGTAATTGCAAGAGAAATTACTCTCTTTCTCTCTACAAGTCACATCTCTCTCTCAATATTGCGTCCGTCCATATATTGCCGAGAGAGAGTCGATGTTGCCGCGTTTTCGTTTTGCTGTCGGATCGACTACTCAAGAATCTTCACCTTCTTCTATGCATCTTGCTCACGAGGAAGGACAGCAATTTCATTGGAAATCAGGGGACTCCCCTCTCGGATCTTCAATAAGGATTGTGAGAATAATGCATCTCATCAACGCACTTGCAAGTGCATTCTTTGTTAGGTCGGACTTGAGATAGGTGGACTCTTCATTTAGAGATATGATCGCAAACATGCTTCAAGAGGTAATCCTAATTACTCATTTGTGATACTGATTAATTAATTTGGGAAGTGTTCTTGAATCATGTGATTTCATATATTTAAAAATATTAAATTCTGCTGCTCCTCGCAACTAGTATGACTAGTTGACCTAGATCGTATTCGATGCAATCTATACGCTTCTGTGATGCGCTAAGGCCTAAACCCTAGACTTCAATATGAATTTCATATATATCTTAAATTTGGTCCATTGTAATATATTTATAATTTCAATATAATTTATATTAGATAATCATACTTGTCTTGATATCTAAAAAGAGATTAGTTGAGTTAATATATATTTTTTATAGATGTTATGTGCCTTGTGTATGGAGTGTATGTAAAGTCATTTATGCATAACTGATGGTCATGAAGGTGTAAACAGAATAAATTCTTGTGTAGTTCAAGCAAAGATAATGTGAAGAATTAACGATTCATTAGTGGCTTTCAGGTATTTAGGGAAGTTAAGCTTCCAGTGCACCGGCTTCTTGCAGTGGTGACACACATCAGTCTTCTTCGATGCTGTGAATGTTGAAGCATGAGTAGATGAGCCATCGACTTACTCTTCTTCTTCTTATTTTTGTGGGCCAGACCCTTTCGAGCCCCATGCTTCCTACCATGCTTCCCTTTGGCCAGTGCAACCATTGCACTACTAGCATGATTCTCTTTCTTCATTACATCTTCTATAGACTTTAATGAATCCATGAGTTCATCATTTGTTAACCTCAACTTATTCATGTGGTAGGATATCACAAAGTTGGTGAAAGACTTGGGCAGAAATAGCATAATGAAGTCATCTTTCATATTCAACATTATATCCTACCAACCATCCATGTTTACATGTTGCTTTTGCAACACATTGGACATAGATCTTAGTATATAACACCTAGCCAATGAATGATCATCATATTTTTCATTGTATTTGATTTCTTCCAATGTTTGAGAGTTTGCATGCTTGTTTCTGGTGAGCACATAGTAGATGCGCTCTATAGAAAGAACAAGCTCCAAGTTTTGGATCTGGTCCGAATAATTGGGTCCGATCAACTAGTTGACCTCTAGAAGCCTGTTGAGTAGATTTCATATCTGAAATTAGGAATGCGCTATATTAGACCATATAAATAATTATATGTTCAAATTTAAATTCTTTGATTACGAATTTTTAATCGAATTAGCCTTGCCTTTTAAACTCTGAAAGTTCATTCATTCATTAAACTTTCAAAGCAATAGATATACTTACCACTATATCTCTAGCAAGATATGGGATCTCTTTTTGCCCTTTGTTGGATCCCAATAATATGAGAAATTTCAAGTCGGATAAAAAGAAGCGGGAAGTCATTCTGTCTTGCAAGTCCAACTTGCATTTTTTTTCTGATTTGGTCTTTAACACTCAGGCCAATTAATTTGAAGGATATTAAGTAATCCTGGTAACTTTCCAAAAGATTGGAAGGATGAAAAATCAAGGTTCCGATCCCTTAGATTAAATTATGAAAAAAAATTGATGCATACCCAAATGATTGCATTTTATATTGGAAGGAGAATTTCATATTAGAGGTAGATTTAGGAAGAATATTGGTGTCTCTAGGTGAACAAATATGAGAAGATTTTGTGGTTCTTGCCTCTTATGCCTCGGTTGTAACGTATGTATTCATCACCTAAAACAACAAAATGGATGGTGTGGCACAGTAACATCAAAAAGAAAAATACAAATGGTCTTATTAGACATCCTTCAGATTCAGTGGAGTGGATGAAATTTGGTGAAAGGTGTCCTTCATTTGTTGAGGAAATAAGAAATATAAGGTTAGAGATGGCTTCTGATGATTTTAATCCATTCGGAAATATAAACTACATTATTTGTCATGTAATACTAGTTACATATAACATGTCACCTTGAATGCCGATGAATTCATCATTTATGATGATATCCTTACTAATACCCTAGCCAAAGGAGCAGGTAATGCAATAGATGTTTACTAGTAGCCTTTAATAGATGAGTTTAAAACCTTTTGGAGTACCGATGTGCAGACTTATGATGTTGTTTAGAAAGAAAAATTTATGATGTATGTCTAATTAATGTGGACCATTAACTATTTTCCAGCATATGTGGATTTATCGAGTTGGAGTACAAAAGGTAAGCGAGTCCCACATGATATCTGCGAGTAGGAAACATTATTTGTGTCATTGATGCTTCTTACCTATAAAACATAGATGGAAGGAAGTA
Organism: Ottelia alismoides; assembly: GCA_037367405.1. NCBI lineage: Eukaryota > Viridiplantae > Streptophyta > Magnoliopsida > Alismatales > Hydrocharitaceae > Ottelia > Ottelia alismoides. The sequence goes on from JAZKJV010000599.1 coordinate 890,437, forward strand.
GAGAATGACAACAAGTTTGATGGACAAGCGTTTGGACACAAAATCACCTTAATTCAAAAGTCGAGAGAATTGATATGGCAAGAATAAGAAAAGATATGTAGATTTTGTTTGGGTAAAACGTACAAGAAGTTAGCAGGATGTTGTAAAAAAATAAAGGTATATTCTTTCAACATTTGCCACACCATAAATCTCTACAAATTCATCATAATATATATGTAATTCATATGGAGAAGAATGTAAAGGAAAATATCCTTGAAATATTGAATCTTTCAAGTATTGTGAAGGACAGTCTGAGAGCAAGACGTGATTTGATACAATTCAGAATCTGACAAGAGTTGCACCCAATTGAGTCAGATAATTCTAAAATTATAATACATAGTGCAATTTATAAGTTATATAATAATGATCGGGATAGAATACTATTTTTTCTAAAAAAAGATCGAAGTATCATACAGATTCTCTTCCCAACTTAGCAGATGCATAAATGAGGTAGAAGGAAAATAACTGCGTTAAAAAGTCATAGTTGCCATATACTTATGTAGGTTAATTTTCCATTAGCAATCAAAGGAGTCATACATTCCGTTGCAATTCAATTGTTAATAGAATTAAGTTGATTTTTTAAAGTGTTATGTTCGAAAACTCTAGATCCAAAGTTATTATGTCGGTTAGAAACAAATGTTGTCATAACATTATATAAGTTGGAGTAAATATTTCCTCCTTTATATTTCTATATAATGATACATTTTATTGTACATCAGACATGCAAGGCACGAATTTGTGGACCCATATAATATCATTGGATGTATCTAATTAAACGATACTTATGGAAATTAAAGAATATGGACTTTAATAAGGCAACACTGGAAGGTTGTGTAGCTGAAGGATACTTATGTAAAGAATGTGTTATTTTTTGTAATATGTATACGTATAATGTAAATAGCATGATTTCGATAGATTTGAGAAAAACGATGATGGTGATGTGGTAGATGAAGATCCGAAGATACTTTGGATTTTCAATAAAACGCAAGAGCAATACTTAAAAGTACACGTCAGTCAATTATAGATGAAGAAATAGTTCTTTTTCATTACTATTTTCTTATGCAACTAGATTAAACCGATTATTTTTTTGAACAATATAGTTCAAGTAGTTCAAAAAAGTCATACTTCCTTATATGGTTCAGAGAAAGAGTGGAACATATGAAAGAAAGAAACGATGGTCGATGGAGTACGAGTCTCGATGTTCTTAACGACATCCATATTCACAAGTTATTTCCCATTCCGTTTATATAATAAATGAATTTAGATTCAAAAAGAAATCAATAGATGAAACCTAGACAATACAGCTTTCTGGGGTGATAGTAAAAGCGAAGCTCTCCAATGATATAGACTAGTATTACGGTGAGATTGTTGATATATTAGAGGTGAGGTGAGTTTTATACATGCATTAATATGTGTCTTATTTCAATGTATTTGGTTTGATATCGATCATGAAGGGACTGGATTTAGGAAAGACAAAATTGAATTTCTCTCATCAAAACAAACATGCCGATTACAAACAAACAAATCATTCGCTCTTGCAAGTCAGGTGGAGCAAGTTTTTTATGTCCCTGACAAATCTCTCAATGGATGGATTATCCCTATTAGAACAACACCTCGAGATTTGTTTATGTAAATGAAGATCTAGAATTTTTAGAAAGTAAGGATGAATATCATAAGTCTACCAATTAGTATTATGGCTTTTACACTTGATAATGGCATTTATACTACAAGTAGAAGATATTGCGGCAACATTGTTAGACATAACTTGTAATTGAAAATAATAGTGAAATAAGCTACTTTGTTCCATTATATTTATATAATGATGATTGGTGTCTTGAAAAATGATTTTACAATTATATTGTTTGTTTTGTTATGGCTCCTCGTCCTAGGCGAATTTGGGAATATCTCGAACCTATTCCCCATCCACGTGCAGAATCTTCAGTGTGAGTAGCATCAATTCTCACCATCAATGAGGACAATACCAGTATAGGTTCTTGGACCGCTTTCCACCTAGACAGATCCTACATATCCAGATTATAAGGGGTGATGTCATGAGTAGGAACTCTATGGAGTTCCAAAGCTAACTCTGACAAGTGGCACGTAGTCAGGTTCCCATCACTACCCATGACTTCCGACAACTTTCTCAATCTATGAAGGTCGTCATTTTATCATACTTGGAGGTAAAATCTTAACATAACAACTAAATATTTTATCTGATTTTTATGCCTTCATTGTAGGCTGCATTTTCTTGGGATCGGGATCCTGTCGTTGATGAATAGATCCTCAGTCACGTCGTAGAGATGTTGCGTCATTATAAAGGACACATTAAGTCAAGGGTAAAATCTTAACATGTATTTCATAAGTTTTTCAATGGTAGATTTTGTGATATTATTTTCCTTCCTATAATATTATAACCTTCTGATGCCTTATGAGTAATTATTTCAGAATGTTCCTCCGGATGTGAGTTGTCACTTCATAATAGTGGAAGAAACTAATCAACTTCTGGTCTAATGAGTAGTTTATGGTATGTAAGTAATTTCTCTATTTATTACTTTACTAATTTGGAAAAATATCAGATGATATTGATTTAAAATACAACAAATCGTGCAAAGAGATTCAAGTTGACATATAAGATGGTGAAGAAGGAAACAAATCAATTCAAGCATGATTTTATAAGTTTGTTTAATTGGTGTGAGATAAATAATACAAAAAATCTTTGAAATAGAATTTCTATTTATTTGTAGGAAAAGAAAAACAATCGAAAGGTCACCCGGATAGAGATTTTTGTGGGGTCAAAAAGTCGAGACCTCAACGGACAAGTGCAATGTGTTAATGAAGCACACGCATCAAATCATTTAGGTTAATTACAATATACAATAGTTGTATACACAATTTTCTTTATATAATTTAGTTTTGAACCAAATTAAATATACATGAGAAGATGATTAGACTTACTACGACTGGCTCCAAAGATAGCATGGGGATGAGCACCTTACTGCTTTTTGTCGAAGAGGCATTCGTCCAAGTCACATGACCAAACATTTTGGACGTATACGATGTGGCTGCCAACAACGATTCGTATGTGGTACGGAACTGGTGCTAGTGAGTTTGGATCATCGTTACAATGAAGTGAGACGAAGAGAGAGTCGCATGGCGTCAAGGCGAAGATGTCTGTGCAGGAAGAGGAGATGGCCAGGATGTGTTGTGGCATAGCGAAGAGGTCCGCACAGGATGAGGAAATTGCCAAGATGCATTTTTACATGGAGAACATCATGGCTTACATTCATCGTCTCCAGAGAGATGTCGACCACCTATAGAACCTACACGACTTGGTAATGATGAAGAGGAGAGCGAGGAGTAGACAAAGTTTCGGAATTTTTGTTTGTATTTATACTTAACTTGAACACTTTAATGTAGCTTGTAATTTCGATTTTTAGTAAAACATCTTTAAAGTTATGCATGAATTACTTTGATATATTATTGAGATGTGGTACTTTTTTATTTTAGATTTTTTATTATGAAATTTATTGTAGTAGCAGGGCACCAAATCGAGTGCAACAAATACTTTTTCCCTTTATGAAGTTCAAAGGTAACTATCAACCACCATCCCTTCTACATTCTTGTGGGAAACAATCATGCTTGTCCCCTCCGGTTAAGGTGGGCTTACTGGTCCATTTTTGGGAGGCGAGGGGACAAGATGGACGGTTATGACCGTCCCTATGGGGCTTTTGTGCCCGTCCCTTTAACCCAATATCATGAGAGTAGCAGAGGGGATGGTTACCCATTGTCCCTTGCAATATTTATATGGGACAGTCGTACTCATCTCTTCCAGTCAGGGTGGGCTTACTAGTCCATTTTTTTGGGGTGTGGGGACAGGGATACAGTTATGATCGTCCATATCAATCTTTTGTGGTTGTCCCTATAACCCAATACACTGGAGAGAAACTATGGGGATGTTTTCCATCTGTCATGTTTAATATTTATAGGGGACGGTCACTCCTATCCCCTCCAATCAAGGTGGTCGTACTGGTCCATTTTTGGGAGGTGAGGGGTCATGAGAGATAATTATGAACGTCCTTGTCGGGGTTTAGTGCTCTTCCCTTTAACACAATAATCTGAGGAGAAGCAGAGGAGATGGTTACCCGCCGTCCTTGTAATATTTATAAGGGACAATCAGGAGTGTCCCCTCTTGTCGAGGTGGGGTTACTACTCCATTTTTGGGTGGTGTGGGGACAGGAGGGATGGTTATGACCGTCCCAATAGGGCTTATGTGCTTGTCCCTTTAACCCAATAATCTAGGGAGAAGTAGAGGGGACGGTTAACCACCGTTCCTTGTAATATTTATAGGGTATGGTCGACCACGGCCCCTCTGGTCGAGGTAGGCTTACTGGTCCATTTTTGGGGGTGCAAGGATAGGAAGGACGGTTCCGACTGTCTCTATAGTGGTTCTATGCCCGTCTCTGTAACTCGATACCCTGGGGAGAACTAGAGACGGACTTACTGGTCTAATTTTTACGGGCACGACGACAAGGGGGGAGGTTCAAATCGTCCCTATAGGAATTATGTGCCCGTTAATGAAACGATAGCCAAAGGAGATGGCCAACAACCTTTTCCATAGCTCTTCTCACTTAGGCTAGGCCGATACCAACTGGGATGGTTTGAAACCAACCCCCCTATGATTGCTTAATGAGGATGTTTGTTGACCGTATCATCCAGTATGCACATAAGGGAAGGTCCCAAACCGTTCCTTCCTTATATGAAAAGGGGACGCTCCGTTTTTGTGTCCCCTTTTATCAAATGAGATGCATGTATCGGGGATGCTTCCAAAACCTTACCCTTTAATCAAAGGAGACGATTATAATTACATATGGGGCAGTTAGTGAACATCGTAAAAAGTGTACCTGTATGTAGTGTTAATCACTGTTTTAGATACCATAATGATCCTTCTTTGATTATACCCCAAAACCCTCTTCTGATTTGATTTGATAATTTTGAAGTCAAAGTTGTCAGTTCTGAATTATGTTTGGTGCAAGAACTCCACCATTTCTCTAGGTCAATTCATCAAAAATCGACCCACGTTAATCTTCTTGCAAGTTTGTTTCTTAGACTGGAGGCAGATCTCAAGAGCATCTGAAGTGAGGAGCATCATTTTTTCGCATCATTTGAAGAAGAAATTAGACATACACTAGACACCCTCGCAGGAGCTTCTTCAGCATCCTGGAATCCTAAAAGCTTCAAGTTCTTCATCTTCTCACCACCTCTTGCAGTAGGGGAGCTCGAAGGGGGGAGGAACCTTCTGGCCCTGCTGGAGCCATATCAGCCTCTCGTGTCACCACCTAATCGGTCGAATCACTGACCGAATTCATCTTATTGTCGTCGTCGATGAATATGTAATTCATCACTATAATTAACTAAAAATAGAATTTTGTTCGAGAATCTAGGTCTATTTGCTTGTTAACTTCGTAAAATTAAATTTCAACACCTGTAAAGAATTTGCATAAATTTACACTTCATATTGCATTTATAATCATGCATGAATTTTTCATCAATCTTCATTCATTTTTAATTAATTCATGCTAACTCCAATAGACCTAAAATCAAGTCCATTGTGTACATATCACTAACCTTAACCAACGACAATTCCTAGAAAATGCTAACTTGTACAAAGGTGAAATAACCTCAAACCCTATATTCAGAAAAGACAAACAAAAATGATGATATCTTGCTCATACAATGTCCAAATGAACTCTACACACTTTTGAATTATTGTACTTCCAAATATCTAAAAATCAAGACCAAATTCAAAAGAATCAGAGTCCATTCGTAAAAATTGAGTTTCAGGATCTAACTGTGCACTGTGCATTTTTATTGATTTCAACTCATCAATTCGTGTGCATATATCATTCATTTTAATCATTTTCTTTTTCATTTATTTAACTCATTAGTGGTTTTAAGAAAATATATAAAAATTAAAATCCAAAAAATCATAAAAGCAATAAAAATGACATGTTCTGACTTGAACATGTTCACCTAATCTACTTGTACACATAATTAACCTCCCTAATTTTTCTAACATATTTAAAATAAAAAATTCAGAAAAATCACATTTGAGTTGATTGCATCATTTCATGGCATGTGGTATTTTTGCATGCACTTATTTATCATCAAAAGATCATATAAAATTTTCAAAGCTAAAATTTGATATTTTATATACATAAAATATCACCAAAGAAATCCTATCTTGCATTATGCATTCCATTCGCACATGAATCCTTCATGAGCACTCTAGGTCATAATTAGAGGCACATTTTTCGTGTTGAGCGCTTTTGCATTCTAGTCCATTTGCTAATTTAAATCTATTTACTTTCTGCATTTTCTTGCATTAATCAAACTTTTGGTCAAAGTCCATGCCACTTGGCATCCTCGCATTGATCCTACCAGTAGCTAATCAACCTGCCCTCCTTAGGTGCCTAGCATGTGAGTACTTCTCCCAGTCTTCCCATGTACCAATCACATGGCCCTCCATCCTCTTTCTTAAGCCTCATCACTTGCTTGTTATGTGACCCTATCTCTTGCCTTCCTAGGTGCCCTTCACGTGAGGGTCCTCTTCCTCCTTGCTCTCTGTTACGCCACCTACGCATACCTTCTCCAATCCATCAGCCAATACAACTCCTTCCAAGGACCTTATGCCCAATGACCCGCTAACCTCCCTATCTCATCCCTTCTTGGCCAAGCCACGTCCTCCAATATCCTGCACCATCTTTGGTCATCGAAACCTAAAGGTCGTTACACCGATCCCTCTATCCCAACACCCAACGACCTACAACAACTTCCCTCTATCTTATCTCCTTCGATGAACCATCCAACCACCCTCCCTTCCTCATCATTACAACAATTATCCTTAATCACCTTATCCTCCTCTTGATCTGTTGCATATATAAAATCCACAGCAAGCCCTCGAGAAGGGGATCCAATGATATCCTCCTATTATATGTCGCTCTACTATCTGCAATACATAAAAAGAGAGAGCCGAGGGTGGTGGCCGCTGACAGCACCCACCCATTCCTCATGTAAAGACCTCCAAGACGAGCGATATCCGTGGGAGAAAAATCCACGAAACTGTAGGAGGCCCAACACCTACTGCACAAGTAGGGTTGATTATCAGGTCGGGCTGGGCATCGGCCCGAACCCGAGTCCGTTTATTTTTTTCAAGTTTCGGATCGGGTCGTGGCCCGAAAAAAATCTGAATGGGCCAGCCCGAACGCGAACCTTATCTGAAGTTAAACGGGATGGTTCCGGCCGGGCCAGTCCAATAACTTTTTTCCCTTTGAAACCTTTTATTTTTTTTGAAAAATGCTTAATTCAATAGGTGATATGGAAATGTCTTTTAAAAAAATATTTTTTAAAAAACTTTTGATAAATCTAAGAATTTTGATATCTCTATGGCATTTTCATAAAAAAAAACTTTGAAACATTTATTTTTTTCTTTTCAAAAGCTTTGATTTTTCATATACATTTTTTTTCAAAACTTTGAAATGTTGATGCATGGTAGTAACGTTGGTGAGTGGAGATAGGGTTTGAGGGGGATTGGGTCGGGGTGGGCCATGAGGGATTAGGGTTAAAGTAAAATACTATATATATATATATATTATAGGCTTGGGATCGGGCTACGGGCCGGGTTTCGGGCCGGGTTTTCGGGCTAGGCTTCAGGTCGGATTCTACTTAGCACAAACTTGACCCGTTTTTGAAATGAGCTCTTTTTTTGGGCCGAAGCCCGACCCAAATTTAAACGGGTTCGGGTTCGGACTAGGCTTAACAGGCCGGGTTACGGGTCGGGTCGGGATAGCTCGGCCTAATACTCAACCCTACACACAAGCTTCGTAGCCCCATCGTCGGTTACTGAGGCAACGACCAGAGAGAGTTTTTAGCCACCCCACCATTACGCGACTCGTACCCCTTTTCTTCCTCCCTTTTCCCCTTCAACTACATCTACAACTCCGCTCGCAGACCCTCTTCACGATCACCATCATCCTATTCCTCTCCACCATGACCGTCAAGGAGCTCTGCCACTGTACCGCACCATCGTACGCCATCGACAACCAGTCGCTTTGCATTGGCCTCTCTTTGCCCAAGCCACGCAGATGCATGACTCCCAGTCCAAGCTACAGTCCTTGTCAGATAACGAACATAGCAAATCCGAGCTATCCAAAGATGCACAATTCGTGGCCCTTGGATCCATCTTCATCGGACGTCCAAGATCTTCCCCAAGACAAGCGTCTGAACCGCATGCTTCGGATCATCTCGAAGCATCCAAAGCTGACACGTGGAGGGAATACCCTGAGCCGCTGCCCCGAGCCTGCTACGCATTACGCGCGTGTCATGCGTGGGAGGTAAATTGCGCTCAAACTCCCGCATGAGTCTGGAATTGCAAGAAGCTACATGTCACGTTCCCTCATGCATATTGGGCAAATTGCACTACCACCCTCAAAGCTTCCATGAATTACAAATATATCCCCACTAGGGGTAATTTGCAGTAGAGGTCTAGTAGTTTTCGGAATTACAGAACGATCCTTTCCAAGGGTATAACAGCAAACATTTTATTTTTTTTATTTTCAATTTAGTTCCTAAACTTCATTTATTCATAACTTGAGCATATGGTATCGAATTTCTTTGTTTTTGGTGTCATTTTGATCCTTATAATATTTTCTATCATATAAAACAATGAGATTAATTGTTGGAAACCTTACTTGGCTTAAATAAATTAAGGATGTTTATGTGATAATTTTGAGCACCTTTATTCATTGATTCTTCTGCTCAATAACGTGTGCCTTGAATTTGGGGGTTATTTTGGGATATTAATCAGTGCATAATTGAATAATTATTCATTGTTACCATTGGGGTTCATGCTTAATTAATGCTTGACTTGGCTATGTTTGTTCACCTTACATCAGCATTTGCACATTCATCATTTTGCATCATATTATTGCATCATTTAGAAATCACAAAAATATTGCATTTATTTATTTCTCACCACATAGCATATCATTATTTCTTGCATTAAAAATTATTTTTGCAAATTCATGCCTTATATTTTCTTTATTAATTAATTACATCTCTTTAAATAAAAAATCATAAAAACTGACCAAATAGAAAAACACCAAAAATATTCTTCTTCTCTTTTGAAAACCTAATCTCTTAGATTATTTAATTATTAACCTTATATCCGCATATTACCCCCGTGAGGTCGACCTTCGGACTTATCCAAATAAAATAAATAAATTCGATCATATTGAGAATTGATTTTCCATATCATTTCTTGGTGAGATCATTGTTGAAGAATCACTAGATTTCCCGGCTACAACAATTCGATGAAATTAACATAGGGATTTTTGCATTCGTCAAATGGCATCATTGTCAGAGGTATACAGTTTTGGACTAATTTATAAGTGATTTAATTTTTAGGTTTTTCTATCTCCAGATAGTTTGACCCTCGATCTTCTATGTTTATTTTCTTTATTTATTTTTATCAGTATTTTTTATTTTTTTATTTTTGTATATATTTCTGTGAATATTTCTTTAATATTTTATCTCTTATTTTTCATGTGAGGTATCTGGTGGACTTGGAGCAGCTTTATTGGAAGCCAACACTACTCGGAGTGACGAGAAGCGTGGATAATTTTTTTTGGAAAGAGAGTTCAACTTTCCTATTTTTAATTATTTGCAATAATTAGGTAATTGATCATTTCCAACGGTCTTCATTTGAATACTCACACTTGTACCCAAACTGAACACTTGGCCTATCAAGCCCATTTTGGTTGTGTTGACGTAGTCTAGGATTGCACCATGACTAAGCCCACACTTTCACTTAAATTAGACACGCTAGATCGAATCTCATTTATCCAAATTAAATTGTTTCATCTCTCGCTAATAAAAATTCATACTCTAGGAGCGGTTTACTAGTGCATTCATATAGATTAAAATTTCAATTCTGTTTAGCATACTGCACAGAGATTATGAGAAAGCATTGTGAGTATTCTAACTCTGCATTCATCATCATGTTTCCTACTGCACGGCTTTTTTTATTCTCCTTCGATTGTCATTCGCATAGGATTAAAGGAAATTAGAATCTTCGTGTAGATGTGTATTGGTCTCCACTCAAATTCAAAGTGATAACCAAATTAAAACAAGGGGACTACTAATAATACTGAATAATTAAAAACCAAATAAAATTGAATATCACTGTTTGTGGGAGAGGAATCCCATTTTTGTATGCAACATATATTGTGCCTGTTGAGAGGTGAAGACACATCTCTAGGATACTAGCCAAAACCCATATTTTTGCATAATTGGACTTATATTTTATTTTATCATCAATTTAAAGCCGAACAGATAATCGGTGGAACTTTCATTGCCTTCACTGTGTGAGTTGGTCAATTTTGGGGTTTGCATTGTGTATTGAGTTGCGTGTGTTCAAAGACAATGCACTTGCACACATAAATCGAGATTTTGCTAATCATCTTCACTGTCCTTTTCGAAGATGGCAGAATTTTGGCATTCATACCAAGGCCTTGCGGGTCGCGCTCACATGACAAATTCCCAATCTTTGTCCCCACTCTCTCTCTTCAAAGGTGTCCCTTCTTGGAAGAGGTTCCTCACCAGCCATCAGTCCTCCCACCCACACATGCATCCTTGGTTGAGAGTTTGAGATACGATCCACTTGTAGAACCAAACACATATAATGCATACTCAATGGATCAAGTAAACTTAAGGATAAATATGGGTGGAACCAACTTTGATGGAAGAATCTGATTATGTTTGACAATTCGTTATTTGGACGATCCAAAACTCGAGATGACTCCCATCGTGAGTACGTTCATTTTTTCATTAAAAACACACTAGACATCTAGAACAGACTCATGACCAGACCCCTGACATCAAGAATGACTACAACTAAACTTAGGATTACATGTTGGAGTGATGACATGATGAGTACGATCACTCATCTTCAATTCATGAGACGATATCGGATGAAATATTTCAGATTAATCAGAGAACCGATGCTTTGATAGAAAATCTTGATAATATCATCTGAAGAGTACACGTCATTATAAATAACCAAGGAGAATTGAGGACACCACAAGGCGAACCCAAGACGCATCACGTGCAAAATTTTCACACACTAATACCAAAAACACATAATCAGTCCATTGACCATCCTACTGACTCCAGCAAAAATTCCAAAAAATAAAAAAACCAAAAAATTGGAAAAAAATTTGGACAACGTAGATTTGGAAGCATTTTGTAAAAATTTGATCTTAGAGATTCCATTAATCAAGGCCATAAAATATTTACCCGATCTTCGAAAATTTGTAAAGAATCGATTATCCCTAAGAAGACAGGCAAGAAGAGATCGCAACTAAATATTATTTAATCACTATGGCCAGTTCAATGATGTTGATAGGGTGACTTGTGAAATTGAGAATACCAAGTCTACTCATGTTTGAATTGACGATGATTCCATCTTGAACATTCTCCCAAAGTCCATGTTTGATCGACTCAAACTTAGACCGCTCAGAAAGACTAGAGTGATCATTAAACTCCCCGACCAATCAACAAAAATACCAAGAGGAATTATTTTTGTCGTCATTATCTTCCAAGGTGTCACACATAGAGTGGACTTTATCGTCCAGGACATTGAGCACCGAGGAGAGTTGTATGAGTCTCCCATCATTTTAGGAAAGTTATTCCTTGCCTCTGCATGGGCGAATATCGACTGCGAGACTCACGATTAGATTCCCAAACCAGATCCAAAATGATCAAAGTCTTGAGTACACACCTTACCCTGAGACAACTGAATATGAAGTCTGTAGTCATGACATAGAGGGGACCATAGAGCCAAACCCTCTACATGACTGGCCCTCTCTATAGATCATATACATGACCAAATGAGAGACACCTTGTGAGACAACTGTCGAGGATACAAAGGTGAATAAGCCCAACCTAGAAACATATGATTCACCACACCCAGACACAATCATTTCGGATCGCCTTGATAATTACTATGATTCCGCATAAGCGACGCTGACTTGGAGCACCATAGACATACCGTATGCGAGATGTGCGCTGACCAAGGGAAAATATTATAAGGATTATTCATCTTAAGAAGACCTGATTGTCAGCACCTCATTTCATGGACTGCCACCAAAAGAGACAATCACGATCAGATTGACCCATCTCGGTAAACAGGTTGCTTTGTCCTCTAGTCGATTATTTGGTAAGAAGAAGGAGAGCACTGATCCCTCGAAGCGTTCCCCCAAACAACTCAAGTCATATCGTTCTCAACTTCCTCTTTATGCTTCAGGTTCTAGAAAGCTGACTAAGAGCATTACTTTTGACATACCTGGAAAGGAATTTTCTGTGGATTCCTCATTAGGACTGGAAGAGGAGATGTATATGAGTAAGCGCAGTTCGGATACTCTGGAGCCTTATCGGAGCAAGACATCATATGGCGACCAACATTGTACTTTCCTCGCCCATTACTATTATTTTTCTAGGGCCGACTCCCCTGCTCCCATTCTATACATCGGAACAATTTGTTATGATCAGACTGATACTTGTTCATCAGAGTATTCATACGAGGATGAATCGGTTGACCCTAAGACTGAGCTAACTTTGAGAAAGCAACTTAAGAATAGGAATAGTTGGAGTGACTCCATCTTTCAGTATTATTCTTCTGAGGACAACTCTGACAATGACTGGAAAACTTCTACTTCGTCTTCTTTCTATCATTATTCCCTTCCTCCATATGCTTCCAAAAAGATAGGTCGTAAGCCTCCTTCATCATCGTCCGTCCTCCACCCCCCCCCCATCGGTTCCCTTTAACATCTTTTTCCCATATCTAGGGCAAGGCCTAAGTATAGAAGGGACCGATGCCATATGTATTTACTCATCATTCTATTCCTCATTAAGTTGTACTCATTGTTTTTATTTTCTTCTTCACTCTCTTACGCATTGCCCAAGATATGGCTTCTTTGCACTTTTTATGCTCTAAGGACATAGCATTCGCTAAGTATATGGGGTATTTATACTTTGTATACATTTTACCCATAACTCGTACTTTCGTGTAAGTATATATTTTATTTATGGGCTGGGTAACAATCTTGTAAAAAAATCATAAATTTTGCATAAAAATCTGAAAAAAATTAAAATCTTTTCTTTGGTAGAAATTATAACTACTAAGCTTAAAAATGAGTAGCTACTTTTTAGTGAGGGAACTATGGTCTCCCTTAGCAGATTGGGTAGTTAAAAAACAAGGTATCTGGTAGGGTATTCATCTAACGGTCCGTACTTACACCCATACTGGTTGAAAGTGGATGCAACTATTCATATGAGCTTGTCCCAATCTTTATTTTTCTAAATATTAAAAAAAGAAAAAAAAACTTTATCTGACCTTCTCAAAAGTCAAAGATGTTTTTATGTGGCTTTACCTACACCTTGAACCTTGTCTCCTTTTCCGCTTTCTCACATAGTTCCCACGGGATCATTCTTGGAAAGGACTTTTCCCCCTTGACACACCTCTAATATGACTCGGAACCATGGAGCAAACTTTTAAATAAACTTGAAAAAAGGAAGAAAATCCTGCCCTTCCTCTTTATTTCCTTTTACCAAAAATTTCCAAGCCGCAAAAAATGGTTTCGAAGAAAAAAGTATGGACAACATATTGGAGCTTTCTGCGGGGGATAGGAACCCATATCAATTCCTTGGTCATTTATTGACGATCGATGGTTATAATACAGAGGAACTAATAGAAAGACTTCCCGTCACCTTGGATGTTTCTTCCTCTTTTTATCAAATATTGAGCTATTTTCTTTTAAAGAAGGATTCTTATTCACTCTTGCATATCATCCTTTCATTCAAAAAAAGTGTTTGCCTTCCATACACTAGTATTCCATCCAGCATTTCATGCATATGCATTGGTGAAAAGCCCTTGGATTCTGAACCGAGTTTTGAGCAGAAACCGAGCGTGGTTTTTTTATAGGAAATTCATCGAGAAATAGGATTTTAGAAGCGTCATGTCTTTGAATTAATTCTTCGAGTTCCTCATGATAATGTGCAAAGATTGAATCTTAGTGTCTAATATGTTCACCTCATTCTAGGTAAGACTATTGAATAGAGAATTAACTTATACTCTCACACTATGCATTTAGCTCAACTCAGACAAGGTGTTGGAAGACTGCGTGAGTCTCTTTTCTGGTAGCTTAGATCTTGAAATAAAGCTTCGGATGAAGGATGGACTGCTGGAACAATTCTTTCTAAGACCTCAAAACATTTGTGGAAAGAAAGATTCTATATTTACAGGGGCACAAAAGATCCACGCAGAGCAACCAAAAAATCCATACCAAAAGAAGTCAACTACCAAATAAATATTTTTGTCCAAAAGGTCAAGCTTCAGAAAACATGCAGATCTTGGTGAAGACTTAGCTAAACTGACTAGCTTCATAAGGAGATGTGGCTACACTGGTCACACTACTATTCTCTTATTATTATTGTACTTCTTCCCCCTTCAATTGTGGACACATCATGTACCTAAACTTAGAAGGAAATACCTGACTCCCGAGGATGAGTTATCAGAAGAGAGGCTTGTAAGGTAGTCTAGCATTCTTGATGGGAAGATTTAACACCCTTCACACACATGAGATGGTTGTTCAATGTTCATAGGATATGCATTGGGAAGAGGATTGATCTAAGATGAATTCTGAGCTGAAACTGTTATAATGATGTATAGAACTTGGAGGTCGTTGATTTTAAAACCTAGATTCCCACAGGAGTTCCGCTAATCTATTAATTTAGGCACACATGAAAATGGGGTGGATGAGCGAACGGGGGTAAACGAAAGCGAATATACAAGAGGAGTGGATATACAAAGGTCAAGATGGTTGAAAGCGGACCTTCTTACGAGATCGCTAAGGAATGGATCTGACAAGGTGTAGGTCGATATTAGGGTCAAGGTTAGACACAAACTTATCAGTATCGACCGGGAATGTTATCCTCAGTGGTCTCAAAATGTGCATGCACAAACCGGCCAGTGGAAGTAATGTGGTCATCTCCGGCATGGGAAGTCTTGCATGTATCAAATATAAAGGCTCGAACGCATTATCAGAAAAAGTAAGGTCAATTCCATCATGGTGAGACTCTATTGGATTATCATCTTCATCAAAAGGCATGAATTCCTTTATAAAAGCAATTAAATCAAATTCGATCTTATCAGACTCATCTAAATCAAGGTGAAAAGGAACAGACCCATCAGTGAAAGTAGTAAAATCATGTATGACATGTCTAGTCTCAGAGTCTGCCTTCCTCTCTAGGGTGTATGTTGTGTAAATCCAACGGATGTCATCAATGCATTGCAACATTCCAGAAGTGGGAACTCCAAGGTTTAGTCTTTATGAGTCTTCCTCCTTGAAGAGGAATTCTTGGGTCTCAGTATCATCCAATATACAACAAAAATCTCTAATAGTATCATCAAGGTCAAAGTCCTTGGGGTTGGCTAAATGATAAAGGGGATCTTCCGAGGATCTGCTAATCAAACTCAATTAGCGTCGCTGAGGTGACCGCACGAGAAAACCCAACTTTAATCAACAATTAACCCACAATAAGAATAAATCAATTAAATATAAAAAATATAGAGTTAAAATTTATTATAACTCTACATTAAAATGTGTATAGGTGTAAGCATGTGTAGAGGTCGAACATAGGGAGCAAACGGTAGGAGGAGGCAAAAATAATGCTAAAAATTGTCTTTTATCTCTTGTACATTTTATTGTTTTCTGGGTTTTTAATTTTATATTTTACATTTTTTGTTTTATATTTTTGTATTTGATTTTAGTTTTAAATTTTTATATTTCCTTTTTATATTTAAATATATAAGATATATATGTATGTATGTATGGGTGTATATATATAATATAAGGTACATATAGATACTATATATTTGTAAAAATAGTCAAAATACAGTAAATAAAATATTTTTGTGATTTTTATATTTTCTAATTTTTGTTAATTTTCTAGAAGTTTTGCTAATTTTCATTTATTTTTAAAGTTAAAAATACCCCAAATAATGGGTTAAATAAATAGGTCGTAATTGAGTTGGATTTTAAAAATAACAAAGAGGCTAAAAATTAACCAAATAAATTTTCATATATATATAATTCTAAAATAGAAAACAAATATTTTTGTATTTCAAAATGAATTTTTAGATTTTTATGAAAGATTTTGGGGGTTTTTTTTAATTTTTAGGCTTTTTATTTTTCTACTTTTAGTGGATTTTGGTTTGTAAATAAAATAGGATAGTTTTTTGGACTTTTTAGAAATTTTTTATATTTTTTGGCATTTTATAAGATAAACAGTATAAAAATAGGCTCTATTTCATTTTTGGTAAATCAATTAAATGCAAAATATGCAAATAAAAATCACAGTGTGAAATTACATGGAATGGAGAATATAACTCCATTTTTGTGGATTTTTAGGGGCACAGTAGCTATATTTTATAAATAGATAAATAGCATAAGAATATATGTCCCAGCAGAGGCATTTTTGCAATAAAATAAATCTCAGGGGCTATAGTACAAATTTACCTTAATAAAATAACATTTACTTAATTTTATTAAACTTTTTAACAGTTACAAAAATTGTCAGGGCTTATATTAAAAATCACCACCTCACGTGGGACGGCACTTGAGGTGACGTGGAATGGACCCAAATGTAATTACAAGAATTGTCGGGGTCTATTTGTAAAATTTACAATTTATTTTCAAATGTGACCTTTTATTTACAATACAAATTAATAAATATACAAAATTGCATGGTTGAATATGCAATTACCCCAATATATGCGCGCGATCGGATGGTTGAGCTGCTTTCACTTAACACGTGGTGTGTCCTCGTCATGCGATGACATTTCATCGATCAACGACTGAGATTAGATCATTGGCATGATCTGACGGTCAGGACGTGGTGTAATCCGACGGTCTCTGCTACATCGGGAGGTGTCTCGTCGATCAGACGATAGAGATGGCAGTTGGAAGAACTAGGAAGGAACTCGCCGCTGGCGAGTTTCTTCTGATGAGATCGCCGTCCCCGTCTGTCTTTGCTGCTCCAAAAGGTCTCCAAATGATCCTAGAAAGGGCCTCTAATGAATTGAGGCCTCAGAATGGGCAGAGGTACACTAGAGCATCACCATGAGGTCAGAGAAGGGATGGTGCTCCAGGTACCTCCGACGAACATCGATATCACCTCCAAATGCCTATTCTACTTAGAACCTGCATGGGACAACAAAGGTAATGAGGGAAAAATGCCTCGGCTCGTTAAGCTACAAAAAGGTGGTGTAGGGGAGTAGAGCAGAGAGGTTCGGTGGCAGGACGAAGAAAGAAACTTGATTTCCATATCCGTGAGGTATCTGGTTGAGCAAAGGCATACGGATCATACAAGAAGCGTAGGGGAACAAAGTGAAGGTGGTCAGTGAGGCGGTCAACGAGTGGAGCACAAGGTGAAACACGACCAGAGCTCTAGAGCTTCGGCAAGGGTGTTATGTTAACCTATTAACCTAATGACTGAACTAATGGCATAAATAAAATATAGGGACAAAAATACATCTAAAATAATTAAAGGCACAACTCTTACCTGC
The DNA here is from genome assembly GCA_037367405.1 of Ottelia alismoides. Taxonomy (NCBI): domain Eukaryota; kingdom Viridiplantae; phylum Streptophyta; class Magnoliopsida; order Alismatales; family Hydrocharitaceae; genus Ottelia; species Ottelia alismoides. The sequence continues at coordinate 908,159 of JAZKJV010000599.1, forward strand.
TATGGTCGGTAGGGAGCGGAGGTCGCCAACGATGGCAGCCATGGGTGCGCATCCACCTCCGTGATATGCCAGCACCTCAAGGGACCTCCCCCTATCCCTGAGATGCACGCTTGGCCAAGAAGGGAATCTAGGGTTTGGATATGGTCAAATTTGAAAATGGATAGAGGAGGTATTATTTATAGAACATGGAGGAAACCATATTTGACCTACCAAAATCAAGAATTTGGGGCTATGTACAAGAGATACAAGGATATGGTGTGTATGTAAAATGATCAATGGTCATTTTTCATGAAGGAATCAACGGCGATGGATCGATGGATCAACCACGAAAAAAGGCAGAAAAAAGGGGGCTGGACATTTATGTCAAATCAGAAGGTTGGAGGGACAGTTGACTGGAAGTCAACAGTCCGGGCGACGTGATTGGTCCACGTCAGCCCGCAAAAGGACAAAAAAGAAGGTTTATTCAAAAATAAATATTTAAAAATAATAAATGATTTTATTAATTTTTGATTTATAAAATAAATTTTTTTATTTTATATTTAGTATTTTATTATGATTTTTATTTATTTATTTGACTTTATTAATTTGTAGTTAATTTTTAATGATGTATTTATAGGTATATTTACCTATATTTTAGCTATTTTATTATGTATATTTTATTTTATTATTTTATTATTTTATTTTAAATATTTATAACTTATTTTAGTTGTATAAATATATTTTTACTTTCTTTTTATGATATTATTTATACACTTAAATAAATAGGTATGTATAATTTATAGGTTTACATGTATTTCATCTATGTTTTACATACATTATTTTATTTCAATGTATTTTATTATGTCTTATTTTGGCTTTATATTTTTAATAGAATATAAATGATATTAACAATCTTAAAAATATAAATGAATACATAATAAAAGAATGAAAATCACTTTTATTTATATACATGTAATACTATAGGTATTTTGTTTATATTTTTACATAGGCTTATTTTATTTTTTATTTTATTTTTGGTTTTATTTTGGTTTTAATACATATACAAGTTATAAATAAAAAATATAAAATTATAAAAATATGAATTTGTTAAGATAATAAAAACTGAATAAATTGAATATTTTATTGGGTACAATGTACAATTAAGGTCCAAAACCTAACTTTCACATAGTATCTTCAAAAAATATGAAACCACCCCCATTAAATAGCTTGTGAAAATTTATATATAATTAGAGTGATTTTGATATGTTTTGAGTTTTTATTTGAAAGATATGGGTATGTGAAGTTGGGTTTTTGACTTTTTATTTTGTGTATAAAATGTACATTGTGTATCATTTTTGTACAAACTTAATTTTGTATTTTTATTTACATTTTTATCTACAACTTTATGTTCAAAGTTTCTTTATTTGATGGATAAATAATAAAGAATAGAATAGGTGTCAAAATGCATGAATAATGATTAAATGGCATTTTTATTGTATTCTTGGCCCTTATCTCCCTCTACTTTATTCCTTGTCGACCAACTCAATTCTTGACTTGGTCTCGGGGTTTAGGATAATAAAATATCTTCGATATTTTATTATTTTTTTCTTTTATTCTCTTTATTCTATAATTTTGGCATTAAAAACGTATTATTTACACAATAAATGCAATAAATCGTGAATCTATTTTGTACAAATTGATGTTATTTCATGCATTATCTAGGGTTTTTAAAGGTGATGAAATGGAGATTCATCACCAAGGGTTTAAATATAGATTTCGGATATGGTATTGATACCCATCGATACGATATTTCGTCCAAATTTCGACGAAATTTCGATGACATTCGCCCGTATCGACCACCATTTATGAAGAAATGATCGAAAACTGCCCTCATATCGCCATTTCGCTCGAGATTTCGGTTTCTTATCGTCGAAATTTCACCGAAATTTCGTGAAATCTGAAACCATGTGAATCATCACTAACACGGGCACACTCTCATGGGATGCATGTCTCTGGTCAGTAATGGGTGTAGTGATCAACACATCGGTGCTCCCTCCCTACATCATAATTGAATCGAATCTCTCCTGATTCATAATCCATAATGGCTCTCACAAAGGTAAAGAAAGGTCATCCCAGGATGATCGGAGGGTGCTCCACAAGGGTGGAGGTTTCCATGGGCAATACGACAAAATCAACAGTGAAGTTCATGCATTGAATAAGAATGACAGCATTTTCTAGAATACCCTTCGACCTCTTGATAGATCCATAGAGAGGCCCAACATGAAGAGGTTGTACCATAGAGAAGGGTATTATATTGATTGAAGCATCGTCGTTAAGAAGAGTGTTGTCACAAGAATAGTCAGAGATGGAGCAACTCACAAGAGTATGGCAATGTTCCCTTTCTTAAAATGTGAATGGTGAGAGATGGCGTAGGCAATGACCATGGTAAAGATGTGACGCTCAGATTTTCTCCTTCACTTTCTCTTCTTTTATTGAGGAGTAGATAAATGTGTCATGGCCTGATGAAGTGGGGCTTTAATGATCTCATGAATAGTGGCCACCACTTCAGTTTCAGTCGATATTTTTTTGAATTTTTGGATCTCCTCCATACAAGAGAGGAGATCAGAATCATCATCTACACAAGGATTACCAAGAGTAGTTTGTACAGTGGCATCCTCGGGGTCAAAGGTGGGATATGTGGTGAACGAATATGTGGGGAAATAGTTGGGCATGGGTGCCCTTACCTCACAAGATGAATCAATGATGTGTCTCTCGAAATCTTTTTTGGCTTCTCAAAATTTTCTCATTTTTTTGTGTTTTAGGTGATTGCAAGCTCTCGTGATCATCCTCAAGTGAATCCATATTCTTAAATAGTGGGTCATCATTCTGGCTCTTATTTATGCTAAATAGATTGCTAATCCTCGAATTCATATGCTTCATCATCTGGTTCAGTGTCTCAAGGGTGGACCTCATGAAAGGTGACTCCGAAATCCTAAGATCAGGTTAGTGGAATGAGGGTGAGAGAAAATCAAAGTCCGACTCCTGAAATAATGGGTTAGGCGGATATATACAAAAATCACGAGGAAAGCACTCCTAGAAAAGGGGGTGGACCAAATGGAGGGTTCGAGGGATCCATAAAAGTCCGGTTAAAATAACTCCAGTCGGCCATCTTCAAAATACGAGAAAATGATCCGGAGAGCACGATGGTCAAGTCAAAATGATCCGGAAATGCCAATGTACGATCAAATACATTGATGCATGCAGGGATTAGATATGCGTACCTTGTCGCCAGCACTTTACATGCAAAATGATCCATGCAGAATTTAAATACAGAAAAATAAACTAACTTATATGATGCAAGTAAACTGTCCTAAGATGATAACTTCTATTATGGGAAGAACTGATGTTAATTAATCAGAAGAGAGACCCGACTCCGATCTTGGAAGTCGCTCGGTGATCGCCACAACGGGTCCTGCTAGTGTTGTATGCGACTTCTCACAGCACGTGGTTTCTAATCCAATTAAGTTAACTTTTTATTAGACTAAATCCGAATGTAATCTACAGGAACAGATATTCTATTAGGGTGTTTGGACCTTAGTTCTACCGATCTCAGCCAAAATAATTAAAGCAATCAATAGGTAGCTCACGAAATCCATGTGAAACAAAGGAAAAATAAGGCGATGAAAAACAAAACCGATGAGGTCCCCCAAGTGCATTGGCACTTGGAGAAACAGAACCCACAACAAATGAATGTCATTTTACAAGAGTTTTTAATGACTGAAATGAACAAAAGAAAGTCTATGTAGATTTTTTTTCAAAGCTTGGTCTCCTTGAATTTTCTTCTCCTCCTCTTATGCTCTCATGTGGCTCGGTGAAGAATCAAGTCGCCTCCCCTTCGCTTGGGTGCACCATCTCCAAAGAAAGTTGCTCTCGCTCATAGGACCCTCGCAAGAAAAAGGAAATAGAATATGTAAGAGACACAATTATATAAAAAATATGAGCAAGAGAAATAAAATAGATTCATTGAATATGAACAACGAAATAATGTCAAAAAATATAAACAAAAATTTACTACCAAGAATAGTTGGTCTAAGGGAAAACCTAACTACCCTCGTCGTGCCTCCCCGGCAACGGCACCATTTTGTTGGATGGGATTTCTGGGGTTTTTTTATTTATGAATATAAATGTACAAGTCATTGCAACCCAATCAAGCATCAACAAAAAATTCTCAAGGTGATAATTACAGAAAAATGTAGCAAGAGAATTTTTGCTATTAAATTTATCTATATAGCAATAGGATCGAACTCAGGGAGGCTACAAATCCCGAGGGTTATTCTAATAACTGAAAAAATCAATTAAAAGAAAAAGGAATTCAAATGCAAGTATCTTGATTTTTGAAGGATTTTTATCTTTTTACTTTTTATTTTTTTAATTATATAATTTTTAAAATTTCTCATTTTATATTTTTTGGTTTTTTAGTTTTTCAAATTTTTAATTTTCAAAATAAATAAATTTTTTCAAGGCAAATTTATATATGAAATAAATGCAACTTTAGATTTTTTAAATATATTAAAAATAATAAAAAAAGTCAAAGAAAAATATTTTATATTTTGATGATTTTTTACTATTTTGTAATTTTTTAGAGATTTTTATATTTTTAAAGATTTTTAAATTGAATAAAAATAAGGAATAAAAAATCAATGAGAAGACAAAACTATTTTGCAATTTAAAAATATAAAATAAATTCAAAATATACTAGATTTATTTTTCCTAAAAGTCATAAAGAATTATCAACAAACAAAGAGTCAAATCACATTTTTTGGACTTTTATAAATTTTTCAATGATTTTTTAAGATTTTTAGTTTTTGCACTTTTATGTTTTAAAAATATTTAATGCACGAAAATTGTACATGAACTTAAATATACAAAAAGGAAGCTAATCTAATTTTTTAGAATTTTGAACACAATATTTGAATTTTTATAATTTTTCCAAATTTCAGACAATGAAAAAACAATGATTTGAAATAATAGCAACTAAAAATAAAATGGAATGCAAAATTTATAGAATGAATAGACAAGTATCAGGAGTATAAATTCAGAATTTATTGAGCAATAAAAATATTTATTTCAATTAAAAGAACAAGAAAAGTAAATGTTTTGAATAGAGGGACTGAAATATAAATATTTGAAGTTCTTGGATAAAAATAACACGGAATAAACAAATATTACCAACTTAAAGCGTGCATAGCACGTGACTTGAATGTTGAGAGGGGTGGTTTTGTAATTTTGATAAACTCTAAGGGTTTTATTGCAATTTACCCAAATAATTTAGGGCACAATGGAGGTTCTTCGTTTCCTACAAATGGGGAAGGCAGGCACCGTACATTCTTCTCTCCCAAGTCGAAGGAGTCGGCGATGAAAGCGGTCCATGTAAATGGGTGAAGGTGAACGATGGTGCTGGGGCGTTCGGTGGCGTCGAGCTGGGAAGGAGGCGACGTGCTGGGCGCATAGGGTCGACGTCTAATGGAGGTGGCATGGAGAACATCTCGCGCTACCGCAATGGTTTAGGTGGCTCCAGGTGCGGATAGGCACCGACGACTGGCACCAGCAGACAAGGGCCGACAGTTCACGCTCGTGGAGGAGGCGACGACAGCTACTGTCAGTTCAAGTCGTGGTGGTCAATAGAGGCTTGGTCAGCAAATGATTTGGCGGTGGTTCAGGATGGTCAGTGAATGACGAGCGAGGGGCGACACACACCCTTGGTGGAGGCTTTCGGGCGGTTGAGACGACACATGTCTCGATGATGAGCTGGGTGGAGCAGGAGGTGCGGGCTGGCATGATCCAAGCGGTAGATGGTGAGGGTACGGGCAGATGAGACTCCAGTCAGTGGTGCTATTGGCGGCGGAGGTCGAAGACGTGGGGCAACACATGCCCCCTACGATGACGTCGACCACGCGGAGGGGCGATCAGTTGAGGATGGACGGCCTGCGAGTGCAGGATGGGTGGTGACGACGGGAGTGTTGTCGCCCCCAACTTTTTATTTTTTGATGTTTTTTAAACAACAGTTGTAAAATATTTTTTTTAAAATCTTGTACCTGAAATAAATAAAAATTCAAACGAGCGACTCGAGCGCGATGACTCGGTCAAAAATTATTGGACAGAATATGTAAATGGAAAAGTGGATCCAGCAAGGTGAACGGATGAATCTGGATCTCCAGCCACCGTACGCGGCCGGAGTTGAGTGGTTGCGTAAGGTAGAACGTAAAGCTATGAGATCGAGAAAATGAGATGGAAGATCATATTCGGAGCGAGTCAAATCGTGATAATGAATTAGGATTGAGATTTTAAGATCTAAAATTGAAAAATGACAACAAAATTAAAAACGCAAAAATTAAACTATGATTATCCTAGATGAAAAACAAGAAATGAAAATAGATCTCACCGAATGGGAGCGGATAACATTGTAATGGGGTTGACGAAAACCGGCTCGCTGTGATCGGATAGCTCGAAAGCTAGGCACCTCTCTACAATAATAATGATCTTGGAGAATTGGCTCCTCTCACCAAAAGATTGATCAAGTTGGAATGATGGAGGAGGAGCCAAATTAATAAAAAAATTGAATTTGAATTTCAAATTTTGAATGGAGAGAAAAATAAGGAATGAAGTTAGTCATGGAGTTTATAAAATTATTTATATAATTAATTGATTAACTAAATTAATTTTGTCACTTTCTTAAAATTAAATAATAAATCTTAGTTATTTAATTTTCAGTGATGGTTATTTAAGGAAATCAACTACATAAATATACTATATGCATATTTTTAATTTTTTTTAGTTTTATTTTTTATTTTAAATAATTATTAAAAATATTTACAATTATTTTCAAATACAATATGTATGAAAATAAATATGGATAAATATATACAATAAATAAATGGTAAAATTGCAAAAACCACCCAGAAAAGTGTCTTTCAAACTGTAACTCCAAAAATTATGAAACCACTATCATTTTTAAGCTAATTTAATTTTGAATATAATGTAAGTGAATTAGATTCAATTCAAGTTCATATGTAGCCGGAATTGGTCTTTCAATTATCATTTTACGGCTTTTTTCTGAGTGTAGTTATTTTTATTCTTTACATGATTTTATTTTACAATTATTTTTACTATTTAGAAAATATTTTTATTTATAACTTTTATTTAGAAAATTATTTATTTGAAGTCAATTTATGGATAAATAAAATAATGTAAGTTTTATATAAATATACACATAATAAATTCAGAATTATTTACAAAATATTTTTATTTGGATTTTATGATTAAAGATCATATCTCCCTCTACATTATTCCAGGTCGATCAGGTCAATTTGTGACCTTCTCTCGGGGTTTGGGTCAGCCTGTATGTATTACATAGATACAGTCCTTTTACTTTTTTTTATTTTCTATATTTTCTTTAATTTTTCTTTCTTTATTTATTTATTTTAGGTTAAAACAATAATATATGTACAATATTTACATACATACACAGGTTGGTAAGAATATGAATATGTTAATATATTCATGTTTTTTATAAGGGGTTTTAAGCTAAAATAAATGAATAAAGATGATGAAAAGCATATTCATCAGCCGTCGATTTTAAAACCTCTAATTCCCACAAGATTTCCGCCAATCTATTAATCCAAAGGTCAGGTCTAGCTCCATTTTCACTTTTTGCTCATGATCTTGGTATGGAAGCCATTCTCATTTCACCACTTCATTTCTTTAGTTTCTCAGGACGATCAAGGTTCAAGTATAGGGGGTTGATGAATCTATGATTCATCACTCAAATTAGCTGAAAATAGAGCTTTGTTCCAAGAATTTAGGTTCATTTACATGTTAACTTCATAAATTTAACTTTCAGGCACATGTAAATAATTTGCATAAATTAACACTTCATATTGCATTTATAATCATCCATGCATTTTCACCCAACTTCATGTATTTTTAATTAATTCATGTTAATTCCAATTGATCTAGAACCAATTCAATTGTGTATGTATCACTAACCTTAACCAAGAACAATCCTAAAAAATACTAACTTATACATAAGTGAAATAACCTCAAATCTTAATTAAGGATATGGGAAGATCCTTAAATGCATCACAGAATCGTGGGGACTGCATTGTATGCGATCGAGAGCGAGTAGTTGCACTAGTCGCTCGAGGCAATGGAATTTAAAATTTTTTAATGTGATGAAATCACATGATCCGATAAGACTTCTCGGATCATTTCAACCAAACCACAAACAAATATTATGTTTACCTCTTGAAGTGTGGTTGCGATCGAGTCTCTAAACGAAGAGACCTCCTGTCTCAAGACCAATCTTATGGAGGAGACGCTTGCGAGCACGTTGATGAAATGCTTGCTTCTCACAATTCAAGTTGATGATCCAATTGGTGAATCTCCTTATTCCATCACACGTGATCTGATATCTTCTTCATGAGCGAGGCACACCGAATGGGACGGAGATCCACGAAAAAACAATCTGGGAGCATAACGACGATGTTGCGGTGATAGCACCTCTCTCTAGGGCTCCATGGTGGACGGCCACAATGAGAGAGAGGATGTGTAGAGAACTAGACAGGGAGCACATATTTTTGTAGTTTTAGTTTGAAGAGAAAGGGGTGCCTCTTCTTATATAGTATTTTGGAAGTCCACGGATCCCAATCCATGGACTACACAAAATCAATGGATGAGATTGATTTGTGCTTCTTTCAATGGCCAAGATTTTGTTATAAAAACACAACAACAATTAATTAAATTTAGATTAAATATATATATTAAAAAATCAATATAAATTAATCCCAAATTAAATCAATCAAGCATGGAGATTGCCTCCTTCCATAAGAGGGGGGAAAGTCCACCCTTTCCTAATGGGAATTGTGGTCGTCCACCTCCCAAGTAGGAAGGTGTCTATCTCATGTAATCGCTTGAGATTATATTATTCTATGGAAATCTCCAATATTTACAACAACACTTGTTGTAAATCATTCCACAAAAATAGTTCATAAATATTTTATAAATATTGCAGCATGCCATTAGAAAATTGTGAATCACATTCACAATCCAAAATAAAATGTAAATTACATTTTCAATTAATTATCCAATGTGAATCCAATTCATATCAACATTTCAATTGTAAATGTTATTTACATATAATTCTTTCTCTTATATATTATAAATCATATTTATAATATATGATTAATATGGATAGTGATTTCCACATTATTCATGTCCATGATAAATAAATTATATTTAATCATCTTGGATCTTCATTCTCATGTGTTCAAATAATATGAATCACATTCACATTATTCACATCTTTGATAATTAAATCATATTTAATTATCTTAGATAACTCTCTTTATAATATGAATCAAATTCATGTTATTCACGATAATTAAATCACATTTAATTATCAATTTTCTCAATGCTTGGATACATTTATCAATAGTGAAATTATCCTTGAACTCTTTCAAGGAATGCTTTTCTCTGCGGATACTTAGAGATAAGGACATGGCGATTGTATTGTTCCATGTATAGTGATTTGGATATTGAGATCACATCTCAAATCCAGATCTTCTGGACCTTTCATATATGCTTGATTAAATCAAGACCACAAATCTTATCTTCTCATCGCATCTGAATCACATTCAGATCAATGTCCAACACTTGGACCAAGATTAGATCACTTCTCTATTTATAGGAGTTATTAAAATCCAAACATGTTTCATCACTCCCTAGGAATGAAAGCGTCATGGTTATACAATCATTTATGATCACATCACCATAAGGTATTCCTAATACATGTACATCATGCATACTGGAAGATCTAGAATAAACCTGAAGTTTTAGATCTCATTTAGATTGTCTCCTTAGGATTTTATCATTAAGTTTCTCATTTGATCATTGGAGTTGGTATCAATCATATACTTTCCAAATTATATATCATATCTAGGTGTTGATCGTATACTTTCCAAAAGACTATATAAAACCTTACAAAATCAATCAAGCTTCCAAAGCAAGACGACCGTGCACAGAATTTCATCCTTCCCAATATCTCATGAGTGAGCTCATGTCTTCCGGTTCAGCAATGAACCTGTATGATCCCTTTGAGAGGTCGTTTACTCATATGCCCTTGCATGCACACCAGCATGTCGGTGTATAAACCTTGGTTAGGTCATCAACCTATTGGTCTGCCAAATGTACATACTTAGACATTGATGAATCTCGGATTCATCACTCTAAATCTCATTTATTAAGCTCAATTCCCTAAAAAATCAACAGCATATCTGCATCTATTTCGCATAATTAGCATTTCTGCATGATTTCATAAGAATTGCATTTTAGCATCAAATTCTGCATCAAAAAAGAAGCCAAAAATCCAAGCCCAAATTGACCTGTAAATAGCCTAACTTCCCCTATTTTCCACTCCTTCATGCTAACTCCGAATAACCCAAAACCACTTCCATTGTGTACATATCACTCACAAGAATAAATGAAAAATACAAAAAAATCACTAACTCAAATAAGTGGACCAAAAACCCAAACCCTAGTTTCAGGATTTTCAGACTAAAAGCCACATATCTTCCCCATCTAGTGTCCGATTTGATCCTACTCACTTTTGAACTAATGTACATTCAATTACCTTCAAAACAAGACCAAGTTCAAGTGAATCGGAGCTCGTACGTGAAAGTTGGGTTTTGGGCCTCCTTTGCACATTGTATATTTTCGCGGTTTTCTGACCTTATATTTTATGTATATATTTTCTTTATTAATAAAAATCCAAAAAATTAGAATTAGGTGTCTTTTATTTATCTTTGATTTTTCCATATTTTTTTCGGATTTTTTATCGTGTTTAAAAATGACAAAAAAATAGAAAACCAAAAATCAAGGTATTCTATGTACATGGGATACTCCAAAAATTCACTTTTTACAGTTGACCGATTTTGACTTTGATGTCTTCATAAAAGTTGTAGATCTCGTCGAGACGAGCATTTTTTGTGAAGGAACTTTTTCGATCCGAGGTTATTTGCTATTTTTTATCGATTTTACAAGAGGTTTTATTTTCGGATTTTTCTGGAGGTGACACGTGGCAGCCCCAAAGGCCGCCACGTGTCATTGATTTTTGGGCCTTTTATATTTTAGTTTTCAAAAAAAAAATCCATGCACGTGCGTTGCACGTGCCACCAGGCACGTGCTCCGCACGTGACGCACCCCTTCCCCAGGCTCCTGCCACGTGTCGCGTCCTCGGCCATTCGATCTCGGTCGATCGAACGGCCGAGGACCTTCGTCAACCTCCCTCACCCGCCTCTGAAACTCCGCCGCTCCTCCGCATATCTCGCGCGTCTCCGCTCCCCAATCCTCGCAACCTCCTCCCGCAACGGCCTCGCCGACCCTCATCTCCTCACCGGCCGACTCCCTCAGTCCTATTTAATCTCCACCGCCGCCCCCTTTTGAAAGGATCCGCCGATAAGCCCTAGCTTCTAACCTCGCCGGTGGTGACAGCCCGGCGAGCCCTCTCTCTCCGGCGAGATCCGGCCACAACCCAGTGGTCGTTGCAGCAGCGACCTTCGTCGCCCCTTCTGCTCCGCTCCGGGACACCGTCGAGCCTACGCCCACCGGCCATCTTCCTCGCCTCCGCCTGGAGCTCCTCCGCCAATCTACGCCTCCGTGACTTCACCGACCAACGTTCTTCATCGCCTTCAACTCAACCACCATGCCGCTTCATCACAGGTCTTCATCGAGCCTTCTTCGATATCCGCCGATACTCATCATCGTCACAACCTTGCGGGTGGTGACAGCCCAGCAAGGTCTCCAACGCCGGCAAGATCCGAGGCGCTAAACTCCCTCGTCGCAGAAGCGTCTTCCCCGACAACCTGCCTCAGCTCCGGCTCCTTTGCGCTCCGTCGAGCCACGTATCTTCTGCTCCGCCCCGAGCAACACCATACTCCTCCGCCTTCGCCACGCCAACGCCAACCACCTACATCTTCTTCTCCGACGCAGCTACTTGAGGGTTTCGTCACCGACCACCTGCTGCTCCTCCGCCTCACCAGAGCAGCCCCTCTGCCGGAGAGCTCACGACGTCGACAAGCTCCGCCAACGCCACCGCTTCATCGACAACCAGCCCCCGCTCAGCCTCGCTTCCTGCCCCATCACAGCCAGAGGCTCCTCAGCCCCTCTGCCAAGCATCACCGGAAGCCCCCGCTCTTCTTCGTCTCCGCCACGCAAGCTGACCGCTCCAGCCAACGCCGCCAGGCGAAACCCGCCCTCCGCCTCCACACCGCCACCGGCCGGGCGTCAGGCCCGAGGCCCTCCCTGCGTGCGAGGCACGTGACGGGAGGGATCGCTGACATCAGCCTCACGCCACTCCAGGTCACGTGCGGCGCACGTGACCCTTGGGGTAATTTGCAGAAGACCCCCCGGTCTTCCACGATATTACGCGCCAACCCTCCAGTCCAAGGGCACGTGCGCAGCACGTGCCCACTTGGAACAATTGCATCTCCGCCCCTCACTTTATAGGTAACTAACAGTAGGTCCCCCTGCATTATTTCTATTTATTTATTTATTCAGTTTGCACCCGTACCCCTGTCTTTGTCATCCATTATAGACCTCTACATTGCATCATTTTATTTATTTAAAAATAGCATTTTCTTTATCTTTTAATTCTCTACATTTTGACATGTTGTGGACATGTTTGTGATTTACGGTTGATTAATAAATAATTGTTTTGTGGAAATTGAAATATTTTGCCCAATCTGTGTTCTGAAATTCATATTTAATTAACCGTGGTCTAAATATTCCCCAAAAATCAAATATTGTAGAGATTATTTTGATTAACATTGTGCCCAAAAATCTTTGCATTTGCATGCATACTTTGCTCTGTAAAAATCATTTTGCATATTTCATTGTTTAATTTTTAATAGGTATTAGACCCCACATTTTTGAGATTTAGGATTTTTCTGAGATCCATCACTTAGTGATAGATCTTAGATAATTTTATCTCTCGAAAATAAGTAGGTTTAATATTTATTATAATTAAATATTGAAAATCATTCTGTTTGCATTTAAAAATTCATAAAAAAATTCATATTTCATCTAAAAATTCCAAAAAAATTACAGTGCACTCATCTCATTGTCATTTATATTGTGGCCAAGTTTCTAATTTTTCGGACATCGTTTGATTGAAATCTATATTTTAGTCCCTAAAATAGGTCGAATTTGCATTTTGCACCCTCTATTGCATTGAAAAATTCCAAAAAAACGCCTTGAAAACCGAACTCAAAATTGGATAGACACAAATCTAGTTTGTTCCTTTGCCTCCTTGTGATCGACCTTGGGACTTGCCCAAGTAAAATAAACATAAAAACCACTTGATTGAAATTGACTAAAATTTGTGGTTATTTCTTGACTGTTTCCGATCGCCGCCTACAACGAACGACAATTAATTATTTTACGCACGAACATTAAAAACAACTTTTTAACACAGGCATCTTCGGATCCGTCAGATGGCGCCGTTGCCGGGGAGGCAAACGGCTTAGTTTTGTGTTTTGAAAGTTTTTCGCTCGGTTTTCCGTATTCGGGTAGTCTGACCCCCGAATTCTTCATTGTGAATACCATTTTATTTTCCAGCATTTATTCGCTTGTTCTATTTTGAGTCACTCTCTTACATTATCTCTCTTATTTTTCTTGCGAGGTACCCGGCGCACGTGGAGCGGTTTTTCAAGGAACCGACGCATCTTCACCGACACCCGAAGAAACCGCAATTAAATTAAGATCGAGTCGAGTCGTGAGAGAGCGTAGAGTCTAGGTTTTTAATTTCTGCACTTTTAATTTCTGCTCATTTATAGCGGTTTCCGTTTGGACTCTCGTGTGTGTAAAAAGACCTTGAACTTTATTTGTGGTGTGTCGTGGCCTGTTTCACTCTCCGGAGAGGGTGGGGCCCGACTTGAGTGGCGATTAGGATGGACCTGCACATACGGCTCTTAGAGCATTTTTATTTTTGATTGTGCTCGTAGGATCTTAAGCCACACTGCATATTAACTAAGATGCACCTTAGATCGTTCAACTTAGCCAAAAATTTAACTCAATTTTTCCCGCTAATAGAACTTTCTGTTTAGGTACGGTTTTTATCGGCTTGCATGCATATAGAATAATTTTTAAAAAATTATGTCTAGCATCCCACATGGAGATTGCGAGGAGGCACTGTAAGTCTTCTAACTGAGCATTCATCATAGTTTTCCGCGTGCATCGGCTTTTCCCGACTTTCTCCCCCTTGTTTTATCACATAAATCTAAAGGAAATTGGGACTGGACGGTAGACGTGTGTTTTTGCTCATCTAATTTTTCAGTGATCACCTTATTAAAAATTGGGACTGCTAAATGTAGCCGATCAAAATAATCCATAAAATTAAGAATTTCTGCGGGAGAGCAACCCCGACCTTGTATGTTTCTATTTTTTTTTAGTGAGCGAGAGACGACACTTAAGGCTAGAGCCCAAATCCTAAATCTCAGCTCGCTAAATTCCTGCCAATATTGATTTATCACCAACTAAAATTTAAAAGATAGTAGCCGAACTTTTACGGCTTCATTGTGTGCGTTGGTGAATCCAGGGTTTGAATTGTGTTTGCATTGGTGTGCGTGAACCGATTTCAAGATCAATAGCCGCACATTTGATTTCTCTTGACTATCCCGTGCAATCGTCTCTCGCCTCTCTTGATTTAAAATTCACCATGGAATTCTTATCCAATAACTCTTGCAGACCCAACCCCTCATTCCTTTCAGCTCTTTCAAAAATAGCCGAACGTTTATCCGAGAATCCATCAGAGCTATACTATGAAAATGAATTCGTATCGGTTAGACCCAAAACACCTCCCCCTCAACCACCAATAAAGCCATCTCCTTCTGCTAATCTGACCTACTTCATGAATGACAACCCTTTGTATTCAGAGCAGACAAACCAAGAAATGATTAAGGGCTCTACTTCTTCATTTAATCCTCTTTACATTGATCATACAATTCACCCCTCATATTCGGTAAATGTCAATCCATCATTCATGGGAGAAGATAACCACATGATCGAATTGAACACTTCTTCACCTCCTCCATCATTCTTGAACACCAAAGAAAAATCATTACCTTGGATTGAACATAACAACCCCCTCTTCACTCATACAGAGGATTGGGCCGACCACAAAAGATCACAACTCCCCTTGGACCAACTCCACTTACCTAGACCATATGAGCAGCCACCTTCCATGATTGTTGAGGAGGTACTTTCAGAAAATGATGATCGTACATCGAATGTTTCCAGAGATCCCTCTCCTAGTACATATAGAAAAATGGAAGAGGACATTGAATTACAAAAACATACCCCAACTGCTCTCATACTTGGCCAAGAAGAGATTTTGGAGAATATTTTGAGGATAAATAAGAAATTTGATTTAATGGAGGATAAATTTCAAGAACTTGCCGATCGATTAATCTCTGGTAGCTCGGCTATAAAAATGGATGAGGAAATGATTGGATCTGAAATTGAAAATTTCGACGATATTCAGGGACCTATGGATTATTCTGAGAATTTCACTTCTACATCTTACTCCCTTATAGATGACTATGCCCCGAACTATCACCCAGAACACCAGAGCCCCTTTTCATCTGAAGAACACCCCACACCCCCACACCACCCAGAAAATACCAAAAAATGGAAATATTTGAAAACCACAAAAAAATTGAAAAATTAGAAAATTTCATAAAAATTGAGACTGAAGACGATCTGAGGAATTTGGATCCAACTGTATGGGAAGCAATAGGAAAGAAATTGATTTTTGAACTTCCCTTTCTACAGGCCATTGACACTTCCCCGATCTTAAAGGATTTGTATTGGACAAATTAACGATGAAGAAATCGGGCAGGATTAGAACAAAAACCGAGAGACATATATTGTCAATGGCCTCCTCCTTGGTGTTGAGGAGAAAAACCAAGAGTCTCATAGTGAAGCGGTTGCCCAGATTTGAATGTGTACTCAAAGACATGATTTTCACCCATGCTCGGATTGATATCGATTCACCAATTAATATCCTCCCGACCTATGTATTCCATGAACTCAAACTCGGATCGATTCGGAAGATACGAGAGATTGTTCAATTAGCGGATCGATCGATAAAACGGCCGAGGGGAACCATTTCTGTCATCATTAAATTCCAAGGTGCTCCACTCAAAGTAGAATTCACGATCATTGATATTGAGCATCAAGGAGAATTCACCCAGTCTCCAATCATTCTCGGAAAGCCATTCTTGGCATTGGCCAAGGCGAGTATTGATTGTGAAACTCGGGAAATCAATTTCACAGCATTGGAAGCACTTAGATCTGACCATGTCTTTGAGGAACCACGATCTTCTAAGGCAACCCACGAAGTCCCCGACAACCGTAACCATGAAGCGGTAGAAGAGCCCTACCCCGCAGCCACACCTGAGATAGCGGTTGTTGATGAGACTATTGGTTTAGAAAATCTCCCCCCTGCTCCATTCCCAGCCGCTCTCACCAGGGAGAATCATGTATATGAATCATACGATCCGGAGACTTATGCATGGGCACACCCCGGGTCAACCTACTCCGACTACGTGGATTACATCAACTCGACACAGGATTGCGCCAACATCGAATTAATTGAGAAAGAACATGCAGAGACTCTCCCCAGTATTTCAATTCCCGCGGATCTCAAAATAGATAAATCTTTCTACTATGATCCTGAGACATATGCATGGTCACACCCTGGAGCAACATTCGCTGAATATCTTGACCAAATCATCCCAGATCAAGAGTGCTCAAACATACGGGAGACTAAGAGCAAGTACACAGACCGAGCACCGACCAAGGAAAATTCAAATGGCTATTTATTTGGATACTCAAGTGAACCGACACCTTCACGACGAAATAAAAATAGAGTCATCTTTGACCTTCCGGAAGAAGTATCGTCTGATGGTCCCTCATTAGGCCCGGAAAAGGTAGTCTACATGAGTGAAGTCTGTTCGGCAACCCTAAAGGCATATCTTCATAAGGATCAAAAATTCAATTCTCGTTGGACAACTCCCGTTCCTAACTACTACTCATCCAAAGCTGATGCTCCTGCCCTCTTCAAGTACACTGGAATTCTTTCGTATGAGCTGACTGAGACCGGTGCTTCTGAGCTATCATCTGAGGACAAATTGATTGACCCCAAGAAGGAACGAATTCTGAGGAAACAATTAAAGAAACAAAAAGATATGCAAACTTGGAGTATGTCCACTTTCAAATACTACTCCTCTGAGGATAACTCTGATGATGGGTATATTTCATCTGACTCAAACACTTTATCTATTATCCATCATGATTTTTCTGAGGATAACTCTGATCATAGTTGGGAATCATATGCCTCATCTCCATCGCGTCATTATGATCTCCCACCGCAGGCTCACAAGAAGATCAGCCGAAAACCGCCTTAATCATTCGGCTACTCAACCTCCCTCCCGACCACATCGGTCTCCTTGTACAGCTTCTTCCTCTACTTAGGCCAAGGCCTAAGTATAGGGGGGACCGATGCCATCTGTTTATACCATCCTTCTCATCCTCCCAACCGCTCCATTTCCACCCTTCTTCCATACTTAGGTTGTCCAGAGCCTAAGTATAGGGGGAGCCGACATCCACATGTATATACTCTCCGCATTCCCTCTGTTCCGCTTTCCTTCCTAACCCATTGTATATAAATTTTCCACTCCCTTACGCTTAGTACGAGCTATGTCTTCATTACGCTTTTTTGTGCTCTGAGGACACAACACTCGCTAAGTATAGGGGGTCTGTATATATACTTTGTATATATTTTACCCATATCTCGTACTTTCGCGTAAGTCTATATGTATTTACGGGGTGGGTACTAACTTCAAAAAAAAAATTAGAAAACTCGTTTTTCTACTAACACTGACTTGCCCAAAATTTTTGAAAAAAAATGGCTTCTTATTTCATCTTTGCACACACACACGCAAAAAAAAAAGATCTGCATTTCACACACTTGCACTTCATCCAACATCACATGCATTTGCATTTGTGAAAAGTCATTGGGTTCTGAACCAAGTTGTGAGCCGAAACCGAGAGTGGTCTGGACTTGACTTTAATCCACCTAATTTTCAGAGGAACTTCAACGAGAAATAGGATTTTAAGAGCTTCAGGTCTTTTGACTTAATTCTTTAAGTTCCACACGACAATGTGCAGCGTTTGACTCTTAGTGTCTAACCTGATCTCTTCATTCTGGGTACAACTCTGGAATAGGGAATTAATTTGTACTCTCACACTGTGCACTTAGCTCAACCCAGACGGGATGTTGGAAGACTGTGTGAGTCTCTTCTCTGGTAGCGTGGAAATCTAAAGACCGGAGTACGGGTTGAAATAAAGCTTCGGAAAAGGGATGGACGGCTGGGCACAATTTTTTCTAAGACCCCAAAAAATGTACGGAATAAAAAGATGCTATATCCGTAGGGGCAAAACAAGATCCAAGCAGAACCACAAAAATTCCAAATACAAAGAAGCATTCTACCAAATAAAAATTCGACCAAAAAGGTCCAAGCTTCAAGAAACCTGCAGATCTTGGTGGAGACTTGGCTACACTGGCCATCTTCACAAGGAGAGGTGACTACACTGGCCACCCCCTTCAGTTCTTTTCTCTTTCTTCTAGCTTCTCCCCCATTTCGATTGTGAACACAGCACGACAGACCTTAGAAGGAAATACCTGACTCCCCGAGAACGAGTTACTGGAGAGGAGAGGAGCATGGTAGTCCGGCATTCTGGATGGGAAGATCTAAAACCCTTCACACACACGAGTCGGTTATTCAATGTTCATAGGGTATACTTTGGGAAGAGGATTGATCTAAGATGACTTCTGAGCCGAAACTGTAACAATGATGTGTAGAACTTGAAGGATGTTGATTTTAAAATTCTAAGTCTCACAGAAGTTCCGCCACACTATTAATCCAAAGGTCGAGTTTAGTTTCATTCTCACCTTCAGCTCATGGTCTTGGTATGGAACCCAGTCTTATTTCACTTCATGGCATATCTTTTTGATGCTCAGGGACGAGCATGGTTTAAGTATAGGGGGATGATGAATCTCGGATTCATCACTCTAAATCTCATTTATTAAGCTCAATTCCCTAAAAATCAACAGCATATCTGCATCTATTTCACATAATTAGCATTTGTGCATAATTTCATAAGAATTGCATTTTTAGCATTAAATTCTGCTTCAAATAAGAAGCCAAAAATCCAAGCCCAAATTGACCTGTAAATAGCCTAACTTCCCCTATTTTTCACTCCTTCATGCTAACTCCGAATAACCCAAAACCACTTCCATTGTGTACATATCACTCACAAGAATAAATGAAAAATACAAAAAAATCACTAAATCAAATAAGTGGACCAAAAACCCAAACCCTAGTTTCAGGATTTTCGGACTAAAAGCCACATATCTTCCCCATCTAGTGTCCGATTTGATCCTACTCACTTTTGAACTAATGTACATTCAATTACCTTCAAAACAAGACCAAGTTCAAGTGAATCGGAGCTCGTACGTGAAAGTTGGGTTTTGGGCCTCCTTTGCACATTGTATATTTTCGCGGTTTTCTGACCTTATATTTTATGTATATATTTTCTTTATTAATAAAAATCCAAAAAATTATAATTAGGTGTCTTTTATTTATCTTTGATTTTTCCATATTTTTTCGGATTTTTTATCGTGTTTAAAAATGACAAAAAAATAGGAAACCAAAAATCAAGGTATTCTATGTACATAGGATACTCCAAAAATTCACTTTTTACAGTTGACCGATGTTGACTTTGATGTCTTCATAAAAGTTGTAGATCTCGTCGAGACGAGCATTTTTTGTGAAGGAACTTTTTTGATCCGAGGTCATTTGCTACTTTTTATCGATTTTACAAGAGGTTTTATTTTCGGATTTTTCTGGAGGTGACACGTGGCAGCCCCAGAGGCCACCACGTGTCATTGATTTTTGGGCCTTTTATATTTTAGTTTTCAAAAAAAAAAATCCACGCACGTGCGTTGCACGTGCCATCAAGCACGTGCTCCGCACGTGACGCACCCCTTCCCCAGGCTCCTGCCACGTGTCGCGTCCTCGGCCATTCGATCTCGGCTGATCGAACGGCCGAGGACCTTCGTCAACCTCCCTCACTCGCCTCCGAAACTCCGCCGCTCCTCCGCATATCTCGCGCGCCGTCGCTCCCCAATCCTCGCAACCTCCTCCCGCAACGGCCTCGCCGACCCTCATCTCCTCACCGGCCGACTCCCTCGGTCCTATTTAATCTCCACCGCCGCCCCCTTTTGAAAGGATCCGCCGATAAGCCGTAGCTTCTAGCCTCGCCGGTGGTGACATCCCGGCGAGCCCTCTCTCTCCGGCGAGATCCGGCCACAACCCAGTGGCCGTTGCAGCAGCGACCTTCGTCGCCCCTTCTGCTTCGCTCCGGGACACCGTCGAGCCTACGCCCACCGGCCATCTTCCTCGCCTCCGCCTGGAGCTCCTCCACCAATCTACGCCTTCGCGACTTCACCGACCAACGTTCTTCATCGCCTTCAACTCAACCACCACGCCGCTTCATCACAGGTCTTCATCGAGCCTTCTTCGACATCCGCCGATACTCATCATCGTCACAACCTTGCTGGTGGTGACAGCCCAGCATGGTCTCCAACGCCGGCGAGATCCGAGGCGCTAAACGCCCTCGTCGCATAAGCGTCTTCCCCGACAACCTGCCTCAGCTCCGGCTCCTTTGCGCTCCGTCGAGCCACGTATCTTCTGCTCCGCCCCGAGCAACACCATACTCCTCCGCCTTCGCCACGCCAATGCCAACCACCTACATCTTCTTCTCCGACGCAGCTACTTGAGGGTTTCGTCACCGACCACCTGCTACTCCTCCGCCTCACCAGAGCAGCCCCTCTGCCGGAGAGCTCACGACGTCGACAAGATCTGCCAACGCCACCGCTTCATCGACAACCAGCCCCCGCTCAGCCTCGCTTCCTGCCCCATCACAGCCAGAGGCTCCTCAGCCCCTCTGCCAAGCATCGTCGGAAGCCCTCGCTCTTCTTCGTCTCCGCCACGCAAGCTGACCGCTCCAGCCAACGCCGCCAGGCGAAATCCGCCCTCCGCCTCCACACCGCCACCGGCCGGGCGTCAGGCCCGAGGCCCTCCCCGCGTGCGAGGCACGTGACGGGAGGGATCGCTGACGTCAGCCTCACGCCACCCCAGGTCACGTGCGGCGCACGTGACCCTTGGGGTAATTTGCAGAAGACCCCCCGGTCTTCCACGATATTACGCGCCAACCCTCCAGACCAAGGGCACGTGCACAGCACGTGCCCACTTGGAACAATTGCATCTCCGCCCCTCACTTTATAGGTAATTAACAGTAGGTCCCCCCTGCATTATTTCTATTTATTTATTTATTCAGTTTGCACCCGTACCCCTATCTTTGTCATTCATTATAGACCTCTACATTGCATCATTTTATTTATTTAAAAATAGCATTTTCTTCATCTTTTAATTCTCTACAATTTGACATGTTGTGGACATGTTTGTGATTTACGGTTGATTAATAAATAATTATTTTGTGGAAATTGAAATATTTTGCCCAATCTGTGTTCTGAAATTCATATTTAATTAACCGTGGCTCTAAATATTCCCCAAAAATCAAATATTGTAGAGATTATTTTGATTAACATTGTGCCCAAAAATCTTTGCATTTGCATGCATACTTTGCTCTGTAAAAATCATTTTGCATATTTCACTGTTTAATTTTTAATAGGTATTAGACACCACATTTTTGAGTTTTAGGATTTTTCTGAGATCCATCATTTAGTGATAGATCTTAGATAATTTTATCTCTCGAAAATAAATAGGTTTAATATTTATTATAATTAAATATTGAAAATCATTCTATTTGCATTTAAAAATTCATAAAAAATTCATATTTCATCTAAAAATTCCAAAAATATTACAGTGCACTCATCTCATCGTCATTTACATTGTGGCCAAGTTTCGTATTTTTCGGACATCGTTTGATTGAAATCTATATTTTTGTCCCTAAAATAGGTCGAATTTGCATTTTGCACCCTCTATTGCATTGAAAAATTCCAAAAAAAACCGCCTTGAAAACCGAACTCAAAATTGGATAGACACAACTCTAGGTTGTTCCTTTGCCTCCTTATGATCGACCTTGGGACTTGCCCAAGTAAAATAAACATAAAAACCACTTGATTGAAATTGACTAAAATTTGTGGTTATTTCTTGACTGTTTCCGATCGCCGCCTACAACGAACAACAATTAATCATTTTACACACGAACATTAAAAACAACTTCTTAATGCGGCGTTTTCGGGATCGTCAGACATATAGAAAAACATATGTCTCCTGTCAGAGGATGTTTGCATATATCATGATAGTATATGACACAGGTCTTTGGTTATCACAGTCTCGTTATGTCAACTCTTTGACCTAACTAATATGACACTTCTGAATCCCTATTCTTATCTAGAGGACCTACATCAAGAGGTCGATCAGATATCAGCCTTTAGAGAAAGGATTGTCATCTCTTTCTCAGGATAGAGATCCTCTCTTAATAACCATTTGACAATGCTTAATGAGTCCTCGATATAACTCTTTAGACATTCATCCAAGCACCATCCTCTATGATTCAACGATTGAATCAACATTTGTATGATCATTAAGATGGCCATGGTACATAACCCTAATTGTACTAAGGGAACTATTATATAAATTAGTTAATCTTCATTTCAGATCAGGTAATGATATTTGCAATAACATTTATTGCATAATGGCTCGTTGTGGGATCAGATGTCCAACAATCTCCCACTAGCCCAAAGAGCCATTAATGGGCTAATATTTAAACCTACACTCATGTGACAATAATAGGATATTTATAAAAATAGCTAGGTAAGCTTATCAGTCACTCTGTTATTGATAGATTATGCTAAGTCCTTTTACGAAACTTGCATATCTCCTAGTAATAGTGCTCACATCCAATGCGAATGTTTCATCTTATGCAAGCACAAACTCAATCTTGTTAGTTATAGTATCCTTGGTACTATAGCTTAATAACTATTACAACCAGTATGTATTTTCCATTATCCTTATCAGAATATCCAAATTCCTGGAGATCTCTATCTCCAAAGGTATCCGCTGTTAAGACATTTTAGATATCTATCTATAAAGTCTTAATTTCTTGAAGATATGACTTTGAGATCACTATCTCTAAAGTCTTGTCCTCCTTGAAGATATAGTTTTTACTGTAATCAAGTGTTTTGTTTCCATAGTAGGATTAGTAACATTTTACTACCCCCGCTACATGACAAACATTTGGCTTTCGTACACATCTAGTACACACATAGCTTCCCATAGCTAATGTACTAGGCCATGTAGCTTTGGTATTCACATCCCCAACTCTTTGAGGTGTTATTCCTTTAGATAGGTCAGTACCATACCTTAAGGGAAAGAAGCCTTTTTTGTAATTTTCCGAAAAAAAATGTAACATGTCCAAGGTGTACAACTAATGTGACGGTACCAATACCCTCTTCTTTATGCTTTTGAACGTCTTCAGAACTAAGATCTAAGAGGTATCCTTGAGATCATATCTCAAGGGATGGAACAACCAGATTATAAAACACTCATTATCATCGACATATCATTCCAAATGATTAGGATATAATCTAAATTTAGCATGATGAACACATTGACGCTCCCACTAAACTTCGTATGGTTCATCAAGGTTCTATCTGAAATCATAACCTTTATAATTTCATCAAATCTGATATTCCAACGATAAGAAGCTTATTTGAGTCCATAGATGGAGCTCTTTAGCTTGCACATTTTGCTTTACTAAACCATGAAGCCTTGGGACTACTTCATTTGACTATCCTCATCAAGGTATTCATTGAGGAACGTAATATTGACTTCCATCTTATAGATGTCAAAGTCAAGTTGTGTAGGCTATGGTTAGAAATATTCTCATGGGTTTATGCATGGTCACTGAAGAGCAAGTCTCATAGCAAGCAATGTCTTCTTTTCGGTGCGTAGCTCATGTCTACGAGCCGTGCTTTGAAGGTTTCTACCTTCTCATTAGGTTCCCTCTTTCTCTTGAAGATTCACTTACACCTAACGGGTTTTACCCTTATAGGTGGATCATAGAGAGTCCATATACAACAATTGTATATGAAGTCTACATTAGACTTTATTTCTAACGTCCATCTTTTCATGACATGATCTTCATAAGCTTCAATCATTGTTAGACTTAATTGACATTTGAAATCCATCCTCAAACTCATCTGAAGAGGAATTAGTGTTTCATCTTTAATTGTCCTTTTAGTTTCCAATTTCAATAGCCTCATTATCTTATCAAGATTCCATGAGTTCCTTTGCTTCATTCTTGATTCCCAAGATCTTATCATCTAAGAATCATATTCTTAGAGATGAAATCTTTTAAGAATCTCAAGGTCATAAAGTAGTTATCCAATACCATGTTTTAATTTTTTTAATGAAGTAGCACTCTCTTACGTTATATTCCATCTTACTTGCATCCATGGCATGGTCATGGACCAAGCAACCCTAAATCCTCAAGTGTCCAACACTAGGCTTGGTTCCAAACCATAGATTATGAGGGTTTTCGAGTTTAGATCTGCATGGAATCTTATTAATGATATATAATGTAGTCTCTACTACATATATATATATATATATACATGGAAACTAAGAGATAATTTATTCTAATATTCATCATTGATCAAATCATGTCACACCGATCCAATTTCATCTCCCTACAACTCTTATTGAGTTTAGGTGCATTAGAAGGATTGAGATAGGAATGATACTCCTTTCTCCACAAGGTATTCTTTGAATTAATCTAATATGTACTTTCTACCTAGGTTAAATCAAGTTCATTTCATCTTCCTTCAAACTTTTGTTCTGAACCAAGATTGTGAAATCTTTGAACATTACAAAGGTTTCTAAGGTGAAGGGAAGAAATCTCATATCACAAATAATTATTAAATGATATCGCATATCATCTATGTTTATTATGATACATATGATCCACATACATCAATATGTATGAGATCCTGAATACCTTGATATCTTACACCACTATTAAAGAATGGTGTATTGGACATTTTACTTCGAATACAATATTCACAAGTATGTAAATTTTGAAATTTTAGACAATCCAAAGTTTCATCTCTTATTAGTCTATTGATCAATAGACTAATGTCCAAGTCTTGATGCCAAATCATTGTCAAATGATCTTCATCCTCCTATTGATCTTTTAAGGTCTAATTTTTAGCATTTAGAAATGTTAATGAACTATTCATTAATTTTCTAATTTACTAGAGTCCTCTAGATGTTAGACTACTATCTGAAAGATATTCATCATAACTCTTTATGATAGGTATATTCTAGAATTCATGTTTATTTCTAATATTTAAAAATAAATAATGAGTGTATTCTAATATCTAGTTCATTGTGAAATTCTCTAAGACAAAGAACTCTCCCACTGAAAATATGAAGGCTATCTGTCCAATAGAGATTGTTGCAACAATTGCATCAATATCCATGTGGATGACTATTAAATCTTATGATCAGATATTCTAGTCTTCTAAAACATATGCAACCTGTTGCAATTGTTATTACAAGAATTAGATACAATTACCAGACTTTGATCTTATCAAATAAGAAAGTCAATTTTAATATTCATAGCAGATGTAGATTATTCTGATGCACAATCTGAGTCCTTCTCTAATGATTCTAGATAGACTTGATAGTCGTACTATCAACACATCAGCTTATTACAGTATTGGCATTTATACAACTCTTTAGATGTCATATGGAAATCACAGAAGTACAACCAACTCCTTGACATTCCATTTTGCTTGGGTCAGACCCATGCTTCCACTACGCTCACTTCATTTATAAACAACCATTGCTTAATACAATTGAATTCAAAAGATTTCAATATAAGAGTATTTCAACATCTATACACGCTTCATTTAATTATACGATATAAATATTATAAAGCTTCTTGAATGACTTGAGTATAAATAGTAGAACAATGACACTAATCATATCTACATACATCTTAACTCTTGAAGACTTAGGTTCAGGTAGGTACTCAAACATTCTGAATATACCATCTCTTATAGAGCCACCATTCTACATGATGTAGAGAACCATGTCATTCATGATAAATTACGAGAGCACATATGTATGATAGAACATCTTCTTAAAATTTTATAAGGATTAATTGACAATTACGATCATCATCGACATGATACTTCCAAAGCACACTTGATGAGAGATCAATACCATAGAGACATACAAACCCAAGGGTTATAATCCTATTGTCTATTTAATTGTCATTCATTATTATGGGAAAACTTGCACATTGAAATCACATACATTATGTGTCAAACTGCAAGTACAGTATCTTGATCATGGATCCAATCCATGGTATTTTACTGGTTATTATTGAGTATAGTATTGAGTGGGTTTAATGAAGGATTATCTGAAATAAGACATTTGCATATATATATATATATTACTTTTATTTAGGAATTTTTATAATCAAAGTTGCCTTGCCTTGTCAACATTGAAAGTTCATTCCCTTAATCTCTTTCAATGTAAGAGATATACCTGCCATTATATCTCAAGCAAGATCTGGGATCTCCTTTCTTATCTTTGTTACATCTTACTAATATGAGAACCTGCAACTCAGATAAAAAGAAGAGGGAACACATTCCGCATTGCAAGTCCAACTTACATTCCCTATTCGGTTTTTAACACCTGAGCCCACCATCCCTAAGATGATGTTGACCCATCGTTAATTAAACCAACCATCAACAGGATTAGGACTCGTTATGCGCAATATAATATGACCCCAATAATATGAGGGCCCGATATTGGGGTCACTACGCATACAACCTTACTCTTTCAAGAAGCAAATAGCCCGATCCAGATGCGCTTGTACGCAGGAGCTGTCACTTCAGACAGGCATCTCCTACATACAATACATAGGGACGGAACTCTTCGCCTTGACAGAAGACCATGGATGTCACTTATGTAATCCTCTATATCATGTTCAAATTCTGGTTAATTATTATGAATCATATTCACACAATTAATTCTTTCAAGGGAAATAGCAACTCTATTCATAATAACGTGATTTAATTTCAATTGGATTCCAATTAATCTAATCATATTAAATTAATGATTCAATTAATAATCAACAAACATTCTTCATTGTTACTTGAAATATGGTATTATCCCAAAGATGTATTATTTAAATTTTATTAATTAGATAAATACATCACGATCCCTTCAAACATGATCCCTTCCTTACCCGTTGTCATGGTCAGTTTCGATGGAAGTTGGACAGACCTCTCAGGAAGCAACTTGCTACCCCCAATGCTTTTGACTTGACACCATATCAACCTCAGATAGGGATAATGCCAATTGATCACTTTATACTTGAGATGATAATCGTTCTTTCAACCAAAGTCATACCATATAATATTTATCAAGACATTTTAGATTGTAAGCGAGCTCCAAGATCACATCTTTGGAATAAAATCCAGTTAGAAAAGGAGATCCAATTAGAGATAAGCTGCCTATGAGCATTATTGCATAGGTAAAAGGAAATAAGGAGATTTTCTAAATAAATTCCCAATCTTATTCAAACAATTCTGTTTGTTGGAATTGTTGTAACCAATTGTAATCTAAATCATATCTAATCATGTTGGTTATGGTCAATGTCATTCAAGGAAATAATCATAATATTTAATATTTCATAAATATTCATCAATAATTATTTCAGAAAATTAACCATTAATTTCCATTAATAGATTAAATGACAATCAGAATTTTCTTGATTAGGAAAGTGATTTTCATTGGTAACCCTCACTTACTAAAATTAGCATATCTCAATCAATTTAAATCCAAATCAAGCAAAATAAGGTTCTATAGTTTTATGATTTGATTTAAAACAAAATCCAAATGATTTACATGCAATTATAGGTATTTGAAAACCGTAATTAACTTTTTAATTACGTCAAGATTCGCCATCCTCGAAATAGTGGGTACATGTTAATTAAAAAATCATAACTTGAGCAAACAGATTCCAAATCACACAAACTCAAGTCCCGAGATTCTTATTTAATGGGAAACATTATCCAAGTGATAATTTTGAGTTTAAACAATTTAAACAGGGCAGAAAAATCACACAAAATAGTGTCGTGTGAATAAAATATGATAACAATTTGATAAACCCTAAAGTACCACTATCATCCTAGGTTTATAGATCGTATATGAATCCTCTAACCTATGGCTCTTATACCACTTGAAGGATATGGACGGATACTTAAGAGCATCACAGAATCGTGAGGATCGCATCGTATGCGATCAGAAGCGACTAGTCGCATTAGTTGTTCGAGGCAGTGGAATTTAAAATTTTTTTAATACGATGAAATCATATGATCCAAGAACACTTCTCGGATCGTTTCATCTAAACCACAAACAATTATAAGATCTACCTCTTAAAGTGTGGTTGCGATCAAGTCTCTAAACGAAAAGACCTCCTGTCTCAAGTCCAATCTGACGGAGGACACACTTGCAAGCACGTTGATCAAACATGTGCTTCTCGTAATTCATGTTGATGATCCAAGCGACGAATCTCCTAATCTCGTCACACGGGATCCAACATCTCCTTCACAAGTGAGGCGCATCGAAGGAGACGAAGATCCACGAGCAAACAATCTGGAAGCAAAACAACGATGATGTGGCAATGATGACTCTCTCTCTCTCTCTAGGGTTCCATGGTGGATGACCACAATAAGAGAAAGGGGTCATGTAGAGAATGAGAGAGAAAGCATATGTTGTTGTAGTTTGGAGAACAAGGGGTGCCTATTCTTAGATAGTATTTCGAGAGTCCATGGATCCCAATCCATGGACTACACATATAATCAATATAAAAATAATAATAAATTGATCGAATTGCATGATCTAGCAAAAGACATAAAAATGGAACTAGCAATAAAAGAAATATAAAATAAACGTTTTATAATCTATTTCATTAATTATATAATATAAACAACAAAAAAGCGAATCAAACTAAAATGTAAGATATTAAAAAATAAACGAAAATATCGTAATTGATGAATCCCCTCAATTCAAGAATTTTTTTTTCTTTTCATTCTATTAAATCTATCACTTCAATGATAAATTAATGAATGAGATTGATTTGTGCTCAATGGCCAAGATTTTGTTGTAAAAACACAACAACAATTAATTAATTTAGATTAAATATCTATTAAAAATCACTATAAATTAATATCAAATAAATCAATTAAGCATGGAGATTCATGGAATGGAGATTGCCTCCTTTCACATAAGAAATGGGGAGGGATGGCCAGCCTTTCCTAGTGGGAGTTGGTGGTCGTCCACCCTCCCAAGCTGGAAGATTGCTATCTCATGTAATCTCATGAGATTACATTATTCCATGAAAGTCTCCAATATTTACAACAATACTTGTTGTAAATTATTCTACAAAAATAATTCATAATTATTTTGTGAATATTGCAATCATTCCATTGGAAAATTGTGAATCACATTCCCAACCCAAAATAAAATGTAAATTACATTTTTTATTAATTGTCCAATATTATCACAAATTGCTCTCTCTCTCTCTCTCTTATATTATAAATCCTATTTATAACATATATGATTAATATGGATAGTGATATCCACATTATTCATGTCCATGATAATTAAATCACATTTAATCATCTTGGATCTCCATTCTCATGTGCTCAAATAATATGAATCAAACATTCACATCGCATTTAATTATCTTAGATAACTCTCCTTTTAATATGAATCAAATTCATATTATTCATGATAATTAAATCACATTTTATTATCAAATTTCTCAATGATCGGATACATTTATCAACAATTAAATTATCCTAGAACTCTTTCAAGGATAATGCGCTTTCTCCGTGAATACTTGGAGATAAGGACATGGCGATTGTATTGTTCAACGTATAGTGAATTGGATATTGAGACCACATCTCAAAACCAGATCTTGCGGACCTCTCATAAATGATTGATTAAATCAATATCTCAAACCTAATCTTCTCCACATCTGAATCACATTCAGATCAATTTCCATGATTGGACCAAGATTAGATTAGTTCTCTATTGAGAGGAGTCATTAAAATCCAAACTTGTTTCATAACTCCCTAGGAATGGAAGCGTCATAGTTATACAATCGTTTGTGATCACATCTCCCTCAGGTATTCCTAATACCCGTACGTCCTTCATGTTGGAAGATCCAGAATAAACTCGAAGGTTTAGATCTCATTTAGACTGTCTCCGTGAGGGTTTTATCGTTAAGTTTCTCATTTGATCATTAGGAGTTGGTATCGATCATACACTTTTCAAAAGCATATATCATACCGCAGTGTTGATCATATACTTTCCAAAAGCATATATCAAACCTTACAAATTTAATCAAACTTCCAAAGCGAGACGACCATGCACGAAATTTGATCCTTCCCAATATCTCATGAGTAAGCTCATGTCTTCCAATTCAAGAATGAACATGTATGGTCCCTTTGAGAGATCATTTTATTCATATTCCCTTGCATGCACACCAGAACGCCGATGTATAGACCTTCGTTAGGTCATCAACCTATTGGACTGCAAAATTTACATACTCAGACATATAGTAACGCATCTGTCTCCGGTCAGAAGATGTGTGCCTATATCGTGTGAGTATATGACATAGGTCTTTAGTTATCTCGATCTCGTTAATTCAACTCTTTGACCTAACTACTCTGACACCTTTGAATCTCTATTCCTATGCAGAGGACCTACATCAGGAGGTCAGTCAGATATCAACCTTTAGAGAAAGGATTTCCATCTCCTTCTCAGGCCGGAGATTCTCTCTTAATAATCATTTGATGGTGCTTGATGAGTCCTCAATCTAACTCTTTAGATATTCATCCAAGCACCAGCCTCTATAATTCAACAATTGAATCAACAGTTGTATGATCATTAAGATGGCCATGGTACATAACCCTAATTGTACTAAGGGGCCTATTATGCAAAGTAGTTAATCTTCATTTTAGATCTTGCAATAAAATTTATTGCATAATGGCTCGCCATGGGCTCACATGTCCAACACTAATTTCAGAAAAGACAGATGAAAATGTTGTTATCTTGCTCATATAATGTCCAAATGAACTATACTCACTTTTAAATTAATGGACGTTCAAATATCTTCAAATCAATACCAAATGCAAAAGAATTGGAGTCCATTTGTGAAAATTGTGTTTTGGGACCTAATTGTACATTATGCATTTTAACTGATTTTGAATCATCATTTCATGTGCATATTTCATTTATTTCATTTTTCATTTCTTTAATTCATTCATGGTTTTAATAAAATATATAAAAACTGAAATCTAAAAAAATTAGAAAAGCAATAAAAATGCCATGTTCTGACTTGAACTTCTTCACTTAATCCACTTGTACAAATTAACCTCCCTAATTTTTCTGACCTATTTAAAATCCATAAAGATTATAAAAATCACATTTGAGTCTATTATATCATTTCATAGCATGTGGTATTTTTGCATGCATTTATTTATCATCAGAAAATCAAATAAAAATTTAAAGCTAAAAATTGATATTATATATACATAAAATATCACCAAAGAAATCATATTTTGCATTCTGCATTTCATTGGGACAGAAGTCCTTCATGAGCATTGTAGTCATAACTAGAGGCACATTTTTCATGTTGAGCACTTTTGCATCCGAGGCTATTTGCTAATTTTAATATATTTCTTTCTGCATTTTCTTGCATTGGTCAAACTTATGGTCAACCTGCCCTCTTACACATTTACGAAGACTAATATTGACTCTATTTAATTTATGAAGCCGAAAGACGGATGTTGACCTTGTTTAAAGAGAAGGTCCCACAGGAAGATATCAGTTCCAAAACAATGGGAGTGAGGTGCTTTGACAGTGTTGTCACGGCTAAGGGATTGGAGTTTGGTATAGGCTTAGCTGCAAGTTCGTGAGGGACTAAGTGACGAGGTCTAGGGGATAGGCAGAATATTATATATGTTTCATGAATTCCCCTATTTGATGCCCTTTCTCTCTGACCTCAACTTTGCTCCGCTACGTCTCATACGCTTCTTCCACTATACTAATGTACCTAGCACGTGATCTAGAGTTGAGTATGGGTTGGGTTCGGCTTGGCCCAACCCAAACCCATTTTAGTATACAAGCTAACGGGTTGGGCCTAGGCCTGCTTTATTTTTCAAAATATAGGCCCAATCCCAAGCCCGACCCAAATAATATGCGTTGGGTTCGAGCCTGGTTGGCCCAACTAAAACTCCAGGACATATTGAGCTTGTTTTTCTCTTCTAAATACAACACCCATCCCCAACAAAAATGTGTATTATGTACACATGCAAATATGTTTTAAGTCATTGATAATATTAATGAGTCATGTTCACGATATGAATTTGCAATGTACAACAACATACTATAAACATGATGAATATACTACATATGTAATATAATTGTTTATAACATATGTACGTTAACATGGTAAATTTATTATCATGATGGTATATATAATAATGGTAGCTATTAAATTTAATTAAATTATTATGTTCAGAATTAAATATACATCTGAATTCTATCATCACTCATATGCTAACGAGTCGGGCAGTTTGGGCCCTTGAAATGGGCCGAGCTATTAGTCTTTCAGGTTTG
Source organism: Ottelia alismoides (assembly GCA_037367405.1). Classification (NCBI taxonomy): domain Eukaryota; kingdom Viridiplantae; phylum Streptophyta; class Magnoliopsida; order Alismatales; family Hydrocharitaceae; genus Ottelia; species Ottelia alismoides. Next base: position 941,056 of record JAZKJV010000599.1, read on the forward strand.
GGCCATATCAGGCCCAAACCTAGACCAAATATACATTTGGGATTGAATTAAGGCCCAAATCCTAGCCAATTATTTGCAGGCTCAGGTTTGGGCCAGGCTACATGGGTCGGGTTTTGGGTCGAGTCGGGCTGGCCCAGCCTAATGCTCAACCCTAACATGAACACCTCTGCCTATCTTCCCACATGCCAATCATGTGACCCTCCATCCTCTTCCTTAAGTTTCGTCACGTGCCTGGCACATGACCTCTATCTCTTGCATCCTCACCTGCCCTGCACGTGAGGGTCCTCTGCCTCCTTGCTCTCTGTTGCGATGCCTACACCTCCCTTCTTCGATCCATCAACCACCATGACTCCTTCCAGTGACCTTATCCCCAACGACTCGTTAATCTCTCTTTGTCATCCCTTCTTGATCGAGTTGCGTCCTCCAATGTCCCGCACCCGTCTTTGGTCATCGAAACCTAAAGGTTGTTACACCGCTCCCTCTATCCCAACACCCAATGACCAGTAACAACTTCCCCTCTGTCTTATCTCCTCCGCACTTCCTCATTGTTACAACCATTATCCTTAATCATCTTATCCTCCTCTCGATCCGCTGCCTATTTAAAAGCCACCGCAGACCCTCGAGTAGGGTATCCGTTGATATCCGTCTATTATATGTCTCTCCACTGTCTCCAACACACCAAAAGAGAGAGTTGAGGGTGGTGGTCGGTGACAATGCCCACCCATTCCTCAAGCAAAGATCTCCAAGTACGACGATATCCATTGATGAAAAATCCATGAAACTGCAGCATGCCCAATACCTGTCGCACAAACTTCGGGGCCCATCATCGGTTACTAAGGTAATGACCGGAGAAAGTCTTTAGCCACTTGTTGCACATGAAATCTCGAGGGTTGGAAAATTGATTATAAATAGGTCGTCGTTGTTCCCCAAAATCCCGTGACAACTAAAAATTATTATTTTTTCGCTACTTATTAACATGTATAGCTGACAGGTCGAACTCAGGGAGGCTACAATTCCTGAGGGTTATTCAATTAATTGAAAATCAATTAAAAGAAACAAGAATCTCAAAGGACAACTATCCTTGATTTTTGTGATTTTTTTATCTTTTTAATTTTTAATTTTTTATTTCTATTTTTTTGTATTTTCTGATGTTCAAATTTTAAGTGATTTTGATTTTCCATTTTTTTATTTTCAAAAATAACATGAAACAATATAAAAAAGATCAAGAATATGCACACCAACTCTTTTTGCAATTTTTCAATTAGTCAAAAAGACACAGAAAAATCCAAAGAAAATATTTTTTGGTTTTAAAGGTTTTGAAATATTTTTGAGAATTTTTATGAAATTTTCAGATGTTTTTGTATTTTTCTAAAAATCAAAAGTAAGAAAATAAGAAAATATGCACAACCTGGAGTAATTTGCAACTTAAAAATATTTTAAGTGACCAAAACTCCTGACAGTGATTTTTAAAACAAACGACAAGTAAATATCTACAAATAGGATCTGAAATCGCAAAATTTTGGATTTTTGTAGATTTTTTTATGATTTTTAGAATATTTTTGATATTTTTCATTTTTTTGGGTTTTATAAATAATTAATACATGAAAATTGATCAGAAATTAAAAGACAATGAAATACAACTACTCTATTTTTTGGAATTTTTGGAATTATTTTCGAGTTTTTATAAATTTTTGAATTTCAGGAAGATAAAAAGGCACTATTTTTTATTTTTCAAAATATAAAAAATGAAGGCAAAATCCAAGGAAAATTTTATGCTAAGAAGACTATCAATCGTGAGATGGCATAATTTTTTCAAAATTTTTGGAGCATGAGAAACATTTATTTAATTATAAAGATCAAGCAAGTTCAATGTCTGGAATTTACAGGAACTAAATTGCAAATATGAAAAAGTTGTGGACTGAATAATAAAAATATAAAATTGCAGGAGGAAATGTGAAATTTACCCAGATGTCACATGATGCGCGCCTGCTCTTCAGAAGGCTGGGCTCTTTTTGCAATTTGTACAACTTCCAGGAGTGAAGTTTAATTTGGTCAGTTTTTATCTGAACTTGTGAAGGCTTTTTCGTAATTTCAGAACTATCAGAGGCTGAACTTGAAATTTTTCCAAATAATATTCTTTTAATCAAAATCCCCCTCCTAGGGTTTATCTTCTTCGTTTCCTTCCTTGCAAAAGGGGCAAAAGGGACGTTGCCTACCTTATCTTCGTTCTTCACGCGACGGGCAAGGGGGCAGAGCGGCGGAGAATGCGAGGCTCCTACGCGGGGGGCCAAGACGGCGGAGGTCGGGCGAGCGCGGGGCGCCTACGAGAGGGTATGTGGCGGTTGGGGCTTCGATGGGCGGCGGATATCGATGGAGGCTTCGGGGACCGGCGGGTGGTGTGGAGGGCGGTCGCGCGCTGGAGAGGGGAGGAGAGCAGTGTCGATGGCGGCGCCACTGGAGGAAAGGGCGGCTAGGGCCGCGATTCTGAGATGCGGGCGAGAACTTCGGCTGGCAGTGGGAGCTACAGGCAGTCGCGGCCTGGGCGTCGATGGGGCACCCGGTGCGGGCACAGGGTAGAGTGCAGCTGAAGGTGGTTGTTGGCGGAACCTCCAGGCGCAACGGAGATCGCTGGAGGGTGAGCGGCGATGGGCGGCGGGGGTTGGCGGTGTTGATGATGAGGGCGCGCCGGCGATGGGCGGCGGGGGGTGGCGACCCCGCTGCTGCCATTAGACGATTTTTTTTATTTCTTTGTAATAATATTTTTTGTTATCTGTGATGTAAACAGAAAATAAAGAAAAACTTTTTATTTTTTTATTTTTGTAAATTCAAAAAATAAGAAAAGAAAGGGATAAAGAAATTCATTTTTTTTATTTTTATATGATCCTGCAAAACAAACGTTAGAGAACAAGGAAGTAAATGATTTTTTATTTTTTATTTATCCTGCAAAACAAACGTTAGAAGAAAAGAAACAAAAAATTTTTATTTATTTATTTACAAATCGGAAAAATGAACGAGGATTCGACGAAAGTGGAAGGATCAAATCTAACTCTCCGACCACCGTGCGTGGTCGGAGTTGATAGATCGTGGAAGGTAGAATAGAACGCGTGGAGATCAAGAAAGTGAGATGAAAAATCGAGTCGATGGCGGATCAAATCGAGATGGATTTTTTTAAGATCTAGAGAAATAACAATGACAATGAGATAAAAATGCGAGAAATGAACTATGATTAACCTATATAAAAATAAAAAAATGTGTATCTCACCTTAGGAGAGGAAAAGGACCGTGATCGCCTCGACAAGGCCGACTCGCTGTCACCGGACGGCTCAGAGGCTAGGCATCTTTCTCGACGAATTTTCTCTCGGAGATCGGGCTCCTCTTTCTAAAGATTGATCAAGTTGAAATGAGGGAGAAGGAGCCATATAAATAGAAAAGATGGAATGAAATTTGAATTTTTGAATTTTTTTTTGGATAAAAAGATAAGAGAGATAAAAATTGAAATGGATTTTTGAATTTTTTTGGTAGAAGAGATAAGAGAGATGAAATGAGAGATGAAATAAAATAGAAGAGAGAGATAAAATTATTTACAAAATTAACAAATTTTTTTGAATTTCGTCACTTTATTTATTGGAATTAAAAAATGTTATTTTTTTATTTTTTTATAATGGTTAATTAAAAATAGCAACTATATATATACTATATATACATATATGACATTATATACAAGGGTAAATGAGGAAATTACCCTTTTTGTATTAAGAATTTTATTATCATTATTATTATTTTTTATTTTTATTTTTATTTTTATTTTAAATAATTAGAAAAAAATTTACAAATATATAGAAATACAATATGCACAAAGTACATCTAAAAATTGCACAAACCACCCCAGAAAACCGACTTTTCAATCGTAACTCCAAAAATTATGAAATCACAGCCATTTTGAAGACAATTTAATTTAGAATTCAATGAAAGTGATATGGGTTTGATTTGAGATCATATGGAGCCGGAGTTGATCTTTCAATTAGTGCTTAGTGGCTTTTTCCAAGTGTGGCTACTTTTATTCTTTATATGATTTAATTGTGCAATCATTTTTATTAATTAGGACACATTTTTATTTACGACTTTGGTTTTGAAAGTTATTCGATTTGAGGTCAACTAGTTCACAAATAAATTAGTGTCAGTTTTATACAGATATACACAGAATAAGTGAGAAGTATTTACAACAACACACACACAATTTTTTTTTGGATTTTCTACTTAAGGACCCTATCTCCCCCTACTTTTTTCCTGGTCGATCAGGTCAAGTCTTGACCTTCCCTCGGGGTTCGGGTCAGCCTGTATACAGTCTTCCTCCTTTTTTTCTTTATTTTTTCCTTTCTTTCTTTCTTTATTTATTTTAGGTTAAAATTAGTAAGAAGTGTACAATATTTAAACACAGATGCAATTTAGTAAGAATATGGAGTTAGTGTTATATGCAGGTGTTTTGTAAGCGATTTTAAGCTAAAATAAATGAATAAAGATGACAAATCGTAGATTCATCATCCCTCTATGCTTTACCTTTGCTAGTCCCTTAGCAAACACTTATTTGAAAGAATAAGTGAAGAAGAAAAAGAAAGGGAAAATAAAGAAAGTAGGACAATATTGAGTATTAAACTTATCTTCATAAAATTGTAGTTTGGAGCTCTGTCGGACCTTTGGATTATTGGTATGTCGGAACTTCTGTGAGAATTTTAAAACCAGCAGCCTCCAAGTTCTACACATCATTATCACAATTTTGGCCCAGAAGTCATCTTAGATCGATCCTCTTCCCAAAGTATACCCTATGAACATTGAACAATCGACTCATGTGTGTGAAAGGTTTTAGCTCTTCCCATCCAGAATGCCGGACTACCATGCAAATTTCCTCTCCAATAACTCGTCCTCAGGGAGTCAGGTATTTCCTTCTAAGGTCTGTCGCGATGTGTTCACAATTGAAATGAGGGAGAAGTTAGAAGAAGGAAAAAAGAACTGGAGGATGACCAGTGTAGTCACCTCACCTCTCCTTGTAAAGCTGGCCAGTTTAGCCGAGTCTCCACCAAGATTTGCAGGTTTTCTTGAAGCTTGGACCTTTTTGGTCAGATATTTATTTGGTAGTGGCTTCTTTGTATTTGGATTTTTGGTGGCTCTGCTTGGATCTTGTTGTGCCCCTATGGATATAGAATCTTTTTTTCCGTACATGTTTTGGGGTCTTAGAAAAAATTGTGCCCTGCCGTCCATCCCTTTTCCGAAGTTTTATTTCAACCCGTACTCCGGTCTTTAGATTTCCACGCTACCAGAAAAGAAACTCACACAGTCTTCCAACATCCCATTTGAGTTGAGCTAAGTGCATAGTGCGGGAGTACAAATTAATTCTCTATTCCAGAGTTGTACCCAGAATGAAGAGACCAGGTTAGAACTAAGAGTCAAACGCTGCACATTGTCATGTGGACCTCAAAGAATTAGGTCAAAGTCTTGAAGCCTCTAAAATCCTTATTTCTCGGTGAAGTTCCTCTGAGAATTAGGTGGATTAAGGTCCAACTAAGTTCCATTCTTCAATTTTATTCCAGACATAGTTTAAATATCAATACTATCATGAAAAATGCACGTGCAAATGCAACATATGAACAATGCAGAGAGTTTTTTTGAAGAGGAATGATGGACATGTGAAAAGAACATTATTTTTAAAGCAATTTTCTAATTTTGAACTTTTTATGTATTTTTGGAGGAAAATGCAAATGTGAAAGAAAGGTTTTTTTTGCAAATTTTTATAGACTTTTGGTTTTGTAGTTTTTTTCAAAAGGAAAAAGGGTTAGTAAAATATATACAAGTATATACAAGACTTCTTCTTTTTGTTTTTGTTTGTTTTTTGTTGTTTGTTTGTTTTTTTTGCATACGTGGATTTTATAAAATTGTACACATAACCCCCCAAATAAACGTATTTAAAAGTACGAGTTATGTTAAAGTATATATACAATATATACGACACCCCTATACTTAGCTCGAACTATGTCCTCATAGTGATCAGAGAGCGACAAAGGAAGACATAACTCGTGCTAAGTATAGAAAGGTGAAAAGACTCCTATGCTACAACGACTTAAAGAAAAGATAAAAAGACGAGAAGTTGGTGATCCCCCTATACTTAGGATCAAGTAATCCTAAGTATAGTAGAATGTACAAAGGGGGAAACTGATGAAGAGAATGTACAGACTCACAAGGACGCGATATGAACAACATCACCCTCTATACTTAGGGTAGAGTATCCCTAAGTATAGGCAACAACAACAAGGGTGATAAACAGGACGAATATGAACAACACAAATCATTCACCCCCCTATACTTAGGATAAAGCACATCCTAAGTATAGCATACACGCACACACACACGAAAAGGGATGAATGATAAAATGGGAGAAGAAAGAGTGAAACAAAAGGATATACAAGAGGAGTGGATTTACAAAGGTTAAGAAGGTCGAAAACGAACCTTCTTGCGGGACCGCTGAGGTATGGATTTGACAAGGTGTAGGTCGATATTGGGATCATCATTAGACATAAACTGAGTAGGATCGACCAAGAATATATCCTCAGCGGTTTCAGATTGTGCAAGCCTAAACCGGTTATTGGAAGTAGTGTGGTCATGTCCTACTTGGGGAGTCTTGCAAACCTCAAAGTAAAATGGCTCATAATCATTATCAGAAAAAGTAGGATCAATTTCAGCCTGGCGAGCCTCTACCGGGTCATCATCTTTATCAAAAGGCCCAAATTCCTTTATAAAAGCAATCAAATCAAATTTAATGGCCTGATCGGTCTCATCTGAATCAAGGTGAATAGGAACGGACTTATCGGTGAAAGTAGTCAAATCATGTCCATCCTTTCTAGTCTCAGAGTCTGCCTTCCACTCTAGGGTGTCTATCATGTAAATTCCGCGGATGTCATCAATGCATCGCCACATACCAGAAGGGGGAACTCCAAGGTCTATGCTTTCCGAGTCTTCCTCCTTGAAGAGGAATTCTTGGATTTCATTATCATCCAACATATAAAAAGAATCTATGATATTATCATCGTGGTCAAGTTCCTTGGGGTTGGCTAACACAGGCGGGCTCTCTTGAGATGTAGGTCTCTGGTCGGTAGTGGGTGTAGTAATCAACACATCGCTTCCTGCATCAAAACGGAAGCGAATCTCTCTTGAACCATAATCAATAACGGCTCCCGCAGAGGCGAGGAAAGACCATCCTAGGATGATGGGAGGGTGCTCCATAGGGGTGGAGGTCTCCATGGGCATTACAACAAAATCTGAAGTAAAATTCATGCCCTGAATGAGAATGACAGCGTTTTCTAGAATACCCTTCGGCCTCTTGATAGATCCATCAGCAAATTGAACTATCATCCTGGTTTTCTTGAGAGGCCCAAGATGAAGAGACTGTACCATAGACAAGGGTATTACATTATTTGACGAACTGCCATCAAGGAGAGTGTTATCACAAGAATAGTCAGATATGGAGCAACTCACAAGAGGTGTGGTCGTGTTCCCTTTCTTAAAATATGGATGGTGAGAGATGGCGTAGGCAGTGGCCATGGTCAAGATGTGACGCTCAGATCTTCTCCTTCGCTTTCTCTTCTTGTGTTGAGGAGTAGATAAATCTGTCATGTCCAGTTGAAGTAGGGCTTTAATGATCTCATGAAGGGTGGCCACCACTTCAGGTTTAGTCAACATCTTTTTGAATTTTTAGACCTCCTCCATACAAGGGAGGAGATCAGAATCAGCATATACACGAGGATTACCAAGAGCAGTCTGTACAGTGGCATCCTCAGGGTCAAGTTTGGGACATGGCTGTGTGGGGTAATGATCGGGCATTTGGGTCTTCTCCTCGCAAAATGAATCAACAACGTGTCTCCCGAATTCTTTTTGGATTTTTGGATTTTTTTTTTCATTTTTTGTATTTTTGGATGATTTCAAGCTCTCATGATTGTCCTCAAGTGAATCAATGTCCTCAAATAATGGAGCAGCGTTCTGGCTCTCATTCATGTTAAATAGATTAGAAATCCTCGAATTCATATGCTCCATCATCTGGTTCAATGTCTTAAGTGTGGAAACCATGAAAGGTGACTTCAAAATCCCAGGATCGGGTGGGTTGAATGAGGGTGGGTGAGAATCAAAGTCCTCCGACTCCTGAAATAAAGGGTTAGGCGGATATGCACAAACATCAGGAGGAAGATCCTCCTGGAAAAGGGAAGGTGGATCGTCTGGAGAGTACGAGGTATCTGCGAAGATCGGATTAAAATAACTCCAGTCGGCCATCTTTGAAACAAAAGATGAGAGAGCACGAGGGTCAAGTCAAAAGATATGGAGATAAAGGCGCAAATGCACAACAGGATCTAGTATGCACACAAGCAAATCAAATACAATACAAACCCCCAATTCACCAACTCAACGCAATGTGAAGACCGTGAAGGTTCGGTCTCTTAATCTTGTCTGTTTTAGAGTTAGGTGATAATCACAAAGTTGTACAAACACTTAGGTTGAATTATGGGATTTGGACACTAACCTTAGTGTGTACGCGAGCAAGTTAAAACGAATACAATGAGGGGTTACTCTCCCCAAAACAATGTTTTTTCCTTGTGTTTATTTTAGGGTCGAGTTTTTTTAGCAGTCCCAAACTTTAGGCAGTTGTCACTTGGTTAAAATATTTTCAAAGAATCGCCTACCGAGTATCCAATTTCCTTTTTAACTTATGCAAGTGAAAACAAGGAAGGAGATCGGAAATGCCAACGCACGATTAAAAACGATGATGCATGCAGGGGTTAGAGATGCATACCTTGTCGCCAGCACTCTACATGCAGGTGATCCGTGCAGAATTTAAATACAGAAAAATAAACTAACCTATATGATGCAAGTGAACCGTCCTAGATGATAACTTCTATTAACGGTCAAGAACAAGTTAATTTGACTAAGTCCAAATTACGCTCTACTCTATAGGCACAGAAATTCTTGTTTAGGGTGTTTGGACCTTATTAATTACCTAGCTCAAGCAAATTAATTAAAGCAGTCAATAGGTGGCTCACGAAATCTGCGGAAAAAAAAGAAAATAAAGGTGATCAAAACAAAATCGGTGAGGTACCCCAAGTGCACCGGCACTTGGCGAAACAGACCCCACAGCAAATGAATGTCCGCTTTACAAACTTGAAATGCTAGAAAAAAGTCTCTCTCTCTTTCTTTTCTTTTTTTTCATCTCCTTCACTTCTTCTTCTCCTCTTCTCACGCTATCCTGTGGCTTGGTGAAGAATCAAGCCGCCTCCACGTCGCTTGGTGAAGAAAATGGCACCAGATAAACATGTAAAATCAAGGGACATACCTGTCTCGGGGTGGGTGGGCTTTTAGCTACCTGCTCCTTGCGTCTAAAATTATTGGGGTTGGCTTCGACCTGTGTTGGAATTAGTGTCTTGGTGGTAGTCAGTTCATCGATCCGCTGAGTCAGTTCATTCATGTTCTTCATAAGTAATGCAAGTTGGTCCAGCGCTGGATTGACTGAAGGGGCCTCGGGTTGATCATTGACTGGCTGTCGTTGAGACTGATAGTGCGAAGGTTGTTGGTACCCATACGGATTCTGGTAATGAGGAGGAGGGGGAACGACGATGGGCGGCGTGGGGTGGCGACGCCGCTGCTGCTGTTGGACGATTTTTTTTATTTTTTGTAATATTTTTTTTGTTATTTGTAATGTAAACAGAGAATAAAGAATTTTTTTATTTTTTTTATTTCTGTAAATCTGAAAAATAAGAAAAGAAAGAGATAAAGAAATTCTTTTTTTATTTTTTTTATTTTTATATGATCCCGCGAAACAAACGTTAGAGAACAAGGAAGTACATGATTTTTTTATTTTTTATTTATCCTGCAAAACAAACATTAGAAGAAAAGAAACAAAATTTTTTTATTTATTTACAAAACGGAAAAATGAACGAGGATTTGACGAAAGTGGAAGGATCGAATCCGACTCTCCGACCACCGTGCGTGGTCGGAGTTGATAGATCGAAGGTAGAATAGAATGCGTGGAGATCGAGAAAGTGAGATGAAAAATCGAGTCGGTGGCGGATCAAATCGAGATGGATTTTTTTAAGATCTAGAGAAATAAAATTGACAACGAGATAAAAATGCGATAAATAAACTATGATTAACCTAGATAAAAATAAGAAAAATGTGGATCTCACCTTAGGAGCGGAACAGGATCGTGATCGCCTCGACAAGGCCGACTGTCATCGGACGGCTCGGAGGCTAGGCAGCTTTCTCGACGAATTTTCTCTCGAAGATCGGGCTCCTCTCTCTAAAGATTGATCAAGTTGAAATGAGGGAGAAGGAGACACATAAATAGAAAAGATGGAATGAAATTTGAATTTTTGAATTTTTTTGGATAAAAAGATAAGAGAGATAAAAATTGAAATGAATTTTTGAATTTTTTTGGTGGAAGAGATAAGAGAGATGAAATGAGAGATGAGATAAAATAGAAAAGAGATAAAATTATTTACAAAATTATTTTTTTTGAATTTTCGTCACTTTATTTATTGGAATAAAAAATGTTATTTTTTTTATTTTTTATGATGGTTAGTTAAAAATAGCAACTATATACATATACTATATACATATATGACACTATATACAAGGGTAAATGAGGAAATTAGCCTTTTTGTTTTAAGAATTTTATTATTATTATTGTTTTATTTTTATTTTTATTTTAAATAATTAGTAAAAAAAATTACAAATATATACAAATACAATATGCACAAAGTACATGTGAAAATTGCAAAAACCACCCCAGAAAAATGACTTTTCAACCGTAACTCCAAAAATTATGAAATCACAGCCATTTTGAAGATAATTTAATTTAGAATTCAATGGAAGTGATATTGGTTTGATTTGTGATCATGTGGAGCTGGAATTGATCTTTCAATTAGTGCTTAGTGACTTTTTCCAAGTGTGGCTACTTTTATTCTTTACATGATTTAATTATGCAATCATTTTTATTAATTAGGACACATTTTTATTTACGACTTTGGTTTTGAAAGTTATTCGATTTGAGGTCAATTAATTCACAAATAAATTAGTGTCAGTTTTATACAGATATACACAGAATAAGTGAGAAGTATTTACAACAACACATACACAATTTTTTTTGGATTTTCTACTTAAGGATCTTATCTCCCCCTACTTTATTCCTGGTCGGTCAGGTCAAGTCTTGACCTTCTCTCGGGGTTCGGGTCTGCCTGTATATAGTCTTCCTCTTTTTTTTCTTTTCTTTTTTTTCCTTTCTTTCTTTATTTATTTTAGGTTAAAATTAATAAGAAGTGTACAATATTTACACACAGATGCAAGTTAGTAAGAATATGGAGCTAGTGTTATATGCAGGTGTTTTGTAAGGGATTTTAAGCTAAAATAAATGAATAAAGATGATGAATCGCAGATTCATCACCACTCCACCCTCAGGAGACCCGTACCCCTTTCCTTCCTCCCTTTTCCCCTTCGGCTACGTCTACGCCTCCACTCGCAGACTCTCTTCACGATCACGACCATCTTCTTCCTCTCCATCCCGACCATTGAGGAGCTCTGTCATTGCACTCCACTACCGCATGCCATCGACAACCAGCCACTTCACATTCACCTCTTGCCACCCAAACTACACAAACGACTGACTCCCAGGTCCAAGCTACAACCTTTATCAGATAACGAACACAACAAATTCGGGCCATCCAAAGATGCCAATTCGTGTCCCTTAGATCAATCTCCATCGAACATCCAAGATCTTCCTGAACCAAGCATCTGAACCTTGTGCTTCGAATTGTCCTGAAGCATCCAAAGCTGACACGTGGAGGGAATACCCAGAGCTGCCACCCGAGCCTGCCATGCCTCACGTGTGCATCAAGTGCGGGAGTGCAAAGTATACCCAAACCCCTATGTGAGTCCAGAATTGCAAGGGGCTCTAAGTCACGCATGCCTCACGCGTAATCTTAGGCAAATTACATTGCCACCCTCAAAGCTTCCCTGAATTACACATATACCCCCGCCATGGATAATTTACAATGGAGGTCCAACGATTTTCAAACATTACAGAACAATCCTTCCAGGGGTATAGTTGCAAATATTTTATGTATTTTCATTTTAGTCCATGAACTTCATTTATTATAACTTGAGCATATGGTATCGGAATTCTTTGTTCTTAGTGTCATTTTGATCCTTATAATATTGTTTATCATATTGAACACTAAGATGTATTATTGGCAACATTATTTAACTTAAATAGAATAAGGATGCTTATGTGATAATTTTGAGCATCCTTATTCATTGATTCTTTTACTTAATAACTTGTACCTTGAATTTGGGGGATTATTTTGGGATAGCAACCAGTGCATAATTGGATAATTATTTGATGTGATCATTGGGATTCGTTCTTAACTGATTGCTTAGCTTGGCTCTGTTTGCTCACCTTACATCATCATTTGCACATTCATAATTTTGCATCACATTATTGCATCATTTAAAAATCACAAAAATATTGCATTTATTTATTTCTCACCACATAGCATAGCATTATTTCTTGCATTAAAAATTATTTTTTTGCAAATTCATGCATCATATTTTCTTTATTAATTAATTATGTCTCTTTAAATAAAAAATTCATAAAAAGTGACAAAAGAGAAAACACCAAAAATATTCTTCTTCTCTTTTGAAAACCTAATCTCTTAGATTATTTAATCATTAATCTTAGACCCTCATATTACTTCCCTGAGTTCGACCGTGAAACTTACCAAGTAAAATAAATAAATTCGATCACATTGATACTTGATTTTCCATATCATTTCTCAATGAGATCATTGTTGACGAATTGCTAGATTTCCCGGCTACAATAATTCGAAAAAATTAACATAGGGATTTTAGCGCTTGTCAGTCGTGTTCTTCATTTGGGGAAGAATAATCCCAAATGCCAGGACCCACAATTCAACACCATGTGTCCCTAATTGATGTCCACGATCGCTCCATCAACTTCTGATCTCTGTCGTTCAACTTGAAATGGTGGAACATTTGCAAACTAAGCACATCAACTTCTGGATATTTTCACAGACCTCATGACTTTTTAAGATTTGCATTTAGGTCCCTCCATAGGGACCTAAATGCAAATCTTTGTTTCTTTCCCATAACATTTTATTTCTATATTTTACTGTTGTACCCTTGGACATATTGAGACTATTGGACACTCTATACATTTTATTTCTCCTTAATTTTTCTAAGGTAGTTACACAACTACCTAGCATGATTTTGGTTTATTTTTTGAGATTTTTCATCGCTTCTTTGTCGTGTATTGATTTTCTAAATATGTATTCATTTTGGTTTTTGATGTGTGTTTTCTTGAGCTTATTGCTTAGTTTTCTTTTGACATTCTTACTATATTGTATCATATATATCATACTTCATTATACATACTATATAGTGTATCATTTTGCAAATATATATTCTTCATTTTTGAAAAATAAATAAAAAAATCATTTTTCTCTTTCTTCACTTTGACCTCTATATAGAATATTACATTACATTAGACTCTACCTACTATATAGTATCGTTCTTTTACCAAATTGATCACTCTTGAAAATCGAATAAAATTTTAAAATTAAAATAAAAATTGCAAAAATAAAAACTAAATAAAAACAATAAAAAAACACAAAAAGAGCTTTCAAAGAAGAAGTTCAATCACAAATCCGATCCGATCTTAAAATCTAGATATACTTCTTGCCTCCTTGTGTTCGACCCATTGACACTTACGTACTAAATCTCAAGTGAAATAAAAGAAAGATAAATTATATTCTTATTCATATATATTTCCTTCTCTCTTTTATATTTTTGTTTGATAGCATGCTTCTCTATGCGGTCACTACAGCTGATGATTCTTTTCTTCATTAAATCAAACCATGAGTGGGGGAGCGCTCATCAGTAGATAACGTCAAATATGATCTAGGGCAGCTAGTCATACTAGTTGCAACAGGCAGTGGATTTTTTTTAAAAAAATAGATGAAATCACTATATATGAGAACACTTCTCAAATCATTTCATCAAGATCACAAACGAGTAATAGAATTGCCTCTTGGAGCATATTTGTAATCGCTTTATCTCTAAATGGAGAGACCTCCTGTCTCAAGTCCAACCCGATGAAGGATGCACTTGCGTGCTTGTGGATGTGATGCGTAGCTCCCACAATTCGAGTTGTTGACTCGAGGTTGGAGTGTACATATTTCATCTCACGAAATACAGTTCCTTCTTCATGAGAATGACACACAAATAAGGGGAGATTCATGAGTAGTCGATCCGACAACACAACGACGTTGTGACGACAGTGGGGTCTCTCAACAAAATATGGTGGACAACCACTATATTCTTGGAGAGAGGTTGGACGCGTGGTAGAGAATGAGAGAGAGAGAGAGATTTATTGCTCTTGAAGTTGTTGTAGAAAGACTAGAGTTTACCCTTTCTTTTATACTAAAATGGATGGTGGAGATACACTCCTAACTGAAATCAATGGTTGAGATTTTGTTGCAAAAATTTACAACAAAAATAATTAATTTATAATAAAATAATTATGTTGTAAATAGTCTTAACATAATCAATTTCAATTAAATCAATAGATTCTCATGAACAAAGTAGGACTAGAAAGCCACCTTCCACGTAAGGGGGAATGAAAAAGCCTCCTTCCCCTTTAAGAGGGTTGGACGTCCATTGTGAGATTGGAAATATAAAAAATCTCTCCACAGTCATCATATAATGCAATCTTATTACATTAAATCTTTATTTATTGAATTAGTTGTCTACAAAAATATCATCAAATAATTTGCAAATTACATGCGCTGATTGCAAACAAGCCATTAGCACTTATGAATCAAATCCAACTACTCAATATAAAATGTAAACTGTATTTACAACTAATTGTACAATGCGAATCAATCCACATCAATATTTTTTGTAAATTTTATTTAAAATTAAATCTCTCCAACATATTATAAATCATATTTATAATATTAGTGACTATTATGGATAGTGATATCCATATTAATCATATCCTTGATAATTAAGTAATATTTAATTTATGACTATTCTCATGTGTCCAAATAATATGAATCATATCCACATTGTTTCTGATAATTAAATAATATTTGATTATCCATTTCCAATACTCAGATACATTGTCAACAATTGAATTATAATTTACTTCTTTCAAGAATAATGTGCTTTCTCCACGAATACTTGGAGATAAGGGCATGGCGATTGTACATTCAATATATAGTAACTTGGATTGAGATCATATCCCAAATCCAGATCTCGGAGACCTCTCAAAGATGTTTAATTAAATGAAACTGCGAATCTAATCTTCTTATTGCATCTGAATCATATTCAGATCAATATATAACATTTGGGCTAAGATCATATTACTGATCTAATGAGAGGAGTCACTAAAATCCAAACATGTTTCATCACTCCCTCGGAATGGAAGCGTCACGATTATACAATCAATTACGATCACATCGCCCTCGAGTATTCCTAATACTCATACATACTTCATACTTGAAGACCTATATCAAATCTGAAGTTTTAGATCATATTTGAAATGTCTTCTTCAGGGGTTTTATCATTAAATTTCTCATTTGATCATTGAGAGTTCGTATTGATCATATACTTTCCAAAAATATATATCATACCTACAAATCCAGTCCAGCTTCCAAATGAAATAATTGTACATGGAATTTGATCCCAATATCTCATGAGTGAGCTTCCGGTTTAGTAATGAACTTGTGTGATCCCTTTGAGAGATCGTATTATTCATATGACCTCATACGTAAACCAGATAGCCATTGTATAGACCAAGATTAGGTCATCAACTTATTGGTCTACCAAATGTATATACTCAGACATATAGTAACACGCCTGTCTTCAGTCAGACAATATTCAACATAGGTTTTGATTATCTCGATCTCGTTAAATCAATTATTTGACATAGCTTATCTAACACCTATGAATCTCTATTCCTATGCAGAGGGCTTTCATCAAGAGATCGGTTGATATTAGCCTTCATATAAGAATTGTCATCTTCTTCTCATGATAAACCCTTTCTTAACAATCATTTGATAGTGCTTTAAGTCCTTAATCTAACTCTTTAGATATCATCCAAACACTAGATTTTATGATTCAACATTTGAATCAACAATTGTATGATAAATAAGATGACCATGGTACACAGTCCTAACTGTATGGAGGGACCTTATAGTGCATTCATTTATTTCATCTCAGAGAATGAGTGAAATAAATCAATGATCTTTATTATTGTATAGAAAGATTACAATAACATTTATTATAGTAATGGTTAGCCCTAGGCTCACATGGGAAACATCATTACCTTAACAAATGTTAGTTATCTAAATAAGTTAATTGCCTAACTATAGTAAGATCTTTTGCAGCTAAATCCTAAGTGGTTAAATGATGAATCTTGGTGGATGATCTGAATGTTAATTGGATAAGGAATGAAAATTGAGTAACTAAGTGAAAGACTTGACCAATGTTAAATTTATTCCAATATATGTACTTTGAATCTGTATGACATCTGGTTGTACCACGGTTGGAACCCTTTCCTCACATGCATTGTGCTTTGGTGATCTCCACAGTCAAGATGCTCTTTTGTGTTGAGGGTTGTGGAGTGCACCGTGTAGTTTTCCATGTCTCCATGCGTAGAGGAGTATACGCTGTCAAGGGATGTGCTAGCATCCTTGGGGCCCCGGGTGGAAGACTAGATGGCTGCGATCCCAGTTGCGTTGACTGGGTGACGCATAGATCTTGACACTACCCCGAGGTTCTTTGTCGGGTTGCCATGATAGGTCGTCTTCTGAGATGCATGCTTGGTAGTTTGATCTTCACTTTACATCATAGGATTAACATGAGTGGATAATTAGGGTCGATCTCTCAAGTTGTTTACTCATATTGGTTCTAAGAGGGGAGTTCCGGATTGCGGTTAGCGAAGGAGGTGTTCTTACTAGTTTGCTCTGTATCCAGAGAAAAAGGGAAGGTGGTCATAGGTCCGGCTACTGTTTGGCTAAAAATCAAATCTTATAATCCCATATCTCACTTGAGTTGTGCCTACTGTCGAGAACTCTTGCCGATTTCGTAGTTGCCAAATGAGTTACTTCGATCAATCTCACTATACTAGTGTTAGATTACTTAAAAGAGAATCATGTTGGACATTAGATTCATACCGTTGAAATGTGAGTAATTCTAAAAGACAAGAGAACTATTAATGAAATAAGAATGCTAATCTATGGGGAAAATAGGAAGGTTAGTAAAGGAAAGTGCTGGAAACTTAGTTAAGGTGCATCTACTTCACGCATGCCTATAGAGGCCTCCCAACACTAAGATACGATGTATCTTGGAATCATAGTGTGAGACCCTCGTGGTCAAAACTGTAGGCGTAGACTATTTCCATTTGCTAACAACTGTGTTGGAAATCCTTAAAAGAAAAGATCAACTTAAAAATTAATAATAATATGAGCATAAGATTCCAGTTGTAAACTTTACTTCTGAGGGTGACATTCACATTCACGTGCACTTGTTTCGTTTCAGTAGGCTCATTGCTTGCTACTTTTACATAGTTACATGTTGTTTTACTTATCATTTAACTATATATGTATTGGGCAACTTTGCTCAAAAAGTATCCTTTTTCATGTGATCCACTAGGTTTGCAGAACCTGTCGCAACCGTAGGGTGCAGTTCTGGTGTTTTGGAGAATTTTCAGTTTTAGCTACACTTCCGGGGTGTGTACTTGATGGTTCTTTTGCGGTAGTTTTATCACATGCTTTGTACATGAGAGACAATGTTTTGTACTTATGCTTTAGGTGGACAGTTACTTGT
The DNA here is from genome assembly GCA_037367405.1 of Ottelia alismoides. Lineage (NCBI taxonomy): Eukaryota > Viridiplantae > Streptophyta > Magnoliopsida > Alismatales > Hydrocharitaceae > Ottelia > Ottelia alismoides. Next base: position 958,993 of record JAZKJV010000599.1, read on the forward strand.
TTTGCACTATCTGGATACATTGCTTATGAGAACATTTTGGTATACATATCACGCTGTGATGAAATAAATTATGCTCATGCATTTCCTTCTTTACTTGCTTATTTTCCTACAATAGATACATTTGTTAAAATGTGCATATTCTGAATGTGAATGTGGTGTTTACGGGACGGTTGTAGAGTATCATGATACGTGGGATGTGGCTGTTTGTAATTGCCAAATGGTAGTAAAAGGCAATACAAAAGTAGTTTGATAGAGGTCTGGATCCATTACCACAAGTGGAAGCACATTAGGCCCTATTGTGCATCTCATTGTAATATGACAATATTTGGCAATAATAACATATATATATATATATATATATATATATATATATATAGGGCCATATGTGGCTGCCCCCTAGGGGCAGCCAACATGGCTGCCCCCGCCTTATTTGGGCAAAATTTTTTATTTTTTTGAAAAATAACACCATTTACATTCATCCCTATATCCCTCCTATATACCATTCGAATTTCGTCAGAAGCAGAGACTCCTACGGCCTCCATCCGGACAGTAATTTTTTAACGGTAACAGGATTTTTTTTAAATCGATACCATCGAGATGGAGGCCGTAGGAGTCTCTGTTTCTGACGAAATTCGAATGACATGTAGGAGGGATATATGGATGAATATACATGGTTTATTTTTCAAAAAAAAAAAATAAAAAAAACGCCGAAAAATGGGGTGGGGTGGCTGCCCCCAGGGGGCAGCCCCATTTTTTCCATATATATATATAGGGAAAAATGTGTATGCCCCCTAGGGGGAGCTAACTTAGCCCCCCCGCCCCTTTTGACATAATTTTTTTATTTTTTTTGAAATCTAAAACCGTGTAAATTCATTATTAAATCCATATATTATGTCATTCAAATTTCATGCGAAACAGAGACTCATACGACCTCCATCGAAACAGGGTCGATTTAAAAAATCCTGTTACCGTTAAAAAATGACTGTCTGGATGGAGGCCGTAGGAGTCTCTGTTTCGCACGAAATTTTAATAGCATAATATAGGGATATAGTGATGAATATTCATGGAAGAAATTTTCAAAAAAAAAATAAAAAAATGGTAAAAATGGGGCGGGGGAGCCAAGTTAGCTCCCCCTAGGGGGCAGCCCCATTTATCCCATATATATATATATATATATATATATATATATATATATATATATGAGGGGTAAAATGTGTATGCCCCCTAGGGGGAGCTAACTTAGCTCCCCCCGCCCTTTTTTCACAATTTTTTTTATTTTTTTTGAAATCTAAAACCGTGTAAATTCATTATTAAATCCCTATATTATGTCATTCAAATTTCATTCGAAACAGAGACTCGTACGACCTCCATCCAAACGGGGTTGATTTAAAAAATCCTGTTACCGTTAAAAAAATGACTGTCTGGATGGAGGCCGTAGGAGTCTCTGTTTCACACGAAATTTTTATGACATAATATAGGGATATAGTGATAAATATTCACGGAAAAAATTTTCAAAAAAAAATAAAAAAATTTGAAGAAAATAGGGCGGGGGGAGCTAAGTTAGCTCCCCCTAGGGGGCAGCCCCATTTTCCTCATATATGAGTGGGCAAACATATGCTTGTTGTTATTGCCGAAAGCTAGTAAAAAACGAGTATCACATGGTAAATATGTGTACTCAATCGTAAAACGGTGCATCTCATGGAACATTTGAAACTATCTGATTTATTGTCTCATCCAAAATCATCCCTTGGAATTTATGGACGGTTTGACTTGGGATTAAGATAACAAGCCTTATTGCCTTTCTATTCACACCATGAGATTCAAACCCGCTTTGACTGAGGTTTATAGAAGTGCATTTTGTATGAAAATGAATCACTTTTATAGCAGTAAATGAGTTATACTGATGAGATGTATACTCCCACAGTCCCAAAGTTGAGGCAGTTATCACATGAAAGGAAGTTTTTTAAGGGCCAATGTCATTAGAAGATAGGATCTCATAGAATAAGTAATAAGTGAGAGACTTATTTTCACGTTTGTTTGAAAGGACCGAAGGAGGAAATATCGTTGAGATAAAACGAGGGATCCCTTTTTTTTTCACCTGTTTGATTAAAAATAGAACAGGCAAGCGAGATGATAAGTAACCTAATGAATGAACGGAGAGAAAGGGACGAATACGTTTCGGAGTCGGTTTTTTCCTCGTGGAAGGAAGGCAGTTGCTTCCTTCAGCGCAGAACAGTGGATAAGATGGTGGCCTCTCATTCCTTGAGCAGCTTCTGCTCCCTCCGCCTCGAGCAGCGCCACAAGGCCCATCTCCCACCCCCCGCCCGCACCCCCCTCCCATCCACCGGCTTCAAGAGAACCCTTGTCCAAGCTAACGCCACCGTCACCAGAAGGGACGCGATCCTTACGGCCACTTTGAGTTTACCTTTTACCCTGTTGGACGCGTTTCCCTCGGCTGCACAGGAGGAGAATAGCAAGTGCGAGCTGGCAGTCGCTCCCTCGGGCCTTGCGTTCTGCGACACCGTCGTCGGCACTGGTAGCGCCGCAGCCAAAGGTCAGCTCATCAAGGTACGCAAAAGCTATCAACATGAGATCCTGATGACATTAATCCACAATATACATTAACTAATGATTATGTGAGAAGGCGCACTATGTTGGGAAGCTGGAGAACGGGAAGGTCTTTGATGGCAGCTACTCCCGAGGCCGCCCCCTTACATTCCGCATTGGTGTTGGAGAGGTACGCCTGATTTTCGTGTACCCCAAGTTTTGTTCCACTAAGACCCATGGAAGGACATATCGATATGGGTATCGGTACCATGTTGATACCGATATATCGACGATATATCGACGATATGTCGACCCATATCGTCGACATCGGACCGAGATTGTGCATTTTTGGCCTGTTCATATCCGATATTGACCATAATTGGCGATATATCGATGACCTTTCGATACCGATATATCACCGATATATCAGGATACGGCCTTCCATGCTAAGACCATTGCATTCGAAATTAGTCCTAAGCATTTTGTTTGACGAATGCTCGAGCATTGTACATGCTTTACATTTGGGATTTCTCCTATATATATTTTAGTCACTTAATACCTTTGGTGATGAATATGAAACACGGATTTCTTTCTCAACGTCTTCGTGCGTGTATTTTTTTTCTCGCCTTCACGCCCTTTAAGGCGTCTTGAATCTAATTTGTGGTGTCTGTCATGCGTTTTGCTTATGAACCGGGTATGCACGCTTCTCCATTTCCTACTTGATATGGTAACTTAGTCTCGTCCCATTTGCATTATGCATCTATGGACATTCAGTAACAGACAAGGATTGACAAAAGTTCTTGCAGTCTGCTCTTCCTACATGATGTTATATTATCATCGTTATAGAAGCAGATTGTGCTAGATGAGTTGTAGTGGTTTGGACCTTGATGCAAATGGAAATTTCGGCGACGAATAAAAATAATTTGATCGGTGGAGATTTTTGGTAGAAGAAAATGGAGGGGTTGAGGAGAGAAGCTCGTTGGAAAACGAGGGATTTTGGAGGAGAGAATCGTGAAGACCACGTGGGGAAGGAGAGAGACAAGAGAGGGAGATAAAATCTCAAATTTTCATATAGTCTGACCTGTCTAAATAACTAGTCTATCATCCCTTTATATAGGAGGGATGAGATTACAAAAATAGTAACTCAAATTCAAATTCAAACTAATTACCCTAATTTAACTCTAATCGACTAACTGACTAATTTGAAATTCAAATTGAAAGTAATTACTTTAGAGATCACAAGCGATCTCTTTTATTCGAATAAAATTACGACGACTCAAAATAAACGTAAATAAAATTAACAAATAAAAGTAGAAAAATGCGGCCCTATTTGTCCATTTCACGCTGCATCAATTCTTCTCCGCTTGAAAAATTCGTCTGCCGACGAATTGCTTGATCTAGATGCGTCGTTGGGGAATTCATCCTTGAATTGTAGCTTCAAATTCCCCAATCAGATCCTTTTCAACATTACGTTTGTAATTTTTTTCAATTGGAGGGCGTCTCTGCAATTTCCGTATCCCTTCACTTAAAAACTCATAAGTTAATTTTTCCACTGGGCCCGTTGGGTAAAATAGCATTGGAGGATGGGCCTCCTTGAAAAATCCCCAAAATATCCCTTTACTCCTATTGTCAAGGGACCCGATGAAGTAGAAACCCTTAAATTTTGTTAGGGTTCGGCTCTTCTTAAATTGGAGGTGACCGCATGATGGGAGTACGGGGAGGCGGCGCATGATAGATGCTGGCGGGCGACAAACAATGGCATCCCAACGGCGGCGAGGGCTCTTGAACCAGCACAGCCTTCGGGACAGAGAACATCGTCAGGAAGATGTTGGTGGCGCATTTGCGACGATATGGAGGGACGAGGCGGCGATGGTTGGAGGACTGACGGGTGGCGGACGACGCGGGAGAGAGCCGAGGGGTAGGGGAAGGGGGGTAGCACGAGCGCTGGGGAAAGGGGGGGGGGGGGTGGGAGGGTTTGCTGGGGGCGGTGCGGGCCCATCGGGGAGGGGTCGATAAAAGGTCACGATGGGGATGGTTCAGGCGGAGTGGGGGTAGCGGGATGGGCCTCCGGGTTTGGCGGTGCGGGTGCGGTCGAAGGGGGCATTGGGTCCGCGAGGATAGCAGGCGTTGGGATTGGGTGAACTGCTAGGAATGCATGAGTGGCGAAGGGAGGGGTTTTTGGCGGTGGTGCGAAGGTGGCGACAAGAGGGGGCGATGGTAGGGGAATTGCTGGAGCGGGCACGGGGACGGTGGAAGGGGCTGAATGTGGGGCTGGCAGGGGTTTGGGGGCTGTGGATGGGGAAGAACCCATTGAAGGCGGGGTTGTGGTCGACGAGGAAGGCAGGGGAAGTACCTGTGATGATTTGGGTGGTGTCGGGATAACCGGCAGGTCATCGTTGTCACGATTTTTTCCCTGGACAGCAAGCAGATCATTATTTTTACCTCCTGAAATGGCCTGGACAGCGAGTAAATCATCATCGACGGCGAGTTTTTTCGTCAAAAATATGGACATCGGCTTCGGTAGTGGGAGATTTTGATTCGGCCGCACGTAGGGTCTCGAAGTCAGCCATCCAATATCGAAACTTTGACTGGAAATCAAGCAGTATACCCAGCATCTCCTTGTTGTAAGTTTCTTCAGCTCGTCGTTTCCGCTCCGACGAATGATGGTGGTGTTTCGTCGCATGTCGGCGTGAATGTCTGGACGGATCGTCAGATCGTGAGGATGATTTGTAGGCCATGCTCTGATACCAAATTGATGCCAATGGGAATTTCGGCGACGGATAAAAATAATTTGATCGGTGGAGATTTTTGGTAGAAGAAAATGGAGAGGTTGAGGAGAGAAGCTCGTCGGAAAACGAGGGATTTTGGAGGAGAGAATCGTGAAGACCACGCGGGGAAGGAAAGAGACAAGAGAGGGAGATAAAATCTAAAATTTTCATATAATCTGACCTGTCTAAATAACTAGTCTATCATCCCTTTATATATAGAAGGGATGGGATTACAAAAATAGAAACTCAAATTCAAATTCAAACTAATTACCCTAATTTGACTCTAACCGACTAACTAACTAATTTAAAATTCAAATTGAAACTAACTACTTTAGAGATCACAGACGATCTCTTTTATTCGAATAAAATTACGACGACTCAAAATAAACGTAAATAAAATTAACGGATAAAAGTAGAAAAATGCGGTCCTATTCGTCCATTTCACGCTGCATCAGAGCTCATTCAAATTCTTTATAGGGGAACATTAGTTACAACAACTTCTAGGATTTATATCTAACTAGATCTAATTGTGGCCACTCGGAACACTTACAACCCATGTTTTGAAGTGATGGTCCTCCACTCTAAAATCTTTATCACTTTCTTTGGGTTTTAGGAGGGATATTTTAGGATATGGCAATTTCGAGCTTATGCCTACATCATCCTCACTGCAATTATCTAATCTATTTTTCGTCAGGGTTGGTTTCACACTCTTGAGTACGCTTTAGTTTACTTTTAGCTTAGCATGGGCCGCATAATATTTGGAGTAACCCTTTGACTATTAGAGAGTACCTCCTTAAGTAATATTTGAAAAGATCAAAACATAATTTTGAATCGGTTAGAAAAATTAGCTTTACATATTTTATTTTGAAACTTTAGCTTGGTCATTAAAAAGAAGAGTTTTGCCATGTTTTGTTGTGATGATCTGAATATGGTGATGGAGCCGTGTGAAGAGTTGTTTTTCTTGTGATGGCTTCCTAGCGCATCTCCAATCTTAATGCTCTTTGGGCGGATGGGAGACAAGAGAAGGGGAGGTTCATCTTATGAAATGGGAAACGGTAACAAATCCGAAGAAGGTTGGAGGCTTGGGGAGTCCAAAAATTGATTGTATGAGTAAAGCTCTCTGTGTTAAATTGGCGCTATGGTTGTGGGGCAGATATGGTGATCTCATCTGCCGCTAGATGCGGAACATCTATGGTATTTGTGGATCACTTAGGTTGAATAATGTGCGGCACCTTCCTCACTTTGGCAAGGCATTCTTGAGATCCTTACAGATGCGATTGAATTGCTTCAGCCGATACTTGGTAGCAACGAAATACTTCACTTTTGCTTAGACAATTGGACTGGTTTTGTGCTATGGGAGAGTGTTACTTGCAACTTTTCGCTCTTGCATAGGATCAAAAAGTCCACGTGCACCAGGCTTGAACGGCATGTTCTTAGACTCACACTTTCATGGCATAATTCCTGGAGTAGAGATTAAGCGACTTCTTGGTGTTGCTTAGTGGCGTGGTAGATATTGAATGCACTACATGAGAGAGATCATTTCCTTTGGGCCAATGGTTCGTTCTCCATCAGGAAGGCATATTAAGTCTTTGTTTTAACCAAATTACATCCCCGAGGATGTTGTTCGAGACTTAAAATAATATGGATTAGTAGAATTCTGCAAAGGATAAAAGTCTTTCTTTGACTTGCAAGACACGGTTGATTGCATACCAAAACCCGTCGAGACAAGCTGCTTCATACCAGTGACCTAATTTGTGGGAGATGGAGTAAAGATGACGAAGATACGAACCTTTTATTTTTAGATGTAGATATTTTGCTTTGCTTTGGGAAGGGGCTGACATTTATTGGCTTAACATCGATGATGATAAAACATTTTGGAACTCCATTAGAACATTTTGTGGCAATTCTCATGAGACAAAAACTCTTTTGCTTTTCCACTTTTATAGACTATTTGGTGTGCTAGAAATGAGTTTATATTTCGGGTCAATGCTTCTATCCAGAAAATGGTTTGAGACACTATAAGACCCTTTTATCGACATGTGCCTGTGAATTATACTTTTAAGATTATAAATCTTTTGCGGTGTGTCCCTCCTCAAGACTCCACACTTTCTTTTTTTTCAAGAAAATAAATAAAATGCTCTCTGGACCAAGCTTGTAAAGGTCGGCCGATTAGACCGACTAATCGACTGACTTTTACATCGAGCTTTTTTTTAGTTATTTACTTTTTTAAAAGCAAACTTATATTGATATGCTTAATGTTATATTTAAAGTCAAAAACTGTTTTTATTTCATTATGATATTATAGAAAATGTACAAATATATGTTAATATATAAGAGTATATCTATAAAATTGATTTATACATTTGAAGTAATTCAAAAATTCAAAACCGACTAATAACTGATTAAATCCGATTAGTCGCTCGACTGCTGATTAATCCTTAATTAGTGGCCCTGTCGAATCGAGTATCGATTATCGCTTTCTACAACCTTGCTTTGGACCATGACGGATATTCACCCATCACATGATTTTAAAATCCAATCCATGGTACATGAGACAAAATCAAAGCATCGAGCCAACTTGGTGACACTAGTTCTGATTAAATTAAGATATTTTATTATCCAACAAAAGTGGGCTAATCAGTAATCACATAATTGAATACACAATAAAAAAATATAACCCCTTCATTGAGGATGATAGCTTAACTGCTGGAGCATGCGTCATTGTAGTGAGGGGTAATTGGATCCCTTCAGGGTCCAATTACCACATCCATTGGTTTAATCTCACATCGGCTATTTGTGGGACTTGGAGAGTCAGTGTGAGCTATATAAGAATCCCTACACCTATTGTATCAGATGATTCCTATGTAGTACATCGGGATTACAAAAATCCTTATGTACTTGATGCAGCGTGAATTTAATAAATAGGGCTTAATTTTTGCATGTCAATTAGAGTTCAATTTTATCTACGATTAATCGAGTCATTTGCAAATTTTACTTAAATAAAGAGATCGCATGTGATCTCAAATTAGTTAGTCGATTTTCAACTTGAATTTCGAATATAAAATTAGAGTCTTGAGGATTTAAATTTCAACCTCTTTCTATTTCCACCCCTCCTATATAAAGGGGATGAGAGTCCAACATTTTAAGCAGTTTAAAATCAATCAATTTTCAAGTTTATCTCAATTATCTCTCTCCTTCTCTCTCCTCCTTGTACGCGATCTCCCGATTCCCTTCCCCAAATCCCTCACAACTGGCGAGATTTCTCTCATCTCCCCTCTGATTTCTTCTCCATCGACAATTCCACCGCCATTTTTTTTCCATTGCGAATTTTTCATTCTGCATCAATTGGTATCAGAGCATGGCTTCTAGATCGTCCTCACGATCTAACGATCCGTATAGATGTTCGCACTGACTTGTAACGAAAGACTATCGTTCATCAGAACGTAAACGACGAGCCGATGAAGCCTACAACAAGGAGATGATGTACGTATTGCTCGAATTCCAATCAAAGCTACGAGATTTGGTTGCTGATTTTGAGACCCTAAGCACCGTCGAAATTGCTGCCAAGAAAGCCGCCGAATCGATGTCACATGCCGTCGAAGCCGCTGGCCTGATTTCCAAGGAAGAAAAACGAGAAAAATCACCGTCGACAATGATCTGCTTGCTGTCCATATGGTTTCAGACCTGTAGTTGCCCGAGAACTCGACTCCAACACCACACGGGTCCCCTTCGCCACCCTCGCACCTCCAGCAACCATCCCAACATCACCGCAACCCTTTTCCACCACCCAAAACCTCTCCGAACGAGCAACCCCGCTGCTACAGTTTGCCTCCCCACTTCCAGCGGCCATTGCATCCATGTCACAATCTCCTACCACCACTGAATCGGTCCCACCGCCTCCCCTGCAACACCTCTCTACCGCCACAACACCTACATCCCGACTACCACCTCAGTCGACGACCCCCAAACAGTACTGCTGCCACCACCCTCTCCCGTTTCCCCCGCAACCCCAACAAACACCCCAGCTCCATCATCGCTTTCACCTCCGTCCACCACCTCCGCTCCACTTGAGCATTTCCCGTCGCCTCCCCCCCGATGAATCCATCAACCTCATCGCCTCTTCCCGCCACCAGCATACCTCCTGCACCACTCCAACATCGCTGTTGTCCCCCTTTTCCTTCCCTCCTGTCACCACCCTCCCGACCCAAAGCTACCCCGCCCTTCTTCTCACCCACCAGCGCACCCTTTACCCTAACCCATCCCCGCAGCCCTGCCAACGTCTTCCTCGCATCCCGCGTCTGATTAGTCGTCGCTGACACCTGCATCCTTGAGGCCGCCTCTTCCACCTGACTAGCCGCCACTACCATTCGAGGAAGGAGAAATCCCGCCGCCATCGAATAGTTGGGGAAGGAGAAACCCTAATGTAGGGCTCTGTTAAGATAATTCATATTTTTGTATTAAGATAATTCCTATTTCGTTGCTTTATCTTTTGTAATCATCTATTATCTTTTCCTCTTTCTGTATTTTATCCAATGAGCTCTTCTCCTATATAAGAGAACCCATGGGCCTTTGATAATATATCTAAGTTTATCCTTTTAACATGGTATCAGAGTCAACTTTCTATCCCTAAACACACGTCATCCCCTGCGCCCCTGCGCGTGGACCCCCACGCCTCTCGTAACACCGCCGCACGACCTAGGCGCTCGTTCACCCATCGCCCCGCGTGTGGCCCCGGGCCCCCGCGCGTGGTGCCTGCGCCCCGCACCCGCGCTTGGTGCCTCGACGCTCCTCGCCCATCGCGACACCCGCACGCGACATCTGCGCGACCTCGTAACACCGCCTGCCCGCGTCCTCGGCGACCCCGCCTGCCCGCGCCCTCGGCCCACGCGCCCCTCAACCCCTGCGCCCTCGGCCCCGCCTGTCTGCGAACCCCTCGCCCATCGCCACATCTGCGTGCCTCGGCCCACACGCCCTCGGCCTCGCCTGTCTGCCACATCTGCGCCTCGGCCCACGTACCCCTCGCCCATCATGACATTCGCGCGCCTCACAACATCGATATTTCGAGTGCAGACAAACAGGAACTGCGCCTCGGCCCTGCAACATCCACGTGCAGACGAACAAGATCTGCGCATCCAGGATATTTCGCGTCACCTGCCCGACGACCTAGCCTTCACGTTCAGGATCTGTGCATGAGAACCTTGACGTTCTGCGTCTAGATCGTGCGCCGCACCTTACCTATTAACAGTTATGTACCTTTCACTTTTTTCGGTCCTAGCAAATAACAAGGATTAACAAGGATGGTTGTATGAGTCTACACGTACAACCAATTCTTCGTATGATTATTTAGACTTCATTATATTTGTCTACTCTCCGGTTCAACTCCGTTATTTGGTTATTCCACATCATGTCCGACAACAAGGGTGACATCTTCTCTGGAGCCTTCAAGGGCCCGACTCCCATTGTTAAGATGGATGAGACCAACTATGAATTATGGTCCATGTAATTTCTCACCCTCATGCAATGCAACAACAAAGAACACATCCTGACAGATCCAGAACCAATGGAGAAGACCGGAGCAAATGCTTCTTGGAAGCAAGATGACGCGTATGCACGCGTTTGGCTTTGTGGGACTCTTTCTACAGAAATAGCTAATGATATACTAACTTAGCCAACTACGAAGGTTATGTGGGACACTTTGGCATCCACCTATGCCCAGGCAAAGAATGAAGCCAAGATTCTTCAACTCCAGTTTGATATCTACAACACCAAGCAGAATGGCCGTCCCTTGCATGTTTACTATTCTTCACTACGCGGTATGTTTGAAAAGCTTCATAGCTACATGCCCATTACGACGTCTACTGAGCAGTAGAAGACATATAGGAACTCCACGATGGTTGGAGTTTTTATGCTTGGACTTGACAAAGAATATGATGCTGCACGTACTCATCTTCTTACTGGAGCAACCATTCCCCCTATAGAGGAGGCCTATAGCCGTCTCAGTCGGCTCGTCATTCCTTCGACACCCACGTCTTCACACTCCTCAGCGATGGTCGCTTCTCGTGGTCGAGGTGGTGCGACCCAGCTCAGAGGACGCACACCTCGAGGAAGAGGCAGGGGACGCCAACGTGGTCCCTGCACCTACTGCTGCAAGCCTGGACATACAGAGGATACATGCTATCAGAAGCATGGATATCCTATTTCTGGTCGAGCAACAGAGCAGATTACGTCCTCAGAGACCTCATCTCCACAGGCCGATCCTCGACTGGATGATACCGTCTCTCGTATTCGAGAGATCATAACTCCTAGTGCTGACACCACCACAGATACCGCTGCAGTATCCAGAGTCTCTTCACGCTCCTCAGGTATCACATATGCTTTTACTGGTAGTACAAATGCATACATGACATAATGGATTATGGACTCTGGTGCTTCTCACCACTTGTGTGGAGACAAAACACAGATGAAGTTCTACAGGGCTATACCACCTGGAAGATGGGTCATTATTGCTAATGGCGACCACTTACCTGTTACAGGACACAGGGAGGTGCAGTTGACACCTTCCATGCGTATGCAGAATATTTTATATGCTCCTGCTTTTCAGATGGATTTACTTTCTATTAGTCAGATCACTAAGGATCTGCATTGTCGTGCCATCTTTGACCCTTCATCTCTTGTGTTTCAGGACATACTCACGGCAGGGTGATTGGATGTGGCCATGAGCAGCGAGGACTCTACAGACTGGTCCAACCCCCTCATGCTAGTGTTTCCATTATACCTACAAGACCTGTATCTCCTTGAAGGATATTTTGAATCCTTAAGCGCATCATGGAAGCGTGTTGATCGCATCATATGCGACCGGGGCGACTAGTCGCACTAGTCGCTAGATGCAGCGGTATTTAAAATTTTTAAATCAAGTGATGAAACCACATGATCACGAGAACATTTCTCGGATCGTTTCATCAAACCACAAAGTATAAGGAATACCTCTTGGAGCATGGTTGTAATCGTGAGATCCCAAACAAGAGATCCTCCTGTCTTATGTCCGATCCACGAAGAACGCACTTGCGGGCGCTATGATGAGATGCGTTCCTCCCGCAATCCTCGATGAAGATCCAAGCAATGAATCCCCTAATTTCGTCAAATGAAATCCGTCGTCTTTCTTTAGAGCAAGCAGCCCCAAAGAAGAAGGAGATCCTCGAGTCGTCGAAGGCGAAGACGAGAGAGACTCTCCTTCTCAACATAAAGTGGACGACCACTTCTTGGAGAAGAGAAAGAGAGAGGCGAGAATGAGAGAGAAAGAGAGTAGTCGGCTTCTACAACTCTTGATAATGTAACATGAAAGGCTAGGTTAGCCCTCCTTTTATATTAGTTTAGGATCCAATGGATCTCAATCCATGGGACACATAGATCCAACTGCCAAGTTGGTCTATGTATTTATCAATGGCCAAGATTGTTGTTGGTTAAAAAACCAACAACATTAATTTATATTTAAATTAAATATATGTTGCAACATTATCAACATAATTTAATTTAACACAAATTAATTATTAAGAGATAACAATATAATAAAGGGGAGATAACAAATTACCTCCTAAAAATGAGGGGGTGTCACCTTTGACTATGTCATTGGTGATGCCACCTCATTTGGTGGTTATTTATCTTCTTTTTATTTTATATTATTATTTCTCAATGTATTTGTAATAATCATTATTAAAAATATCTACCAAATTAATTCCAAATTAATTTGTGAATATTTCAATCATGCCATTGATAAATATGTGAATCATAATTCACAACCCAAACTAATTTGTAAATTGCATTTCTAATTAATTAATTAATTAATTAATGTGAATCCAATCTACATTAATAATTAACAAATTGCTATTTACAAAAATTCTCTCTCTTCAATATATGTATACTATAAATCATATTTATAATACACAAATATCATGGATAGTATTATCCACATTCTCCAATCCTTGATAATTAAATCCCATTTAATTATCTTGGATAATTATTTTCACAATATGAATCCCATTCATATTATGCTTGATCAATAAATCTCATTTAATCATCAAGTCCTTGCTTGGATATGTAATTCATCAAATGAATTATTCTCGAACCCTTTCAAGAATAATGTGCTTTCTCCGCAGATACTTGGAGATAAGGACATGGCGATTGTATTGTTCCACGTATAGTGACTTGGATGTTGAGATCTCGTCTCAAATCCAGATCGTACGAACCTCCCATAGATGCTTGATTAAATCAAGACCGCAAATCTAATCTTCTCATTGCATCTGAATTTCATTCAGACCACTGTCCAACACTTGGACCAAGATCAGATTGCTTCTCTACTGAGAGGAGTCACTAAAATCCAGACCTGTTTCATCACTCCTTCGGAATGGAAGCGTCATGGTTATACAATCGTTTATGATCACATCACCCTCAGGTATTCCCAATACCTGTACATCCTGCATACTGGAAGACCCATGATCAACCCGAAGATCAAGATCAATTTTATACTGTCTTCTTCAGGGTTTTATCAGTAAGTTTCTCATTTGATTATTGGATTTGGTATCGATCATATACTTTCCAAAAGCATATATCATACCTAGGTCTTGATCATATACTTTCCAAAAGTATATATCAAACCTACAAATTCAGTCAAGCTTCCAAAGCGAGACGACTGTGCACGAAATTTGATTCTTCCCAATATCTCACGAGTGAGCTCATGTCTTCCGGTTCAGTAGTGAACCTGTATGATCCCTTTGAGAGATCGTATACTCATATGCCCTTATATGCACACCAATGCGCCGGTGTATAGACCTTGGTTAGGTCATTAACCTATCGGTCTGCCAAATGTACATACTCAGACATATAGCAATACATCTGTCTCCGGTCAGAGGATGCATGCCTATGTTGTGACAACATTCAACATAGGACTTAGGTTATCTCGATCTCGTTAAGTCAACCCATTGACCTAACTAATCTGACACCTCCGAATCACTATTCCCATGCAGAGGACCTGCATCAAGAGGTCAGTCAGATATCAGCCTATGTGAGGAAGGATTGCCATCTCCTACTCAGGCTAGAGATCACATCTTAACAATCATTTGACGGTGCTTGATGAGTCCTCAATCTAACTCTTTAGATATTCATCCAAGCACCAGCCTCTATGATTCAATAATTGAATCAACAGCTGTATGATCATTAAGATAGCCATGGTACATAACCCTAATTGTACTAACGGACCTATTATGCAAATTAAATTATTCTTCATTTCAGATCAGGGAATGATATTCGCAATAACATTTATTACATAATGGCTCGCCATGGGCTCGCATGTCCAACACTCCTTATATATGGCACCTTAGGTTTGGACATCTTCCTCTGCAGAAGATATGCCATGTTCTCCCTCAGATTTCTACGAGATCCTCTTTTCAGTATGAGGCATGTCAACTTGGGAAGCATCACTGTTCCCCTTTTCCATCCCGTCATAGTCGGAGCAGTTCTCAGCTATTTGAGCTCCTTCATTTAGACATTTGGGTCCTAGTCGTGTTCCTGATCTCTAAGGACACTGCTTTTATTTCGTAGTTGTAGATGAGTTTTCTAGACTTTCATGTGTTTTCTTATTAAAAAATAAATCTGAGGCTAGATCTGTTATCAGGTATTTTATTAATGAAATAAAGAATATTTTTTCTGCCAAAGTCAAGTATCTTCGTACTGATAATGCCTTGGAATTTTGCACCTTACATCTTTCTGAGTTCCTTAGATCCCATGACATTGTTCACCAGACATCATGTGTCTACACTTCCCAGCAAAACGGTGTTGCCGAGCGCAAACACTGTCACCTACTTGATGTAACCAGAACATTGTTAATACAAAGCCGTCCTCCTCATGCGTACTGCGGTGATGCTGTCCTTACTGCTTGTTATTCGGTTAACCGTATGCCCTCATCCGTGTTAGGAGAAAAGATTCCTTACGCGATTGCGTTTCTCCCGAGAATGATCTTTTCTCTCTTATACCTCGTGTGTTTGGATCTGTTGCCTTTGTCCATGATGTCTCTCCAGTTCGTGACAAGCTCTCTCCTAGAGATATCAAGTGCGTGTTTGTCGGTTACTCTCGTATCCAAAAGGGGTATCGCTGCTTTGATCCACTAAGCCAGAAATATTTTGTTAGTGTTGACGTTACTTTCTTTGAGTCGGTCATGTATTTTTCTCCTAGAGGTGACAAACTTATTCCATCTGACTCTGATAATGAAATATACATGCCACCACCACCTTCAGTTGGTCCTTCATCTTCACCTACCCCTCATCCACCACCTCCACCACCACCTCCACCTCCTCCGCTAGTTCAGTTCTTGCCTCGTATTTTTCCTCGCAAATCTCGCTCTCTTCGCCTTGCTCACGAGCCTTTCCCATCATCTAGCATGCCTCGGGTATGTAATGAGCATATTACTGATGACACTACTGAATTGACTATACAACATGATTCTAGACATGAGGAGCATGTACCTTCTCAAGAGGGAGATATACATGCCCATGATTCGGCAGATGATCTTGACGTACCAATTGCTCTGCGAAAGCGAAAAAGGACATGTGCTACTTACCCTCTTGCAACCCAGAGTTCTTTGGACAGGTTGTCAGAAGATTTCAGGAGATTTACGCTAGCCCTATCAGCCGTGCAAATACCACGAACATACCAGGAGGCTCTCAAAGATAGTCATTGGAGGATTGCCATGGAGAAGGAGATGGCTGCGCTACAGTCACATGGTACGTGGAGTCTTGTTTCTGCTCCCGTTGATACGTCAGTTGTGGGATGCAAATGGGTATTCACTGTGAAACACCGCGCGGATGGCAGGGTTCACCCAGACATATGGGGTGGACTATCAGGATACTTTCTCCTCAGTTGCCAGACATTCTACTCTACGTATTCTCCTTGTTGTTGTCGTGACACGAGATTGGCTTCTTCATCAGCTTGATGTGAAAAATGCATTCCTCTATGGTGACCTACATGAGGAGGTCTACATGCAGCAACCACCTGGGTTTGCTGCTGAGGGGGAGTGTCAGAAGGTTTGCAGGCTACACAAGGCTATCTAAGGCCTCAAGTAGAGTCCAAGAGCATGGTTCCAAAAACTCTCGGACTTGATAGAGCGACAGGGGTTTGTAAGATCAACTGCTGATCACTCCTTGTTCATACAAAAGACCCAGAGAGGTATTACAGCTATTCTTGTTTATGTTGATGACATTATTATTACAGGAGATGACGAGCAGGGTATTCAGGATGCCAAGGACTTCCTAGGTCAACAATGTGTGACCAGGGACCTTGGACATTTACGTTATTTCCTCGGAATAGAGTTTGCCAGAAATCAATGGGGTCTTGTAATGACCCAGAGAAAATATGTTATAGATCTTCTTTCAGAGACTAGCATGGCAGATTGTAGACCTGCCACTACTCCGCTTGACCCAAGCATGAAGTTCTATGATGATGATACTGAGGAAGTCGACAAGAGAAGATACAAAGAACTGGTTGGCAAGCTATTATATGTGACTATTACCAGGCCCGATATAACATTTGCAATAAGCAAAGTGAGTCAATTTATGGAGCAGCCCCGACAGGCACATATGAATGCAGTCTATATGATTCTAAGATACTTGAAGACTTCACCTGGTACTAGACTTCTTTTCAGCATATACACATCTCTATCAGTGACAGCATGCGCAGATGTAGATTATGCTGGATGTCTAAAAGATAGAAAGTCTACATCTGGATTTGCTGTGTTCATAGGAAATTCTCTTGTTTCATGGAAAAGTAAGAAGCAGATGGTGGTTGCTAGATCAAGTGCTGAATCAGAATACATGGCCATGGCACAGGCTAGTACAGAAATGATGTAGGTCACATCTGTTCTTACTGACCTGACTATAGAAGTTACTCTTCCCATGCATCTCCAGTGTGATAATCAAGCTGCTCTCTTCATTGCAAATAACCCAGCTTTTCATGAAAGGACGAAGCATATAGAGGTGGATTGTCACGACACTCGTGACATGATACAAAAGGGTATTATCACTACTACATATGTCAGCTCTGGAGACCAGACAACAGATATACTTACAAAGGCTTTAGCAAGAGGACCTTATCAGAAATGTTGTTCCAAGCTGAGTCTCATTGATATCTACGCTCCAGCTTGAGGGGGAGTGTTAAGATAATTCATATTTTTGTATTAAGATAATTCCTATTTCTTTGCTTTAGCTTTTGTAATCCTCTATTTATCTTTTCCTCTTTCTGTATTTTATCCAATGGGTTCTTCTCCTATATAAGAGAACCCATGGACCTTTGATAATATATCTAAGCTTATCCTTTTAACAGGCTCCTCTCCAAAGGGATCCGAATCCCACCAAACTAGGAATTGAGAGTTGATTTGGAAAATTTACAATAAAACCCTTCCTCCCAAGTAAAGAACCAAGTGTAGAACTTCTCTCAAGCGGTACGGAAATTGTAGAGATGCCCTCCAATTGAAAAAAAACTACAAACGTAACATTGAAAAGGATCTAATTGAGAATTTGAAGCTACAATTTCATGATCAAATTCTCTAATGACGCATCAAGGATCAAGCAATTCGTCAGGAGACAAAATTTTCAAGCGAAGGAGAGCTGGTGCAGTGCAAAAATAATAAATAGGGCTTAATTTTTGCACGTTAATTAGAGTCCACTTTTATTTATGATTAATCAAATCAGTGCAAATTTTATTTAAATAAAGAGATCGCATGTGATCTCAAATTAGTTAGTCGGTTTTTAATTTGAATTTCGAATTTAAAATTAGAGTCGCGTTATTAAATTTCAATCTCTTTTTATTTTTGTAATTCACCCATCCTATATAAAGGGGATGAGAGTCCAACATTTTAAGCAGTTCAGAATTAATCAATTTTTGTGTTTATCTCAATTATCTCTCTCCTTCTCTCTCCTCCTTGTACGCGATCTCCACGATTCCCTTCCTTATATCCCTCGTAATCGATGAGATTTCTCTCCTCTCCCCTCCAATTTCTTCTCCACCAAAAATTTCAACACCAAATTATTTTTTTGTCGTTGCGAATTTTTCATTCTGCATTAGTACTACATCTTTTTTTACTTGGATACTACAGAGATGTTGCATTCTCAAAATGCGATATTGCGTAATGTTTTTTTAATATGGATACTACAAGTGTAGCGTATCTTGACTTAGTATACACGTCCACATTGACTAAAAATAGTAAATGTTGTTGCATTTTATTTATCAATCAATTAACTTGATAATCATATTATCAATATTGGAGAAATTATGGAAATACTCCTTATATATTATGAATCATATTCATGAGCACAAAATTAAATGTAAATTCAATTTACATCTAGAAAATGTGAATCAAATTCAAACAATCTCATGCCATGGGGAAGATCATGTAAATCATATTTATACAAATATTGATGTGAATCATATACATATAAATGTTAATTATTGTGAATCACTACTCACACTAATTAGTGGAATATATTTGTGAATCTTGTTCACAAAATTGCCTTTATGAATCAAATGTAGTAGTTATTATTACAATACTGACATCAACAATTATGGATCACAATCCAATTAGGACTCATGAGATATAAATGCGAACACTTGGAGATAATGTCAGGGAGATCACACTATCCAAGGCCCTAAGTGTCGGTTTTAGTTACCATTTCGGTGATCGACCAAAATGAAATTTTGGTCAAATCTCGGTCGAAATTCGACCCAAGTTTCGGTAATTTCGGTTATTTTTTTGGTACTAGAGCCCCCCATATTTCAGTCATTTCAGCTATTTCGGTCGAATTTCGATAACCTGTCGAAACTGAAATTCGATCGAATTTCACCGAAATTTGAGGCAATGATACTATCTATGTAAAGTGACTTTAAATTTGGATATGAATCCAATTTCAGGGTTCATGCCATTTTGGATGAATTGTAATTTAATCTTCTTAAATCACAAATCATCTAGCTAAAATTGAGCTACTAAAATCCATACTGTATTCATCACCCTCGAAATGGAAGTGTCATGGTAGATGATCTATTATGATAGATTTAACCCTGAGCATTTCTAATACTCACTTTGATAAATTCGAAGTTCAAACCCTAGTTTGATTGTCTTCTTTAGAATATATCAATAGATTTCTCATTCAATAATTGGAAGACAATATCAATCATATGCTTTCCAAAAGTATATATTAATATCTCGAATTCTTGTCTCATTTCATAAATAAGATGATCATGCATGAAATTCATTTTGACCCCAAAATATCTCATGAGTGAGCTCCGTCTCCCGGTTCATTAACTATAGACATGTATGATTCCTTTGGGAGGTCATACATCTCATATGACTTCATACGCACACCAACACGTCGATATATGGATCGTGGCGAGGTCACCAACCTATTGGTTTGTTAAATGTGCATACTCATGCATATAGATGCATATCTGTCTTAGGTTAAAGGATGTGTGCCTGATCGTAACAGTTACAATGCAAGTCTTAGTTTATCTCGACCTCATCAAGTCAACTCTTTGACTTGATTATTCCAACACTTTTGAATCTCCATTCCCATGCAGAGGACCTACATCAAGAAGTCGGTTGGAAATCGATCTTTAGAGAAAGATTACCATCTCTTTCTCAGACTAGAGATCTTGTATTGAATATCTCATATTTGAAGACAAATGTGTCATCTCAGCTACATGGTATTCAATATGGCCATGGTATATAACTCTAGTTGTACAAAGGGACCTTAATATTAAGTGTATTCACAATATTTAAGTTGGATATAATAAAGTAATTACTTTTATTGCATTTATGGGTTGCCAAGGGTTACAAGTCCAACAGATTTGACTAACAACAAAAAATTTGTTATCATCAAAATATGCACGCTCATGAACTAACAATTTTCCACTTATGCATAAACTCACAATCTTCCTCTTTTTAATGATAACAAAATATTTTATATGTTTTCAAAAATTATGTGTTTGTGAGCAAAATTTTTGTAAACAATCTTTCCCCTTTCAGAATGTGCTCCTTGCTATGGCACTGCATGAAGGTGCGAATCTGCATGGACCACAACTCGTAGTTGGTCCCATCCATCTTGACGGTGGGAATCAGGCCCTTGAAGGCATCAAACGATGACAAACGTCACCCTTGATTTTTGACATGATACAAGAATGCTGAGAAAAAACAAATCTGGAACAAGACTGTGTAGTAGACTACTCTGAGTGCGTCTACATAATCATATGTGGGAGTGGTTGTATGTGTAGACTCATAAAACCATCCTCTTCAAAACTTGATGATGTCTTTGTCCCGAAGACGTGATTTATGCGCCCAAAATCACAATCTTTGGTTAAAGTCAAACCGTATGTGGCTTTAGCAGTAGCCGAACAGCCGGCCTATGGCATTGGAGAGGCCCAAGAAGGGCAGAGAAACGATCAACCACTGGTGGAGCAACAACACACGCATTGGGACGATCCACGACTGGGCTGAGAGCTGGGCAAAGGGCAGAGGGCTGATGACGTCGAGCTGGGTAGCCGGACGAGCGACGATAGCGGGCTGGAGAAGCGACGATCCACAACTCTGAGGAGAAGGGGGTTTGGGGCTGGCAGGTAGGGTTAGGGATTTTGTGGGATACAGGAATCCCGTTCTACGACTGTTGCTCCGATACCATGTTGGGAAAATAAAATCGCTTGATATTCAAAAGATCCTAGGACTCTCTTACATAGGAGAAAAGCCCCGGGTTAATTACATGAGAGGTATATAAAGAAAATGAAATAAATATGAAGAGATATGAATATCTCAATAAATCATGCCATTGACAATTATGAATCATACTCATACATCCAATATAAAATGTAAATTACATTTACAATTAATTATCCAATGTAAATCCAATTCACATCAACATTTAATTCGTAAATACTACTTACAATTAAATCTCTTCAACATATTATAAATCCTATTTATAATATTTATGATTATTATGGATAGTGATATCCAAATTAATCATATCCTTGATAATTAAATCATGTACACATCTTAGATTACTATTCTCATGTTTCCAAATAATATGAATCATATTCACATTATTTATGATAATTAAATCATATTTAATTATCCACTTCTCAATGCTTAGATACATTATCAACAATTAAATTATTCTTGAACTCTTTCAAGAACAATGTGTTTTCTCCGTAGATACTTGAAGATAAGGACATGACAATTGTACATTCTATGTATAGTGACTTGGATTGAGATCACATTTCAAATCTAGAACTCGGGGACCTCTGAAAGATGTTTGATTAAATCAAACTATAAATCTAATCTTCTCATTGCATTCGATCACATTCAGATCAATGTTCAACATTTAGATTAAGATTGGATTACTAATCTACTGAGAAGAGTCACTAAAATTCAAATATGTTTCATCACTGTTAGAGTATTTGGTTGTGTGCCATATGAGTTGTAGGAGGCTAAATGGATCCTGGAGAAGATCCATTTACCCCATCTACATTTTAGTCCCACATCGACTAGTGGTAGGACTTGGAGGCTCTGTGGAGGCTATATAAGGAGCCCTAGACCCCCTGTATCCATTGAGAAAAAGCAATGCTACATATGCCCCTTTGAGGGCTTCTCCCGCGGTTTCATCCCGCTCCTCACGGAATAGGGTTCCACGTTAAATCCCATTGTTTCTTATTTTTCTTTAGCTTTTTCCATGTTCGCTTCCGCATGTTTATTTTTCTAAATGGTATCAGAGCGGATTCGATTTTTGAGGAATTTTATGTTCATTATTCATTCGAGATTCGTTTGTCAGATACATTGTTCATGGTTCTCGAAGATCATTATTTTTCAATATTCGATTTTTTGTTTGGCGATATGTACAAGTTTTTGGTTCAAATACTTCTAGGGTTTTTCACAGAAAAACCCAATTCTGTTGGAAGACGACGCTATTCCTGCAAAGAAAAATCTAGGGTTCTAAGAACCCTAATCCTCACAGCGCAACTGATGAAGATAAGCCCCTGACTCCAGACCTCCTAGCACCAGCAGGAGGTGCAGGTCCTCTAGAGTTGGGCTCCAGCCGAGTCTCCTCTCCAGCCGAGTTCAGGCACTGCAACCCTTGATTCCAGATGGCGATCTCCAATATGGCGACGGTGTAATCTCCTCCCGCGCACGTGACTCGTGCAACTCTAGAGCTTCCAGGCGGTGATGCCGCCCACCGTTCAGGCGGCAAACAGACCATGAGCTTCCAGGTGGCGTGCATTTCTCCCCTCAGCGCGCTTCTTCTCCCTCCATTGTGTAGTATAGCTCTAGGAGGAGCTCGATATCTCCTAGGCGGCGACGATCTCACGCGACGGCACAACTCTCCCTGGCGGCAAATCTCCTGCCCACAGATACATTGTTTGTCAGATACATTGTTCATGGTTCTCGAAGATCATTATTTTTCAATATTCGATTTTTTGTTTGGCGATATGTACAAGTTTTTGGTTCAAATACTTCTAGGGTTTTTCACAGAAAAACCCAATTCTGTTGGAAGACGACGCTATTCCTGCAAAGAAAAATCTAGGGTTCTAAGAACCCTAATCCTCACAGCGCAACTGATGAAGATAAGCCCCTGACTCCAGACCTCCTAGCACCAGCAGGAGGTGCAGGTCCTCTAGAGTTGGGCTCCAGCCGAGTCTCCTCTCCAGCCGAGTTCAGGCACTGCAACCCTTGATTCCAGATGGCGATCTCCAATATGGCGACGGTGTAATCTCCTCCCGCGCACGTGACTCGTGCAACTCTAGAGCTTCCAGGCGGTGATGCCGCCCACCGTTCAGGCGGCAAACAGACCATGAGCTTCCAGGTGGCGTGCATTTCTCCCCTCAGCGCGCTTCTTCTCCCTCCATTGTGTAGTATAGCTCTAGGAGGAGCTCGATATCTCCTAGGCGGCGACGATCTCACGCGACGGCACAACTCTCCCTGGCGGCAAATCTCCTGCCCACGAGCCCCATGTGGCTAAGGCATCCCTAGCCCAAGCGTTGTCCTCTGCCTCCATCGAGCCCTTTCGACTGATCATTTCGAGCGAGATGCCTCCTCTCTCGCAGGCGGCATGCGGCCCCAGCCCAGATCTCCCTCGCAACAAGATTCCCTTCATCCCCGTGCGCGAATCACCTCCAGCCAGCTAGGCGATGGCGGTCCAGGCTTCTTGCCTCTCCATCAATCATCTAGGCAAATGCGATGGAGCTCCTTACGCCTCCATGGTCTCCATGCTTGCATCGCAAGCGACGCCTAAGCGGCGCTTACCTCGCGCGTCGCTCCATGTTCCAACGACGACGCTTGATCGATTGAGGGTTCCCAGGATGGGAACCCTAGGAGTGGGCCCGACTATTTAAAAAAAAGGAGAGGAAGGGTCGGTTTTTAAATTGGGGCACTCGATGTTTTTTTTTTAAATCTGATTTGGAAAAAAGAGAGGTGTGTACAAGAAAAAAGGTTGTATGCAAAATATTCAAACAAAAAGAGAGAAGCCATGGAAAAAAGGTTGAAACAACTTAAAAAAATGTTTTCAAAAAAAGGGACGACTTATAAAAAAAGGAGAGAAAAAGAAGGAAAAAAAGCCGTAATGAATTTTTGGAATATTGATGTTGTTTTCCTCATGTCTTCTCCCAACTTGGTCGACGTCCATGTCATTCCGACCAGTATGGGAGAAAGGAGTATATGTAAAGTCAACAGGTCTTCTCCAGATTTCAGAGATATTAGATTCATCAGACAAGCCAGATTTTTCATTCTACATATGATCAGATTTTGTCATACTCGACGATCGATCCCGAGTCCTCAGTTTCAAACTCGCACGAGGATGCGGTCTTCTTTCAGATGTGCACATGTTTGCCATCATTTGTTCGTGGTCCCCATCATTTTGTTTTATCGGCCAGAGTTTTCATGTGAGCCATAGGGACACCAGAGTAGAGGACCATTCCCTATGCCATGTTGGCAAGGGTTTTCATGTGGTATCATAGGTACTCCAGAGTAGTGTACTATTATCTGTGCCAGATGGGAGAGATCCAGTTCTCCGATGAGGAGACTCCATTCTTCAGCGACTGTGGACTCCGACGGGGATTGCACTTCTACGACCTTTTTCAGTTCGACCCTTTTCAGAGATGGAGCAATTGTCCACATTATTGTGGCGGGTCAGAGTACTCCGACGAGGAGACTCATTTCCAGTTGCAGCGACTCTGACAAGCGCGGTTCAGAGCGCATGCTCTCCGACGAGGAGATTCAACAGACTCACACTCCAGCCCGTTCGTCCTCCTCACGTGCACAACATGAGAAGCAACATCCTCGACAACAACAGTTGTGCGCGTTGAGTTGATATTATCTGTAGTGTCCTGTAGTGTTGAGTTGAGTTTCTTTCTGTTTGTTTAAGCTTAGCATTGCATGCCCCAGCTTGAGGGAGAGTGTTAGAGTATTTGATTGTTCGCCATATGAGTTGTAGGAGGCTAAATGGATCCTGGAGAAGATCCATCTACCCCATCCACATGTTTAGTCCCACATCGACTAGTAGTGAGACTTGGAGGCTCTGTGGAGGCTATATAAGGAGCCCCAAACCTCCTGTATCCATTGAGAAGAAGCAATGTTACATATGCCCCTTTGAGGGCTTCTCCCGTGGTTTCATCCCGCTCCTCACGGAGTAGGGCTCCACGTTAAATCCCGTTGTTCTTTATCTTTTTCCATGTTCGCTTCCGCATGTTTATTTTTCTAACAATCACTCCCTCGCAATGGAAGCGCCATGGTTATATAATTGTTTACGATCACATCGCCCTCAATTATTCCTAATACCTGTACATCCTGCCTACTGGAAGACCTAGAATAAACCTGAAATTTTAGATCATATTTAGACTGTCTTCTTCAGGGTTTTATCATTAAGTTTCGCATTCGGTCATTAGGAGTTGGTATCAATCATATGCTTTCCAAAACGCATATATCATACCTAGAAAATTCTTGTCATGCTTCCGAAGCAAGATGACAATGCACGAAATTTGATTCCAATGCCTCATGAGTGAGTTCATGTCTTTTGATTCAATAGTGAACCTCTATGATCCGCTTGAGAGATCATATTACTCATATGCCCTTGTATGCACACCGGCTTGTTGGTGTATAGAGCTTGATTAGGTCATCAACCTAATGGTCTGCCTAATGTACATACTTGGACATATAGCAATATATTTGTCTCCAATCAAAGGATACATATATCGTGATATCATACAACATATGTATTGGTTATCTCGATCTCGTCAGGTCAACTCTTTGAGATAACTTATCTGACACCTCTAAGTGAAATAAATTAATAACTTTTTTTGATATATCAAAGATTACAATAACATTTATTGTAGGAATGGTTCGCCCTGGGCTCACATGGCTAATATCCAGGCTAGGTGGTACTGGTGTGGTAGAGGTACTGTGGAGCTATCACCATTGCAGGCGGATTCCTTGATTGTAGGGTTCTTAGAATCAAAGGACAAGGAGGTTGTGCTTCAATTGAATGACGACGAGTCACCTGGACGGAATGGTTTCCCAATGCTTTTTCTATAGGGAGTTTTAGAAGTGGTGAAGAGTGACATGATGGTGGTTATCTATGAGTTCAGAGATGGCAACCGAGGATTTGAGAGGCCAAACGAGGCTCTATTATTTCTACTGCCTAAGTAGATCGATCGCTTTCTTCAATGGGATATATCTCATCATTGCAAAAATCTTGGCTAATCGTCATCGAAAGGAGTTGCCTACTATTATTTCTTCAGAACAAATAGCTTTTGTACCTGACAGATTCATGGCGGATGGGGTGGTGTTGGCTTTGGAGATGGTTTTGGATTGGAAGAGATCCAAGAATAAAGGCTTGCTCTGAAAGGTTGATTTTTCTAAGGCTTTTATGATTGCGAGGACTGGCGATTTATTTGGATGTCTTCGGAAAAAAGGGGCTTCCCGAACACTTAGATAGCCTGGACGAAGAGATGCATCACAACTGCATCATATGCGCAACTATAACGTAGTGTTAGACAAGGTTGCTCACTGGCACCCTTACTATTTGTGATTGTTGTTGATGTCTATGATGAGGCTGGCATCTAATGATGATTGGTAGTCTGGCTACACTAATGGTGATATCTTGATTCCTTTACTGCAATATGCTGATGATAAGATGATCTTCTTAAAAGGGGGATGAAGCATTTTAGACATGCTTCCTAGGTTATGAATATTTTTGGTGATATCTCGTGGCTGCATATTAACAAGGAGAAGTCTATTCTAGTGCCTTCCGATTTTTCACAGGAGGAAGGTGATCGAGCAACCGCTGTGTTGAGATACCCGATTGGCTCTCTGCCAATCACTTACTTGGGTTTGCCTTTGGTATCGGGTAGGTTGAAGGTGGCTGATTGGAAGTCGGTTTTGAATAGATTGGAAGGGAGGATAGTGGGGTGGAAGGCAACAACACTGTCTGGAGGAGGCAAGCTGATGTTCCTGAAGCATGTTATGTCAGCTATCCCCATTTTTTGTTGCTCTATGCTCTTGCTTCCGGTTGGAGTTCGTGACAGGTTGGGAACCTTGATGAGGATTTTTTTGGTCAGATGGAAAGCATGAGAGAGAGGCATCCATCTAGCCTCGTGGGATATGATTACATTGTTGAAGAGGAATGGGATGTTGGTGGTTCTGAAAGTGGAAGAGATGAATAAAGTGCTTTTGACAAAGTGGGTGGTGAGGATTTGGGGAGGATCTGATGACTTGGTGTGTAGGCTTTTGAGGAAGAAGAAGAACTATGTGATCTGTGGTTCCTTGGTGCCCTGCATATTCGGTGTACTTCCTCTTTGTGGCAGGGAATCTACATGATTTTACTAGAGATGGCAGCGAGATAACGACCTGTTCTGGGGGATGGCGAATGATTTTATTTCTGGCTTGACAATTGGACTGACAACAGTGCTATTGGAGAATGATTCCCAAGGCTTTCGACACTTGCAGCTGATCGGAATATTTCAATTCATGCAGTTTGGCAGAATGGGACATGTACGCCTTTCTTTTTGGGTGAGCTGTCTGAGCAAAGGTTGGACGAACTTTGGACCTTGCTTGGTGAGCTAGTCGACTTGGATGGTCCTGCGAATGCTAGGGACCATTTTGTTTGGAGCGATGGCAGGTTTACAATGAGAAAAGCTTATAGATTTTCTGCGGAGGAGCAGAGCGTCATGCAAGACGAAATCATGTTTGACAGTAGAATCATTTAGAAGAGTAAGGTTCTGACTAGAGTGAAGGTCTTTCAGTGGTTTGTTAGGCATGGGAGAGTGCTCTGCAAAGAAAGACTGTGTCATATTGATACAAGGTGAGGACATCACTTGTGACGGATGTGGGGGTGAGGTGGTAGATTTGGATCACATATTCTTTACATGCATTCATTCGGTCCAAGTATGGAGGAAGGTATCTTGGCTGGACGTGGGGAGCAGAGCCGGCTTTTGGACATCCATCCGTGCGGTTTGCGGCAATAGTCACGAGGACAACTCTTTACCTTTTGCCCTGCTCTGGACGATTTGGTGTGGCAGAAATGATTATATCTTTCGTGGTAAAAAAAATTATACTGAGAATATTCTGGAACATTGTAGGGCTAGCTGTGCAGCACGGAGCCATGCAACATAATGAATTTTTAATAATGCATTTCTGCGGTGGGTCCCATCTCGGGATCCCACCCTTCTCTAAAAAAATATTCTTCCGGTCCTCCTTTGGGTAGGAAAGCATAGGCATGACTTTGGTGAACTGGGACATAGTTACCCAACAGAAAAATAGAGGTGGTCTTTGTTATGGGATGAGTAAGGCATTGGTGATGAAATAGTCAGGTTATCAAATGGGGAAACGACGAAGATGTGCTCTGTCAACCTCTGAGAAAGATTTACAAGGTGTGGGTAGGCCTCAAGGTTTCATATACATGACGAATCATCCCTCATACTTCTGGAAGGTTATGGTTTCAAAACTGTCAGAGATGGCGACTTTCCTACATTATGTGGGAGAGGATGGTTTGTCCTTTATGTTAGGAAAGATGACTAATGCTGGTGCAATTAGTGACAATTCTTCAGACTGTTCGCATTGGCATAAAACAAAGAGGCGGTAAAGGGGATTGTGCTTTATCCTTATTCCTTAGCAAGGATTACTTGAACAAAAATAAATTACAGAGGTTATTTTATCAGGAAATTTTGTGTGTTTGGATCATAGAGAAGATCAGCAGTGACGAGTTAGCTTTCCCAAGGATCGTGCAAGGTGCAAGGCTTGTTTAAAACTTTTTTATAATAAGAAGACACAAAAGTATATCGTTGAATGTTGGGAAAAACCCGATGATTGCTGTGGCACTTGCTGCTCGACTTTCATCGTGGAGCTCTCTGATCAAAGGATTCAAAACTTTTGGAAGCTTTTGGGAACTTTAGGACTGGATGTGGAGTCCCCACGAGATACCAAAGATAATTCAAAGTGGATAGATGGATAATTATTGGTAAAAAAGGCACACAACAATATGGTTAGAAAAACCTAGCACAAAATGTTGAGCTAATGAAAGATTATCGACCGATGAGGAAAGTGCTAGCACCGCTAAAAGTGAAGATTTTTTTAGCGAAAAAGGACACTTTGGAGGTGTCTGCCCCAAATATATATTAAATAGTAGAGTAAAAATGAAGATTTTTTATGTAGTTTACGAAAAGGGGAAAGATTATGACTCACAACTATAGAGCCTGTGTTGTTCCACACATTTACAAGACATGCCCAATTTGCAAGAAAGGGAGGGAAAATATTCCCTACCTCTTCTTTAGATGTAACTTCGTGAAAGAGATTTGGAAGAACACATGAATCCCATGGATATATTCCTCTGACAACGAGAGAAGTTTTGTATTGGCTTTGAGAGGTGACATAACATTCAAGATTGTAGAGTGCAAGGTCATGTGTGATCATTTGGGCCGTCTGGCTTGTGATGAATGTGACGGTTTCTCAATATTAACGTTTTTGTGTGGATAATGTGATTGTGCATGCATAATCTCTGTGTAAAGGTTGGACATTGTGCTTTTAAACTGGTTGTTAAGGTGGTAAGTGAAATAAAACAGGTGTGCATTTGTTGGGTGCCTATCATCTCTTTTTTTAGAATACAATGATTTAACATGTAAAGTGAAAAATTATCGGTCTCTGAATCCATAGATATCTCTAGATAAGGGTATGGATGGGACGGGTATCCAACCCGTTTAATCAAGAATACCAGCCTTGACCCATCATTACCAGGTCATGGGTCAACCAGATCAGTTCCAACAGGTACCCTTATTGGGTATCCAAATTATGTGAATGGGTCATGAGTACCCATGAAATATCACTAAAAAATAATCAAATCGACTCAAAATGTAACATGAAACAATCCATCAATACTTGGAAAAGAAGAATCTGACAAAAATGTGAAGGATTCACAGTAACAATAATCCATCAAAATATTAACAATATGTGAAGAACATGTTGACAGATTTCACTACACAATACAATGACTATTAACAATAAGAACAAACACTTTAACAATATGATATGTATAATCCAATTTAGAAATAAGAGATAACTGTTTTTTTTTGAATGCCGGAAAAAGGGGATACACTCAGTGGTGTTCGCCCCATTTTATTTAAAAATAAAAGGTAAACAGGGAGTTTACAAAGGTAACGAATACCCGAAACAAACCCAACCACTACAAAACCCAATCATCAACCAACCGTGCACAATGCGACTCCACGTTTTCCTTGTAGAAATGCTGCCCCGAAAAAAGAGCTGCATTTCTGCCCAGCCATATTGCCCACAAAGTTTCCACTGGCCTTAGGACCGCCTGCCTCTCTCTTTCTCTATTGTTGCACAGTTGGAGTATGTAGTAGTTGGGTAATTGGATCTCCCCAAGATCCAATTACCCCCACTCATGTTTAGTCTCACATCTACTATTTGTGGCGTTCGGCCTGTTTGTGGGAATATATAAGGAGCTCCACACCCCCTTTACTCATTGAGAGGTTGCAATAGATGATTTGACCCTTTTTTTACCTTCTCTCATGGTTTCATCCCGTTCTTTACAGAGTAGGATTCCATGTAAAACTTGAGTATTCCATGTTTTCGTATTTCTTTATATTATTCATTCTTGTTTTGATTATGCTTCCACATTTTATATTTCAACATGGTATCAGAGTGGTTCGATTTTTGGGATTTAGATTTTATTGTACGGGTTACAACTTTTGTTCCTTTTAGATTTGATTATATGTTTAAAGTTTGTTCATATATTGGTTCGAATGTCTTGTTGAGAGGCAATGGTTCAAGTTCAAATATGAAGAGATAGTCATTAACAAATTTGAGAAAAAAATGTACGACTAGAACCTTAAATTTGATGGCATCCATGCAACCCTATCCCTCCCAGATCGACAACAATGGCAACAACCTCATCTCACCACGACCAACCTCTCCCTTGCGCAACCTCGCCTCCAACAGCATCGCCCAACCCTCCTAGGGTTCCGCCTCGCCTCCAACGGCGCCAACCAACCCTCCTAGGGCTCCTCCAGAGCTCCGCCTAGCCGCCTAGGGTTTGATCTGGGTAATTCTCCGCCTCCTAGGGCTCTGCCAGTTGCTACCCATCCCTCCTGGTCCCACCTTCTCTTGTGCCCACACTCATATGCATCGCCATCGTGAAAGAGATGGGTCTTCGAAACCCTAGCAAGAGTTACACTAATAGGAGAGGCCGAACCCAACCACCAAAGCGGCCACCCTTCCGAGATCAGACACGCAACTGAGCTCCTCTCCAGATCGCCTCCCCAGGTGGCAGCAACCCTTAGTGGCGCTATGAGATTCCCTTAGGGGAACCCTCAGGCTTGTAAGAAATGGGGACCCGATTACCCCTTTTCTGCTTTGTTTCGAAAAAAGGAGAGAAGCCCGAAGAAAAAGGAGGGGTCCTGTACTACTGTTGTTATGGGCCCAAGTGGGCCGTGCGTTTGAAAGAAAAAGAGAGTTTTGTCTTGAAAAAAGGTGAACGACTTGAAAAAAGAAGAGATTTTGAAAAAAAGGCGGTCGCACAAAAAGAAGCCATACGAGAAAAAAACAACAAAAAAAGACGGCTAACAGGTGATTTGTGGAAAAAAGGAATCACTAAAAAGAAAAAATAGAGAAAAACATGCATGTTTTGTTTTGATTTCTCCCAACTTGATAATCCATGCTCTCATTCTATCAAGCATGAGAGAAAGTGGGAGTTAGATAGGACATACATTCTTCTTCTTGAGATGTATCAACATGACTTCTACTGTCCGTCCACGACTAACAGACCGACACTCCAGACTATTATTGCTATCAATCGTCTTCACCAAGCATCGACTACTTCGTCAAGGTGTCTCTATCCTCAACTACTACCCCACAATGGACCTTCTTTCGTTATAACAACTCTACTCCAGGCATGACCTGGTTGTCGCATCGACTACTACATGCTCGAATGATGTTCTTTTCAGATAATCTGATCGTCGCAGACCCGTCCTCGAGCGAGGTTTTTTTACCAGCAACAATTACTTCAAATGGGGTGTTTCTATCCCCATCCGAGTAGGGTGTCTCTATCCCCATCTCTCACAGATATATCGAGTGAAGATGTATTTTATATTTTCTTTTATTGCAAGCTGCAACTTTCTCACCTCCAGCTTGAAGGGGAGTGTTGGAGTATATAATAGTTGGTTAATTGGATCTCTTCCATATCCAATTACCCCCACTCATGTTTAGTCCTGTATCTACTATTTGTGGGACTTAATCTGTCTGTGGGCTATGTAAGGAGCCCTACACCCCCGTCTACTCATTAAGAGATTGCAATAAACGATCCGACCCTTTGAGGCTTTCTCCCGTGGTTTCATCCTGCTCCTCACGGAGCATGGTTTCGTGTAAAACCTGATCGTTCCATGTTTTCATATTTCTTTCTTCTATTCGTTCTTGTTCTGATTACATTTCCGCATTTTATATTTCAATAATAACTAAATGGAAATATTATTATATCTGCATCACCATCAAATCCCCAACCAACAAATAGATTTCCTTACGTTTTCCTGTACATCCAATAGAACGCTCTGGATGTTTCCTCCCAAGTCCTTATTATGTACGTGCATTAATATGATATTCACCAGTTTTGTACAGAAGCTCATCACCAACTGCAATAAATTTTTTGATCTACTAGTGCTAAAAGATCTACGAAGAATGTTACCTAATATACCTTGTGCTTCAATCATGAAAAGATTGGCTACACTATAATAATAAACACCACTGTTTATGATTACATTTGAGTTTACATGTTAACTTTCTATGAGTTAATTGAGATATACCTGTTGAAGTATTTATTTATAAATTGCAAATAAATTTTAATCACCACTTCCAAAAGCCTAAAGGTTCTGCATTCAAGATTTTCAACCCACTATAGAATCCATGAACTCAGGAATCTGCCAAAATCGAGCTATAACTTCCACTTCGTAATCACTTCCAAGTACAGATGAATAACTCATGGACAACTGTCATACAATGTCTAATGTTAATCAATCATGGGATCCCTCAACTTGACGATGTTGGACACGAATAAGATATCAAATGGGGCGGTGCTAAATGTGGCTTTCATGAGATTATGATGGGATTAAGGCGGATGGAGGTGGCTAAGAGGTGGAGGAGAGGGGGAGGAGGTGGTGAGGGTTTTGATCTTGGTGGCAAGGGCAGGGACGGGGGAGGAGAAGAGGGAGGTGGCACTCGGGTTTTAACGGTCCATTGGAGCGTTGGAGTGGAGAAGGAAGGGGGGAATACAGGTCGACCCGTGGACACCTAATCACCAACCTGTTGGAACTCCGAATTTCACGAGTCAAATTTCTGTGGGCCCCCAACCTGAAATGTTACATTGAGTATCAATCAGTATAGATTAGTCCACATGGATCGGATTGGGTATCTGTCAAACCCGATAACCATGCAAACCCCCATCCCTGAGGCTACAATTTATCTTATTATTGTCGTGATGGAAAAAGGAGAATGAGTTCAGGGTATAACCAATAATCTGGAAACGTCGGAATATAAGATATGAATCCATCCATTCGAAATCAGAAATAATTTAGTTTTTGGAATCTTCTGAAATTAAAAATATCATACCAGAGATGCAGTAGTGGCCAAATGTTGCTGATAGGTGCCTAATTGGAATTTCATGTTTCTACTCAGAACGGACTTGTGAATTTTGGAATCTGGGAGGGTTAAATTTCGTGTGAATCTGTTTACTTTCTTGTTTCCCTCGAACTCATGGGATGGTATAAACCGCATGCCTATGTGCATGCTTTAATGAGCTCGTGTCCTATTTTTTTATGGTGGATACTAGTTTTGTGAACTACATGAGGTGCATGTTTAAGTTCTAGAGCGCGATCATCCTTAACCTGAAGGCATCCTTTCTCCTAGATGGAAATCATGAATTACGCTGCATAAGCCCATCGGATGCCCTCTTGGACTGCATTGTAGGTACAAGAACATCTCGCAATTGGGGATGCATATGGATATATATATATATATATATATATATATATATATATATATATATATATATCTAATCCACCACTGTATCCATTTCCTAAAGACTTTGACATCCGTTTCCGTATCCGTTGTAAAATGGAGATAAATATGGATATAACTGTGGAGAAGAGAGACAAATAGGATACGTATTCCATAGGGCTAGAGTCTCTTATATAGAGAGAAAATCCTAGAGAGTAAAGGGAAAAAATACATAAATACCCCTGAGGGGCTACGGAACCCGAAGGGTTAAGGGTTACAGAACCCGAAAGATTACAACCATAATTGTAATGTAATAATTCTAACACCCCCCTCGAGTTGGAGCATATCTGTCGATCATGCCCAATTTGTATACTAAATATATGGGGCGCTTCCTTGGAAGAGCCTTTGTGAGGATGTCTGCAAGTTGAAGTTCAATGGAGATATGAGGAGTGCTGATTTGTCCTCCTCGTATTGCATCACGAATAAAATGATAATCAACTTCAATGTGTTTTGTCCGCTCATGGAAAACTGGATTGGTGACAATATATGTAGCAGACT
Organism: Ottelia alismoides; assembly: GCA_037367405.1. Lineage (NCBI taxonomy): Eukaryota > Viridiplantae > Streptophyta > Magnoliopsida > Alismatales > Hydrocharitaceae > Ottelia > Ottelia alismoides. Next base: position 993,436 of record JAZKJV010000599.1, read on the forward strand.
TGTTGTCGCAGTATAAGGGCACAGGAGTGGCGATTGACATGCCAAGTTCTGTTAGGAAAGAAATAAGCCATGTGATCTCACATGTGGCCTGAGCCATTGCCCTGTATTCTGCTTCTGCACTGGATCTGGAGACCACTGTCTGCTTCTTGCTTCGCAAAGTGACAAGGTTATCCCCAACAAACATGGCATATCCTATAGTGGATCGTCGGTCCTCAGGAGAGTTAGCATAGTCATAATCTATATAAGCAGAGATATTAGTGTGCCCATTCACCCCATAGAAGAGTCCACGTTCGGGAGATTCCTTCAAATATCGAAGGATCAAAAGAACATCCTGCCAGTGATGGTAAAGAGGCTTCTCTATATGCTGACTGGCTCTGCTCACAGCATATGATATACATGGCCTAGTAACAGTGAGATAGAGTAATTTTTCCACTAAGCTTCTGTATCGTGTTGCTTCTTCAAAAGCTGGATCAGTAAATGCTAAATACTTTCTCATTTCTGCAGAGATGCCGGATGGCTTGCATCTAAGAAGTCCTGCCTTAGTCAGATTATCGAGGCGATACTTTCTCTGTGAAAGATGGAGCCCCTCTATTGTGCATATTACTTCGATGCCAAGAAAATAATGAAGTTGGTCAAGATCTTTCGTGACAAAGACCTTCAGGAGGAAGATCTTGGTCTCCTGAATACCATCTATATCAGCTCTTGTGATAACCATATCATCAACATAGACAGCAAGGATGATCGTGCCAGTAGACCGTCGTCTAACAAAGACAGAGTAGTCAGATGTTGTCCTCTGAAATCCTAGTGTGTTGATCTCCGTAGTGAGCCTGTCAAACCATACCCTTGAGCTCTGCTTTAAGCCATGAATAGCCTTGCATAGTCAACATATACTCTCCCTCGACTACATACCCCGGCGGTTGCATCATGTAGACATCCTTAAGATCACCATAAAGAAAGACATTCTTCACATCAAGTTGATAAATGGGCCAAGCTTTGTTGGCAGCAATAGAGAGAATGGTACGTATCGGCCCCATTCTAGCAACAGGCGAGGTCTCAAAATAATCAAGTCCAAAGGTTTGTATGAAACCTTTGGCAACAAGTCTTGCTTTCAACCTATCAATAGAGCCATCAGGTGACTGTTTGGTCGTGAAGACCCATCGACACAAAATCCCATGTACCCCGGGAGGTAAGTGCTTCCATCTCCTCATCCACGGCTTGTCGTCAACCATGATCCTGCATTGCATTGGAATGATCTCTTGGAACAGAAACAACATTCAGAGCATTTGCAAATCTCTTGTCACAACTAGATAAACCATATGTAGAAGTAAAATGTGACATGGGGTTATACGTACATTGCTTTTTTGCTTGCGTAGAACTATAGGAAGCTCCCCAGGTACATCCAGAACAACAGTGATGGGAGCACTCGAAGTGGTCATATCATCCCACGTAAAAGGGACAAGAAAAGGTACAGACACTGAGGAGGGAGGTCCAGAAGAATGTCACTCACAGTCTGTGTGAAATAACTTGTTTGCTTAAAGAATGTGACATCAACAGACACGTAGTATCGACATCCAACAAGATCATAGGAGCGATAGCCTTTCTAGGTACGAGAGTACTCAAGAAAGATGCATTTGATGGCACGAGAGGATAATTTGTCAGCTGCATGGAATTATGAACAAAGGCAATACAACCAAAAATTCGCAGAGGTATGGGAAAAGAAGACTCAGTAGGGTAAAGTAAGGAAAATGGAGTTGCCCTATTGAGAACAGGCGAAGGAACACGGTTGATGAGATACACTGCAGTAAGGATATCATCTCCCCAATATTGTTTAGGAACACTCATTTGACCAAGAAGAGATCTGGTAACATTTAACATGTGTCGGAGTTTCCTCTCAGCTATACCATTCTGTTGTGAGGTATATGGACATGATGTTTGGTGAACAATTCCATGAGATGCAAAGAAAGAGGTCAAGTCATGTTGGGTTAACTCAAGAGCATTGTTAGTACGAATGATCTTGACAATGCTAGAAAAGTAAGTTTTCACATATTGAAAGAAATTTCTGACAATTTGATTAATCTCAGAACGCTCCTTTATTAGATATATCCAAGAAGAATGACTATAATCATCAACGAAAACTATAAAATAACGATGACCACTTAATGTGCGGATCGGACAAGGTCCCAAACATCACAATGAACAAGATGAAAAGCAACAGTACTATGAGACTCAGTACGAATAGGAAACGAAGCTCGATAATGTTTCTCGAACTCACATGCTTCGCACCGAAAGGGCTTCAGTGCAGAGAGTTCAAGAAACATCATGGAGATAGCCTTGGTAGAGGGATGCCCAAGGCACAGATGCCATAGGAGCGAATCTTCGAAGATGGACGCAACACCAACAAAATTGGAGTCCGAGAGTATGTCAAGATAATATAGGCCGTTCTTCTCATGATCCCAACCAAAAATCTGCCTCGTCCGAATGTCCTGAAAATAACAACAAGACTCATCAAATATCACACGACAATGAAGCTCAACACAAAGCTTGTGAACTGACAGCAAGCTAAAAGGAAAATCAGGAGAACAGTGAACCCCCGAAAGTCGGAGCTTGGAAGAGAATTCCATAGTTCCGACAGTAGCAATCTGTGATTGAGTCCCATTAGCGACTTGAACTGACTTCACAAAGGTAGATGGTATTGAAGAGGTGAGTAAACTACTTTCTCCAGTGAGATGAATAGAGGCACCAGAGTGAATAATCCAAGCTGGAGTAGGAGTGATAGCAGAGTTGGTTATTATACCTGAAGGAATAGCCAGAGCAGCAGTTGTAATGTTACTAGTGGTGGTAGGCCCTAGAGTCTGAAGGATCTGCATTAGGCGGGAGTAATATGCATCATTAAGATGAACAGTCTTGCCACTGGAGGTAGGCGATGCCTCTTCCACATCATGGGCATCCTCATAAGCATTATTGGCGTGATAAAAAGGTACGCTAAACTTTTGCCAGCATCGTTCAGTCGGGTGGTTCCACCTACTACAGTGAGTGCATGGGGCAATAAAGTCTCTCCCACGACCACGACCAAAGTCACGGCCTCGTCCAGATTCCTGTCCACGGCTATGACTTAAATCACGACCGCGTCCTCCTCACAAGCCGTATCTGCCTCCTCGCCCAGATGAGGCGATGTATGCAAAGTTCTCTGTTGAAGGTAAGATGGGAGGCCGGTCAGCGGATGTCTCGAGCTCCTCATGTCGACCAAAGATGACCTTCATTGTTAGCAGTGTGCCTGATATAAGAAATTGCTCCTTCTCTGCATGGTATCTAGAATGTAGGCCACCAAGGAAGCGGTATACCTTGTATCTGTTTTGTGCAACATGAGGGCTGGAATATTGCAAGCTCCTCATACATGCTGGAGAGATGCCTGTAGTACTCGATGATGGTGGAATCACCCTGAGATGCCGACCAGATTCGCCTGTAAATGCCTGCAAGGCGTGATTTTGTCTTCTTTTGGGAGTATGTTTGCTCGAGATCCTCCCACATTTCCTTGGTCGTATTTTTGTAAAGAAGATTTGAGGCAATGTGAGCCTCAACACTGTTGGTCATCCAGTTGATAACCAAATAATTGTCATTCTGCCAGTTGTCGTACTCTTTGTCCTTTTCATCTAAAGGATCTTTAGTCAAAATATAGAATTTCCTCTGACAACTAATGAACACCATAAATAGGGATGTCAGGAAAGCTCGAGCTCGATGAGCTTAACTTGGCCTCGGCTCGTTAAGGGCTCACGAGCCTGACTCGAAACCTGAACGAGCCCGAGCTCGAGTTGGGTTTTATGGCTCGTTAGCTTATCGAGTCGAGTCCAAGTTGGGCGTTGTTCAACTCGGAAACTCGACTCGATAACTTTTTTCCCCTCTTAATAAAAAGTTGAAAACATATATACTGATTCACCAGACCGACGATTTCTATTTCCATGATTTAATGTATAAAAGGGTATAAAAAATCAAAGTTATAAATGGCATTTGCATAATTTAATGTATAAAATGGAAAAATGACTTGTTAAGAGGTTCATGAGCCTACTCATTTTGATGCTCGTGAGCCAGCTCAGAAACCCATGACTCGATAAGAGGCTCGTGAGCCAGCTCAGAAACTCGTGGCTCGATAAGAGGCTCGTGAGTCAGCTCGAACCCGACGAGTTCGAGTTCGAGTTGGTGATCCAGGGCTCGATCCTTATCGAGCTCGAGTCCGAGCCTTAGGTTTCTTATCGAGTTCGAGTCTGAGTTGAGGCCAACTCGGCTCGTTGAACTTGATAGATACCCCTAACCATAAAAGATAAAGATCAGAGCACACAATTTTCTGTGCCCTTTAGTTTGATAGTAGTGCCTTGTGCCATAATATTCATGGCCAAGGGCTTTGTCTCGGTAGAAGAAGGTGCGATGGTGGTCTTAAAATAGAAAGAAGATCCTGATCAACTAAGGATGCATATAAGAGTTGAAAAATACCCTAGAACTCATTTTGTCTTTGAAGAAGGCTGAAAACCCTCAATGGACAATAGATTTGGATTCTTGGCAGCGGTCCGTGATGAGTTTTGAATCTTCAAAGAGTCCTACGGTACTCGTGTAGGGTAGTTGTGGGGCTGACGACCTTCGTAGGAGGTCCTGAAAGCGCAGGGTAGCACTAGCGGAAAGGTTGTGTGCCCCTTGGCGGCAACGATAGGTGCTGGAGATGCTCCTTTGGGATCAAGCTGCTGCACTGGAGGCGATTGGAGGGCCTTGCGCAGGGCCCTAATTCAGGGAAGAGGGCCCTCGCAGGCTTTTGTGAAGCTTGAAGGTGGCGGTTGGGATTTTAGGTCAGAATCCCGTTCTAGAACCGTTGCTCTGATACCATGTGGAGAAGAGAGACGAATAGGATATGTATTCCGTAGGGCTAGGGTCTCTTATATAGATAGAAAACCCTAGAGAGTAAAAGGGGAAATATACATGAATACCCTTGAGGGGTTACGGAACCCGAAGGGTTAAAGGTTACGGAACCCGAAGGGTTAAGGGTTACGGAACCCGAAAGGTTACACCCATAATTGTAATATAATAATTCTAACAATAACTTTGATATCTGTAGACATCCGTATCCGCATATCAATTTTTATATATAAATATAGTTGCCATTTTTTAACCATATTTAACATAAGTTTACACTTTCTTTTACCTTATTTGGTATATATATTATGGTATAAAAAAATTTAGTATAATTATATCATATGTTATTCATCCAATTCACATATATTTAAGCCAATCTATAAAGTATTTCAAATATTACTATGCAATCTGTATCCGCTTTAATATCCATCAACATCCACATCCATGTCCTTATTTAAAAACGGGTAAGGATATGCAAATTGTATGTAATTTGTATTCTACATCTTTCTTTAGGTTTCTTTCATACTCAATTAATTAAAACAACATTTGTGATATTTCGTATTTATTTGCATTTTACCCATTGTCACACACATCATTTTCTTTATTAATTTTGCCACAATGTTTTTGACAAATTTGACTGATTTGTATCCCATTTCAAATTGTTGCAGGTTATCAAGGGTTGGGATGAAGGCATCTTAGGTGGTGACGGTATTCCTCCCATGCTTCCTGGTACATAACAATAGAATGCTATATTTCATTGTTAAGAATTAATTGATATATCTTTGACAACATCTCTTACTGATAGTGGCCTATCATTTTCCATATACTCATTAATTTTCTTACTACCATTTTCATATATATCATTCAGGTGGAAGGCGCACGCTGAAAATTCCTCCCCAGCTTGGTTATGGGATGAGAGGGGCTGGCTGCAAAGGAGGTGATTATTGTAACACCCTAACCCCAAACATAGTACCACATGGAAAACTCACAAAGTGTGGGTGTGGTATATAAGTGGTGGGGATCACTACTTGACAACTTGGGCTTAAGCATTTTGGGTGGTTGTCAACGGGTCCATTTGGGCTCGAACCCAACAAGTTGTCAAGGCCAGTTTTCCTCGATAACGGACCGGGAACCTAAGCCCGGGACGTTACAAATGGTATCAGAGCCGAACGTCCTCTGACAGTGGAAAGGGCTACCCGAGAGGTGGAGCCGCCCCTACAAGAGGTTGGAGGAAATGGCTACCCGGAGCGTGCAGCCGCCACTGTCACTGGGAAGAAGTGATGTGCCATGCAACGAGGACGTTGCGAATATAAGTGGGGGAGGTTGTAACACCCTAACCCCAAACATAGTACCACATGGAAAACTCACAAAGTGTGGGTGTGGTATATAAGTGGTGGGGATTACTACTTGACAACTTGGGCTTAAGCATTTTGGGTGGTTGTCAACGGGTCCATTTGGGCTCGAACCCAACAAGTTGTCAAGGCCAGTTTTCCTCGATAACGGACCGGGGACCTAAGCTCGGGACGTTACAATTATTATCTTTAGTTCTTCGAATATTTACTCCTACGATTCATCTCAAGTGCAAACTAAATGCAATGCCAACCTGGTAGCTTATAAAGCAAAATTACAAGATAAATGTTGGTGTTCATTCTCCGTCTTTGAGCATGTCATTCTTTTATCATAAAATGAAACATGCTTAATAAAGGAATGGATATCCTTACAAGGCACCAGAATTTATCGTCCACATTGTGTCCTTAGTTTCTTTCGTGTTTATGGAAACAAATATGATCAAATCTTAATTCTACTTAAGTTAAAGTCTCACATTTCCTTGGCCAGGTTCTTGCATTATTCCTCCAGATTCCTCCCTCGTCTTCGATGTCGAATATATTGGTGGTCTATGATGATTTTTTCTGACATCCCGAAAGCGTTTCATGATCTTCTGGACATTTGGATCAGTCAATTCGTGGGATGTAAAATTATTTTGTTCATGGAATTTTTATCCTAGAAAGCCACTGCAATCCTACAATGCAATTATGCTGCAAACCTATAATGGAGTTGAGTAAATATATTATTTAGTAATGCTTTAAATACACGAGACACTGATAGGAATACACAATGAGGACCACCCAACAGTAGGTTCGAAGTTGATTTTGTCACTTGCTATAGGTTTTTACAAAACCTGATAAACATTTATTCAGCAAGTACTGAAAATCCAAAAAAGAAAGTGAGGATATTATGGTAAAAAATCAGTCATTCTACTCAGTAAAACTAAAAACTGAATAAATGTTTATCATTTTTTTTGTAAAACCTGATAAACATTTATTCAGCAAGTTCTGAAAATCAACCAAAAGTGAGGATAGTATGGTAAACAAATCAATCATACTACTCAGTAAAAACTAAAAATTGAACAGAGGCTTCTATCATCATTCCTTTCATCTCTTTGTATGGAAGGCAAGGCAGGAATCTACTTCTGGCAGAGAAACTCTTACAGACATCAGATCTCATGTTGTGGTTGAGGTAACTATCTCAGATTGGGGTGTAATGGCTCTCTGCAATTTACCTTGTATGAATTTATGCCCTCTCACATATGTAACCTTTGTTAAGGGCGTTTTCTTAATATTAAATGAAATCCGGGATCCAAGCGGATGGATAAATATGTGGGAACGAGTCTTACCATATCCTTATATGTATTGAAATTTCGAAGTCGGAATTAGACACATATATATCACGGACCAGGTCCTCCACAATCGCCGCCTCCCCCTTGCCGGATCTTCCCGGAAGTGAGAGGGAGAGGTTGCTGACATCCGATGATGCAGAGGAGGGGGAGGGTTGGTGCTTGGGTGCGGGGGTGAGGCGGTCCTGTCGGGGAGCAACGCTTGCCTGTGGAGTTCCAGTGGTTGTCACTACTGGAGAGAAAATCGGCAAGGGTGACCCACTTGTTGCCAACCTGCACGTCCACGCAAAGGATGGTGAGATCCTCTTCGGGGGAGAAGGGGTGGTGCTCGCGGGAGGGGTATAGCTATTTGCACCAGTGGAGGCGACAGGACCTGCCAGAACAGACGGGCATGGATTGCTGATGAGGGACCAGTTGCGAGGGCCGTAGAGATCGACGGGGTGCTGTAGGGAGGTGTCCTCCTTGAGGTTCCAGGGGCCTTTGATGTGCTCAGCGGCCATTGACGGTGGAGCTTCAAGCTAGACCACCATCAACGAACTCTCTGTAGAGGGTTGTGAATCTGCCTCTACATTGCCTCCGTCCTTTCCGTCAACGTCATGCTCTTCTTCGCTTTCGTCCCCATTGGCTCCAACGGTCGTGCCGCAGAGGTCGCAGCCAACCTCGTTGGCATCCTCTGTTTCTCAACTGTCCTTGCACTCTTCTTCACCCACCCCTAAGGCCCTGTTCCTTTGGAGTATAAGGAGGAATGGAATAAGGGGAATAAGCCCCCAACACGCTTCCTCGTGGTACGACTATTCCCCATTATTTCATCTTATTTCACTCTTATTCCTATCTTTATCCCACCTTACCTACCTTTATTTCACCTTATTCTCCTTATTCTTATCCTCCAGCCGAACGAAGAATAGATCCTTATTCCCCTTATTCCCCATCCTTATTCCTGCTTATTCTCCTACCGAACGGACCCTAAGGGTGTCAAAAAATTCTCAAGTTCGACGTTTGCTCAGATTTGGCTCACTGGAAGTTTGTTTCAGATTCGGTTCGAAAATAAATGAACCGAACCTGAACACAAGTTAAGGCTCGAATAAATAAATGAATCGAACTTAAAAATCATAGGTAGGTTCGTTTCGTTAAAAGCTTGATAAATATACACATACTTATTATCCTTACCCTCATAACTGGATTTCATTTTTAGATAAGTGGAAATTTTTCAGGATAAGTGGACTTAAGACTTTGTTGGGAGATTAGTGAATATTTACGGGATAAGTAGGATTTATCTCGATACGACCTATCCCAAAGCAAATAGTCACATCGTGGTTATACCATCCATCATCTATGTGTATAGTACTTTTCCTTTCTTTATTGTCAAATCAACAGAACACGTATAAACCTTAACTATCGCTCATTCCGACATTAGTCATTATCCTCATATGAATGCATATAAAAATATATTATAATTATACTTTTTCAAAGAGAGAATCCTTATTAATCTAGATTAAAAAAATAAAAAAGAGTTAGATAACACAAAACTGAATGAATATATTTTAATTATAGACATCGACATATATTATCTTTTCTTTTCTTTTCGCCCTCTCTCATTAGAATATTCCAAAATTCGATATTCACTTAGGTTCGATTCGATTAAATAGAGGCTCCACTCAGATTCGGTTCGAAAATAAATGAACCCAACTTGAACACAAATTTAAGCTCGACTAAATAAACGAACCAAACTTAAAAAATGTAGCTTCACTCAAGTTTGGTCCGTTTACACCCCTACCAACTAGAGATAACAAGAGGGTCTTGTTAGAGGGGGAAGGCCACTCAAAGGGTGTAATGGTCCAAAAGTAAAAGTTAATGGCTCTATTGTCAAAAAAGTTAATGGAGGGACTACATTGTCAACGTCTTTCAATTTTGGGGACCACAGTGACTTTAAAGTTTAAGGACTATATTGAAATTGAGGGCTAAGTGCAGGAAATTTCTTGTAATTTACTATAATATATATATATATATATATATATATATATATAATAAAATGGGAAAGAGGATGTGTAGGCAGTGGGGATAGGGAGAGGACGAAGAAGGCTGGGTTGGATTACGGAGAAGTGATAAAGAATAGCCTTTTTATATTTGTAGAAGTTAGTTGCATTATAGTTATGTGAAAATCTGCATGTATGATCTTATACATATATGATGCAGATATATATACTTTCATTAAGATTTTATATACTCGCGTGGGTATAATTTGTGTAGATTTTGAAATCTTGTCTACTAGGTAATCTATTATCCTTATGCATGAAGATAATAAATTCGATCGTTGTGGTCGGACTCTATTATGGATTTCTGACCATATTCTCCGTAGGACTCTCTTATCTCTTCCTTCTCCGAGCTCGGGTTATGGAAGAAAGAACCGAGAAGGAGATATCAGCAACAACTGACTTTATTACGGTACAGCTCATGATGTTCATATCGATCTATTACGCGCCTCTACATCTATGGATTTTCAAATGGATGTCTATCAAAATTTTCATTGTGTGTCGATCTTTATATCCACCAATAACTTGAAAATTATATCCATATCAACGTTTATAATTTTTTTAACAAATATTCATATTATATGATATCAAAATTAGAAAAACTGCACCTCCACACACACCGTGCACACGAATTCATGTTTGATGTATGAATGTGGAGACGATTGCATTAATCTTTTTATTATAGATTATTTGAATTATTGTTGATTTAATTTGTTTAAATTAATAATGATTAATAATCTATTATTCACAGCAGGACTTCTCTTAATTGATTAATCCTAAGAATATGATTCGAAGTATTTACTCATCAATTTCAAATATGATATGGAAAGTCATCATGACATCCATGATCTTCCATCAATGCGAAAGGCACCAATGCTATAAATTGTATTTTAGAGGCGCTTATGCGAAGACAACTTTGAAATACAAGCGCACATGGATTGACCTGTTTCGTTTCGTGAAAGAGATGATGGGTCATATATTGATGGATCCATAATTCATTGATTCAATATTTGAATTTAATTTTAAATTCCCGAGTAAAACATCAAAAAAATCATAAAAGGAGAAAATAAATTGAACTTATACTCCAAAAATAACTTAATTATCTATAATTATCTCATCATGAGAATAAAAAAGAAATTCACATGAAATAAGGAAGAATTCAGAGTTGGATCTTGTATATATGTACTTTTATATATTGTGCAATGATCTTACATCTATAATAAATTCATAGTAACTCTAAATGAAATAAAACCAGTCCATTGTGTACATATTATAAATCTAAATCCATGAAAATCTTAAAAAATACTAACATTTAAGTATGACAAATAAATCGAAACCCTAATTTTAAAGACAAAAAATGTGAAGCGGAATATCTCACACATAACACATACTCTACTCACTTTTGAATTATTGTACATCAAATTCTCCACAAAGTAAGGTCAAATTCAAAGTAATCTGAATTCATATGTAAAACTTGGGTTTTAAGATCAAAATATATACTGTATACATATAATAACCTATTATTTTATGTACATTATTAATTATTGTTTATTTAATTTTAATTTATTTATATTCTAACTAAGTACAAAAGAATAAAACTCCAAAAAATTCAAAAGACCAAGAAAATAATGATTTTAACATACTATATATTGAACTAATATATGTATATTATTATCTATATTATTTAATTCCACTTTATTTTTATCTTTAAAATTTAAAAGAATTCTATTATTGTGAAATTATTTATTTAGTATTTTATAAAAAACATTATATAGATATCTTACTAAAAAATGAGAATAAAAATACAAAACCCAGACCATGTAATATAAAATATACTATAAAATTATAGTTTTATGAGATGACTCATTTTGACTTTTAGCCCAACATTAAAATTATAGATCTCAATGTCATATGCAAAATCTATATTGATTACTTTTTGATTGGAGGCCATCTATTACATTATATTTTAAATTGTTTACCTTCCTTCCTTTTGGTGAAATAGTCAACATGGCCACATGTCAGTCAACCATTTGCCACCTAAGCCACCTCATCACATGTCTGTTGACTAGTTGGTCAACAATACGCTCACTACACCACGGACCAAGCATACACTTTCCACTGTTGACTTCTTTAGTCACCACTCCATTCCCAGTCCTAAACCCACTTTCGATTCTAATGAAATCTCCTACCCATTGTCTCAGGTCTTTTTTCCCTAATCCATCTTCCTCCACAGATTTTGCTCCAATAAGGAACCAATTGAAACCTACCCGAATCTTCATCGTTTCACCATTTCCACTAATCTCTACTCAAATCTCTTCATAACCTAAACAAACCTCCTGAACTGAACCTCATCAGATCAATTAAGACCATCACCTTCCTCTTCTGCTCAGATCCAATATCCACATATGCACAACCCTTCGATCTCGATCAAATTCCCAAAAAACCATATCTCCATCTCGAAATCCAATCTCTTGTTCCTTGGATTCCTTCCCGATCCGAATGCCAAATTTCTTGATTCGCTCTCCCTATAAAGGAAATTCTATAGATCCCATGAAAAACATTCGCCTTTGCACATTGAAGAGATGGCTAAGTTAGCTCGGTAGTGACATCATCGGAGGTCATCTTATAAGCAACAAGGAGGCAGTATCCCTCATTTGCAGGCATGATATCCGTGGAGACCCATCTCTGTGTTGCTGCTGTCCAGGCACGCATCAAAGCTTGTCATTGAAGTGAGACACTAGAGTGCCTTCGTGACTCCAACTTATCTGCCAAACACACCACTACAGGTAATCCTCTAACCCTATCTCCTTAATTTATTATGTCCACCTTCTGCAACTTCATCTTTTTTTATATGAAATCCCATCTAATCGACCTCTGACCACTCCACTTTCCAACCCCATTGCAATCCATTCTAACTAGGGTGGAGCATGGGTCAAGTTCGGATCGGTCTAACCTAGTCCACTCCAAGCCCATTTAGGAAATTAGGCTCACAGGCTTCATGCCCGCTCATTTTTCAATAGCTAGGCCCAAGCCCGAGCTCATCCCGACTCATGATAGGTTGGGCCTAGGTTGGGCTGGCCCATGAATCCCACAGAAATTGATTGGGTCGGACTTGGGTGGGCGACTGAGGATAGGAAGGGAGGGAGCTCAGGGAGGGAGAGGGAGGAGGCGACGCTCTAGCGGTGGGCGGCTAGGTCTAGGGTGGGGAAGGAGGGGAGGGAGTGGGAGCACGAGGTGGTGTGGTGGTGCCGACCAATGGGTGGTGAGGGAGGGAGGGAGAGGGAGGATGAGATGGCGGGCGATGAGGGAGTGAGGCCGGATGCCTGGAGTGAGAGGGAGGAGAGGCATGGTGGCACAAGGTGGAGGGGGTCACAGGGGAGCCTTGGGAGGGCTGAGGGCCGCACGCGACACACGACAGCGGTCAGAATCGCTGGAAAGGGGAGGGAACTCAAGGAGGGAGGGGAGACAACACTCAGGGTCATGGTCTCAGGTGGGAGGAGTTGGGGGTAAGGCCAAATAGTTAGGGGTAGGGTTTCGAAATGAGGGGGAGCAGGCCGAGCCAGGCTCACGGGTTGGCATGGATTGGGGTCAAAAATCGAGCCGATCCGTGGGTTTTAGGTTCGGGATTTGATAGATGGACCAAAATGGTGGCCCAGACCCATCCATATAGACAATGGACTTGAGCTTGGGTCGAACTTGAGCGGGCCGAGCAGTGGGCTGGGTCGGGCCGATCCGATCCCATGCTCCACCCTAATTCTACCCTCACATAAACCCCCTCAACTACAGTGAGCCCATTACTGGAGATTAAGGCTCAAGATCTCTTGCTACATTTGGGATCTCGCCTCACATTTATATGGATTGCCTGGTACCTACAACTCGAGCACAATCTACTAGCTTGCAGGACCTCAAGCGCAGCAACCTTATCAGACCTAGAATATCATCTCCCAATGCAGCAGCCCCGTCGTGTTCTCTGAGGTCCAGTGAAGCAACAAACAAGGAGGATGAACCCACTATAGCAGTTGTCGTCCGATTACCATATGGAGATCATCTCAGTCACTGAACCCTACTACAATACATCACCGTTAGATTGAGCACGCACTCGTATCTCCATCGTTAAGTGGATTGCTGATCTCTAGCCCTTGAGTTAGATTTCATCGACTGTTAAACTAACAACCACGTGGATATCTTGTGTCCCCACGATTAAAACAGAGAAGGAGATCCACCACTGTCAGATTACAGTACCTGATCACGTGAATTTTTCACGTGACCTGCTAGACAAACGACCCCACTTACAAAGAAGTCTCATGCATGGGCTAATTAACAGACGTGGCCAGACAGTTGCTTATTATTACAAAATCACCCTTCTGAAAGATAAGTCAATTTGTTTAAGTATTTTTATTGCATAAATACCCCAATCTTCATTTGATTATATCTAGTGAACCATAAGTCATAAAAATTCAATATTGATGTCATTTTGGCTCCATTATTCTTCTTTTATTTGACATACTGTGGAAGCTGCACATGTTAACAAACCCCCAGTCAAATTCTGAACTTCTCGCCCTAAAATGGACACATCTGTTTTTATATTTTCTTTATATTTTCCATATTCCAAAACCTAAGAATTCATGTCTAAAACCGACCGCACCAAGGACTAGACCTCAACAAGAAACAAAGTCTAAGAAGAGCTTTGACAAATTACATGTCGATCTTAGGAAGCCAACTCAAGCTCACAATAGGTTATATAGTATAGAGAAGGTTAATATTGATTCCTCAAGAAGTTCCTCCAAACATCTTGAGTCGTATCGATACCCATGACCTCTATTTGATTCAAGTTCTAGAAATCCGACCAAGGACATTTCTTTAAGCTCTATCTTAAACCCGAGTGCCAAGTGAACTTTTGAAGATGTGTTGAACGAACAATCAGATCTTTGACTGATTAAGAGTTGGTCATCTACATGTCTGAGGTCATTTCATTTTTTTCTCAAATCACATTTGGGTAAGTAATCATATATGGTAGGGAATCCTCTTATTCTGGTTCCTATTATTATGGATGATCTAGATGTCAATACACATTTATATATTTTATGCAACCACTGTCGCTTAAGAAGATTTCTCGTAAATCTTCTTGAGTATGTACATTCTCCAATGAACTTATATATATATATATATATATATATATATATATATATATATATATATATGGGAATGGGGAGCTTGCACCATGGTGTATACTTCTTGTATGCACCAGCTTTAACAGCCGTTGGATCTGCGGACATCCAAGGGCTCCTGCTCATCCCACTTTTCAAAAAAATCTCCAATTCCCAAGAACAAGCATCAGAGAACAAACACCACCCTTCCTTTCCATTCCCCTCCCTCGTCGTTGCCATAACACCCCCCAAACCTAACCCTCACGCCTCCCATCTTCCTCCTTGCGGCGTATTTCCATCTGTACTCACCGTCACCGCCCTCTCAGCTGCCCAAATGTGTTGCAACGAGGAGCCCTCGAGACCGTCGTCGACCTACCTTGTGTAAATAGCCGACACAGCAGGGGTCACTGTTCGCACCGTCGACTCGCTTCACCCACCTACGGTGAGGAGCCCACCTCCGCCCCTCTCCCTCTCGTGGTCGCCGACCACCTACGGCGGGGATTTTATCGACGCCTCTCCAGTTCATCCGTCCAAAGTGTCAATTGTAGCCGTCCTCAAGTTGCTACGAGCTTCCCTTCCCCTTTCCTTCCCTATTTTCTCTCGCTTTGTAATATAGACAGGCTGCTGGTGCTGAAATTGTTGGAGGGGTGATAAAATGCAAAAGTATAGAAAGATTGGTCATCGTTGTTATGTTTGTGAACTGCAAACTTCAATTAGATTAGCGGAACTTATTGAGGTACTTATGTTGATATATGCTTACACGGAGTAGTCCATTTATAACACCATATGAACCATCCAAAGTTGATACTTGATTGCAAATTACACGATGGCCTTATGGTTCTAGATTCGACCACTTTTGATGTTTTTTATCTTTAATGATTTGGGAAATAAGCAAGTACAAAAAAGAGGGGATTTGCCTACAAAGCATATAGCGAATCTTCATGTTGCTCATACTTTCTCCTACGTTATTGCTTAAGCTATATAAAATGCTAATTGATCCAGAATTATCAATTTTATGATTTCGAACGTGAAGAATTCACATGCAACTCCGATGGCAAAGTTAACAGATTTACTATTGAAACAAAAAATCCAGAGATCCAGATTGCACAAACACGTAAAGGAAGAAGACAGTGAGTGAAAACAATATTGCTCAAATATACATATAGTAGAAAATTATGATAAGATTTTAACCTTAATGTACTCATGGATAATTGGTTCGATCTTCTAAAACTACTATTGTCAGTGAAAATAATTCTCTTCATAGCAAAGTCCTATCGAGGTAGATCGATGAGTTTGGTGACTATATACGTACAAATATCTTTCAGTAAAATGAAGTCGAAATAAACCATATAATTCACGAGTTTATATATGAGTAGGACTTGGCTGTGAAAATATACATCTGCATAGATGCAGAATCAGGATATGTGTCTCACATTATATGGGATAAATGATCATCAATGAATGGACTTGATAAAGAGTTGGTGAAATGGTTTTTATCGCAATGATCGTGGCATGCGTTCACCTAATTTCTTTTACATCAAGCGATGAAGTTTCTCGATACGAATCTTTAAATTTCATATGTTGTGTATTGAACTGAAACTGTTGTGCATGCAGCTCATCAGATTCTTTTTTTTTCACTTAAACCATTTGACAGGCTACGACACTAAATATGTTGAATAGCGAATCACTTGTCATAACATTTAGCCATTTGTCGTGTACTTATCTTTGTCAATCACAAATCTCTAGAGGCAACCAATTCATCTATTTTTATGTATCCAAAGCTAACCATTTCAGAAATTACATTGCAAAGGACTTCGCGACTAAGGATGAGTATCAACTGACAAACATACCATTACTGTACAAACACAATAACAATACATGAAAAAACTATACATAACAACATTGACAGTATACATTGAGAATCGATACAACATCTTATAGCGATGAATAATCACGTTAATATAAGATGTTTGGACCTTAATTTGCAGTATGAAACCATCAAGAAAACTCACATACCATTAATAACATTTTTGTAGAATAAAGAACTAAATCATATCAGTACAAAGAAATCTATCACAGGTCACTATATCAACATCTACTATTGTACAAGGAACTATATCGATGGTGGATGTGTCTTCAAATGATTTCACGGTGGGAAATCGTTGAAAGAGAGGGTGACATCACAAGGGAAAACCAGTGCGTATGAGCGGTCATATGGAGGGACCGCAGATGTGGCGCCACGGGGGATTGCATCCCGAGAGAGGGCAGGATGTCGGTACCATGGTGAAGCAATTGACACTTTGGACGCATGAACTGGAGAGGCGTCGATAAAATCCCCGCCGTAGGTGGTCGGCGACCACGAGAGGGAGAGGGGCGGAGGTGGGCTCCTCACCGTAGGTGGGCGAAGCGAGTCGACGGTGCGAACAGTGACCCCTGCTGTGTCGGCTATTTACACAAGGTAGGTCGACGACGGTCTCGAAGGCTCCTCGTTGCAACACATTTGGGCAGCTGAGAGGGCGGTGACGGTGAGTACAGATGGAAATACGCCGCAAGGAGGAAGATGGGAGGCGTGAGGGTTAGGTTTGGGGGGTGTTATGGCAACGACGAGGGAGGGGAATGGAAAGGAAGGGTGGTGTTTGTTCTCTGATGCTTGTTCTTGGGAATTGGAGATTTTTTTTTGAAAAGTGGGATGAGCAGGAGCCCTTGGATGTCCGCAGATCCAACGGCTGTTAAAGCTGGTGCATACAAGAAGTATACACCATGGTGCAAGCTCCCCATTCCCTATATATATATATATATATATATATATTCATTTTTGTACATTCTATCTTGTGTTCTTCACGTCATTCACCCTGGTAACATCTAATTTTCATTTTTTTATACTTCGGATGGTTATATCTAAGTATAGGGTGTGCATTGCTTCATTTTCTTTTATCTTTTGTGTAATTACTAGTTTTCATTGATCCCTCATTTTTGACCGCACTCTCATACTTAGGATACTAAATCCTAAGTATATGGGAGCTAATGCCCATTGTGATTTACCCATTCTACTGTACAATCGATTTCATTTCCAACCGATCACCCCAATTGTTGCGTTATACTTGGGCTGATTAAAGTCTAAGTACAAGGGTTTTGTTGAACCCATTCGTTTTCTAATTAGCACATACTGGGAAGTAATTGGAAAGAGGTCTAGACTCGGATATCTAGTTTGCAGGGTCTCATAACTTATATGAGAAGCATTATATATAATCAAGCTCGAGGAAGTCTCAGTCCTTTCAGAGGCTACTCCAGATCCTCTCCTTAGTTACTTGAGAAGCATTATAATCCATGGTTCACTTGTCTTAGCCTAGTACGAGTTATATCTCTCTTAGTTCCATGAGGACATATCACGCACTAAGTATAAGAGTAGTACTATATATCGTATATATACGCTACCTACAACTTGCACTTTCATGTACTTTATATATATATATATATAATAAATGGATATGGTTAAAAACATGTATATATGTAAAAAACACAAAAATATAATAAAAACAAAAACCAAAACAAACAAACACGGACACACATATCTACCTATCTATATATATCACATTTAATTAAAAAATATATAAATATAATAGTATAACAAAAAATGCATAATTACAAAATTTAAAAATGGGGAAAAATGGGGAAAAACCTTTTGAAAAACATAAAAAACTTTAAAAAAATCATCTTCCTAACACCTACATAGGCACTCAAGATTTGTTGTACATCACAATATTTTTGAAACCGAACCAGAGGTTGAGCCAGAAACCTTATCGAAAAGGTTGAATTGGGTTACATCATGGAATCGAAATGGATTAACCTGATGATGATATCACCATTTTTTGAAACAGATTAAACAAAACTGACGAGGAAAAGTTGGTTGAACCGGTCGATCAAACCCACATAAATAAACTCATATGGAAAATACACATTTAAATATCATTCAAATTGTTGATAGAACCATACTAAACACACATAGATCAATAAAAATACAGCAAAGTTATAAATTTGTATTTTCTTGTATTAGCATGCAAATCTTTTCTTTGATATTATGTATTTATATGTATAAACTTTTGCATCTACATATGTTGTAAATACATATATATACATAGAAGTAACCATATGAATACAAGCAAATACATGTTAAAAATAAAATATGTAAAGATTGATACATAATATATGCAATATCTATACTAATACATATATGATATACATACTTCTACATATACTATCAAAAATGCATACATAACATAAATATATTTCATTATTTATACAATATTTTATCTTATACAACATTAAATACAATGAATATGTAATATTTAAATTAAGTAATGTATATCATAATTAGATAATAACAATTATTGGAACCAATTTTTGACAAGAAGTGGTTGTAGCAGAGTTGGTTTGTATGTAGTGTATAATAATCCACATGTCATGGGTTCAACTCCCATAAAAAGTATTATTTTCAAATAATTCAAGCTTGAATTTCTGTTCAAATTTGGTTGAACCTAGTTAAACCAGAATTTAGATACCCAATTCAACCGGTGGTTGGACCAAAAATGAATATTTAAACCGGTGAAACCTGGATAATCGGATTGGTCCGGGTCCGGTAACCTATTGAACAGGTCAGTCTGGTTTCTAAAACACTGTTTCATCAAGCCACTTTATTCGAGTAAACTCCCAATTTTGAGAATCACCATGCTTATTCATTAGGGTCTTAGGTCTTAAAATACTCAAAATACCTGGATTGAGGATATACATGCTATATCATTTGTATAATCTCCAAACTTCAAAAAGAATGCGACCGATGCTTTACTCTACATGATTTCTTGTACTTAGTGATGAGTCATCATTTTGCCCAATGATCGAGGATGTGAGAACTTAACCTAAAACATGATTTTATGATTCTCAAGGATTGGAAAGGAGTTCTTATCATCTCACGAAATATGAAAGTCGGCATGCACACACGCCCCCACACGTACGTACACACAAATACACGCATACCCACAACCCCACACACGCACGCCTGCACCAACACACACATGCCCCCGCACCAACACACACGCACCCCTGCATACATGCATACAAAACACACATACACACACATGCATGCGCACATGTATGCACACACAAATAAACACACGCACACACACATGCTAAGGGTCCCAAACAACAAAGGAAAATCAAATGAGATTATCAAAGCACTATATATAAAGGTGAGGTGTGAATCACAACCGCTAGCTATACCAATAAGCATATCGTCTGCAAAACGAAGATAGAGCACATGCTCATATGCCCGCACACACACATGCACTTATGTACACACACATATGATGAATAGACATTCATTTATCTTTATTCCTTTATTTTATCTTTAAAACCCTAGCTAAATACATATAAATACAACTAACCTATACAAATCAACTCACTAATTGTTGTTCTCTGTAAATGCATAAATACCTTCACACACGTGCCCGCACCAACAGACACCAACCCCCGCACCAACACACACGCACCCCCGCATACATGCATACACAAACACACCTGCACACACATGCACGCGCACACGTATGCACACACACATAAACACACACACACACACACATGCATGCTAAGGGTCCCAAACAACCGAGGAAAATCAAATGAGATTATCAAAGAACTATATATAAAGGTGAGTTCTGAATCACCACCGCTAGCTATATCAATAAACATATCGTCTGCATAACGAAGATAGAGCACATGACCATATGCCTGCACACAGACACATATGATGAATAGACATTCATTCACCTTTATTCCTTTATTTTATCTTTAAAACCCTAGCTAAATACATATAAACACAACTAACTTGTACAAATTAACTCACTAACAGTTGTTGTATGTAAATAATGCAGAAATACCTGTGTTTAAACACAAAATAAATGAATAAAGAAAATAAAATTAAAGGAAATATTGTAAATATTGACCGACCCTATATCCTGAGACTAAGTCAATATTGGCTTGGCCTACAAGGAATGAAGTGGGGGAAGATAAGGGCTAATAAATATAGACAAAATAACATAGTCACTAGAAACCTTAGGTGATCAATACACTACATACACAACCAAGCTTACACTAATTTATATATATATATATACTCTTACACAATTTAAATAAAGATATTTTCAACACAAAACTTGTACATAATAATACATAGAAAAATACAAAAATAAGTGCACATGAAAATAAGGTACAATATGATTGTGATACACATATAAAAATGGCGTAAATAAAACTTCACAGATTCATATCTTCTCCATATGAATTTAAAATTGACCAAACTCACCTTTATTGTACTTCAAAATTAAATTATATATCTAATAAAGTGATTTCTTTAAAATTGGAGTTAAGATTCAAAAGTTGGATTTTTTGTCCCCATTGTACTATATACCTATACAATTTTATTCATTTAGTTAACTCTTTATATTTTAAATATTTTTATATTTTAGAATACTATAAATGTATTTGAATTATATTAAAAATATAAATATAAAAAATAATTATTAAAAATTTATTAAAATAAATAATGTTATAAATTATATAGGTATATTATACATATTACCCATACCCATATTTATTTAAGTTTATAAATAAACTCAGAATAGTAAAATAAAAATATGTAAACACATACTTAAATATGTTATAAGTATATAAATTATGTAAATAAAATAATAAAATCTAAAATACAAAATAAAATACATAATATATATTTATTTATATCTATAATTATACTTGTAAAAATTAACATCTAATAAATAGGTTGATAAAAATAAATAAAAATCACATAAAAATAGTACATAAAATAAGAAAAATTTCACATTTTAAAAAGTCTAATAAAATCATTTGCTATTTTATTTTCATTTTATTTCCATTTTATCTCTTTGTGGCTGACATGGCCCAATCAAGGCAGGTCGTTGGTTGACCTGACCCCCCCAACTCTAACCACTCCTTGTCAAACCTGAATAATGTCACATCTTTGTCGAATTTTCCCAATTGACCTTTTTCTAAGATGCTGATTCCTCACAGAAAAGCCTCACTGATGCTTGGTCAATCTCTCTCAAGCATCTTCAAAATCAAAGATCCATATAGACACTCAAAAATCCTAATGAAACATCCTATCCTCTTCTCGATTATAAATTGAAACACATGACTTCAATCTGGTTTTAATCCCTCTTGATTCATTTTTGACTGCTTAGATCGAAGCTTGGAGTAGTCCTATATGAAAGAGAGTAATTCCCATCGAGCCACAAGGAGGAGGAAGGGAAGTATGAGACGATTCACCCCTCGTCGGAGTTCTGCCGTGCGAGTCTGGTTCCTTGGCCCTCCAGATCAGGTGAACCCTTATCTATATTATTTTATTTTTGCATTTTCATTTATAACATAAATGTAACCTTTTATTCCTTAGATTTAGCCTAAGTTGAAAACAAATCCAAAAATTAGTTCGTTGGAGCTTCAAGCCCCAGCTCTATGCATCATGCTCTATCATAGTTTTAACCCATCCTAGTCATCTCCACATCTTCCTCTCTTCACCTATTGTCGCTCCGACCCATCTTCCACCCTTGATTTTATTCAGATAAGGGAGATCAAGGCCTCCAGCTCCATCGCCTCGTTGGAGAACCTTCACCTGATCATTCCATCAATTTTTGCTCAAACCAAGGTGATGAATATGTGATTCATCATATTTATTCATTTATTTTAGTTTAAAATCTCTTATAAAATACCTGTATATAATACTAACTTCATACTCTTACTAACTTGCATCTGTATGTAAATATTGTATATTTGTATTTATTTTAACCTAAAATAAATAAATAAAGAAAAAAGGGAAAAATAAAGAAAAGAAAAGAAGACTGTATATATGTAATAGATACAGGTTGACCCGAACCCTGAGAGAAGGTCAAGAGTTGACCTGATCGACCAGGAATAAAGTAGGAGGAGATAGGGTCCTTAATAAAAAAAGTGTGTTGTAAATACTTCTCACTTACTGTGTACATCTGTATAAAACTAACACTATTTTATTTGTATATAAATTGACTTTAAATAAAATAATTTTCAAAACAAAAGTTGTAAATAAAAATGTTGGCTAAACAATGAAAATAACTGTACAATGAAATCATGTATATAATAAAAGTAACCACATCCGAAAAAAGCCATTAAGCGATAATTGAAAGATCAATTTCGACTCTATATGAACTCAGATTGAACCAATCTCACTTCCATTGTATTCTAAATTAAATTATCTTTAAAATAGCTGTGATTTCATAATTTTTGGAGTTACAGTTGAAAAGTCGATTTTCTGCGGTGGTTTGTACAATCTTGCCCTTTATTTGTACATATTGTATTCGTAAATATTTTTGGAAATTATTGGAAATAAATAAATAATAAATAATAAAAAATTTAAAACAGAAAAACTAATTTTCTTATTTACTCATGTAGATAATGTCATATTTGTATAGCATATGTATATCGTTAATTTTCTTAACTAACTATCACAAAAATATAAAAAAATTAGTTTTTAATTTTCCCAAAAATAAAGTGACAAAAATACAAAAAATTAGTTAATTTTTGTAAATATTTATCTTTCTACTTTATCTCATTTCAATCTCTCTTCTCTCTTCTCTCTCATCTCATCAAAAAATTCAAAAAAATTCAAACTTCAATATCATTTTATCTATTAATAAGGCTCATTCTCCATCTTTTCAACTGGATCAATCTTTGATGAGAGGAGCTCGATCTTCGAGAGTCTTCTTGTCGCAGAAGGGTGCCTAGCCTCCGAGCCGTTTGGTGACAGTGTGTCGGCCTTCGTCGAGGTGATCAATGTCTTTTCCCCTCCTAAGGTGAGATCCACATCATTTTCTTCTTATTTTTACTATAGTTTAATCTTAGTTTATTTTTGCGCATTTTTTTTCATCGTCATTTTTTATCTAGATCTTAAAATCCATCACGAATTGATTTACTATCGATCTCAAGTTTTCATATCATTTTCTAGATCTCTCCACGTTATTTTCTATCTTGCACGATCTTCCACCTCCAACCACACACGGTGGTCGGAGATCCGGTTACATCCGTTATTTTCCGTGGAACCGCACTCATCTACATTTTCTGTTTTGATTTTTTGGGATCGAGTCATCATGCTCGCATCCTATTTTGTCTATAAATAAAAAGAATAAAAAATAAAAAAATTTGTTTTCTTTCTCTCTAACATTTGTTTTGTAGGAATTTAAAAAATATATATAAATAATAATATTTTTTTATAAAAATAAATTAGTTCCATTCTCTGCTTTTCTTTTTTAAAAAGTGTTTACTCTCTATTTCTGTATTTACTATTTTTTTAAAAAATTTCGTTGGCGTGAACACCAACACCTCCACCGCCCTTGCCGGCCCGCAGGTACTGCACAACCACGCCATCGCCAACGACAGGTCGCCACCGTGCCGCCATCAAAGGCCGCCACCATGCCGCCATCGAGGCCATCACCACACCACCGTCCACGCTCGCCATCGAACTCACTCCGCCATCGAGCTCCCCGCTCCTGACCACCATCGCGTGTGCCTCATTTCCACACCGCTGATACCGTGATATCTTCCTCCAACAGGCGCCGACCCTTCCTGGAGCCCTCGACCGCCTACTCAGGCACCCCCGCCTCGCCCCATTCTCGTGTGCTTGGAGAAGAAGGACGGGCGGCACCCTCTCTTGATTTGGCTTGAGGACGAAGAAACCCTACGGGGATTAAAATATTTATTTTGGAAAAATATAAGAAAACCTCTCAAAGGTTTTCATATTTACAAAGAAGCCCCTGCCTGTTCAGATCGCAAGCCATCATTGTGAAAACATCAGAAAGCACCCTAGAACTTCTAATAACTGCAATAAAGTCCTTGCTTCAGCAACTCACGTGCAACTCACGTGTAATACTAGGTAATTTACACTTTTAGTCCTCTGCTTATTTCTAGTTATTGTTTTATGCAAAAATAATACATATTTACAGATTAGACCTTAATTTCCAGACATTATTTTGCAAGCTCTCTTCATTGAAATAAATATTTTCTTTGGTTAATAAAATTCCCAAAATTCGTGCTATGCTCTTGATGTGCTTATTTTTTTATCATAATTTTTTCATTGCATTTGGTCATCATTTTGTATTATTAAAAGAATAAAAGACAGTGTCGTTTCTCTTCCTGAAATTCAAAAATTCATAAAAAATTGAATACTTCTCTAAAAATTCCAAAAAATTAGAGTAGTTGTATTTCATTGTCTTTTAATTTCTATCCAAGTTTCACGCATTAATTCTTTTTAAAATCAAAAAAATTGAAAAAAACATCAAAAATCTTATAAAAATCACAAAAAATTATACAAAAAATCCAAAAATCGTGATTTCAGTAGACATTTGTCCTTATTTTGTCATAAAAATAATTATCAGGAGTTTTGGGTATTTAAAATATTTTTAAGTTGCAAATTACTCCAGGTTGTGCAATGTTTCTCATTTTTGCCACTATTTGATTTTTAGAATAATACAAACACATCTCAAAATTCTAAAAAAATTCCTAAAACATTTCAAAAACCTTAAAACACAAAAATATTTTCTTTGGATTTTTCTTGAGCATTTTTGATATAATTGAAAAATACGAAAAGAGTTTGGTGTGCATCTTTCTTATCTTGTGCATATTGTTCTTTATTTGAAATTAAAAAATTACAATAGTAAAATCACTAAAAAAATTTGAAAATCAGAAAATAAAAAATAGAAATAAAAAATTTAAAAGATTAAAAAACCAAAAAAACAAGGATGCTTTGCCTTTGAGATTCTTGCTTTTTCTTAATTGATTTTTCGTTGATTGTTTGAATAACCCTTGGGAATTGTAGCCTCCCTGAGTTCAATCATGTCTGCTATACAACTAAATAAGTAGAAAAAATTTCTCTTGCTTCATTATTCGCTTTTAGTTAAATTTGCCGCTTGAGAAAAAAATAATGAAATTTATTTGTTTGATGCGGGACTATTTGGGTCAACGACACTTTCATATATCACTTTCATATATAATTTAAATCAACACATGAAGAATCCCACTCAACAAAATGGAACCGTTGCTTGGGAGGCACGATGAGGGTAGTTAGGTTTCTCTCTTGACCTGCTATTCTTGGTTGTAGATATCTGTTTACATTTTGCCATTCACTCCATTGTTTATATCCAATGCATTCATGCCATTATTTTTGCTCATATTTTTATATTGTGTTTCTTACACATTCTCTCTTTTCTTTTTCTTACGAGGGCCCTGGAGTGAAGGAGGCGATAGTAGGAGAGGCAAAACACCCAAGCGAAGCAGAGGCGGCTTGGTTCATCTTGGAGCCGTAGGAGAGCGCAGGAGGAGGAGAAGAAGACTTTGAGAGAGACATCATTTGGAGTATATATAGTTTTTATTAATTTTAGCATTTGAACTCTTGTAAACGAACATTCGTTGGTTGCGGGGCTTGTTTCACCAAGTGCCGGTGCACTTGGGGGACCTCACCGGATTTATTTTCATCGCTTTTATTTTCTTTGTTTCACGTGGATTTCATGAGCTACATCTTGATTTTTTTAATTAATTTGTTTGAGATAAGTAATTAATTAAGTCCAAACACCCTAAACAAGAATTTCTGTACCTATAGAGTAGAACGTAACTTGGACTTAGTCAAATTAACTTGTTCTTGCCCGTTAATAGAAGCTATCATTTAGGACGGTTCACTTGCATCATATAGGATAGTTTATTTTTCTGTATTTAAATTCTGTACGGATCATTTTGCATGTAGAGTGTTGGTGACAAGGTACGCATCTCTAACCCTTGCATGCATCATCGTTTTTGATCGTGCATTGGCATTTCCGATCTCCTCCCTCATTTTTACTCACATAAGATAAAAAGGAAATTAGACACTTGGTAGACGATTCGTTGAAAATATTTTAACCAAGTGACAACTGCCTAAAATACATGATTGCTAAAGAAAATTCGACCCTAAAATAAAACACAAGGAAAAATCATTATTTTGGGGAGAGTGACCCCCTCATTGATTGGTTTGTATGTAGCGAGAGAGCGACCTACACACTAGGACAGAACCATGCTCGAACTATTTTCAGACTACTCTCTTGGGTTAGTCGTTCTCCAGTGAGGATCTCTCCGGTAGCCAGTAAAGCGGCCCGCGACGTCCTTAACAGATTGAATTGATCGGGTAGCCGGTAAACGACCCATAATTCATACTGGCTGGGAAATATCTAACTTTGGGATTGGGCCAGTCTCTTGAGAGCATTGGGATCCTAACATCTCACTTTAACCGCTTTGATAGATTGTATTATCACCAAACTCTAAAATTGACAAGATAATTGACCGAACCTTCACGGTCTTCACATTGAGTTAAGTTGATGAACTGGGGGTTTGTATTGTGTTTGCTTGCTAGTGCTAAAGATCCTTCTGCGCAATTTGCGCCTTCATTCACTTTCACTCTTGCATTGACCTTCGTGCTCCCGCGTCCTGCCTATTGATTTTGAAGATGTCGGACCGGAGTATTTCTCCTTCGGACTTTGCGAACTCATTATACGCTTCGAGCCGTTCACCTTCTATTCGGGGATACTCACTTCACGAATATTCCTATTTCTCCATTTCACCCTTCACAACATCCATGAATCCACTATTTGAGATTGGCTTTAATCTCGAATTAATATCTGAGACTCCATTAATTATGAGCACTAATCGAGTGTCATTTACATTTTCGGTGTCAGACGTCAGACACTTAATGCCACCAAAGGGAAAGGAAACCATGTCGGAGTAGAGCGAGATCAATAGTACCATGTTAGCCTTCATTCAGTTAATTCAAGCACAGTTAACAGAGCAGGCTAATTTCCAGGCCACACTGAGAGATATGATTCTCGAGATGAGACACGAAAGATAAGACACAAGAGAGGGGGATAACAGAAACCCTGGAGGTGGAAATGGAGGAGAAGAACCTCACATAAAAGATGGGGCTAAGCCTACATTAAAAGATGCTTATAATCAAGGGGCTGGATAGACAAATTCTTGGATACAAATTCCTACGGTTCATGGGCATTTTGAGCTTAAGCCTACTATTTTACCTCTTTCCCCAATATTCCATGAAAATATCAATGAAGAACCTTATATACACATCTAGCATTTTGATCGTATTTGTGGAACAATACACTACCGAAATGTCCCATTAGAGGTAGTGCAGATGGCTGCCTTTCCATTCAGTCTGATAGGAAAAGCTTTGTATTGGTTAAATCACTTGGGGAAAGTTGTCACTACTTGGGAAGAGTTGAGGTCCGCATTTCTGAACAAGTATTATCCACTCAGACGACTCAACCAAATGTGATCCTTGATTGCTAATTTCTCCCGGATGCCCCAAAATTCTATTCACGAGGCATGGGAAAGATTCAAAGATCTGAAGGAGAAATGCCCCCATCATTATATTCCAAAGACCAGTCTTGTACAAAATTTCTTTAGTGGTTTAAGCATTGAGAATCAGAAGCTGGTAGTGTTGGACATGCGAGCCCACGACTAGCCATTATGCAATAAATGTTATTGCATATATCATTCCCTGATCTGAAATGAAGAATAAATAATGTGCATAATAGGTCCCTCTGTACAATTAGGGTTATGTACCATGGCCATCTTGATGATCATATAGCTGTTGATTCATTAAATGAATCATAGAGGCTGGTGTTTGGATGAATATCTAAAGAGTTAGATAGAGGACTCATCAAGCACTGTCAAATGATTATTAAGAGATAATCTCCAGCCTGAGTAGGAGATGGCAATCTTTTCTCACATAGGCTGATATCTGACCGACCTCTTGATGCAGGTTCTCTGCATGGGAATGGTGATTCGGAGGTGTCAGATTAGTTAGGTCAATGGTTTGACTTAACGAGATCGAGATAACCTAAGTCCTATGTTGAATGCTGTCACAGCATAGGCACGCATCCTCTGATCAAAGATAGATGTATTGCTATATGTCTGAGTATGTACATTTGGCAGACCGATAGGTTGATGGCCTAACCAAGGTCTATACACCGGTGAGATGGTGTGCATATAAGGGCATATGAGCAATATGATCTCTCAAAGGGATCATACATGTTCACTTATGAACCGGAAGACATGAGCTCACTCATGAGGTATTGGGACCGATCAAATTCCATGCATGGTCGTCGTCTTTGGAAGCATGACATGAATTTGAAGGTATGATATATGCTTTGGGAAAGCATATGATTGATACCAACTCCCAATGACCAAGATTGAGAAACTTGGTGATCAAACCCTGAAGAAGACAATGTAAAATTGATCTTGATCTTCAGGTTGATCATAGGTCTTCTGGTATGCAGGATGTACAGGTATTGGGAATACCTGAGGGTGATGTGATCATAAACAATTGTATAACCATGACGCTTCCATTCCGAGGGAGTGATGAAACAAGTCTGGATTTTAGTGACTCCTCTCAGTAGAGAAGTAATCTGATCTTAGTCCAAGTGTTGGACATTGGTCTGAATGAGATTCAGATTCAATGAGAAGATTAGATTTGCGGTCTTGATTTAATCATCTATGGGAGGTTCGTAAGATCTGGATTTGAGATAAGATCTCAACATCCAAGTCGCTATACGTGGAACAATGCAATCGCCCTTTCCTTATCTCCAAGTATCTGCGGAGAAAGCACATTATTCTTGTAGGAGATCAAGAATAATTCATTTGATGAATTATATATATCCAAGCAACAAGATGTTGATAATTAAATGAGATTTAATTATCAAGAATAATATGAATATGATTCATGTTGTGAGAATGATTATCCAAGATAATTAAATGGGATTTAATTATCAAGGAAATGCAAATTGTGGATAGTGCTATCCATAATATCTAAGCATATATTATAAATGTGATTTATAATATATTAGAGAGAGAGAGAGAGAGAGCACATTTGTAAATAGCATTTGTTAATTGTTAATGTGAATTAGATTCACATTAAGCAATTAATTGGAAATGCAATTTACAATTTAGTTTGGGCTGTGAATATGATTCACATATTTTCAATGACATAATTGAAATATTCACTAATTAATTAAGAATTAATTTAGTGATAACTTTGCAATAGATATACACTAATTAATTGAGAATTAATTTAGTGGATAATGTTGCAAGATAAAAAAGAGATAATGATATGAATTAAAAGGATGAGATAATCCACAAAATCTCATGGGTGGATAATTATCTTTTTAATTATCCATGTGATTTAGGTGGATAATTATCTTTTAAATTATCATGTCATTATCTTGTGTTTATTGATTTATTTATTAAATTAAATTATGTGATTTAGGTGGATAATTATCTTTTTAATTATCCATGTGATTTAGGTGGATAATTATCTTTTAAATTATCATGTCATTATCTTGTGTTTATTGATTTATTTATTGAATTAAATTATGTTGATGATAATGCAACGTATATTTAATTTAATATAAATTAATGTCGTTGATTTTTAATCAACAACAATCATGACCATTGATTAATGCGTGGATCAACCTAGCCGTTGGATCTATGTGTCCCATGGATTGAGATCCATTGGATCCCAAACTAATATATAAGGAGGGCAACCCTAACACTTTCAAGGTACATAATTAAGAGTTGTAGAAGCCTACTACTTTCTCTCTCTCTATCTCTTATTCTTGCCTACCCTCTCTCTCTCCGTATTCAAGGTGGCCGTCCACTTTGTGCATTGAGAAGGAGAGTCTCTCGCCTTCGCCTTCGACGACTCGAGGATCTCCTTCTTCTTTGGGGCTGCTTGCTCTAAAGGAAGACGACGGATTTCGTTTGACGAAATTAGGGGATTCATTGCTTGGATCTTCATCGAGGATTGCGGGAGGTTCGCGTCCCATTATCGCGCCCCAA
Source organism: Ottelia alismoides (assembly GCA_037367405.1). Taxonomy (NCBI): domain Eukaryota; kingdom Viridiplantae; phylum Streptophyta; class Magnoliopsida; order Alismatales; family Hydrocharitaceae; genus Ottelia; species Ottelia alismoides. The sequence continues at coordinate 1,024,158 of JAZKJV010000599.1, forward strand.
GTGCATTATTCGTGTCACGGACTTAAGACAGGAGGATCTCTTGTTTGGGATCTCACGATTACAACTACGCTCCAAGAGGTATTCCTTATATTCTGTAGTTTGATGAAACGATCCGAGAAATGTTCTCGTGATGATGTGATTTCATCACTTGTTGAAAATTTTTAATTTCCGACGCATCCAACGACTAGTGCGACTAGTTGCCCCGATTGCATACGATGCGATTGACACACTTCTGTGATGCGCTTGAAGATTCACAATATCCTTCAAGTGGTATCAGAGCCTGGTTGAATAAGGTTTTGGATGATACATAAACCTAGGACGACTTGGGTTTGAAAGGGTCGCGAAAGTTTTGTCGCATTTCAATTTTCGCACCTCTGTCTAATTGAAATTTTCAGTACTGTTTAAATTGTTTAAACACGAAATTTGCAATTGAATTTTATTCCCCATTAAATAAGGAAACCATAGGGTCTGAGTTTACGAAATTTGAATTTCATTTGCTCAAGATATGACCTTTTGAATATGCATGTATGCACTGTTACGGGAACAACAGATCTAAACGTGATTAATGATCGATTCACAAAACAAATCGCACTTTCACGGACAAATCACACGTTGCGAGCACAACGGTGATTTTTATTTATTTTTCGGACGAACTTTCATCAATCAATTAATCCAAAACTTAAGCCCGCTAAACAAATGCATGTGAGCAGGGGATTTTGTGAAATCCCCTGTTCCCTCCCCACATCTCTCTCCCTCTCCCTTCTTCCATCTCCACCATAGCCGAGCTTGGCTCGAGCTTTCTTCTCTTCATTGTAGGTACTCCTCAACCACCCTCGACGCCACGCCACCCGTGTGGCCCCGCTCCGCCAACGTCTCAGCAACTTCGCGCGGCCAAGCATCGACCACGCCACCTCCTGCTACAGCCAAGCATCGACCAAGCACGCGCCACCAACAGCGAGGCCCCAGCCATTCGCCCCCTCCTGCCGCAGCCACCTGCGGCACCGTTCGCTGCCCGTACCTTTTTCAGCCATCGCGCGGCCGCGCATTGCCTCCATCAACGTCGCGCCACCGCGCGTCGCTCCAGCGATTCGCCCCTCCTGCCGCAGCCACCTACGGCACCGTTCGTCCCCCGCGCCCTCCACGCGCGGCTGCGCGCACCATCAGCCACCTGGCCGCCCCTCGCCTTTCGCCCTTGCGCGGCCCCAGTGCGTGCCCCTAGCGCCCCTGGTTGCTGGAGTCAACCGCGCCCTCCAACGCGCGCCGCCTCCGGTCACTCACTCCTCCAGGCCACCCCACGCCACCGAGCAGCTCCGCCCCCGCCAACAGCGCGCCACCAGCGACCGCCTTCTCTCCTGCGCGCGCGTGAAGCTCCACCATCAACCTCCCCTGTTTCAAGCCAAGAAACAGAGGAGTGCTATCGGAGAATAAAGAATTGGGTATTTGCAAAGGGGACACTTGCACCCCTTTGCAAGTTTTTTAAAAAAATTCATGTTTCCGGTAATTGCATGTAAGTCCCTGTTCTTCATTTCAGCTCATATTTCTTTTTCTGTATTGCATTCATACCCCTGCATTTGCACGGTTATTTTGTCATCATTCTGTAGTTCATTTTTAATTCCGAAAATTGCATTGTGTAGTATAACTCTTGTTCTACCATTTTAGCATTTATCTGTATTTTTCTGATTTGTAGAACATTTATGGAATTTAATTTGGAAAAAATTGCAACATTTTGCCCATTTTGATGGATTAATTGATTGCGTATCATCTGCTTGTCGAAAAATCTCTGAAAAATCATCATTGGTAGATATAAGTCTATGCTACAACATATCCAAAAATCACACCATTTGCACGTATAGTTTGTCTTAGAAAAATCATTTAGTGAAAACCTTAATCAATTTTTAATTAACCAATCGTGAAGTGTTTTAAGGAAATTTAAATTGATTTGGATAGCTCTTAATTAGACCTATTTGGATTAATTTTGTTTCTGAGAAATATCATCGTTGATTAATTATTAAAATTGGTTTAGTCATTTTCACTAAAGTCTGCATTTTTTATTATCCGTGCATCTAAAAATAAAAAAATTAGTGTAGCTTAATTTCATCATATTTCATAATCTGGCCAAGTTTCATAATTTTTGGAATTAATTTAACCATCTTTCTGAATTAACGTTTAAACTGTCCTGATTTTGCATGTGTCTTGCATAAAAAAACCGAAAAGACCAAAAATATCTCCTCTGAAAATCAAACCTTGGAAATTTGCTTCGAATCTACCTAAGGAGACTGCTGCCTCCCTGAGTTCGACCTTGGACTTCCAACCAAGTGAAAAAATTGTCGCTCGAAATTAATTTGACTATAATTGAAAGTTGTTTTTGATCTGCTCTCATTATCCGACTGCAACAAAAATATCAATTAATTTGAACATTAATTTGCTCGAATTAACAAGGGTAGTGGGAAGCGGTTATCAAAATGGCGTCATTGTCGGGGAGGCACGACTTAGGTTAATTTGCAGGCATTTCTGAGTGTTTGATTTTCTATCCCGGGTAGTCAGACCCCTGGTTTTCTTGTGAATATTTTTCTGTCCTTTATTTTTTGTATTTTTTGAGTCGTTCTCTTTCTGACCTCAAATTATTTCTGTGCGAGGAACGCGAGGAGTCGAAGACGCTTCAAGGATTCACCATTTTTAATTCTTTGAGTGATTTGAGAGAACTTGTACTTTTATTCATTTCCATATTTTTTCGCATCATTTACTGCGGTTCCCATTTGGGTTCTCGCGTGTGTAAAGATAGTGGAACCGTGTCCCCGTGTGCTGTGTGGTTTGAATTGTAAATTAGGCTTGCACTAGCGGCTCCTCGAGCCACTCTAGGGTTTGCTTGTGCTCGTAATTTTTAGGACCACACAATACACTTAAAAGACGCACTTAGACCGCAAATCTAGTCAAATCAACCTGTGCTTCACTCGCTAATAGAACTGCTTGTCTAGGAGCGGATTTTGTCATCTGCATTTGCATGTAGTGTAAAGATTTCAATTCTGTTCTGCATCCTGCATACAAGCGAAGAGATCACTATAAGTCTTCTTAACTCAGCATACGCATCATCGTTTTTCATGCGTCGGCTTTTCTCGACGTCCCCCTTATGTTTTTCACACTTAAATTAAACGGAAGTTGGGACTGGACGATAGGCGTGCTGTGTGTTGGACTAATAAGTGAGAACTTAACTTAAAATCGGGACTGCTAACATTATTGACCAAACAATTCAATAAAATTGGAAAAACTGTTTGCGGGAGACTAATCCTCGACCTTGTTTTCAGGCTGAGTAAGGGTACTTGAGTGTGTGTGAACACCTTAAGGCAGAGCCCAAATCCCCGCATTCCATATCACGGGCCAACTGATCCTAGCAAATATCACGAGTTGAATATTTTTAGATTCACCGACTAGTACCAAGTAGCCTCCGCCTGTTCGCGGGTAGTCAGGGGTGAACCAGCGGTACTTCGCGACAAGTTGCTAGTAACCCTTCGGGGTGAAGTTCCAGCCTTGTCAGCCTCCGCCTGCTTGCAGGTAGATAGGGGCATCGTCTTTGAGTCCATCAACTTGGGATAGGAGTGAAGAAAAGAAGGACCGGCGGTATCTTAGGCGACAAGTTAAACAGGAAAGACGCATCCGGCTCTGAGCCGACTTCCCTATAGGCTGCGTAAATCCTTGCTATCTTGCTTGAAAAATCACACTTAAAATTAACAAGATTAATTGGACTTGGTTTCGAGTCCTTCACTGTGTTGAGTGTGAACCCAGGGTCTTGGATTGAACTGCTTGCTTCAGGTAGGAGTAAAATCCTATCTTTACTTAGAACTCCCGATTCTTCTCGCCACTTCAAGATGACTGACTGGGGGAATATCGACACATTATTTGCCAAGCTCTCTTTGAGTCCCCCACGAAAATCATCTTCACCGGCCCAAGCGCACCTTGGACCACCCAGGACTCATGACCCTCTTGAGTTCTGGATCACTCACACCCAGGGTGGTTACTCTCAAACCAACCCTCTCCTCTCCTCTGAGCTTACCGAGGAAGATCATCGCCTCGGTAAGAAACCCTTCCTTGAGTCATCCTCTAATCCAGATCATTTCCATTTCCCAGGACTAGAGGATAAGATGCCACCAAAGCGACCCCCAGAAGAGGAGAACCAAGATGACCCACTCCAGCAAGTATTGGCTCGCCTCGCCCAAGCCGAACGACAGAATGCGGATCTTACAGCAAGAATGGGACAAATCATTGCGGCAGGAGGAATCGACCGACCAATGGTCGATGCCTACAACCCAACAGAGAATGAAATACAAAGTTGGTTGGCACCCGCGGTTCCCGCCAAAGCATTTGAGCTCAAGCCCCACTTCCTTAGCCTGCTATCGAAGTTCAACGGAAATGCCCATGAAGAACCATATGCCTTCCTCCGAGAATTCGAGCTGGTTCGCAACAACCTTAGCCATCCTAGGGTTGGGCAGGATTACATTCGACTGAAGGCCACCCCTTTCGCCTCAGGAGATAAGGCAACACATTGGCTGAAGAACCTAGGGGTGAGATGTACAACCTGGATGCAGTTCAAGGACTTATTCCTGAAGAAGTTCTACCCTCTCAGTAGGACTAACCAAATGAGAACAAAGATCGTCAGTTTCTCCTAGGGACCCAGTGAACCATTCCATGATGCATGGGATAGGTTTAATGACCTAGTCCAGAAATGTCCCTACCACGACATTTCTAAGGCGTCTTAGTCCAGACCTTGTTCTGTGGTCTGACCCCGGAGATGCAGGGGTTAGTAAGTGCCGCCTGTGGAGGAAGCTATCTGAATAAAAATGAGAATGTTGTATGGAAGATACTGGAGCAGATGGCGGAAACCAGCAGGTCACAGGCCACCGGAGGCTATCAGTTGTCTCCCTCAATCTTATCCAATGAGACAACCCGGAGGATTGTAGCGGATCTGACAGAGGACCTCATTCCAGTATGGGGATGATTGCTGATAAGTTAACCATGGTCGAGCAGATCCACAAGAGGGTCAGTGACCTTGAGTTTCTCTCACGTCTGCCGAAGCAAGTGGAGGAACTTTCTAAGAAGGTGGCTAAGATAAAGCTACCTGCCCCTTCTGCACCACCTGTACCTGTACATCGAGTCCATCTTGTACAGGAACAGGCATCGGGGCCTCAGAGTGGCTGGGATCAAACCTACATCCAGCAGGACAAGCATGCACCCCCACAAGTGGAGACCGGATATGAGGAGCCTCCACAGGTGTTCGAGATCAATGAGCTGTGGTACAGCGTGACCCCGTCGACAGACAGTCGGGGATGGGGAATGGTCAGCATCAATGACCATCCCCGACTTACCAAGAAACCAGCTCCGTCCCCGCACCACGCTTTGTTCTGTACAGGCCCGAACAAGGGTACCAACCTCAGCAGCACCAGCAGCAACAGCGCACATTCCACTCAGGCCAACAGGACCTGGCACCGTCCTATCAGCAGCAGCAGTATCGGCATGGCCAGCATGGCCAGTACAGAACCTCATCCGCAAGTCAGCATCAGCCAATCCAGCCCACCGAATTGGAGTCCCTCACCTTGGCGATCCAGACCCTGTCTGATAGGATCCAACAAATCCAGAATGACTATCTGGATATGAGAACCGATCTGAATCGCGTTTCTCGTACCCAGGATCAACAAATGGCGCCAAAGACCCCAATTCTCTCCCAGGTTCAGGCCAATCCGAACAGCCTAAATCAAGGCCAGAACCGACCTCGTGATCAGGTATACTATTCAGATAAGTCTTTATCTGAACATGAGATCCTTTCGTATGATAATGTAAATCATATGTCCCTCAGGAGTGGAAGGACCGTGATCGTACCTGATCGGGCACGGACACCGAAGGAAGGAGCCGTCAAGTCTCTACCTGAGGAGAACTTGGAGGAAGAAGAGGAGCAGCACCACCATCACCACCAGCAGAAGAAGAGGACTTCTGGGTCCTCGAAGCAGTAAACTCGCATCAGTAGAGAGTCCGACGAAACCGATGAAGAGCCCGCACCTCCATCTGAGGAGGATCGTCCAGAAGTCGTGGAAGATGCATCACCGGTTTCGCCACAACATTTTTCTTTTATTCCGAGTCAGAGTCCGAGTCTGTTTCAGAGTCCGAGTCGTGTACAAAACTCAGTTCCAGCTTTCAATGAAAACATTTCAGTTCCAGAACCTGAGTTAGAGTCAATAATACCTTTCCCTCGAGCTCTTACGGGTGGAAAGAAGAAAATCAAAAAATTCAAAAAGATGACCCTGAGATGGCAGAATTCTGCAACAAATATATTAAGGTCACAATCCCCTTTGACAAGTACGTGGAAATGACTTCTGCATTTCAGAAATACCTTAAGGTGAGATGCACACCTATTAGGGTTAGCAGGAAGACCAAAAGTCGTGTTGAGAAACATGTTCTGTAAGTAGCCACGACTTGTGTAATAAAGAACTCGTTTCCAAGGAAACGAAGAGACATGAATGCACATTATGTAGTGAGTCATGTTGATGACATCGCGTTTGCACGCACTGTCTTAGATAACGGCTCCTCAATTAACTTAATGCCTACAACCCGCTATGAGCAGCTTAATGTCGGACCTCTTAGGAAATCTAGAGCCCTCCTGCAGTTCGCTGATAAATCAACCAAGAGGTCCCAAGGAGAATTGAGGAATGTTGTAATCAAAGTCGAGGGTCAAGAATACATGGTGGACTTCACTGTCCTAGATATGGAAACCCCTCGTAATTGGAGAGACTCCCAGATCATCTTAGGTAGGCCCTTCCTCAGGACGGCAGGGGCCTTGTTTGATTATAAGATCGGGAAGATCCAGTTCCAAACTCCAGGCGGAGATGAGGAACTAGAGATGAAGCAAACCAGATGGCAAAGACCGGATTCCGGGTCCAACACTGAGTACTCTTCGTCCGAAGCAGACCGCGACCATGTAGACACAGTTGGGCCATGGAGACAGAACCCAACCAACATCGATGAGTCCCTCCCCTCCGGAGATGATCCAGTGCATGAGTCAGTTTGCGAGATCCTCAGAGACGAGTACAACTCAGAACCTGCATCCCCCTACATCTTCGATGACTTAGAAGCCCAGCTGGGTTTGTCAGTCCTTCCCTCTTTAGGACAATCAGAAGATGAGGATGACGAGTCGGACGAGGCTTTCGCGTTGCATGGAGACCTTTGACAATCCGACTCCAGAGCCGAATAATTTGGTGGCAGCAATCACAGAGAAAGATCCAACCACTTCCAACACCGAGCCAGATTCGATTGAGCCAGATTTCCTAGACGATCACACATTACCTAAGCTCAAACCTTTACCCACAACACTAAAATACGCCTTCATTACGAGTCAAGAGAAGAAGTATCCGGTCATCATCAGTTCACGATTGATCGAGGAGCAGGAGTCTCGCTTACTAGAGATCCTGGAGAAAAACCGCAAGGCAATAGGCTGGAGCATTTCCGATCTCCACGGGATAAATCCCGCTCTGTGTTTGCACCATATATACTTGGAGAATGAAGCCAAACCCTCTCGTGAATTCCAACGTCGTTTGAATCCAAATTTACGAGAGGTAGTGAAGAAAGAGATAGAGAAATGGTGCAACGCGGGTTTCATTTATCCCATCTCCGACTCTAAATGGGTGGCCCCGATCAATGTGGTCCCGAAAAAGTCGGGAATTCAGACGACTACCAATGAGGATGGAGAGGAGATCGTGACGCGAGTGCCCACGTCATGGCACGTCTGTGTGGATTACAGACGCTTGAATGCCGCGACGAAGAAGGATCATTTCCCCCTATCATTCATTGATCAGATTCTAGAGAGACTAGCGGGGAAAGAATTCTTCTGTTTCTTGGATGGGTTCTCGAGCTACAATCAAGTAGCCATAGCTCCTGAGGATCAGGAGAAGACCACATTCACATGCCCCTTTGGTACCTATGCTTTTAGGCACATGCCCTTTGGGTTATGCAATGCGCCGGGTACTTTTCAAAGGTGCATGATTGTTGTATTCCCTGATCGGTGAGTTCATGGAAGTCTTCATGGACGACTTCTCGGTCCACGACGATTCCTTCGATTCCTGTCTTAGGAATCTGGATCGAGTCCTCAAACGATGTTGTGAGGTTAATCTGGTGCTCTTCTGGGAGAAAAGTCACTTCATGGCGGCAGAGGGCATTGTGTTGGGGCATGTCATCTCCAAGAGAGGAATGGAGGTTGACCCTGCCAAGGTGGATGTGATCAGACGACTTCAGCCACCAACCAACGTCAAGCAGTTGCGGTCGTTCCTCGGGCATGTTGGATTTTATCGGAGATTCATCAAGGATTTTTCTAAGATTGCCCGAACGCTAACTGAGCTTTTAGGCAAAGACATAGAGTTTGTTGTTGATCACAAATGTCTTGAAGCCTTTAAGCTATTGCAAGGAATGATCATGGACGCACCTATCCTACAAGCCCCAGATTGGTCTCTACCTTTTGAGATCATGACGGATGCCTTAGACTTTGCTGTTGGGGCTGTGTTAGGACAGAGAAGGGATGGCATCCCGTTTGCCATACACTACGCAAGCAAAGTGCTTGATAGCACTCAGCGTAACTATACAGTTACGGAAAAGGAGATGCTTGCGGTAGTGTTTGCCTTGGACAAGTTCAGATCTCACTTAATTGGATCCAAGGTAATTGTGTTCACTGACCATACGACGCTACGATATTTGATGGAGAAGAAGGACGCGAAGGCGCGTCTTCTTCGGTGGATTTTACTTATCTAGGAATTTGATTTGGATATTCGTGATAAACCTGGAAAGAAGAATGTAGTAGCCGATCATCTCTCTCGTCTCGAAGATCTTAATACTTTTGAGGATCCACCAATTCGAGACTCCTTCCCTGACGAGTCGATTTTTGTTGTCGACTCACTCCGATGGTATGCCAACATCGTGAACTATCTTATCTCCAAGAAGGTTCCCGAGGGTTGGCCCAAGAGCCACATCGACCGACTTAAGTCGGATGCGAGACACTACCATTGGGAGGATCCGATCCTTTTCTTTGAAGGACCGGATTGTGTCTGGAGACGTTGTATTGCTCAGGAGGAATACCAGAGTGTCCTTTCTTTATGCCACAGCTTGGAGGCAGGAGGACACCACTTCGGGAAGAGGATCGCATGGAAGGTACTTCAGTGTGGCTTTTATTGGCCGACTCTGTTTCGCTATGCTATCACCTTTGCGAAGTCATGTCCAGTATGCCAGAGAATGGGAGGAACCGTTGGTTCCAAGGATGAGATGCCGATGCAGCCTGTCATCATTTGTGATGTCTTTTACACTTGGGGCATCGATTTCATGGGCCCATTTCCTGTTATCCATGGATTTGAATACATCCTTCTTGCGGTAGATAATCTATCCAGGTGGGTGGAGGCTATCCCAACCCGAGCCACAGACAACAGAATTGTCTGTAAATTCATCAGAGATCATATCATCTCTAGGTTCGGGATTCCCAAATTGATGATATCAGATGGGGGGTTAGCCACTTCGTAAATCGGGAGGTGAAGAAACTCCTGAAGGACTACGACATCGAACACCGTGTCGCTAGCCCTTACCACCTACAGACTAATGGTATGGCTGAGGTGTCGAATCAGGAGGTGAAGACTATATTGCAAAAGCTTGTCCGCCCAGACAGGAAGGACAGGTCTCAGATCTTGGATCAGGTCCTATGGGCGTATAGGACAACTTACAAGACACCGCTAGGAACCTCCCCATTCCGAATGGTATTCGGAAAGCCGTGCCATTTGCCCGCAGAATTAGTGCATAAATCAGAATGGGCAATCAAGAAGGTCAACTGGAACACACACCTTGGGCAGAAGCAGAGAGAAATGGATCTGAATGAGCTTGTGGAGGTCAGAAACCGCGCATATGACAACAGTGTAGTGTACAAGGACAAGGTGAAGCGTTGGCATGATAAATATATCAGACGAAAGACCTTTGTTCCTGGACAGAAGGTATGGTTGTTTAATGCAAGGCTGAATACCTTCCAAGGCAAGTTGAAATCCAAGTGGACGGGCCCATTCATTGTCCGAGCGGTGCATGATAGCAGATGTGTCGAGATCTCAGATCTCGTAGATGACGCACCGACATCCCTTGTGAATGGACAACTGTTGAAACACTTCGTCGAATCCAATGAGCAGTTAGTCCATGTTGAGGAGATTGTGTTTATGCACGAGACAGATTCAGCAGCTACACCTCGAGCCGCGTAGGAGACCTTGCAGCAGTGAGCTCCAGCCATCAGCAACATCTTGGAAGATTCAGACCGACTCAATTGTATATACCATCATTCATGTACATTCTGTCCTTTCTCCTCTCACGACTCTAGTAACTCATCCCAGCTTCATCTATCTCTATCTTGGACTATACTTAGGATGACCAGATCCTAAGTATAGGGGGGATGAGCCACCTGAGTCTGTTCTCTGTAAATCCTCCAGATCACATCGGTTCTCATACTCATTCCTGTCCTATACTTAGGCAGATTAAAGCCTAAGTATAGGGGGGACCGATGTCCACCTTGTATATATTCATTCATTTCCCCTCTTCCCCTCGTCCACCCCATTTTTGATCTTCTTCCACAATTAGGCTGCCAGAGCCTAAGTATAGGGGGGCGGAACGACTTCTATACTTTTTGTAATTTTAGCTCTCCTACGCTTAGCTCGAGCTATGTCTTTTTAGTCGCTTTTCGTGTTCGGAGGACATAGCACACACTAAGTATATGGGGGCATGTATATATTATATATATACTTTACCCATAGCTCGTACTTTCCCGTATTTTCGCGTATTTTTGTATATAGTATGCAATAATTACGGGGTGGGTAAAAATTGAATTTTTTTTGTAAAATACACTTGTATAATCTGTATAATACTCATAAAATACTTGTATCATAGGAGGTATACCAGTGTTTCAAAAAAAATATTGAAAATAAAGGCTTCTTATTTACTCTTGCACATCATCTCTGCATCTGAAAAGAAAAAGAGTCTTGCATTTCAGTCATGTACATAGCATATTATCTACCTCTCATATGCATATCTTGCATATGCAAGATGAAAAGCTAGTGGGTTCTGAACCAAGTTATGAGTAGATATTGAGGATGGACTTGATTTGACCTTAATCCACCTAATTTCAGAGGAACCTTATAGGAGCTGGAGTTAAGATTTCTCAGGTCAAGTGACTTAATTCATTGAGTCCGCAAGTCTATGTTCACATGTCATCTTGATTAGTCTAAGTAGAATATCTCGTGCACACGCATGATTCTTTTAGACAGTGACCTAACTTGGACAAAGCACAATGCACGTAGCTCTTCATTGATGAAGTGGTGAGGAGGTAGAATCCTTTAGCTTGGAGTAGCACACGGGTGGAAACATCCGTCCTCCTCTAGGGAGGGTAGTGCATCTAAACATAGTCTGGTGGTGTTGAAGTCTAAGGACAGGACGCTGTGGGTTGCAATAATGCTTCAAAAGAGGGATAGTCTACTGGCTCAAGAGGAAAAACTCCTGATGTATATGCTGCACCTTGTATATAGTTCCAAAAAAAAGAAAAAAAAGGAAAAAGTAATAAATGCAAGAACTCCACCAAAAAAATAGACAGGCCACAAAAAAAAAATGCCTGTCGGAGAATGTATATTAGCAAGAAGTTTGCAGCTGGATGACTTGGCTACACTGGTCAGGCATCCCGGGATAGGTAGCTACACTGGCTACCATCCACTCTTTTCTCCACCCCCTCCTCTTGAGCTGGTCGCACTTGAACTTAGAAGGGAATACCCCGCTCCTCGAGGAAAGAGTTACTGGATCGGGTTATTGAGTTACCTTGTTAGAGGAGGCTGGTTCTGAGCCATTTCTGACATGGAGAGCTATTTTACACTTACACAGTACAAGTAAGAATCATAGTCATCAGAAATTTGCATTTGAGGATTTGTTCTGATCTACTATTGAGGCATCTTGAATAGAAGACTTGTGGAACTTGGGGATTCATTGATTGGATCTTCATCGAGGATCGTGGGAGGTTCGCATCTCATCATCGCGCCCGCAAGTGCATTCTTCGTGGATCGGACTTAAGACAGGAGGATCTCTTGTTTGGGATTCACGATTACAACCACGCTCTAAGAGGTATTCCTTATACTTTGTGGTTTTATGAAACGATCCGAGAAATGTTCTCGTGATCATGTGGTTTCATCACTTGTTGAAAAATTTTAATTTCCGCCGCATCCAGCGACTAGTGCGACTAGTTGTCGATGCGATGGACATGCTTCCGTGATGCTCTTGAGGATTCACAATATCCTTCAGGTAGATGCCAGGAGCCACTTCAACAAGGACGAGGATGTCCTTTTATCAGATTTTTTGTGGATATGGTAGAGATTTCAACAACACTTTCTTCTTCACGTGCTTTTCAGAAGCACCACGTCACCTCCCCTGTAGTACCCAACAAGGATGTCAATATGAAGACATCACATGAAGTGGATAAGGTGGATAGTTCTGATTTGACCATTATTGGAAATCACCTATCCAAAGTATATATTATCAAGAAAAGATCCAAGGAGCTTGAGAAGCTTCATGTGATCGAGCAGAGGATGAAGAACCTGGATAAGCTGGATGAGATAGCAAAGCACCTGGAGATTCTTGTGAGTGCGACCAGTGCAATCCATAGTACGAGTGCAACGTCCTATACCTCTACTAGGGAGCATACTTCTTCCACCCAGCAGAGTAGTAGAGGACCATCTACAGTTTAACATGTCTACTACATGCAGACACCTGATCAAGCTTAGCAGCATGTACATCAGATAGTTCCGTACCACTAGGAAGTACCCTACATTCCTGAGCAACAATCTCCACCTCCACCTATCATTCAGGAGGTGAATGGTATCTGGTTCAACCGTGAGTGAAACCAACCCCGTCTATCAGGGCAAGGTCAGTTGGGTTCACAGCAGGGTTAGAGACCTGCCCACCAGCTTCAGGGAGGCAGACAACAGCAGTACCAACACCAGCAGTTCCAGCCTCACTTTCAGTCTCCACCACAGTTCCAAAACTGGAGACAAGGCCATCCACAACAACCATCTATGTATTTTCCTCATCCTAACTAGCAACAGACTGCATAATATCCTCCCCCTCCTCCTCCCCATTGTCAGGATTCGTATGGTTACCAACAACCTCCGTATTATTAGTCTCAACGACAACCAGTCAATGAGCAACCTGAGACCCCTTCAGTTAACCTAGCACTGGACCAACTTGCATTGCTTATGAAGAACATGAATGGACTAACTCAGCGGATCGATAACCTGACCACCACCAAGACACAGATTCCAACACAAGTCGAAGCCAACCCCAACAACTTCTGACGCAAGGAGCATGTAGCCAATAGCCCACCCACCCCTGAGACAGGTATGCCCATTGATTTTACATGTTTATCTGACACCATTCATCTTAGGAGCGGTAGGAGTTTGTAGCCGCCTACACACCAGTTGGGTTTAGGAGATCGAGCCATTGAGATAACATCATCTTCTACATCATCTCCTTCATCAGCATTCGAGAGGACTGATGAATCTGTGATTCATCACTCTAAAAGTCGAAAATAGAGCCTTGTTCCCGAGTAAATAGCAGCATATTTCCACTTGCAAAATTAGCATTCATGCATGCAAGCATAATATCTGCATTTTAGCATTCATAATTGCATTAAATAAGAAGCCAAATTCACTTGTAAATATTCACCTATATATTAGTTAAAATACCCCTATTTGTATATATTTTATATTAACTTTGAATCCAATAAAACCAACTCTGTTCTGTATATATTACTAACACTAAGTAAAGAAAAATATTTAAAAAATACTAACTTGTAAAACTGACCAATAAAACCATAATCTGAAGTTTGAAACTAGGAGCCTTAAAATATGCATATCTCTCTCATACAACCTCCGAATTAGGTCTACTCACTTTTAAAGTAATATACATTCCAAGACCTTCGAAACAAGATCAATTTCATTAAAATCGGAGCTCGTATGCAAAACTTAGGTTTTGGGCCCTTTTGTATATCGTACATATTGACCGTTTTACCCCTGTATCTTATCCTTTTATTTTCTTCATTAGTAAAAATCCAAAAAAAAATAGATTAAATTGTAAATATTCTCCTCATATTTTCCCTAACTTTATTTTGATTTTTTCTCTTATTAAAAATGGCAAAAGAATTGCAAAAGATAAAATACGATATTTTATATCTATAACGTACCACCCAAAAATACATTTTTGTACAGATGATCTCTTTTGATTTTTGACCCTTCACAAAAGTTGTAGATCTCGTCGAGACGAGCAATATTCATGTTGACCACTTTTTGATCTAACCTCTTTTATTATTTCTTTTTGATTTTTCTTTGCGTTTAGTTCCGGATTTTTCTCGGAGCGACACGTGGCAACTCCTGGAGCCGCCATGTGTCGCCTCCTCATTCACCCACTTATACCATTTCTCTCCTTTATCCTGGGCCGTTGGATGAGGGGGTTCTCCATCAACGGCCAATACCCATTCCTCCCCCCACTCTCCCTTAACTTGAGAAAGAGGCCACATCGACGACCACTCCATCTTTCATCTCTCCCACTCTCTCCATTTCCTCTCCAACCTCCTCCTCCTCCTCTTTATAATCTCCTCCACTCCTCCATTCATCCTCATCCGCCATTCCCACTGTGAGAGACAGGAGAGATCCTATAACCTTAGGTGACAGCTAGGGAGTGCAATAGTTGAGCGAAGACCCATCTCTTCTAGGCGAGATCCGGTGGCCCTCCGTCCACCGCCGCAGCCGCAAACCGCCGCTGCCCGAGCTCCGCTTGCCGCGCGTCGAGCGACGACCTAAGAAGCTTTGCTTTTCCCTCCATAGGAATCACCTCCATCACCTGCTGGTAATCTTCTTCTCCCTTTCTTCTTCTTCCTCATTCTACACCCACACACTCTCTCTCATCAATCCATCATTGCTCCATTCATCGATTGGCAAAACAAATCGCACTTTCACGGACAAATCACACGTTGCGAACGCAACGATGATTTTTATTTATTTTTCGGATGAACTTTCATCAATCAATTAATCCAAAATTTAAGTCCGCTAAACAAATGCATGTGAGCGAGGGATTTTGTGAAATCCCCTGTTCCCTCCCCACGTCTCTCTCCCTCTCCCTTCTTCCATCTCCACCATAGCCGAGCTTGGCTCGAGCTTTCTTCTCTTCATTGCAGGTACTTCTCAACCACCCTCGACGCCACGCCACCCGTGTGGCCCTGCTCCGCCAACGTCTGAGCAACTTCGCGCGGCCAAGCATCAGCCACGCCACCTCCTACTACAGCCAAGCATCGGCCAAGCACGCGCCACCAACAGCGAGGCCTCAGCCATTCGCCCCCTCCTGCCGCAACCACCTGCGGCACCGTTTGCCGCCCGCACCTCCTTCAGCCATCGCCGGCTGCGCGCCGCCCCTCCATCAACGCCGCGCCACCGCGCGCCGCTCCAACCATTCGCCCCCTCCTGCCGCAACCACCTGCGGCACTGTTCGTCCCCCGCGCCCTCCACGCGTGGCTGCACGCCCCATCAGCCACCTGGACGCCCCTCGCCTTTCGCCCTTGCGCGGCCCCAGCGCGTGCCCCTAGCGCCCCTTGTTACTGGAGTCAACCGCGTCCTCCAACGCGCGCCGCCTCCGGTCACCCACTCCTCTAGGCCACCCCGCGCCACCGAGCAGCTCCGCCCCCGCCAACAGCGCGCCACCAGCGGCCGCCTTCTCTCCAGCGCGTGCGTGAAGCTCCACCATCAACCTCCCCTGTTTCAAGCCAAGAAACAGAGGAGTGCTATCGGAGAATAAAGAATTGGGTATTTGTAAAGGGGACACTTGCACCCCTTTGCAAGTTTTAAAAAAAAATTCAAGTTTCTGGTAATTGCATGTAAGTCCCTGTTCTTCATTTCAGCTCATAATTCTTTTTCTGTATTGCATTCATACCCCTGCATTTGCACGTTTATTTTGTCATCATTCTGTCCTTCATTTTTAATTCCGAAAATTGCATTGTGTAGTTGTTCTACCATTTTAGCATTTATTTGTATTTTTCTGATTTGCAGAACATTTATGGAATTTAATTTGGAAAAAATTGCAACATTTTGCCCATTTTGATTGATTAATTGATTGTGTATTATCAGCTTGTCGAAAAATCTCTGAAAAATCATCATTGGTAGATATAAGTCTATGCTACAACATATCCAAAAATCACACCATTTGCACATATAGCTTGTCTTAGAAAAATCATTTAGTGAAAACCTTAATCAATTTTTAATTAACCAACCGTGAAGTGTTTTAACGAAATTTAAATTGGTTTGGATAGCTCTTAATTAGACCTATTTGGATTAATTTTTTTCTGAGAAATATCATCGTTGATTAATTATTAAAATTGGTTTAGTCATTTTCACTAAAGTTTGCATTTTTTATTATCCGTACATCTAAAAATTAAAAAAATTAGTGTAGCTTTATTTCACCATATTTCATAATCTGGCCAAGTTTCATAATTTTTGGAATTAATTTAACCATCTTTCTGAATTAACGTTTAAACTGGCATGATTTTGCATGTGTCTTGCATAAAAAAACCGAAAAAGACCAAAAATATCTCCTCTGAAAATCAAACCTTGGAAATTTGCTTCGAATCTACCTAAGGAGACAGCTGCCTCCCTGAGTTCGACCTTGGACTTCCAACCAAGTAAAAAAATTGTCGCTCGAAATTAATTTGACTATAATTGAAAGTGATTTTTGATCTGCTCTCATTATCCGACTGGAACGAAAATATCAATTAATTTGAACATTAATTTGCTCGAATTAACAAGGGTAGTGGGAAGCGGTTATCAAGGACCAGTGTAGCAACACCCAAGTCTGGAGTTTCACCGCCTTCACCACCACCTTCACGAGGAAGACGTAGACCACCATCAGCAAGGGAGAATATACCAGTCGTAGATTCTTCCTCTTCGCCAGCAGCAACATCCCGTTCTGTTTTAGATTCTGTTTTTCTTCCATCTGATTTGGACAACACTGTATAGAATGATTCTGGTTGTCCTTTTGTACATGAGGATTCTACTTTAAATGAAGGAAATGAATGTTTGCATGTTTATTCCGATTCAGTGCCGTTTCCTTCTGCTCTCAAATCCAAAAAATTCAAAAATTAAAAACAACCCTATTTGATCCTGGAGTGGTTGAGATCTTACAAAACATCTTTTTAAAGATGCCACTCCTTCAAGACATGGAATACATGCCTACAGTGAAAAAGGAAATGAAAGAGGAATGTACACAAAAAGCGTCAACCAAGGAAGAATAGATGAAAGGAAACAGAGAAACACATCTTGACTATGACCACCGTTTATGCCATTAGTAAACTCTTGCCTAAAAAGAAAGACAAGGGAGAACCTCACATTCGTTGCCATATCTTTGATCAAGAATTTGATCATACTCTTCTGGATAGCGGTTCCTCCATCAATTTCATTCCTTCTCTTTACTAACTGAATTTCGATTATGGCCTCTTAAAACAACCAGGATGATCCCTCATTTTGCTAATAGATCGATTAAGAGGCCAATTGGCATTTTAGAGGATGTTGTTGTAACGATGCAGGGAATGGAATTCCCTGTTGATTTTGTTGTCGTGGATGTGGACACACTTGCACCGTTACTCCATACCCCGATCATACTAGGTCGACTGTTCCTCCGAACGGCCGACACAACAATTGATTATGGCACTGGAGAGATCATCTTTCACTCTCACAGTGATAAGGTGAAAATTGAGACGATATCTGATCCTATACCATCACCGCCACCTACAGAAGATGAGATAGAGAAAGCTATATCAGAGCTAGAGGACTGTGATTTTCTTGCTGAATTCAAAGAGACAGATCTTTTTACTAATTTTATAGATACCCATGAGCTCCTTTCCCAAAAGGACTCTATGGAAAGCACAATCAACATGGGTTTTCTTAATGTTCCAATTGAGCCAGTTGCTGATGGATAGTTTGAGCTGATTTCTGAGGATCAATATGAGTTTTTAGAGGCACGTTCTGTTATCCCTTTGATACACTTTTATGAGATTACCGATGATAGGCCTCATTCTGAGAATTCTGAAGTACATATATCAGAGCCATGCGCTGAATTTCCTGATTTATGCACAGATGAGAGGCATCTTTCTAAGATCATTGCCAACATATCTGAACCATTAATTGATCAGAATACTGAACACCCGGATGAGCCCCTCCTTTCCGAGCAGAGATCATTCATTGCAGATCTATCAGAGATTTTACTTGCTGAGTTGTTAGTAGCCAAGGTGGACAATCCACAGAGTACAGATCATATGCCATCTACCAGTGCAGCAGTAGAGGTTATTGTAGAGCATATTCAGACCCCACCTGAGCTCAAGGTTTTACCATCAACGTTGAAATATGCCTTCCTTGCGGGACCCTCCAAATGTTTTCAGTCATCCGTAGCTCGCAGTTGACCGCTGAACAAGAATCTTGTGTGCTAGAGATTCTTGAAAGAAACCGCAAGGCCATAGGCTGGAATATCTCGGATCTCCGTGGGATCAATCCAACTTTGTGCTCGCATCATATCTACCTAGAGGATGACTGTAAAATCGCTTGTGAATGTCATCACTATCTAAATCCAAATCGAAGGGAGGTTGTCATGAAGGAGATCAGAAAATGGTGTGATGTTGGCTTTATATATCCCATTTCGGATTCCATGTGGATCAACCCTTTACATGTGGTCCCGAAGAAATCCAGGATTACTATCGTAACGAATGACCATGGTGAGGAGATTCAGTCCCAGGTACCTACTAATGGCGTGTCTGTGTAGATTACCGACGCTTGAACTCAGCTACCAAGAATGATCACTTTCCACTGCCCTTTATTGATCAGATTATTGAGAGGTTGGCAGGGAAAGCGTTGTTTTGCTTCTTAGATGGGTACTCGGGATACAACCAAGTTGCTATCACTCTTGAGGATCAGGAGAAAACTACTTTCACTTGTTCGTTTGGCACCTATGCCTTTAGACGGATGCCCTTTAGATTGTGTAACGCTCCCTCTACATTCCAGAGGTGTATGTTGGCCATTTTTGCTGACATGGTGGGTAGTTTCCTTGAGGTTTTCATGGACGATTTCTCGATCTACGGGGATAGTTTTGATACATGTCTTGCTCATTTAGACCGAGTTCTTCAACGTTCATGTAAGGTAAACCTAGTGTTCTCGTGGGAGAAGAGTCACTTTATGGTGACTAATGGGATTGTATTAGGTCATGTCATCTCCAAACATGGTATGGAGGTTGACCCGACTAAGATTGATGTGATTTTCAAGTTAGAGCCACCGCAATATTTGAAGCAGTTGAGGTCATTTTTGGGACACGTAGGATTCTATAGGCGATTCATGAAGGAATTCAGCAAAATCGTCAAACCTTTGACTGAGCTTCTGTGTAAGTGTCACAATCCCGATTCTCGGGCCGTCGGATCCTCCCATAACCGGATCTAGTTACCCAGTAATAATTTATTCAGCAATCACAACTAACATTCAGAAATAGACTGCAAATAAATATATTCAGAAGAAAGTATTCAACACTTTTCCATTCACAAAATAAAGTTCAGATGATACATTGCCCCACTATAATCATTTACATGTACATCAGCTTGAAAGGAAAATACACAAAAAGATCACTAACTACCTTATAAAGTAAAGCTACTGTGGCTGGCTGATGCTTACTAAGGTCCTTGTTATGGCTCACCGACACCTATTGGGTTTTCCATAAATCATAGGATACCAATTAATGAATATTAAGTAACGAAGAAGAGAAAAGCAAACAAATATAGTAATTTTTCAAAAAATTACTATCACAAAAAGGTTCATTTCTTCACATTAATTTAAGTCATATTCCTTTCTATTCCACGTCAGGGATTAGTCCAACCCCACCATTCTTGGACTCCGAAGCTGTGAACACTTGAGCTTATGCTGCCGTACGTCGCTTCAAGCAATCCTCCAATACTACCTTGACGATTTCTTTTTATTTTATTAATCACGATCTCAAATACTCAGACTGGAAAATAAAGAAGCACACCGTCCTCGACGACTCGATTGCTTAAACCTCAGGCTAACATTTAATTATATGACCTAAGGGCTTTAAATACATATTACCGTTACCCAGCCGCTACTGAACCACCCGTGCCTCCACATGGCACGACCACATCTTCCATCATTCAACCAAAAGATATTGGCTCTTGGTACCACACGTTGCAAATCATTCATTTCATGCGCACTTATCATAATAGGGCAACCGTGTACCACCTAGGTAGGGAAACATCAATATGGGTTCCTTCTGACAAACCTACAGGTTGCATGCCCGACCTGTAGTTCTACTCACTGTCATCCTTAACGTGACACACGATTCTTTTCAGGATCCAACTCAAAACACATCAATTCCCATGATGTAACTCTTTCATTAAGTCTTCGATTTGCATAATCATCAACACTTAGTATAGACTCACATATATATTATTCATATTCATATATACTTGTATTTATGCTTATTTTAACTCCCAAACCCTAACTTTCCAAGCCACTACATCGATTCGATGCTTAAACCTTATTTTAGTGGGAATCACAAAGCAACTTTTCATACTTTCTCAAAATAGCCAAAACTAGGGTTCTTCATAGCAAAGAACATAAAATCAGAAATTTCAATGATCTCATATGAAAAACCAACAGCAAAAGGAAGGATTTCATTACCTAATCGAGCTCTCTCATACGTATACAGTGCATTATCATGATTCTTTTTCATAAAGAAAGATTTATAGCTCCTGAAATAATCGAATTTCATTTTCGTATCAAAAACACTAAGAACGTGCCAAGAACACGAAGAACGAACGAAGAACACAAAGAACACTTGAAGAACACTTGAAGAACGTGAAGAACATATTTTTTCTCTTAAAACTTTGGCAAAACTTCCCCTTATAGAGGGTGATATTTCTGGGAAAGTTTCGGCAGAGTTTCCCCTTGTATCGGGACATATTTATATAAAACTCTCGGCAGAATTTCCCCTTATATCTGGACATATTTCTAGAAATATTCCGGCAGAGTTTCCCCTTATATCAGGACATATTTCTTGAAAAATTTTGGAAAAGTTTCCCCTTACATCGGGACATATTTCTAAAGAAAAACGGAAAGAGTTTCCTCTATAAAATCATTGAGAGGAAAATAATAATGAAAATAAAATAATATAATCAAACAACAAGAGATGAAGAATCGGTAGACACCATGCGTCTTAGGTGAGTGAATGTATGACGAATCATAGGGTTCACTGATGTGTAAGTAGGGTGTTACACAAATTTGTCCATCAAAACAACTATAAAAGCAGAATTGAAAGAATAGAAAAATAAGCGATGAAGAATCGGTAGACACCACGCGTCTTAGATGCGTGAATGTGTGATGAATCACAAGGTTCACTGACGTGCATAACCGCTCGCACCTAAGGAGGGTGTTACACAGATTTCTCCTCAAACTACAATAGAAAATGAATCAGAAAGAAAGATGAATCAAGAACAAAGCTTGGAAGAAAAGAGAATGAATTGAAATCGTAGCTTCCAAAACAACTAAGAGAGGATCATACTTTTCTCCTCCTCGTTCTCCCAGCAGCGCTTTGCTAGCGCTCTTTCCCCTCCTCCCACTCCTCCTCTCGACCTCTCAACCTAGCCTTTGGGGTGGTGGTGGTAGTGGAAATCATAGAAAACAAATGGGTATGGGGGAATTTATAGGCCCCAGAAAACTCCTAACCATAGTTAGTAAACCATGGTTTATCCCTTAACCACGGTTAGCGGTCCATGGTTTTGGCCCATGATTTTGGCCAAAACTTATCCGAAACTTAGGGCTTGAGTTATAACATTCTAGAGGATTATAGATTCGCTAATGACGTTTAATTAACACTAATCGTGATTAACTTTCATTAATCACGATTAAACTTTTACAGCTTATGCTTATCTTTTGCTAACTATTGATTAGTGTTCACTAGTGGTCATTAATGGTTTTCAATCTGTCATTAGTTTCTTTAATCATGTTTAATTAGTCTTAATGGCTGTCATTATGGATTAATGACGTCTTAAACCTCTTTACTTCTCTTTCTTCTGAAAATCATAACAATTCCAAACGAAGACCGATTCATACGAAGTGAATTCCATTGGTTTCCTATTGACGAGTCAGATCTTATGATATAGGATCCGAGAGGGACCAAGTTCAAGAATTTACAATTATAACAACCTTAAAGGAAGTCTCGTCCTCTAGACTAGAAATGCAGGCATAACAACCTTAACGAGGATTGAAATCATAACAACCTTTAAGAGAATGAACACCATTTCAATTATAAAGAAGATATACAACACATAGTGTTATCACTCAAACAAGTAGGGGTATTTCTCTCTCATTTCCTTCTCAGGTTCCCATGTGGCTTTTTGATACTCTTGTCCGCCACAATACTTTAACTAGATGCACCTTTTTATTCCTTAACTTCTTGATATCTCTACTTAGTATTTCCACAGGCATTTCTTGGTATGTCAGGTCTGGCTCAACATGTAAATTATCGTAACTTATCTTATGCTCTAGATCCCTAACGTACTTTCTCATATTTGATATATGAAAAACATAATGTATTGCCAAAAGATGTGGAGGAAGCACAAGTCTATATAAAACTTTTTCAATCCGCCGAATGATTTCAAAGGGACCAACAAACCTGGGTGCTAACTTTCCACGCCAGCGAAACCTCTGAACTCCCTTCATAGGTGATACTTTGAGGAATACAAAGTCGCCTATTTCAAACTCAAGGTCTCTTCGCCTGGTATCACTATAGCTTTTCTAGCGACTTTGAGCAGTCGATAGTCTTTTTCGAGCAAGCTCTATGGATTCCCGTGTCTCTTGCAGTCTATCTGAATCATAAAGGTTCTTTATCCTGCCCTCTTGCCAAAACAAAGGAGTAGTACACCTACGCCCATAAAGTGCTTTAAATAGTGCCATGCCAATACTTGTATGGTAACTGTTGTTGCATGTGAATTCTGCAAGAGGCAAATGTTTCAACCATGATCCTTTCCATTTTAGGGCACATGCTCGTAACATATCCTCTAAAGTCTGAGTATGTTTTGATTGACCATATGTTTGTGGATGATATGCTGCGTTCAAGCATAATTGTGTGCCTAAGGCTTTAAGTTCTCCCAATAGTGTGAGGTGAATCGTGAATCTCGATCGGAAACTACTTCCTTTGGAATACCATGGAGGCGAATCACATGTGTAATATATAACTCAACAAGCTAGTCTGGAGTGAAAGATAATCTTATTGGAATAAAGTGTGCTACCTTCGTCAGACGATCTATTATAACCCATATATTATCTTTACTACCAGTCGTCTGAGGTAAGCCAGTAACAAAGTCAATGGAAATGCTTTCCCATTTCTATTCAGGTATAGGGAGGGGTTGTAATAATCTTGGTGGCTTTTGGTGTGAAGCCTTTACCTGCTAGCAAGTGAAACATGAAGTCACAAACTCAGCAACATCTTTCTTCATTCTCGGCCACCGAAAGTATGAATGAAGATCCTTATACATTTTTATAATTCCTGGATAAATAGATAATCTTGAGAAGTGTGATTCACGTAAGATGTCTTTCCTTAGCTCAGATGTGTTTGGTACACAAACTCTGCGATAGTTATACAATAACCCATCTTGTACCTGGAATCCCTCTATCTCATTCTTCTCTAGTTGTTGTTTCAAGTCTTTAAGGACTGGATCATCCTCTTGTCCTTTTTTTGTTCTATCCCATATCTCTAGTTTGTATCGGTGAGGAATGGTTATGTATCGGCACTACTATGAAATGGTTTCCTTTCACTTAACGTTGATAGTAAACCCCAGATTTGGATGGCACTCACCAACCCAGGTGAATAAGTTCTTTTGCTATGGGCATCTGCTATGATGTTCCCCTTACTAGGGTGGTAGGAGATAGTGCAATCATAGTCTTTCAACAACTCTAGCCACCGTCTCTGTCTCATATTGAGTTCTAGAAGTTCCTTCTGATCGAATAGATATTTCAAGCTTTTATGATCAGTGAAGATTTCAAAAGTAATACCATAGAGGTAATGTCTCCATATATTTAAAGCAAGAACTACAATAGTTAATTCAAGATCATGTGTTGGGTAGTTCTTTTCATGTGTCCTGAGCTGTCGTGATGCATATGCAACTACCTTACCATGTTGCATAAGAACTGTCCCAAGTCCTTCTTTAGATGCATCAGTGTATACTATAAACCCTTCACTCCCGGAGGGTAGAGTAAGGATGGGTGCAGATGTTAGGCATCTTTTCAGTGTTTGGAAACTAGTCTCGCATGCATCATTCCATATGAATGGAACTTCCTTCTGAGTCAGCCTAGTCATTAGCAATGCTATTTGTGATAAGTCTTTCACAAATCTTCTATAATATCCAGCTAATCCCAGAAAAGATCGTATTTCTGTGACAGTCTTCGGGCGTTCCCAACTCATAACCACACTAACCTTTGTAGGATCAACTGATATACCTTCTCCAGAAATAACATGGCCTAAGAAAGATACTTCAGATAACTAAAAGTCACATTTTCTGTATTTAGCATACAATTTTTTCTTTCTTAATGTTTCAAGTGGCCGCTTGAGACGGTATTCATGCAGATAATTATCTTGGGGATATCCACATTTTTTATCTTCAACTGATGGTATCCAGATCTTAAGTCAATCTTGGAATACACAGTCGAACCCTATAATTGGTCACAGAGATCATCTATCCTTGGTAGAGGATACTTATTCTTTATTGTCCTCTTATTTAATTGTCTATAGTCAATGCACAACCACATTGACCCATCCTTTTTCCTGATAAATAAGACATGTGCTCTCCATGGTGAATTACTAGGACGAATGAATCCTTTATCTAACAGTTCTTGCAACTGTGCCTTTAACTATCGTAACTCAACTGGTGCCATCCTATATGGAGGGATAGAGATAGGCTGAGTATCAGATTTAAGAGAGATTTCAAATTCAATCTCTTGCTCAAGTGGTAATCCAGGTAGT
This sequence comes from Ottelia alismoides, assembly GCA_037367405.1. Lineage (NCBI taxonomy): Eukaryota > Viridiplantae > Streptophyta > Magnoliopsida > Alismatales > Hydrocharitaceae > Ottelia > Ottelia alismoides. The sequence goes on from JAZKJV010000599.1 coordinate 1,049,292, forward strand.
TCCTCTGGAAATACATCAGGAAACTCGCACACTATAGGCACATCTTCTATCATTCTTTCTGATCCTGATGTAGTTGATACATAAGCTAAATAGCCTTGGAACCCTTGTTCTAACAGTTGTTGAGCCTTAAGAGTAGATATGTACTTGACATCATCACTAGATGTCTTTACAATAAATTGGAACTCTATCGAGTTAGGAATGTGAAAAGTTACTGTCTTCTGGAAACAATCAAGGCATGCATGATGCCTTTCTAGCCAATCCATCCCAATGATGAGATCAAAGTCATCCATTTCAATAAGTAATAGGGAAATAGGTAATTGATGTCCTGCTATCAGTACTACACAATCATCCAAGATTTCTTGGATTATAAATACTTGTCCTCGTAGTCCCTTGATCAGATAGGATTGTTTGCTTCTACTGGTACCTCACCCAAAGTGGGTACTAACCGTCGAGAAATAAATGAATGTGAAGCACCAGAATCAATTAAAGAATGTACTGAAAATCCATGAATAGTAACAGTACCTCGTACGACCGTGCCTGCGTTTTAGGCTTGTTCTTTGGTAATTGCATTGAGCTGTCCATTAGGAATAGTCAAGATAGAACCCGCAACGCTTTGTGGGGGTTGCTGTATAGGAGATGCTCCTTGTGAGCCACAACCTCTACCATGTCTTCCTTCACATGTTGCTTCATTGCTCGAGGTGGATGTTATACTGTTAATCGGAGTTGGTTTAAACCCTGAACCTCTCAAGAGAGAATGATTGTCACATTATTGGTGCATCTTAAATATATTCTATCCAAGGAAGGCTCCTTTCCCTTAAAATTTGGTAATGACCAATATGAAGGGATAACATATCAAGTATTGATGATGCTAAAACTGCTTGCCCTTGTGCATCAGTTGCTAGAAGCCTGGTATGTGCTAGATATGTACGAAAAGCCAAATGTATGCCATGCAGTGGGAGTAGTAAAATATTGCTAATCCAACTATGGAGATAAAACACTTAGTTGCAGTAATAAATAATCTTCAAAGATGACAAGACTTATAGATATTGATCTCAAAGTCTCATCATCGAGAACCTAAGACTTTATAGATAATGATCTAAAAGGTCTTAACTGCAGATACCTTAAGAGATATAGATCTCTGGGAATAAGGTTATTCTAATAAGGATAATTGAAATTACACACTGGTTATAACGATTGTTGAGTTGTAGTGTCAAAGAAATTATGACTGCCTCAATATTGAGTATTGGTTGCATAAGATGCAACATTCGCATGGGATGTGAGCAATGTTACTGAAAGATATGCATGTGCCAAAAAAAACTTGGCATAGTATCTCGGGAATAGAGTGATTGATCAGCTTACCTGGCTATATAAAATAGCCTATGATTATCACATGAGTGTGGGTTTAAATGATTAGCCCATTAATGGCTCTTTGGGCTAGTGGGAGATTGTTGGACATGCGAGCTCGCAGCGAGCCATTATGCAATAAATGTTATTGCAATTTACTCCTTAATCTGAAATGAAGAATAACTAATTTGCATAGTAGGTCCCTTAGTACAATTAGGGATATGTACCATGTCCATCTCAATGATCATACAGCTATTGATTCAATTATTGAATCATAGAGGCTGGTGCTTGGATGAATATCTAAAGAGTTAGATTGAGTAATCATCAATCACCATCAAATGATTGTTAAGATGTAATCCCCAACCTGAGTAGGAGATGGCAATACTTATCTCTAAAGGTTGATATTTGACTGACCTCTTGATGCAGGTCTTCTACATAGGAGTAGAGATTCGGAGGAGTCAGATTAGTAAGGTCAAAGAGTTGACTTAACGAGATCGAGATAACCAAAGACTTATGTCGTATGTTGTCACGGTATAGGCACACATCCTTTGACCGGAGACATATGTGTTACTATATGGTTGAGTATGTACATTTGGTAGACTGATAGGTTGATGGCCTAATCAAGGTCTATATACCGACGAGTCGGTGTGCATATAAGGACATATAAGTAATACGATCTCTCAAAGGGATCATACAGGTTCATTTACTGAACCGGAAGACATCAGCTCATTTATGAGATATTGGGAAGAATCAAATCCCGTGAACGATGTTCCTGTCTGAGATGAAGACCCAACCACAGAGGTATTAGTTCCTAGTACTGAGTTACGGGGATATAGTGGAGGTCTAGAGAAACCCCCTCTTCCTGATAATTCCTGACCCAAGGTCTGTGGTGAGCTTATACTGGAACCAGCTGGATGATAGCGACGATCAATACGGTTATAATGTGCCCTGCGTTTGGATGGTCCACTATTAAAGTGGAAACTTCTTCTTTGACGGTTTTCATCCTTCTCCATCTCAATACGAGAGGCGATGTCCTTTGCTTCATCTATGGTTGTAGATCTAAAACTGGCAAGCTTTTCTCGCAGATCTCCCTGAAGACCGCTAACAAATTTGATAAGACACTCTTGTGGTGAAGCTTCTAGAGCTGGTGAGTAACGTAGTAGCTCGGTAAAGTGGATATGATAATCTCATACGGTCTTAGAACCCTGGTTCAGAGAAGCCAACTCTCTCGTCTTTAATTCTTCCCAATGAGAGGGACAAAAGTGAGCTCGGAACCTCTCTTCAAAGATATCATATGGAACATGATCTGCTAATTTCTTGAAAATTACTCTCTACCATTGTCGTGCATAATCTGCTAGGGAGTAATCAGCAAAGTGCACCCAAGTGTCAACTGGTGCATGGATTATCCTCAACATCATACTAACGTCATCGATCCATAATTCAGCCTCGGCAGGTGTCTTTACACCTTTGAATCGAGGAATTTTTCCCTTTCGACAATTGTCAAGTAATTTTTGATGTCTAAGAAGGGCCTTCTCCATTGCTCTTCATCTGGGGTCAGAGCAGACTCGGTGGAAGGATGGTAACTCGATTCTTCCTCAGAAAAGTGGATAGAGCCCTCAATTCTAGAATCCACAGGTTTGGATGCCTCGAGTCTATCAGTTTGTGTATTGAGCCTCTCCTCTAACGCTTGCTGCTTTTGCCCCATTTCTTGCAGCATTGTCATCATAGCCGCTAATTGCCTAGACACATCTTGGTCTTCCATGCTCCTGGGATGAGTCAATGGTCAAAGGTCAGATCCTATATGTCTTAGCATGATGTACATAAGGGACAATGACTTGTAAATGGTACTATAGTCAGTTTGTCAAGATCAAAGGATCTTAATACAACGTTAGTTTCTAAATACTGCTCATAGTTGTCCATTACTAAATAAATTACTGGAGTAATCGGACTCTGATACCAAACTTTTAGTACCCTGATTCTCGGGCTGTCGGATCCTCCCATAACCGGATCTGATTACTCAGCAATAATTTATTCAGCAATCACAACTAACATTCAGAAACAGACTGCAAACAAAGTATATTCAGAAGAAAGTATTTCAACACTTCTCCATTCACAAAATAAAGTTCAGATGATACATTGTCCCACTGTAACAATTTACATGTACATCGGCTTAGAGGAAAATACACAAAAAGATTACTAACTACCTTACAAAGTAAAGCTACTGTGACTGGCTGGATGTCTACTAAGGTCCTTATTATGGCTCACGACACTTGTTGGGTTTTCCATAAATCATAGGATAACAATTAGTGAATGCTAAGCAACGAAGAAGAGAAAAACAAACAAATTGTGTAGTTTTTCAAAAAATTGCTATCGCAAAAAGTTTCATTCCTTCACATTAATTTAAGTCCTATTCCTTTCTATTCCACGTCAGGGATTAGTCCAACCCCACCATTCTTGAACTCCGAAGATGTGAACACTTCGGGATTAGAGATTGCATTGATCTGATGAGCTTATTGATGACCTCGAAAAACCCGAGCGACTAAGGGTAAAATATGTCACTGGTCGTTGCGACCTCAACCACTCGGATCGAAATCGATCAAGAAAGTCAAGAAGACCACTAATATAAAAATTAAACAATCAAGCAAATAAATAGCGGTCTTGCTATATTATTTTACCTGGTATAGTTACCAGGGTCAAACACAAGGAGCACGATATGATAAACTTACAAAGTAGTCAGAGATCCAAAAACAACTATTTTTGCTGGATTTTATATTTTCCATTTTTTTAGAATTTTTAATATCAGGAAAAAGGATAAAACCACTCACAAAATCACAATTAAACAATTATTTAGCACATAAAAAATATTCAGAAAAATTGAATAAAAATATTTTTGGATTTTGGGAATATTCAAAGGTTTTGGTATTTTTCTTGGATTTTTCTGATTTTTAATTAATTTTATAAAAATGAAAAAAGGTAAAAAATCCAAAACAGTGTGCAGCCATAATCTAAAGGCACTTTAAAAATACCTAAAGTGCTTATAAAATTCGAGCAACAATTTTATTGCAAACTAAAGATAAAACTCTAACTACAGAAACTAGAAATGCATTTTTTTGAATTTTTAAGAATTTTTAATGATTTTTCTAAGTTTTTCAATGTTTTTTAATTTTTATGGTTTTTGTAAATCCGAATGCAATGAAATTTGGATAAAAGTGAAAACACAACAAAACAAACAATCAATAATTTTTCAATAATTTTTTTGGATTTGTTAGAGGATTTTTAATATTTTTAGTTGATTTTTAGAACTGTGCAGAAGCAATTTTTAAGGTCTTTGCATTTTTAATATGAAATGGAAACAAAATGAACCTAAAAATTCCTAGAAATTCCTACACAATGGCAGGAGTCATGTGTCGAAATTTCACGAATTTTGGGTTAAGTTTGCTATTTATTCCAACGAATCAAATAAGCACAGCACACATGGACCTAAATGCAAAGAAAATAATTTCCAGGGACTAAATAATAACACGCATCCAAAAACTCAGGATCCCCACTGCACTTTTCACAAGAATTCAACACATACCCAAATCCAACACGTATAGGGGTATAAGTGGAAATAGTAAAACTACAAATTCAAAACATAACAGAACAACAGTCCAAGGTGCTATCTGAAAATGACCCACATATACATGTGACGAGGCACGTGCTGTCAATAAGAAAGGACTAAAACGTAAAAAATAAAAACTGCAGGACTAAAGGTGCAAAATGGTCCATAGTACAACTTTTATTTTACAAACTAAATAAGAACAGAAAGGAAATGCCGGGAAAGTGGCGCAAATTACCCAGTTGAATCGTGTAGGTCACGCGGGATGACAGGTGTCGCTCTCTGATTGAAAGATGACATGCTGCTCTAGCACTGACACCTGGTGGATCTAACGGTGGTCCTAAGGGTGCGAATGTGGGTGTAAGGGGGCCATTAGATGTCAGATCTAATGGCCTGATAAGGCACATGCGATGGACGGTGGCGATCAAATCTAGGCTGCGATGATGATCCGATGGTAGCGGGGGATGATGGATGAACTCCGCCTGGGCGAGATTTACCGGAGCACCGGCGGTGATCCGACACTCCGATGGATGATCAGACAGCGGTAACAAGGTCGTGTGGCTCCTCCGCGTCGGGTGGACGGGTCCGATGGTCCGGCCAACGGTCGGATCTTCGAGAAGGGGTGCGTGACCTGGGCGAGCTCCGGTGAGGTGTATGAAAGACGTTCTGGGGCGTTTCTGCGCACTCTCTGACCTGTAGATGAAAGCTTCAACTTGGATGGACACTCCGGTCAGGGTTATTTAGCCTAAAGATACGTGAAGCGACGACGAGTGGCGACGGGAGGTTCCGACGAGGCGGAGGAGGGAAGCTAAGCCTAATCTCGGCTCGGATAGCCAAGATTTGGATGATCAGGATGCAGGGGAACGGTGAAGGTGAACATGTTAGTCTATCAAAGCGGGTGGATGTGACTGGGGGAGCTCCGACCACCGGGTCGGAGCTGGCAGAGCGGTGAATGGACGAATCGAAATAGAAGGAACTAGGATCAAAATGAGGTGTACCTGATGGTCCGAGATGAATCCTCAGCTCAAGGGAGTGAGGTCGGTCTAGGTCTTCACCTCTACCTCGCTACGGAAGGCGGAGAGGCTCAAACGCAGCGGATCTCTGACCACGTAACATGAGCATCGGCTGCAGCTGTCTACTCTGACCACCAAAAGGTTCCGGCCGAATGCTGTCACCAAGGGGAGGAAGTCTAGGGTAGAAGGAGAGTGTGAGGCGCGAGCTCAGGGACTGAGGAGTTGAATGGAGGTTTTATAGAAAGTCCTAGGTGGTGAAGAAGATCGGGCGAGGATGCGCTTACCGAGGGCGATCTGCCACTGCATAGGGATCTGCGAGGGTAGCAGATCCACCAGGAAGAAGCGGGCGGTGGAATCAGGGCATGAGCGAGTCAGATCCGCTCTAGAAAAATCGGAGAAATCGGGCACATGAGACAGATCCGTGAAGAGAGGGTCCGGGAGGGGGAGTTGACCGGGGTCAACATCCCTTCTGGACCAATCAGAAAATTCGATGGTCAAAATTATTTGTAAAATGAATAAAAAATATAAAATGATTTTATTTTAAAATATGTTCAACATGAAAAATATTTATTATTTTTTAAAACTATTTTTAGTGATTTTTATTTATTTTTATGAAAAATAAAATAAGGTATATACATTATATTATATTATGTACATGTATAAAATATTTATTTATTTTTATTTTAAGTTTTATTTTGTTTATTTTTGTACAAATACCCCAATTTTATATTTTATTTATTTATAACATAACATTTGGAGTATAAAATAATTTTATTTTATTTTTATGAGTTATTTACAAATGTTAAATAAATATGGTTATGATACATATATACATGTATTATGTACAAGGTTGTAGAGAAATTATTTTATTTTATTTTTTTTATAATTTTTTATTTTATTTTTAGGAATATATAAAAGGTAATATAAACACCTTTTTGTTTTGATTTTTGTGAAAATAATATATATATATATACACACACACACACACACATAGAAGAGGAAGTGTACAAGGTTGAGTGGCCCTATCTCTCTCTACTTATTTTATTTGGCGATCAGGCCCAGGTTGGGCCCTCTCTTGGTTAGGTCACTCAATATTTATTCTAAACATTTATCTCTTTTTCTTTTATTCTTTATTCTTTTATTTTTGCACAAATACATGCTAATTATTGATATTTACAAATGCGTCCTTATTTGTAACTTATTATATTTGCAACAATGTACATGGTGTTTTGCCAAAATATTTTGCTAAAATAAAAGAATAAAGAGTGATGAGTAGGGATTCATCAATTATGCTGCCGCACGTCACCTCAAGCAATCCTCCAATACTATCCTGACAATTTCCTTTTCTTTTATTAATCAGGGTCTCAAACCCTCAGCCTGGAAAACAAAGGAGAACACCGTCCTCGGGGACTCGGTTGCTTAAATCTCAGGCTAACATTTAATCATATAACCTAGTGGCTTTAAATACATATTACCGTGACCCAGCCGCTACTGAACCACCCATGCCTCCACATGGCACGACCACATCTTCCATCGTTCAACCCAAAGATATTGGCTCTCAGTACCACACGTTGCAAATCATTCATTTCGTGCGCACTTATCATAACATGGCAACCGTGTACCACCTAGGTAGGGAAATGCCAATACAGGTTCCCTTCGACAAACTTACAGGTTGCGTGCCTGACCTGTAGTTCTACTCCCAGTCATCCTTAACGTAACACACAATCCTTTTCAGGATCCAACTCAAAACACATCAATTCCCATGATGTATCTCTTTCGTTAAGTCTTCGATATGCATAATCATCAACACTTAGTATAGACTCACATATATATATATATGTATATATATATATATTATTCATATTCATATATACTCGTATTTATTCTTATTTTAACTCCCAAACCCTAACTTTCCATGCCACTGCATCAATTCGATGCTTAAACCTTGTTTTAGTGGCGAATCACAAAGCAACTTTTCATACTTTATTAAAATAACCAAAATTAGGGTTCTTCAAAGCAAAGAACATAAAATCAGAAATTTCAATGATCTCATATGAAAATCCAACAGTAAAAGGAAGGATTTCATTACCTAATCAAGCTCTCTCGCACGTATACAATGCTTTATCGTGATTCTTTTTGAAAAAGAAAGATTTATAGCTCCTGAAATAATCGAATTTCATTTTCGTATCAAAAACACTAAGAACATGCCAAGAACACGAAGAACAAACGAAGAACATGAAGAACACGAAGAACACACAAAGAACACGAAGAACACACGAAGAACACGAAGAACGTGAAGAACATATTTTTTGTCTTAAAACTCCAGCAAAACTTCCCCTTACAGAGGGTGATATTTCTAGGAAAATTTCAGCAGAGTTTCCCCTTGTATCGGGACATATTTCTATAAAAATTTCAGTAGAGTTTCTCCTTATATCGGGACATATTTCTAGAAAAACTTCGGTAGAGTTTCCCCTTATATTGCGACATATTTATAGAAAAAATTCGGCAGAGTTTCCCCTTATATCGGGATATATTTCAAAAGAAAAACGGAAAGAGTTTCCTCTATAAAATAATCGAGAGGAAAACAATAACGAAAATGAAAGAATTTACTCAAACAAAAAGAGATGAAGAATCGGTATACACCACGCGTCTTAAGTGAGTGAATGTGTGATGAATCACAGGGTTCATTGACGTGCAAGTAGGGTATTACACAGATTTCTCCATCGAAATAACTATAAACGTAGAATTGAAAGAATAGAAACATAAGCGATGGAGAATCGGTAGACACCATGCATTTTAGATGAGTGAATGTGTGATGAATCACAGGGTTCACTGACGTGCATAGCCGCCCGCACCTAAGTAGGGTGTTACACAGATTTCTCCTCGAACCACAACAGAAAATGAATCGGAAGGAAAGATGAATCATGAATAAAGCTTGGAAGAAAAGAGAATAAATTGAAATCCTAGCTTACAAAGCAACTACGAGAGGATCATACCTTTCTCCTCCTCGTTCTCCTGGCAGCGCTTCGCTAGCACTCTTTCCCCACCTCCCACTACTCCTCCTGACCTCTCAACCCTAGCCCTTGGGGTTGTGGTGGTAATGGAAATCTTAGAGAATGAATGGGTAGGGGGGTATTTATAGGCCCCAGAAATCCCCTAACCATGGTTGTTAAACCATTTTTTAGTCCTTAACTGCGGTTAGCGGTCCATGATTTCGGCCCATGGTTTTGGCCAAAACTTATCCAAAACTTAGGGCTTAAGTTAGAACATTCCAAAGGATCCGCTAATGAATTTTAATTAACGCTGATCATGATTAGTTTTCACTAATCACGATTTAACTTTCGCAGCTTATACTTATCTTTTGCTAACTATTGATTAGTGTTCACTAATGATCATTAGTGGTTTTAAATCTGTCATTAGTTTCTTTAATCATGTTTAATTAATCTTAGTGATGGTCATTATGGATTAATGACGTCTTAAACCTCTTTACTTCTTCTTCTTTCGAAAATCATAACAATTCCAAATGAAGTCCGATTCATACGAAACGAATTCTGTTGGTTTCCTCCTGACGAGCCAGATCTTATGATATAGGATCCCTGAGGGACCAAGTTCAAGGCTTTACAATAAGGAAACTGATTTTGTTGTTGATGAGAAAGTCCTCCTTACATTCAATTAGATAAAAGAAATGGTTACTAGTGCTCCTGTCTTACAACCACCTGATTGGTCTCTTCCTTTCGAGATCATGATGGATGCCTCAGATTTTGCAGTTGGAGCTGTTTTAGGAAAGAAAAGGGATGGGATACCATTTGCTGTACACTATGCTAGCAAGACTTTGGATGAAGCACAACGAAATTATACAGTTACAAGGAAAGAGATGTCAACATTTGTGTTTGGGCTAGAGAAGTCTAGATCTTACCTCATCGGTTCCCTTGTTATTGTATACGCAGATCACACTGTCATATGATACTTACAGGCAAATAAGATTGCCAAACTACGCCTTATCAGATGGGTCATTCTTCTCCAAGAATTTGATTTAGAGATTTGAGATAAACTTTGAGTGAAAAATGTTGTGGCAGATCACCTTTCCCGTATCACGGATGCAGAGACCTCTGAGAAGAACTCACTCCCATGGTATCCTGATATTCTGAACTATCTTGTCTCCAAGAAATTTCCACAAGATTGACCGAAGTACAAGGTAGACAGATTTATGTCAGAGATTCATTATTACCAATGGGAGGTCCATACCTATTTTGCGAGGGTGCAGATTATATCTGGAGAAGGTGTATTCCTCAAGAGGAACACACCAGTGTACTTGAGCAATGCCACAAATTAGAATCTGGTGGGCATTATTCAGGGAAAAACACGACAACAAAGGTTTTATAGAGTGGCCTATGTTGGCCCACATTGTTTAAGGATGCTACAGAGTATGTTTGAGGTTGTACCAACTGTCGGAAAATGGGAGGAACCGTTGGTTCGAAAGATACCATGCCCCTAAAATACATACAGATTTCTGATGTTTTTGATGATTAGAGGATAGACTTCATGGGCCCATTTCCCGTCAGTCGGGGATTTCAGTACATCCTGCTCATCGTGGATTATGTTAGTCGATGGGTGGAGGCTATCTCCATCCGAGCTGCAGATAGTTGTACCGCGTGTTTCTTTCTCAAGGACCATATTATTGCACGGTTTTGATATTCCCAAAATATTGATTTCAGATGGGGGAAACCTTTATATTAATAGAGAAGTAAATAAGCTTGTGAAGTACGCCATTGAGCATAGAGTTGCATCTCCTTACCACTCTCAGATTAATGTCTTGGCAAAAATTTGAAATAGGGAGTTAAAGATGATATTGCAAAAACTTGTACGTCCAAATAGGAAGAGCTGGTCCCAGATGCTTGACTCGGGACAATGTACAAGTCTCCTTTGGGGTATGTCTCCCTCCATATTGGTGTATGGAAAGCCTTGCCACCTACTAGTGGAATTAATTCACAAATCTTTATGGGTACTCCGTGTATGCAATCTTGATTATGAGAAGGCAAGAAAGAACAGGAAGTTAGATCTGAATAAATTACTGAAATTCTGAGACTTTGCATATGATAACTCACTCATGTATAAGGAAAAAGTCAAGCGTTGGAATGATAAACACATTCGAAGGAAGACTCTCTCCTGATCAAAAAGTGGTTATTTGATGCTAAATTGAAGCTGTTTCCAGGAAAAGTAAAAAGCAAAGGGTCAGGACCGTTCATCGTGAGAGTTGTGCGTGAAAATGGAAGTATTGTCATATCTGAATGTCTTCTGACGCACAACCATTTGTTGTGAACGGACAGTTGCTGAAGCCATGTCTTGATCTTGATACATTCCTGTCCGTTGTGGATTCTATATCTGTGGTATCAGACGATGATCTTTTGATTCCATCTTCTATGTCTGATACATGAGCTGACTACCTCTTATATATCCTTTTGTTTCACTCTTTCATTTCTCATTTTACCGTGCACCCCTTTTCCACGTGTATAAATGCTATACTTAGAATGTGTTTTATGCAAAGTATTAGGGGGTGAAGGATTTGTGTTGTTCATATTCATCCTATTCATCACTCTTGTTGTTGCCTAAACTTAGGAATACTCTACCCTAAGTATGGTGATGTGATGTTGTTCATATCGTATTTTTTGTGTTTTTCCATTAAGTCTGTACATTCTCTTCATCGTTTTTCCCTTTTGTACACTCTATTATAGTTAGGATTACTTGATCCTAAGTATAGCGGGGTCACCAACTTCTCTTCTTTTTATCTTTTCTTTGAGTCATTGTAGCATAGGAGTCTTTTCACTTTTCTATACTTAGTACGAGTTATGTCTTCCTTTCTCACTCTCTGATCACTATGAGGACATAGTTCAAGATATGTATAGGGGGGTGTCGTGTATATTGTATATATACTTTAGACATAACTCGTACTTTTAAGAAAATTATTTTGGGGGATATGCATATAATTTCATAAAAATTTACGTGTGTAAAAAAAGCAAAATAAAAAACAAAAAGATAAAAAGAAAACAACAAAATAAAAAATAAAAAATCCTTCTTGTATATACTTGTACATATTTACTAACCCCTTTTCCCTTTAAAAAACAAAATAAACAAAAAAACAAAAAAAACCAAAAAGCTAAAAAAATTGCAAAAAAAGAGAAAAGAAAAGATAGAGAGAAAAACCTTTCACATATGTATTTTTCTCCAAAAATCCATAAAAAGTTCAAAATTAGAAAATTATTTCAAAAAAAATGTGTGTTCTTTTCATATGTGCATCATTTTTTAAAATGCTTTCTTTGTATTGTACATATTTTCTTGCATGTGCATTTTTCAAGATAGTATTGACATTTAAACTAAGTCTGGAATAAAATTGAAGAATGGAGATTAGTTGGACCTTAATCCACTTAATCCACTTAATTTCAGAGGAACCTTATAAGAAATGGAGTTAAGGCTTTTCAGGTCCTAGTGACTTAATTCTTTGAGTCCATAAGACTATGTTCACATGTCATCTTGAGTAGCCTAAGTAGAATATTTAACAACACACGCATGAGTCTTTCAGACCGTGGATTATCTTGGACAAAGCATTCTACACGTAGCTCTTCATGGATGAGGTAGTGAGGAGGCAGAATATTTTGGCTTGGGGTAGCATAGAGGGTAGTACGTCTAAACGGAACCTCTCGTCTTCCTCTAGGGAAGGAAGTGCGTCTCAACCTGGTCTAGCGATGTTGAGGTCTAAAGACATGATGCAGTTGGTTTGCAATAATGCTTCAAAAGATGGATAGTCTACTGGCTCAAGAGGAAAAACTCCTTATGTACATGCTGCACCTTGTATATGCTTTCAAAAAAAAGTATGGAAAAATGCAGAATCTCCAAAAGTGGACATGCCTGATTGAAAAGTAAAATGCCTGCTGGAGTGTATACACGGATTAAAAATAATAATAAGATACACAGATTAAAAATAATAATAAGAGCTTCAAAGTCAATTTTTTGTAAGCTTGCAGCGGATGACTTGGCTACACTGGTCATGCATCCAAGGATAGGTAGCTACACTGGTCATGCATCCAAGGATAGGTAGCTACACTGGTCATGCATCCAAGGATAGGTAGCTACACTGGTTACCATCCATTCTTTTATCCATCTCCTCTTCTTGAGCTGGTTTTACTTGAACTTAGAAGGGAATATCTCCGCTCCTCGAGGAAAGAGTTGCAAGACCGGGGAACTCGAGTTACCTTATTGAGGGAGGTTATTTCTTTACTACTTTTGCCCTGGGGAGCTATATCTCACTTACACCGTACATGTAAAGATTCATAGTCACAAGAATTTGTGTATGTAGACTTGTTCTGACATGGCTGTTGAGGTGACCTGAATAGGAGTCTTATGAAACTTAGAGGCTGTTAGGTTTTATATCCATCTCCCATTAAGGTTCCAACACACTAATAATCCAAAGGTCTGACAAGCTCCAAACTACAATTTTTTGAAGAAAAGTTTAATACTCAATATTGTCCTAACTTCTTTATTTTTCCTTCCTTTTTTCTTCTATTCACTTATTCTTTCAAATAAGTGTTTGTTAAGGGACTAGCAAAGGTTAAGCATAGGGGGATGATGAATCTGCGATTCGTCATCTTTATTCATTTATTTTAGCTTAAAATCCCTTATAAAACACATGTACATAATACTAACTTCATATTTTTACTAACTTGCATTTGTGTGTAAATATTGCATATTTGTATATTATTTTAACCTAAAATAAATAAAGAAAGAAGGAAAGGAAAAATAAAGAAAAGAAAAGAAGACTGTATATATGTAATAGATAGAGGCTGACTCAAACCCCGAGAGAAGGTCAAGACCTGACCTGATCGACCAGGAATAAAGTAGGGGGAGATAGGGTCCTTACTCAAAAAAATGTGTGTTGTAAATACTTCTCACTTATTGTGTATATCTGTATAAAACTAACAATTTTTTATTTGTATAAAAATTGACCTTAAATGAAACAATTTTCATAACAAAAGTTGTAAATTAAAATGTTGTCTAAATAATAAAAATAATCACACAATGAAATCATGTATATAATAAAATAACCACATATGGAAAAAAGCCATTAAGCGATAATTGAAAGATCAATTTCGGCCTTCATATAAACCTAGATTGAACCAAACTCACTTCCATTGTATTCTAAATTAATTATCTTTGAAATGGCCATGATTTCATAATTTTTGGAGTTACGATTGAAGAGTCGGTTTTCTAGGGTGGTTTGTGTAATTTTGCCATTTATTTGTACATATTGTATTTGTAAATATTTGTAAATATTTTTAATAATTATTGAAAATAAATAAAATAAAAAGTAATAATTAAAATTTTAAAATAAAAAACTAATTTACTTATTTACCCATGTAGATAATGTCATATTTGTATATAGCATATGTTTATACTTAATTTTCTTAACTAACTATCACAAAAAAATAAAAAAATTAACACTTAGTTTTTCCATAAATAAAGCGACAAAAATACAAAAAAAATTGTTAATTTTGTAAATATTTATCTTTCTACTTTATCGCATTTCAATCTCTCTTCTCTCTGATCTCTTATCTCATCCAAAAATTCAAAAAATTCAAACTTCATTCCCATTTTATCTATTAACAAGGCTCCTTCTCCATCTTTTCAACCGGATAAATCTTTCATGAGAGGAGCCCGATCTTCGAGTCTTCTTGTCATAGAAGGGTGCCTAGCCTTCGAACCGTCCGGTGACAATGCGTCGGCCTTCATCGGGGTGATTAATGTCTTTTCCCTCCTAAGGTGAGATCCAAATCATTTTCTTCTTATTTTTATTCTAGTTTAATCGTAGTTCATTTTCACACATTTTTTCGTCGTCATTTTTTATCTAGATCTTGAAATCCATCACGAATTGATTCACCATCGATCTCGATTTTTCATCTCATTTTGTCGATCTCTCCGCATTATTTTCTACCTCGCACGATGTTCCACCTCTGACCACCCACGGTTGTCGGAGATCCGATTCCATCCGCCATTTTCCGTGGAACCGCACTCTTCCACATCTTCTGTTTTCATTTTTGGGATCAAGTCATCATGCTTGCATCCTAATTTATCTATAAAAAAGAATAAAAAATAAAAAATTGTTTTCTTTCTCTCTAATATTTGTTTTGCATGAAATTAAAAAATATAAAAAATAATAATTTTTTAAAAATAAAGTAGTTCCACTCTTTGCCTTTATTAAAAAAAAGTTTACTCTCTATTTCTGTATTTACATGTAAAAAACTTTGACTGGCATGAACGCCAACACCTCCTCCGCCCTCGCCGGCCCGTGGGCACCGTTCAACCACACCACCGCCATCGACAGGTTGCCATCGCACCGCCATCGAAGGCCGCCACCCCACTGCCATTGAGGTTGTCGCCACACAGTTGTCCACGCTCGCCATCGACCTCCCTCAGCTACTGAGCTCCCCGCTCCTGACCATCATCTCGTGTGCCTCGTTTTCCACATCGCCGACACCACGTCATCTTCCTCTAGCAGGCGCCGCCCCTTCCTGGAGCCCTCGACCACCGACTCAGCTACCCCCGCCCCGTCCCATTCCTGTTTGCTTGGAGAAGAAGGGCGGGCGGTGCCCTCTCTTGTTTCGGCTTGAGAACGAAGAAACCCTATGAGGATTAAAAAATATATTTTGGAAAAATATCAGAAAAACTCCCGAAGGCTTTCATATTTACGAAGAAACCCTTGCCCGTTCAGATCGCAAACCGTCATTGGGAAAACATCAGAAAGCACCCTACAAGTTCTAATAACTGTAATAAAGCCACTGCCTCAGCAAATCACATGCAACTCATGTGTAATACTAGGTAATTTACACTTTTAGCCTTTGCTTATTTCTGGTTATCGTTTTATGCAAAAAACAATACATATTTGCAGATCAGACCTTCATTTCCAGACTTTATTATGCAAGCTCTCTACATTTAAATATATGTTTTTTTCGTCAATAAAATTCCTAAAAATCATGCTATGCTCCTGATGTGCTTATTTTTTTAGCATAAATTTTTCACTACATTTGGTCATCATTTCTTATTATTACAAAAATAAAAAATAGTGTATTTTCTCTTCTTAAAATAAAAAAATTCATAAAAATTTGAATATTTCTCTAAAAAATAACAAAATAGAGTAGTTGTATTTCATTATCTTTTAATTTCTTTCCAAATTTCACGTATTAAGTCATTTTAAAACCCAAAAATTGAAAAAAAAATCAAAAATCTTACAAAAATCACAGAAAATTCTACAAAAATTAGAAAGTTGTGATTTTAGTCCCTATTTGTAGATATTTGTTCCTATTTTATCACAAAATAATTGCCAGGAGTTTTGGGTACTTAAAATATTTTAAGTTGCAAATTACCCTAGGCTATGCATTGTTTCTCATTTTTGCCACTATTTAATTTTTAGAAAAATACAAAAAACATCTAAAAATTCTAAAAAAATTCCAAAAAATATTTCAAAAACTTTAAAACACAAAAATATTTCTGTGGATTTTTCTGAGCATTTTTGATATAATTGAAAAATACAAAAGGAGTTTGGTGTGCGTCTTTCTTATATTATGCATATTGTTCTTTATTTGAAATAAAAAAAAGTTAAAAATTAAAATCACTAAAAAATTTGAAAATCAGAAAATATAAAATAAAACTTAAAAATAGATATTAAAAAGATAAAAAAATCTACAAAAACCAAGGATAGTTTGCCTTTGAGTTTCCTGCTTTTTCTTAATTTATTTTTCGTTGATTATTTGAATAACCCTCGGGAATTATAGCCTCCCTGAGTTCGATCCTTTCCGTTATACAGGTAAATAAGTAGCAAAAATTTCTCTTGCTTCATTATTCGCTTTTAGTTAATTTTGCTTCTTGTGAAGAAAAAATAATAATTTTTTTGTTTGATGCGAGATTATTTGGGTCAATGACACTTTCATATATCAGTATAATCAAAACCTGAAGAATCTCGCCTAACACAAAGGTCGAGGACAATCGTCTTCGAGCCCTGAGCTTGTTGGTGAGGTCTTAGCCCAGGAGAAGAGCATATGAGGTAAATCAAGTCCGACTTAGACTCTAGGCACACCAAGGCTTACTCGAGCTTTAGATCTCATCACAAGGAGATCTGGACTAATCCAGAGGCACGGGCTGCTTAGGACGATCCCTAGGAAGCCACAAAGCCATTTCCGAGCTGCATCCGCTAACATAGTTGCAAGATCTGATAGAGGGAAGGAGGTCGGGCACCCAGTTCTTCCATGTTTGTTGTAAACAGAAGGGACCGTTCGATCAAAGACTGCACCATGGTTTTGATCCTCTTCATTGGATCACTACCCAACTCAATCGTTGATCCAGCCTTGAGATCTAATCAGAAGCGTCCATTGGAGAGCCAATACGCATCATCTGAGCTGTCCACGTGGATAAGTGCCACACCTTTCATTGTTCACCAAAGTATGTTGAGGGTATTTTGCACCATAAGCCCTCTGCAATTTGTATTTATTTCTCTTTAATCTTTCAAATGTAGTTGGAATATTTTTGTAAAATTTATAATAAGGGTCCCATACTTTTCTCGTATTTTTACTTTAGTCCATTCCATGTCACCTGACATGCCTGTGCGCGCGAGGAGGTGGGTATTTTGCACGGATGCCCTTCTCGGTTGGTGTATAATATTGTTAGTAAATTTTCATGCTTGACCTTGTTGGTCTGATTAATTGCATTTATACTTTTGCCAGTATGGATAATGTATTTAATTGTGGAAATATTTCATATATGCACTTAGATTTATTTAAACGTTATTAAATACTCTAAAACTTTGTGGAAATTACAACTAGGTCCCTGTATTGCAGATTTAATTTTGTAGTTGTATTTTAATTATTAAAATTATCATTTTGCTTCTAAAAATTATAGGAAAATTATCTTAATTGCTTGTTACTATTTTATATCACACATATTTTTCTCAAGACTATTCAAATTACTTTCTTGTTTATAAAAAGTCAGAAACATTGCATTTTCCTTATTTAGCATTACAAAGTTCCCAAAATTACAAATATTTTGAGAAAAAAATCCTATGTGTTTATTTATGTATATTTTTAACTCATATTCCAATATATTTACGAAATATTTTTGAAAATCCTAAAAATTTAAAACCATAGAATACCTCATAAAAATTATAAAAATTCATAGAAAAATAAAAAAAGTATGTTTAGTTTATGTATTTTTGTTATATTTTCTTGTATTAAAAAACTTAAATTTAGTCTTAATATGATTTGATAATATTTATTAAGCCCATTCCAAGTTCCTCGATTTATTGTTTTATGTATTTTATGTATTTATTTTATTTAAATATCCATATAAATTCACAAAAATTATCAAAAAATTAATAAAATAAATAAAAATTCACAAACATGGAAACATTTTATTTTTTAATATTTGAGTGTATTTATTACAATTGGAAAATCCAAAAATATCTCTTTTATCTTTTTCTTCATATTATATCTATATAGAATTTGACATTAGATCTTAATCTATATTTTATTTAAAAATGAAAACTAAATATTCGAATAATTAAAAATATAAAAAATTAAAAATAAAAACCCATAAAAACATTTAAAAATTAAAAGCACAAAAATATCCTAGGCTGTCTATTCATTTTTGTTGCTCTACCTCGTATACTTATTTGTGGTTCGACCCCTACTCCTTGTCATTTATACACATTCTTGTATAGTATAATAAATTTTCTCTCTCCTACTTTTAGTTTCTTAATTATTGTTGTGGGTTAATTGTTGAGATTGAACTTGGATTGGGTGCCTACTGAGACGCGAGAGCGACCGATACATCGATTGTCTGATCCAATTTGTCGGATACGACATGCACTCTAAGACCGTACTTTGGTACACGTTCCTAGCGCTCTTTCAATTGGCGTTGTTGCTGAGGAGCATATGTTTGTAGAGTATAGAGTAGACACTTAGTTATTTTACCTTTATTCACTACATTTTATATTTCTATTTTGATTCTATTTTTATTTTTTTCAGAGAATATTCTGACAATCTTCTTGTTTGAAATTGATGCGAGGGCCTGCTTATCGAGGGAGGATTTCTTTAGAGATTCAATGCACAAGAGCCGCATAGATTGGTGGTTCTTTGTCCACCAATAGGCGAGAGTAGCAAGGGATACAAGAAGCTGAGCATGATCTTCTTAGCATAGATTTTGTTTAATTTTTATGTGAGAGAGATTTATTCATTAATTTGTAATAACATAGGAACCAAATATTTGGGCACTCAAACTTTTCACAAGTCCTTTCACCAAGTGATTGTTTACTTTGGGGACTTATTGGTTTTCCGCATTTTTCATTGTATTCTACTTTTATTTCTCCCTATTTCCCCTTTGTTTCTATTTGTTTTCCCTGATTTGTGCTTTTCACCTTCTTTTAATTTTACATCTTGTGGAATAATATCTTAGATCATTAAGAATGGTTGTTCGACTAAAATAGGTCCAAAGCCCTAATATTATTTTTGTACCTATAATACCACACTTGGATTTAGTCAAATTTAAAAAGCTCTTCACGTTAATAGAATCTCATGTTCTAGGGTGATTTCCTCATTGCATGCATATAGATTAGATTTAAAATTTCTATCTTACATTGGACGTGAAGAAAGCTGGGAAGCATTGTAAGTCCTCTTATTGAGCATCACATCATTTGATTTCTAACTTGCATTGCTTTTCTATCTTCTCCCTCTAATTTTGACCACATAGGCCAAGCAGATAATTGATCAAATCGTTCGGACTTTGCATGAACAAACATGAAGTAAGTGAAAACCATAAAAACTAAAAAGGATTGCTAAGAAAACCTTGATCTAATTAAAAATATATTAATCAAACATCATTATATTGGGTTCACAACATCCTCATTGCATTCTGATACCTTCCAAACAGAGTGAGGTGCGATCCTTAAGGAATAGAGCACAAATTCCAGCCTAGGTACTGCCTTGTCTATCGTTTAGATCCATGAAGTATTGGCCGTTCTATCATTTGTAGATAAGTAGGACTTAGTCTGCTTGCTGACTTAGTCTGAAATATAGAGCATAGGCCATTCCCTCACGGGAGTATCTATCTCATTGTCTCACGTCCAAGTAGGTCCTTGTCTGCTTGCAGATTTGGTCGGAAGTATAGATTTCACTTATTAGCTTCCTCCTCGACTTCTTTAATTGAGTAGTAGTCTAGATCTGATAACATGGACCTTTAAAAAGTACAAGCTACTAGTTACAAAGGAAGTGGGATGTACATGATACTCTTCTGGTAGTACTCACTTACCTATAGGATTAGCCGCCTAAGGACTAAATTGATAAGATTGCCTGATACAACCAATAAATTGAAAAGATAATTGTTGAACTCTTACAACTCATTATGATGAGTTGGTGAATTCACCCTTGTTTTATGGTTTGATTGATTAGTGTTAATAGGTTAGGATAAAAAATATTGCACATTTTCACCTTTTACCTCACATTTTTTTTACTTCTTTTTGTCTTGCTTATTTTAAACCTTCTTCCATCAACCCCTCTCGAATCTTTCTTCACCTTCATCTGCTCCATCATCCACTCTTTTTTGACACCCAAGATGTCACATCCAAGATGGCTTTGTTCAAATATTGTAATATCCTACATCAATTTCTGGATTCTGAGATCTTCAATAATGTGAGGTGATTTCCAAGAATTGAGTTAGGACCTTGCAGACTTCTTTTTGGACTCCCCAAAATTCACTCTCTTCGAAGATCGAGACAACTCTTGTCTCGACCTTTCTTCTTTCACCACTTTTCTCTCACTAAAAAATCCATTGTTCGAGACATGATCTCATCTCGAACATGTTGCTTCTTTTTTGAGGATTGACCGGGTCGTATTTCCCAATGCAGATTCTAGAACCAATTAGGAGCATGAGTTACAATTGAACCATGAGATGACTCCCCATAGATTTGACAAGGGACCAACTTCAGATGAGATAGTGGACCAAAATGAGGTCAACGTATAGTTGCTAGCATCAATCCAAACCATACATTAACAGTTGCCAGACCAATCTTTTACCCAAGTGGCATTCCGAGAAATGTTTATGGAGATGACGAGGGTCAGAGAAATGCAAGGAGGGGAGGATGAAGAACATCATGGAGGGAATGATGGCGATCAGACTGCAGGAGGCCATGAAAGAGCAGCTGAGTGATATGGTAAGATTTTTAAATGCATCACAGAAGCATGAGGATCGCATCGTATGCGATAGATAGTGATTAGTCGTACTAGTTTCTCCAGGCTGCAGAATTTAAAAAAAAATTCATGCAATGAAACCACAAGATCCAATAACACTTATCAAATCATTTCATCTAAACCACAAACAAGTATTAGGGTTACCTCTTGAAGTGTGGTTGTGATCGAGTCTCTAAACGAAGAGACCTCCTGTTTCAAGTATGATCCGACAGAGGAGACACTTACGAGCACGTTGATGAAATGTGTGCTCCTCGCAATCCATGTTGATGATCCAAGCGGTGAATCTCCTGATCTCGTCACATGAGATCCGATGTCTTCTTCACGAGTTAGGCATATCGAAGGAGATGGATATCCACGAGCAAATAATCTAACAGCATAATGACGACGCTACAGCGATGGAGACTCTCTCTAAGGCTCCATGGTGGACAACCATAATGAGAGGAGAGAGAGAGGGTTGATGTGTAGAGAGAGGGAGGGAAGGAGAGAGCCTTATTTTCTTAATATTTGAAGAGCAAGGGGTGCCCTTCTATTTATAATATTTAGGAGTCCATGGATCACAATCCATGATCGACACAAAAATAATGGATGAGATTGATTTGTGCTTCTTTCAATGGCCAAAATTTTGTTGTAAAAATGCAACAACAATTAATTTAATGAAGATTAAATATATATTGATAAATAAACATAAATTAATCCTAAAATTAAATAAATCAAACATAGAGATAATTGGATGGAGGCTACCCTCCTTCCATAAAGGGGGGGGGGGGGGGAGGACTGCCACCTATTCCTAATAGGAGTTGGTGGCCATCCACCCTCTTATTAGGGAAGGTGTCTATCTCCTCTCAATTCATGATATTACATTATCTCATAGATTTGTCCAATATTTGCAACAACTTTTGTTGCAAATTATTTCACAGAAAAATAAATCCAATTCGTTTTGTGAACATTGCAATCATGCCATTAGAAATTTGTGAATCTCATTCAAAACCCAAAATAAAATGTAATTCACATTTTCAATTAATTATCCATTGTGAATCGAATTCACAACAATAAATAATCAACAAATATAGATCATAATATGCTCTCTCTAATACATTATAAATCATATTTATAATATATACGATTAACATGGATAGTGCTATCCACATTATTCATATCCATGATAATTAAACCACATTTAATCACATTGGATCTCTATTCTCATGTGCCCAAATAATATGAATCATATTCACACTATTCACATATTTGATAATTAAATCATATTTAATTATCTAAGATAACTCTCCTTCTAATATGAATCAAATTCATATTATTCATGATAATTAAATCATATTTAATGATCAATTTTCTCAATGCTCCTATACATATATTAGCAATGAAATTATCCTTGAACTATTTCAAGGATAATGCATTTCTCTACAGATACTTGGAGATAAGGACAGAGCGATTGTATTGCTCCACTTATAGTGACCTGGATATTGAGATCACATCTCAAATCCAGATCTCGCGGACCTCTCATAGATGCTTGATTAAATCAAGACTACAAATCTAATCTTCTCATTGCATCTGAATCACATTCGGATCAATGTCCAACATTTGGACAAAGATCAGATCACTTCTCTACTGAGAGGAGTCACTAAAATCCATACCTGTTTCATCACTCAGTATGAATGGAAGCGTCATGGTTATAGAATCATTTGTTATCACATCACCATCAGGTATTCCCAATACATATACATCCTTCATACTAGAAGACCCGAAATAAACCTGAAGTATTAGATCTCTTTTTACTGTCTACCTCAGGGTTTTATCATTAAGTTTCTCATTTGATTATTGGGAGTTGGTATCGATCATATACTTTCCAAAAGCATATATCATACCCAGGTGTTGATCAAACACTTTCTAAAAGTATATATCAAACCTAAAAATTCAATCAAGTTTCCAAAGCAAGACGGTTGTGCACAGAATTTGATTCTTCCCAATATCTCATGAGTGAGCTCATGTCTTCCGGTTCAGTAAGTGAACCGATATGATCTCTTTGAGAGATCGTATTACTCATATGCCCTTGCATGCACTCCAGCGTGCCCGTGTATAGACCTTGGTTAGGTCATCAACCTATTTGTCTGCCAAATGTACATACTCTGACATATAGTAACACATCTGTCTCTGGTCCGAGGATGTGTGCCTATATCATGACATCATACGACATAGAACTTTGGTTATCTCGATCTCGTTAAGTCAACTCTTTGATCTAACTTATCTAACACCTCTGAATCTCTGTTCCTATGCAGAGGACCTACATCAAGAGGTTAGTTAGATATCAACCTTTCAAGAAAGGATTTCCATCTCCTTCTCAGGCTTGAGATCCTCCCATAATAATTATTTGACGGTGATGGATGAGTCCTCAATCTAACTCTTTAGATATTCATCCAAGCACCAACCTCTATGATTCGATAATTGATTCAACATCTATATGATTATTAAGATGACCATGGTACATAACCCTAATTACACTAAGGGACTGACGATTCTGGAATCACCCTTGTTAATTATGGGGAATTATCGAGTGCTTAAAATTAATGTTAAATTTGTTGTTGTCGGGCAATCGAAATCGATCAAGAAATAACCACATTAATTTATTCAATTTTATTCGAAATAGTTTAATGTTTATTTTACTTGGGACAATCCCAATGTTGAACTCAAGGAGGCAAAGGAACAAACTAGAAATTTATCTATCAAAGTTCGTACACGGTTTTTGTGACGGTATTTTTTTGTATTTTTAATGCAATTTTGGGATGCAAAATGCAAATGTGGCCAATTTTAGGGACTAAAATGTAAATATCAATCAAATGATGTCCAAAAAATATGAAATTTGTCCAAGATGTCAATTATAATGAAATGAATGCACTGTACTTTTTTGGGAATTTTTGGATGTAATTTAAATATTTTATGAATTTATGAATGCAAACATATTGAATTTCTATAATTAATTATAATAAATAATAAAACTAATTATTTACAAGAGATAAAATTATCCATGATCTATCACTAGGGGTTTGATCTCAGAAAAATACTAAACCTTAAAAATACTAGTTTAATATCTACTGAAAATTAAATATTGAAACATGCAAAATGATTTTTAGAGGGAAAAATTTGCATGCAAATGCGAATCTTTTGGGCATATTGTTGAACACAATTAATCCTCAAATTAATGATTTTTCTGGTAACTTTTCGAGTAATGGTTAATTACCTATGAATTTTGAGGTAAAAGATGGGAAAATATGTAATTTATCACAAAAATAATAATTAAATAATTAACCACAGACCACAAAAATATTACAAGCATGCCATGATGTGGAGAATTAATTGTAAAACAAAATGCCAATTTTTGATAAATAAAATGATGCAATGTAGAGGTTCAAAATAAAAGGGGAACACATCGACCTGTCTGCAATTTACAATAATAAAAATAAAACAAAATCCAAGTACCGAGGCTGGAATGTAATTACCGCAACTCCTGGGGGCGTTTCTGCAAAATTACCAGAAGTTCACAAATGTGACCTCTGGTGGTAGGGCTGGATGCAGAATTAGTGAGTTTCCAGGGGCATCTCTGCAATGTTCCCCCTCCGATCACGTACACCTCACGCGTGTGTGTGGGGGGGGGAGGTGGGGTTCTCGGGTCTCACGCCCGGCTATGCTTTGGCGGAAGGGGTGGGGCCTCCCGACAGAGCTGCAACTGGGGGGAGGTGGTGCTGAAGTGCTGGAGTTAGAGAGCGAAGCTCCGACCGCTGAAGGCAGAGTGACGTAGGTTGTCTGATGGAGGTGGAATGGTCGATGGCACGACGGAGGTGTCGATGAAGGGCGGTGGTGCTTGTTGGATTCGAGGGGGAGCGAGCGAAAAGAAGGGGTCGGTCGACTGAATAGGAACGACCCCATCTCCAGATGTCGATGAAGGGGAGGTTGAGCTGGTGTGCTGAGGCTGATGGCAAAGGTGATGGCTGTGGAGGACTGCTGGATACGGCGGTGCTGTTGGAGGATGCTTGAGCGAAGGTGGTGCTTTCGACGTAGATGGTAACTGGGCTCGACGACGATCGAAGGAGGCTGGAGCAAAGACAGTGGTGATGGGGAATGCTCGTGCTGCAGTGAGCCACGCAGAGCTTGGATCTCACCGGTAGGAGGGTCGAGCAGACGCTGCCACCACTGTGCTCCCCCTTCTATGGTGCAATCGATGGATATAGACGAGAGGGTGGTGTCATGGTGTTAAATAGGGGAGGAGATTGGGAGTCGACGATGGAAGGTGGGAGGTGATAGGATTTGATTGGAGACGATGATGATTTGATGAGGATCGGGGACAAGATACGGTGGTCAAGAATCACGGGGCCTAGCGGCGGTCTACGCAATTGGAAGGCGGTGGCTAATTCATGTGATGAGGATTGGAGTTGGCGGATGATCGGAAAAAGGAGAAGCGATCGGCGGAGACGACATAGGAGGGGAGGCGGCGTCGCCCAAAGGGGAAAGGGGTGGAGGAAGGAGATGGATCCTGGGCCGTCCGATCAGCCAAAGATCAGATGGCCCAGATGAAGCCACATGGCAGTTTATTTTTTCATATTTTTTTCATAAAAACGAGTTTATAAAAAGCTTAAAAATGGGTGACACATGGTGGCTCCAGGAGTAGCCACGTGTCAGCCTAAAAAAACCAGAAAATAAATATAAAGATAATTCAAAAAGAAATAGCAAATGACCTCATATCAAAAAATTTCTTCACGAAAGTTGCTCGTCTCAATGAGATCTACAACTCTTATGAACTCACCAAAAACAAAATTGATCATTTGTGCAAATTGATATTTTTGGGGTATGCCATGTACATAGAATACCTTAATTTTTGGTTTTCAATTTTTTTTATCATTTGTAAACTAAATAAAAATCTGAAAAAATATGATAAAATCAAGGGAAAATATTTACACATTAATCTGATTTTTTATTAATTAGGAAAATAAGCAAATAAAATAAAATGCGAAAATGACAATTTTTTTGGACAAACTATTAGTGAGGACTCAGACTCCATTAGTTTATTTGATTTCAAGCTCATTTCAGATCTGAATTTTATGCATTTTTATAAAAAATTCATCAAAGAAAATAAATGAAAAAGAAATAAAATAAAATGAGTTAATTATGTACATAAAATATTAGGTCAAAAACCACTAAAATACAAAATTTACAATAGAGGCACAAAATCCAACTGTCCATATGAGTCATGATTCTCATGAACTTGGTCTTGTTTTGAAGGTATTTGAATGTACATTAGTTCAAAAGTGAGTAGGATCAAATCGGACACTGGATGAGGAAGATATTAGTGTTTTAGTCCAGAAATCCTATAACTAGGGTTTGGGTTTTTGGTACACTTGTTTGGGTTAGTGATTTTTTTGTATTATTTATTTATTTTTATTAGTAATATGTACACAATATAGATGGTTTCAAGTCATTTGGAGTTAGCATGAATTAGTTAAAAATCAAGGAGGTTAGGTTATTTTACAGGTTATTTTGGCTGGGATTTTTGGCTTCTTTTTTGTGCAATAATGAGTGATAACATGTAATTCTTATCAAAACATGCATGAATGCTAATTATGCAATGTAAATGAAGAAATGACAATGAAATTTAGGGATTTGAGCTTAATTCATGCCTTTTAGAGTGATGAATATGAGATTCACCATCCCCCTATACTTAAACTATGCTCGTCCCTGAGCATACAAAAGAAATGCAAGGATGTGAAATGAGATTGGGTTCCATACCAAGACCATGAGCAGAAGGTGAAAACGGAACTAGACCTAACCTTTGGATTATTAGTGTGGAAGAACTTCTGTGAGACTTAGAATTTTTAAAATCAATAGCCTTCAAGTTCTACACATCATTGTCATAGTTTTGGCTCAGAAGTCATCTTAGATCAATCCTCCTCCCAAATCATACCCCATGAACATTGAACAATTGACTCATGTTTGTGAAAGGTTTTAGCTCATCCCATCCAGAATGTTGGACTACCACACAAACCTTCTCTCTTATAAGTCGTCCTCGGGGAGCCAGGTATTTCCTTCTAAGGTCTGTCGTGTTGTGTTCACGATCGAATGGAGAGGGGAATCAGAAGAAGGAGAAAAGGAATGGAGGGTGACCAGTGTAGTCACCTCTCCTTGCGAAACTGGCCAGTGTAGCCGAGTCTCCAACAAAATATGCAGGTTTTCTTGAAGCTTGGACCTTTTTGGTCAAATATTTATTTGGTAGCATGCTTCTTTGTATTTGGAAATTTGGTAGTTTTGCATGGATTTTTTTGTGCCCCTATAGATGTAGAATCTTTTTTTCCTTACAAGTTTTGGGGTCTTAGAAAAAATTGTTCCCAGCCGTCCATCCCTTTTCCAAAGCTTTATTTCAACCCGTAATCCGGTCTTTGGATGTCCACGCTACCATAAAAGAAACTCACACGGTCTTCCAACATCCCATCTGAGTTGAGCTAAGTGCATAGTGAGAGAGTACAAATCAATTCCCTATTCCAGAGTCATACCCAGAATGAAGAGACTAGGTTAGACACTAAGAGTCAAATGCTGCACATTGTCATGGGGAAATCGAAGAATTATGTCATAGACTTAAAGCTTCTAAAATCCTATTTCTCGATGAAGTTCCTCTGAATAAGGTCAAGTCCAGACCACTCTCGATTTCTGCTCATAACTCGGTTCATAAATAAAGGGCTTTTCACAGATGCATATGCATGTAATGCTGGATGAAGTACATGTGCATGAAATGAAGACACATTTTTTGTGATTTTTTCTTTCTTTCTTTTTTTGAGAGAGATTTTTTTTAATGTAAGATTTTTTTGTTTTTTTTGCGAAAATGAATAAGAAGCCATTTTTTTTTCAAAAATTTTGGTTGGACACAATCAGTGTTAGTAGCAATTTTTTCGGTTTTTTTTATTTTTTAAGGTTTTACAAGTTAGTTACCCATCCCGTAAATACATATAAACTTACATGAAAGTACGATATATGGGTAAAATATATACACAATATATATATACGCCCCCTATACTTAGCGTGTGCTATATCCTCAGAGCACAAGAAGTGAAAAGAAGACATAGCTCAAGCTAAGCATAAGAAAGTGAAAATGAATTATAAACAATATAAGTCAGCCTGCCCCCCTATACTTAGGCTGTGAATAGTCTAATTATAGAAGAAGAGCGAAAAATGAGGTGGTCGGGAGATGTGAATGAGGAGAGTTTATACAGGTGGGAATCGGTTCCCCCTATACTTAGGCTCTGGTCAACCTAAGTATGGACAAAGGGTGGAAATGAAGTGATCGTGAGAAGGAGTTTGATGAGGATAATGGTATATACATATGGCATTGGTCCTCCCCATACTTAGGCCTTGGCCTAAGTAGAGGAAGAAGATGTACAAGGAGAATGATGGGGTAGGGAGAGATTGTGGGTAGTCGATGATTAAGGCGGTTTTCGATCGATCTTTTTTATGAGCCTGTGGTGGGAGATCATAATGATACGAAGGAGATGAAGCATATGATTCCCAACCATTATCAGTCTTATCCTCAGAGAAATCATGCTGGAGAGTAGATGAAGCGTATGAATAAGATGAAAGATAACCATAATCAGAGTTATCCTCAGAGGAATAGTATTTGAAAGTGGAGGCACTCCAAATATTCTTGTTCTTTAGTTTTTCAATTGTTTTCTCATAATTTGTTCCTTCTTATGATCAAGCGATTCGTCCTCGGATGATGAATACCTGAAGCACCAGTCTCAGTCAGTTCATAAGAAATTATTCTAGTATATTTAATGAGACCAGGAGAAAAGACTTTGGATGAATAATAGTGAGGAATAGGATCCGATCAGGGATCGAAATTTGGATCCTTGCGTAGATAGGGTTTAAGAACTGCCGAACAGACCTCACTCATGTAGATTACCCCTTATGGATCTGATGAGGGATCCTTAGACGATTCCTTTTCCAAAAGGTTGAAGGCAACTTTCTTTTAAGATGAAGGAGAAATCATTTTGTTTCGTGAAGGTGTTGGCTCTTGGAGTGAGGTTGACACTTGAGTCTCCAGATGAGTAACCATTGAATTTTTTCTCCTTGGTCGGTGTATGTCCTGTGGATTTATTCTTAGTTTTCTTAATGTTGGTGCACTCTTGAGTTGGATTGATTTGGTCAAGGTAGTCAGAGAAGGTTGACTCAAGGTGAGCCCATGCATATGTCTCAGTATCATATAAGAAACAATTTTCCAGAGCAACAAGAAATGGGATAGTATTAAGAGTCTCTGCATGTCCGTTATGAATTAACTTGATGTTGGAGCATTCTTGTGTCTGGTTGATTTGATCAAGGTAGTCGGAGATGGTTTCAACCGACTTAGGGTGAGCCCATGCATATGTCTCTGGATCATATGAGTCATGTATTCGATTTTCCATGGTGAGAGCAGCAAGAAATGGAACAGTGGGGAGAGTCTCTAAACCAATAGTCTCATCAACAACTGTTATCTCAGGTGTAGCAATGGGGAAAGGCTCATCTACCGCTTGATGGTTACGACTGTCGAGGATTTCGTGGGTTGCCTCAGAAAATCATAGTTCCTCAAAGACTTGTTGAGATCGAAGTGCTCCCAATGCTGTAAAATTGATTTCCCGAGTCTCACACTTAATAATTGCTTTATCCACTACCAAGAATGGCTTTCCAAGAATGATTGGAGACTGGTTGAATTCTCCTTGATGCTCTGTTCAATGATCGTGAAGTCTATTTTGAGTGGAGCACCTTGGAATGTAATGACGACTGAAATTGTTCCTCTCACCCGCTTTCTAGATCGATCAACCAGTTGAACGATCTCTCTTATCTTCCTGATAGGTACGAGTTTGAGCTTGTCAAATATAGAGGTCAGGAGGATACTAATTTGTGAGTCATCATCGATTCGAGCATGGGTAAATATTGTGTCCTTGATTCCACAGTCAAATATGGACAACCACTTCATTATGTGGCTCTTGGTTTTTCTCCTCAACACCAAGGAGGTGACCATTAACAAGATATGTCTTTCAGTCTTTGTTCTTGTCCTGCCTGACTTTTTCATCATTAATTTGTTCATTACAAATCCTTTAAGATCGAGGAAGTATTCAATGGCCTGTATCAAGGGAAGTTCAAAAATCAATCTTTTCTTTAGTGCTTCCCGAACAACATGATCCAAATTCTTCAGATTTTCTTCAATTTCAATTTTATGTATTTTTCTAGATTTTTAATTTTTGGGTGTTTTTGAATATTTCAATTTTGGTATTTTCTTTGGTGAGGTGATGTGATGCTTTCCGTAGATGATGAGGGGTTTTGATATGCCGTGCCAGAGTCAGAATCAGAGTCATCCCTAGGGGAATAATATGTAGAAGTGTCACTGTCAGAGTCATCCCCAAGGTAAACATATTTCCTAGGTTTCTGAATGTCCTCAGAATTTTCAACAGGAGATCTAATCTTTTCCTCATCCATTTTTTTATCCGAGCTACCATAGAGTGAAATTAATCGGTCGACAAACTTTCTAAATTTATCATCCATTAAATCAAATCTCTTATTTATCCTCGAAATATCATCCTAAAAAATCTGTTCATGATCAATTATGAGAGCAGTCGGTATGTGTTCTTTTTTTTGAGATTCAGTAATTTCATCTTCCATTTTCCTGTATGAGCTGAGAGAGAGTCTCTTGGAAGATCCAATATATGATGGTTATTTTTTGAAAATTTCTCATCATAATTTATGGAAGGGGTTTGCTCAGTGGATGGATTTTACGGGATTCGGTAGATCTCATACTCAACATACCGTGACTCAGGCATGCAATGCTGGTTTGTGTAGAGTCTACTTCCATGGTCATGATAGATAGTCTCCCCAAATAATGGGGTCATACACGGAGCATATGTGTCGATATCATCTATATGGTCCGTTGTATGTACGAGTTGTTCGAAAGAGGGGTATTCTGGTTGGCCTATAAGGATTTGATCGTGAAATGGTTCATCTGTTTCGATGAGAAATCGGGAATAGGATGGTTCAGTCCAGGATGGCAAGTGATCATGTGCATTAAAGGCTGAGGAGGATGGCATATATGTTAAGTGGAATTCAGTTGGATGATTAGGAATTGTAGATTGAACTGGATTCATTCGAGGGTGATTATCTCCCACAAATGTTAGAGGATTATTAAAAGAATAGGGTTTAGTAAATTTGGGTTTGACTGAGACGAATTCATTTTCACAATATAGCTCTGATGGATGCTCGGACAGCATCCTGTCATTTTTGAAAGAGCTGACATAATGGATGATGATTTGGGTTTGACCGAGACGAATTTATTTTCATAATACGGATCTGGAGTGTACTTGGACAAAAGTTCCATAATTTTTGAAGGAGGTTTATTAGTTGACATAATGGATCTTGGTTAACGATGTTCAAGTGTCTAGGATATTCAACATAAGAAACCTTAATTGTTTCAAATCAGGAAAGGAGAGTAATGGCACAAGTGTGCGGTTTTTGATAATTGCATTCGTATCACTCACACCAATACAAACACAAATCAAACCCCAGGTTCACCAACTCATAGAATGAAGCTGTAAGAGTTCGATAAATATCTTTTCAATTTCAGTCGATGATAAATCAATCTTTGAAAAAATTTAGCAAGCTGTTAGGTGCTGAAAATTTTCTTAAAGACTGTTATGAATCTTACGACTAGTTGCACCTACTTTCAGCCAGTATAGGTGTAAGTACGATATGTAAAATGGCCACTCGTGTTACTTAAGGACGGAGTCTTATGAAGTGTCCTTTAAACCACCCACTCTGTTGAGAAATTCGGACCGTTTACCGGCTACCCATATTCGTCACTGAGAAGTAGCTAATCATTTTTATAGAATAAGTAGTCTAAACGAAAATTCTGGAGCTGGGCTCTAACCTTAAGTGTCGTCTCTCGCTCACTCAGTTAGATAAATGAATCCAAGGTTGGGGTTGCTCTCCCTCAAAAATTCTTAATTTTATGGATTAATTAAAGTCGACTATATATAGCAGTCACAATTTTAATTAGACGATCATTGAAAAATTAGGTGAGCACAAATATACATCTACCTTCCAATCCCAATTTCCTTTAAAATTATGTGACAAAATAGGAGGGAGAAATCCGAGAAAAGCCGATGCACGTAAACAATGATGTATGCTCAGATAGAAGACTTACAGTGATTCCTTGCAATCTTCATGTGGGATGCAATACAATAATTGAAAAATTAATCTATATGAATGCAAGTCGATAAAACCACACCTAGCAGAAAATTCTATTAGCCGTGAAGAATTGATTTGAATTTGACTAAGTTGAATGATTTAATGTGCGTCTCAAGTAAAGTGCAGTGTGGTCCTAGATTCTACGAGCACAATCAGAAAATCCTATAAGCTCTAATAGCCGTATGTGCAGGTCTAACTTGCATGCCACTCAAGTTGGGCTCCACCCTCACCGAAGAGTGAAACATACCACTCCACACCACAAAAAAAATTCAAGGACTTTTTACAAATGTGAGAGTCTAAATAGACACCGTTATAAATAAGCAAATAATTACAAAAATTAAAATTGAAGAAAAATAAATCCTAGACTCTACATTCCCTCACGACTCGACTCGATCTTAATTTTAATACGACTTTTAGTTGGTGAAGATGCGTCGGTTTTGTGAGAAAACACTCCTACGTTGGGCACCTCGCAAGAAAAATAAGAAAGAGTGTAGGAGAGTGACATAAAAAATAAAATAAGAAAATAAACGCTGGAAATGTAGAAAAATGGAAAAATATACCGTAAATGTTCAGGGGTCAGAATACCCGAATGCGGAAAATCGAAAAAAAATTAGACAAAATCTAAGTCGTTTACCTCCCCAACAACGACACCATCTGACGAGTCCAGAATTACCCTAGTTAATTATGGGAAATTATCGAGCGTTTAAAATAAATGTTGAATTTGTTGTTGTCGGACAATCAAAATCGATCAAGAAATAACCATAATAATTTATTTAATTTTATTTGGACTGGTTTAATGTTTATTTTACTTGGGCATGTCCCAAGGTCGAACTCAAGGAGACAAAGGAACAACCTAGAAATTTATCTATCAAAGTTCGTGCACAGTTTTTGCGACGATATTTTTTCTATTTTTAATGCATTTTGGGATGCAAAATGCAAATGCGACCAATTTCAGGGACTAAAATGTAAAGATCAATCAAACGATATCTGAAAAATATCAAACTTGGCCAAGGTGTCAATTATTATGAAATGAATGCACTGCACTTTTTTGGGAATTTTTAGATGCAATATAAATATTTTATGGATTTATGAATGCAAACACAATGAATTTCAATAATTAATTATAATAAACATTAAACATAATTATTTCCAAGAGATAAAATTATCCAAGATCTGTCACTAAGTGATTGATCTGAGAAAAATCCTAAACCTTAAAAATACTAGTTTTAATATCTATTAAAAGTTAAAGATTGAAACATGTAAAATTATTTTTAGAGGGAAAATTATGCGTGAAAATGAAAATCGTTTTGAATACAGTGTTAAACACAATTAATCCTCAAATCAATGATTTTTCGATAATTTTTTGAGCAACAGTTAATTACTTATGAATGTTGAGGTGTAAAATGGGCAAAATATGCGATTTACCACAAGAGGAATAGTTAATAATTAATCACATATCACAAAAATATTAGAAGCATACCATGATGTAGAAAATTAATTGTAGAACAAAATTCTTATTTTTAATAAATAAAATGTTGCGATGTAGAGTTTCAAAAAAAAAGGGGAATACATGGGCCTGTCTGCAATTTTACAATAATAAAAATAAAACAAAATGCAAGTATCAGGACTGGAATGTAATTACCGTAACTCTTGGGGGCGTTTCTGCAAAATTACTAGAGGGTCACGTGCGAAGCACGTGACCTCTGGTGGTGGGGCTGGATATGGAATTAGCAAGTTTCCAGGGACGGCTCTGCAATGTTCCCCATCCGAATACGTGCACCTCACGTGTGTGTGTGTGTGGGGGGGGGGGGGGTCTCGGGTCTCATGCCCGATTGCGCTTTGGAGGAAGGGGCAGGGCCTCCCGACGGAGCTGTGACTGGGAGGAGGTGGTGCTGGAGTGCAATAGTCGGAGAGAGGAGTTCCGGTCGCTGAAGGCGGAGTGGCGTAGGTAGCTTGATGGAGGCAGAATGGTCGATGGTGCGATGTCGGTGTTGACGAAGGGCGGTGGTGCTTCCCGGAGTCGAGGGGGAGCGAGCAGAGAGGAGCGGCCGTTCGACTGAAGAGGAACGGTCCCACCTCCAGATGTCGATGAAGAGGAGGTAAAGTTGATGTGCTGAGGCCGATGGCGAAGGTGATGTGTGTGGAGGACTGTTGAAGATAGTGATCGGTTGGAGGATGCTTAAAGAAGGAGGTGCTTTCTACGTAGATGGTAACTGGGCTCGACGACGATCGAAGGAGGTTGGAGCAGAGGTAGTGGCGACGAGGAATGCCCGCGTTGCAACGAGCCACCCAGAGCTCGGATCTCGCTGGTAGGAGGGTCGAGCTGGTGCTGTCACCACCGTGCTCCCCCGATATATGGTGCATTCGGCGGATACAGATGAGAGGGGTTTGGCGTGATGTTAAATAGGGGAGGCGATTGGGAGTCAACGATGGAAGGTGGGAGGTAACTGGATTTGATTGGAGATGGCGGTAATCCGACGAGGATCGGGGACGAGATACGGTGGCCGAGAATCGCAGGGCTTAGCGGCGATCGATGCAATTGGAAGGCGGTGGCTAATTGATGCAGTGAGGATTGGAGTTGGCAGCTAATCAGGAAAAGGAGAGGCGGACGGCGAAGATTGCATAGGAGGGGTGGCGGCGCCATCCAAAGGGGAAAGGGGCGGAGGAAGGAGATGGCTCCTACACCGTTCAAATGGTCGAAGATCGGATGGCCCAGATGAAGTAACATGGCAGTTTATTTTTTATTTCTTATTTTTTTAATTTTTTTATGAAAATGAATATAAAAAATACATGAAAATGGGTGACACGTGGCGGCTCCAGGAACAACCACATGTCAGCCCGAGAAAAATCATAAAACAAATATAAAGATAATTCAAAAAGAAATAGCAAATGACTCGTATCGAAAAGTTGTCTTCACTAAAGTTGCTCATCTCGATGAGATCAACAACTTTCACGAAGAGATCAAAACCAAAATCGATCATTTGTGCAAAGTGATATTTTTGGGGTACCCCACGTACATAGAATACCTTGATTTTTGGGTTTTCTAATTTTTTGTCATTTTAAACCAGATAAAAATATGGAAAAATATGATAAAATCACGGGAAAATATTTACATGTTAATATGATTTTTTTGATTTTTATTAAGTAGGAAAATAATAAAATAAAATAAAATACGAAAATGACAATTTTTGTACATATTGTTAGTGAGTATTCAGACTCAATTAGTTTCTTTGATTTCAAGCTCATTTTGGATCTAGATTTTTACACATTTTAATAAAACATTCATCAAAGAAAATAAATGAAAAAGGAATGAAATAAAATGAGTTAATTATGTACATAAAATATTAGGTCAAAAACCACTAAAATACAAAATGTACAAAAGAGGCCCAAAATCCAACTTTCACGTATGAGCTCCGACTCACTTGAACTTGGTCTTTCTTTGAACGTATTTTAATGTACATTAGTTCAAAAGTGAGTAGGATCAAATCAGACATTGGATGAGGAAGATATCAGTGTTTTAGTATAGAAATCCTAGAACTAGGGTTTGGGTTTTTGGTCCACTTATTTGGGTTAGTGATTTTTTTGTATTTTTGTTTATTCTTGTTAGTAGTATGTACACAGTGGAGGTGGTTTCAAGTAATTTGGAGTTAGCATTAATTAGTTTAAAATCAAGAAAGTTAGTTTATTTTATAAGTTATTTTGGCTGGGATTTTTGGCTTCTTATTTTGGCCAAGTTATAGAGTGAATCAGAACACCAAGGATCCACAAACATTTTGAGTTGTATCCCTCATTGCTCCCTTTGTTGTCAATCTTTCATGGAAACACAAATTAAGATCCCTACATCCACCTACAACAATTTAACAGAATCTGCAGCACCATGCACTACCCCAAAATCTAGATGGAGGTAGTAAAGATGATCGCCTTCCCATTCAACCTTCAAGACATAGATCTTTACTGGATCAATCACCTAGGGAAGGTGGTGACGACCTGAGAAGAAATAAAATCAGCATTCTTACATAAGTATTATCCCATGGTTCATCTAAATCTGATATGAGTGTTGATCTCTAACTTCTCCCGAATGTCCCACGAACCATTTCATGAGGCACGTGAAAGTTTCAAAGATCTCATGGAGAGGTGTCCCTATCATGATTTACCAAAGACCGACCTGGTCTAGAACTTCTTCGGGGGCTTGCATCAAGAAAGCCATTAGCTCATAGATGTCACGTGCAGAGAATCACACTTCAACTTGGACAAAGACGTCGCATATCAGATCTTCGAGGAGATGGCGGAAGGCTCAAACGCCTTATCTTTGGCCCATGCGTTTCAAAAATCTCTAGCAATCCCGTACAAGCCTGTCAGTATGACATCGTACCATGAAGAAGAGAGAGGTGAGTTCCAAACTTAGCTTCAATGGGAACCATCTCTCTAAAGTTGATGTCATCGATAAATGATCACAAGGCCTTGATAAATTACGAATGATCGGATAAAGGATAAAGTCGTTGGATAATCTCGATTAGATTTCCATGCAGCTTGAGCTTCTGGTGTGCACCATCCATGCCTCCCAATCTGTGAACAAACCACCCAAACATTCTGTAGAGCCGAAGGTGCCATCCCATAAGCAGAATCAAGGGTCACCCATCACATGTACTGCATGCAAACATCTGACCAGGGATCAACATTGACATAACAATAGATGGTAGTGTACCATCTAGAGCCCCAGGCTTATCCCAAGCCTTTCTATCCACTACCTACACAAATGTAGAAGGTAAATGTTGTGTGGGCTAACAAACACGCTCCAACCTATCCTGGATGAAAACCTTAGTGTTCAAGTATAGATATATAACCATTCATTCCTCAACATGGTA
This sequence comes from Ottelia alismoides, assembly GCA_037367405.1. Lineage (NCBI taxonomy): Eukaryota > Viridiplantae > Streptophyta > Magnoliopsida > Alismatales > Hydrocharitaceae > Ottelia > Ottelia alismoides. The sequence continues at coordinate 1,086,655 of JAZKJV010000599.1, forward strand.
GACAATACTTCCCACACAACAACACCAATCTCCACATCGGGAGTACAATTGGAGACAACAGTACGAACACCAACATCTGGTACATCGCCAAACATACTATCAACAACAATCAGCTGCTCAATATCAAAACCATTTCTTCCGTCCTCATTAAAAACAACAACATCTCCCTCCTCATCAATCTTTGTACTACCAACAACACTCACAGTACCACCAGCCTCAGCTCCCTCCAATTGCAGAATCTTCAGAGGCCGCTTCGGTGATACCTACCTTGGACTGCTTGGATCAACTAATAAAGAACATGAACAAGATGAGCCACCTCACTGTCGCAAAGACAATAATTCCAACGTAGATGTAGGAAAACCCCAACAACTTTGGAGAAAGGAGCATGTAGAGTGTAGTGCAACATCACCTCTCTAGTTAGGTATAAATTCATTTATGTTATCTAACATTGTTAATATTAGGATCAATAGAACACTACAACCGAGTAGTTCAACCAAGGGGAAAGGTCGAGCTTTTGTGGGCGAGTTTTCATTACCAGTAGTTGAACTATCACATACTTCTGGATCCGATGAGGAAGAAGCAGCACAATCACCATCACCAAAAAGACAAAAAATGAAGAAAATAAAAAAATCAATAACAACTAAGGTCATGTTGATGCAACCAAGGAGAAGCCAATGCAAACAACTAATCCAGTGCAAGCCCATATGACTGAATTTCCTGTAGTTGTTTAGCCTTCCGTTTTAGATGATTGTACTATGCTCAATCATCCGTATTTACATAAGAATAGTTTTTTGCATTAAAATAAGGTTTTTGATGATATTTACATTCCATCTCTCAATGCTCTAAATAAGAAACCATCAAAAATTTAAAACAACCTTTTATGATACCAACATTGATTGCAAAACATCATGCTGATGATGTCGTTCCTCAAAGACATGGAGTACATTCTTGTGATGAAGAAAGGACTAAAGGAGGAATGTACCACAAAGTATCAACCCCTCAAAAAATAGACACCCAAGATCAAAAATCATCTTCTGACCATGGAAACTATTAATGCTATCAACATTCTCCCGAGTAAAAAGGACACGAGAGCGCCTCTAATCAGATGCGAGATGTTTAACCTGAAGTTTGAAAGATACTCCTTGACAACGGATCATCCATTAATCTGATGCCTACATCACTGCTCAAAGAATTCGGGTTAAGGCTTCTTAAATATACTAGAATGATTCTGCTATTTGCATGCACATGAGTGAAGCAGCCAAGGGACATTTTGGAGGATGTCATTGTCATAACTCAAGGGATGCAATTTTCCATGGACTTTATAGTCCTTGATATGGACACCTCGAGACCCTTCTTCATACCATGATCATATTGGGATGACCATTCCTTTGAACAACCGAAGTAGTGATTGGAAAATCACCTTTCGCTCAAGCAACGACAAGGTCCTCATTGAAACGATCCAAGTACCCAAGCTCACAGCATCAATGTCAGATAAGAGTGAGCAGATTCAGAAGAGATAGAAGACTCTGATTTTCTTACAGAAATTAGATACACAACATTGTTCTTGGATGATAAAGAAATCGAAGAGTTTCTCTCCAAGGAGGAGCCCTTTGAAAGTACAACCATGATGTCCCCTGTTTTGAAGATGAGGTTCTTGATGATGTGCTATCTGAGTAGGCTGAAGTGATTGAGATTGATCCATCACCGTCAAATCAAGAAGATTTATTTTTAGATCTTTCAGATGTCATGGGATTTGAGCCAAAAGTACTCTAGGTGGACATCGCACAATTGATAGAAAAAACACTAGCCATAATTGTTAAAGTCACTACAGAGTCGATTCCAAACCCTCTAGAGTTGAAGCCCTTAACTTCATCAATTAAGTACACATTCCGTGCAGGTGCGGAAAACATATTCCCAATCATCATCAATTCTCAGCTAACTACAGACCTAGAATCTCATTTGCTCAAGATTCTAGAAAGAAACCACAAGGCAATTGGCTGTGAAATTTTAGATCTCCATGGGATAAACCTCTCAATGTGCTCACACCACATCTATTTCGAAGATGACCTCATGCCTTCTCATGAGTTTCAACGTCGGCTGAACCCAAACTTCTGGGAGGTTGTGATGAAAGAGATCATGAAGCAGTGCGATGCAGGATTTATCTATCCCATCTTTGATTCAAAATGGGCAAGTCTGTTACATATGGTTCATTAGAAATCAAGGATCACCATCATAACGAATGACAAAGGAAAGGAGATTCCGACTAGAGTACCTACTTCTTGGCACGTTTTTGTGGATTACAGATGCTCGAATCTAGAGACTGAGAAATGTCACTTCCCTTTTCCTTTCATTGATTAGATGGTTGAAAGATTTGCGACAAAGAAATATTTTTGTTTCTTGGATGGGTGCTTTTGTTACAATCAAGTTTTCATAGATCTTGAAGACCAAGATAAAATGACCTTTACTTATCCATTTGGGATGTATACTTTCAGATAAATGTTGTTCAGACTGTGTAATGCCCTCGCTACATTTTAGAGATGTATGCTAGATGTATTTGTAGACAAGGTAGATAGTTTTCTTGAGATATTCATGGATGAATTTTTGGTCTATGGAGATAACTTTGATCAATTCTTGGGATATTTATATCAAGCTCTTCAGCGTTGCTGCGAGGTTATGAAGGTTATGTGAAAAACATTAAGTGCATCTCAGAAGCATGAAGATCGCATCATATGCGATCGGAAGAGACTAGTTACACTAGTTTCTCAGGGCATCAGAGCTTAATAAATTTTAAACAGATGAAACCACATGATTCGAAAACACTTCTCAAATCATTTCATCAAAATCACAAACGAGTTCAAAGAATAACTCTTGAAGCGTGGTTGCGATCGCTACTATCTAAAGTAAAAGATTATCTGCGCTCCAACGCCCTGCTGATGTAGCTTTTCCGTAATTCACCAAGTGCCACCGAACACTTGGTCTTGTGCCATAAGGGAACCCGCGGCCTCCAGACCCTCTTGTGGTAAACCCTTCCTTAGCGTTCTGCATGCTAAGGGGAAGTCCTCCAGAACTTCGCTATCGTGGCCTCCAGACCACTCTCGTACGTGTACGACCGAGCATGCTCGACAATGCTCGTACTCAGCACCTGCAACGCTCCATGCCTCCTTGGATCGCCATGCATCAATACTGATACCGTGCGCCTTCGTGCGTACGCCTCTGTGACCGTACCGCATTGCTCCTCAATGCGTACTGCTTCACTACGTACCGCATTCTGCGCTCGCGTATGTATGACTACGTGCATCCACTGTCATGTCTTGCACTGCTGACTGTACTCGCTGTGCTCGCACTGCTACAAGCTTCACGACACTCTGCTACCGAGCTAGTGTCCTCTGTGACGCTTCTCCATTGTCACGTACGGTAGAGCCTCCAGACTCTCGTGAATAACCTCCGTGATATCCACGCATTTTCGGACTCCTTCTGAAGTCCAGCTTCATCGATCATTCTCGAGCATCCAGCTACCGTGTCTGCACGATCATTCTCGATCACGGAATTTGGGGGTGTGACAAGCCTCCCCCACCTGAAGAATCGGTTGTCCTCAACCGAGCATCTCCTCTTCAGCTGGCGTCCCGTCACGATCCTCCATCCGCTACGCACCTCCTGATGCGGCTCAATTGGAAGGGTGGTGCCGTCCTGCACCGCCTCCCTTCCTGCACATGGTCTTTTCACGAACCACATCCCTCCATGACTTGGTCTTCAACGTGAAAAGTGGAGCTTCCTCGTCAGCTCCCATTTTCGGTGTATCCCTCCTGGATACAGCAGCTCCATCGCTGGTTTGTGGCAGCTCCAGCTCCACATGTGGAGTACTTACCTCCACGCTCGCTCGTTGACGATCTCTATCGTTCCCTGTGGACGTACCCTTGTCCTGGGAAATGAGCACCTCCTGCACTCCGAGCATCTTCGGTATCTTGCCTCCTGCAAGATCGTTGGTGGTGTGGTTCGTCACCACTCCACCCCCATGGACATGTATCTTCTTGCCCATGCAGCATCGCCCTCCAGAGCTCTGCCTTGCCTTTTCGTGCACGGATGTTCTCCTATCCGCGGCTTTGGTTGTGTGTCTCCTGCACACATGTTGGTGCCCAGCCTGCACCTGCGCACTCCTGTGCGTTCTCGATCGAGCCTTGACACCTCCAACGCTCGCTGTTGTGGAGTTCCCTCCCTCCACCGAATTCGAAGCTCCGACTCGAAGTGTCGTGAGGCGTACCTTTCGCATAGCACCGATGGCTCCCAGGCGTACCTCACGTTCTTCTTCCTCCTCCTCGTCTCCACGAAGAGAGTTCAGCTTCTCCTTCTTTGGGCACTCCCGCGCCCTATGCGGTCCGTCGCATATGAAGCACCCCTTGCTCTTGGGTTGCTCCCTTCTCTTGGAGTACTCCCGTTCCTCCATAGGTGGATCATGGGCAACGCCTTTGCCCTTGTCCTTCGACCGCGCCCTCGGCTTGCTGGTGAATTCCTCTGCTTCAGCATTGTGACTTGGTTGGGCCGCCCCATAATTGACCAACGCATCTGCCACCACGATTGCTGAATTAAGGTCCTTCACGCCCTGCCTCCGCAGTTCAGCTTGCGCCCAGCTTTGCAACCCGATCGTGAAGTTGAACAGCTTGTCCTCCTCTGACATGCCCTTGATGTCCAGCAGCAAGGATGTAAACTGCTTCACGTATTCACGAACTGTGCCTGTCTGCTTTAGGCGTCGAAGTGCCTCCCGTGCAATCCACGCAGTATTCTTCGGCAGGAACTGCGCCTTCAGTTCCGCGACTAGATCATCCCATCTGGATATCTTCGGTCTTGCCTCATCTGCTGCACGGCTCCTCCACCATAGCTTGGCGTCGCTCGACATGTACATCGATGCCAAACCGACTTTCTCGGCTTCCGTCGTCTTGGTCGCCTCGAAGTAAACTTCCATATCCCATAGGAAGTTTTCCAAATCCTTGGCACTCCGCTTACCTGTAAAGGATTTGGGCTCGGGTACCTTGCGTCGCTTGTGTGATTGTGTGATTGCTTGTGTGATTGCTTCGAGTTCCCCTTCTAATAAAGAGAAGAGCTTTGTGCCCGTGCTTGTGTGATTGCTTGTAGAGTTCTTGAGCATTCTTGAGCGTGTTCCTGAGAGTGTTCTTGAGCGATCCGGAGTTCGTGCTCGTGCTTGTGTTGGAAGCGTCGGTGCGCTAGCAAGCAGGAGTACGAGAAGAGTTGGAGCACGTCCGTGACCATTCTACTCGGGAAGGCTGGTTAGCTACGGGTTAGCTAACGCCGTACAGGATCGGTCGAAATCGATAGCGGGATTTTGACCCTGTGTCAATTGGTATCAGAGCTTGGTCGGTGCCAAGGAGCAGATCACAGATCTTGGTCGGTGCCAAGATAAGCGGGCAAAGCTACGAGCGACTATTGGAGCAGTCGATCGCAGGAACAGGAGGATACTTGTCGGTGCAAGTACATCTTCAATCAGCGGAGCGAAGATGGTGGGTGTTACCGAGCGTGTAGCAACACTGGAGCAGGCAATGGCAGAAGTGGAGTCCACTATTGGGACTCATGCCCATCGCATCGCCGTCTTGGAGGATCGCTCTTCAGAAGGATTGGATGTTGGGGACGAGACATCTTGATCAATTCAGAAGGATCGCTCTTCAATTTTTGGTCTATGGAGATAACTTTGATCAATTCTTGGGATATTTATATCAAGCTCTTCAGCTCTTCAGAAGGATCGCTCTTCAATTTTTGGTCTATGGAGATAACTTTGATCAATTCTTGGGATATTTATATCAAGCTCTTCAGCGTTGCTGCGAGGAATGAAGGTTATGTGAAAAACATTAAGTGCATCTCAGAAGCATGAAGATCGCATCATATGCGATCGGAAGAGACTAGTTACACTAGTTTCTTGGGGCATCAGAGCTTAATAAATTTTAAACAGATGAAACCACATGATTCGAAAACACTTCTCAAATCATTTCATCAAAATCACAAACGAGTTCAAAGAATAACTCTTGAAGCGTGGTTGCGATCGCTACTATCTAAAGTAAAAGATTATCCTGTCTCGAGTTCGATCTGATGAAGATTGCACTTGCAGGTATGTTGATGAGACACATGCATCCTGCAATCCATGTTGATAATCTAAGCAACAAATCTCCTGATTTCGTTTCATGAAATCCGATGTCTCCTTCACGAATGAGGTGCATCAAAGAAGATGGAGATCCATGAGTAGACGATCGGCAACATAACAATGACACGACGGATATGAGGTCCTCCAGGTTAATAATATGGGTGGCTATATTATTGAAAAAGAGAGAGTGGACGACCATGGTAGAGAGAGTTGTTGTATATTATGCAGAATCAAAGGCTAGGGATACCTCTCCTTTTATACTATATTGGATGTCAATGGATCTCAATCCATGTGCACACAAATCTAATGGTTGACATTGATTTGTGCTTTCAATCAATGGCCATGATTTTGTTGTGTTTTAATTTCCAACAATAAATAGTCGTATCAAAATAAATTAAATATATCGAAGATCCATCAATATAATTCAATTTAAATCAAAACCAACAAAGATGGAATAAATTGGAAGAAGAGAATGCCTCCTTCCTTACATGGAGTGGATGACAACAACTTGACAAAACAAGAGTGGCCGTCCAACCCCCTATATATGACGCCCCGACCCGCGGGGAGGACGTCAGACCTAACTCCCTAGGACCTAGATACTCAGCAATAGCCACATTCATACATCATGATTAACATTCGGAATGTAAAGCGGGAACAGTATCTAATAAAATGCTCAACGGACATTTATATATTCATGGTTCCCAAAACATTACAAGCTTACAATAGAGTCCACAATATATTTTTACATGCCTAACAACTTAAACAACATAAACTACAAAAGTAAAATAACAACTATTATAATTCTGCAAGTGAAACTGTACCCTGTGTCTTGTACAAAGTGTGGAAGATCAAGTTACTACTGCTGCTCAACAACCTGTAAATCTGGATGGGTTTCCAAAGAAGTATGTATGAGCAAAAATGCTCAGTACAGCTAAAACAGGCTAACACTACACTAAGCAGAAAGTGTAAAAGAGTAAAGAGAGGGATGTTCATGTTCCATTATTATTCTGGTAGTTGTTGCTCATTATTCCAAACCACCAATAAGATTATTATTGTAAGTTACATGCAATTTGCTATCCGTACTCTACAAGTGCCATTATTTTTATTCATATCATGAGCTCACTAATTATACCCTTATCTACATGCATTGTCTGGGATAATCATATACATCTATGCACATAAGTATACTATTCAAGAGATCTTGCCATCATTTAGTTATTGTGTTCAAACATTAATAAACCAAACTCCACAGTCACAACATGCGCACTGGAGCAACTAACTCAAGTCAAAAAACTCAAGCAACCAACCCCAACTTCAACTTCAACCCATTTCCCCCAGCTTACCCACCACAAGGGGAATACCCGGGAACGAGTACACCGTGGCCAAACGGGACCGCACCGGATACACCCTTGTGATGAAGTACGAGTCTTAGACGAGTGCCCTACTAGGGACGCGGACTCACCGACTGTACCCTTAGCACTACGCTCAACCGATAGAGTCGCGGAACACACCGACAGACCCGCGGAACCAGAACTAGCACTCCATCTAGGACTCACCGGGACCACGAGAGTTGCGCCCCGCTCTCGGGTATGCTAACTTCTCTAACCATGACAAATATATCCAACATCGAGAAAGTGATAATTCAATGTTACTTTATTTATTAATTTATTATTTACTTAATATGATTTCTATTGTTGGTTAGAGTTAACAATGATGTAAAAAATAGATTACGGACATCTGATCATGCATTATTTCTCACAGAAAAATACATATGTCAACCATGCCACCGACCTACTCCTTCGAAGGATTGAATACTAACTGGCTGTTAGATGCAACACGTCACCCAACTTGTTCGTTGGGATTGCATCCTTTACGATACTTGCCAGAGGGCCCAAGGATGCATGTTTAATCCCTAACATAATCTAGCTCCATCTACCCCATCACCATAAAATGTCATCAGCGGAGCAATATTTGTTGAAAATGTAACCAATACTCGCAAGGTATTTGAAATTTGAATTGTTTGCGTCGTCGATCATAACTATGCTAATATTGTTTAGATAATAATATTTTTTTACTCAAACTAATTAAGATATCATACTCATTGTATAGGTGTCAAGAAGTATTAACTCTTTCAAGAAAATCCATTGTCTTGCACATTGATCGCTTGTGTTTACGTTTGATATTGTACTAATAATGATAGGGGTATAACAATAACATGCTTCATATAAACGTGTAATAACAATATCACTCACATGCGATTTCAAATTGAACCATTTGTTTAAGATTCTATATGACACAAATCTAGGAAAAGATGAATCAAATTTGTTCGGCATCTCTTGCATAAAGGTTGTTATATCATATTTGATCAAAGGATCGAGTCCATTAGTCAGATTGATATTGAGACTATTCAACACCAAACGAAAGATTAATCATTGCAAAACATGATTGGCTTTAATATAATACCTTCCCACCTAAATATAGAAAGAAAAGAAAACATTAGAGAAATAACAACTCATGGTTGTTTGCCAAAAAAATTTATTTCCATTTAACTCATGCCCTTATTGTTATTAAACCCTCGTAGCTCAACTAATGGAATACTATTGATTGGATTATCGTAACTCCTAGGAGACCTTTCATCTTGATTTTTAAAACATTTACTCAACTGTTCCTTAACGCATGAAACTTAAATGACATATAATTTCTAATTAATAGGATTGAAATACAAATACAATTCCAAAACGTCCACTCAACATCCAAAGAAAACATCGAACATGTGTACATGCATAATAACATTTAACTCGTAATAACCTGCCATGGCAATCAATATTGCATGTGTTCATATTTTGATATGTAATTACATGAATTAGAATTAATGTTGCATGCTTTTCAATGTTGAAAATAACATAACATATGGGAAAATATGACATGATCAATGTTATAATAATTGTGGTCCAATTCTATCTTTTAATGGTATCATATATTTTGATAATGTGACGTGTATATTTGATCTCAACAAGAACAACACTTATCTAACTATGATTGATGTGTCGATGCAAAAATGATTTAGTATATATACATGTAATTATCCAAACTCTATATCTACCAAAAAAAAGTTCCATGTTATATATATCACCTCACAGATCATGACAAAGTATTTTATTTCCCACAAACTAATAATGTCAGTGATAATAACTTCATATTCACAATTCCCATCTCTTAACATATGTGTCTTGTCTTTAAATGACAGTCCATTGACAATATTAGAAACTTGATATTAAAATCATATTTATGAATATTAACATATATGATTTCAATATTGACGAGTCAAGATGCATGATGTCCACGTATTGTTATTTACAGGGAAAATATTCACATTACCTACACTTCACGTATATTTATTCATATTCGACGCCGATACCACATAACAAATGAAATTCCAATTCTATCTTCTCTTAATAAAAATATAAAGATGCAATCAGATGAGTTCGGACCATATTATTTGAATGCAATGGATTCCAATTTGCGTGAAGGAATAAGGTAACAATGTAAATGAAAAGTATTATCATAATATAGAACAATGAGGATAAGAAAACATCAACGATGGCTGAACCTCATTTCACACATACTTTCCTATACAAGTATCATTAAGTTTTGTATATGCCATAACATAAAAATAATATGCACATTTAACCATGATGCATCCATTCCATCTTAGATTCACATACTTTGATTTAGCATGCAATTGGAAATAGGGAAAAAATCACTTAACCTTATTTTATTTTATTAAGAACATGAACAATCAATATTTTTACACCAAGGGGGAAAACCCATCCAGCAAGAGGGACACGAAGGTCCATGGGACATATATAAAATAAGAAAATCGCAAATAAAAGGGTGGGGAACGTACCTATATGAGTGTTCGATCTCGCATGTAATATCATGTCTTCATTCTAAATGTCTCCCACGTATTTTCCCAATGATGGATACCTCTAATCACAAAAATATTTTCTTAGATCTAATCCATAACTAAAATCACAAAATATATGGATAGGGAGATGTGATCTTACGTTTCTAGTTGTAGATCTGTATAGAGGATGATGAGGGAAAACTCCACTCTAAAAAAATGGTGGTGATTCGCCACCTCCACGATGCTTTGATGGAGCTACAACAAGCTTGGGAGGTGGGAGATGGTATGTGGTGGTTAGGGTTTGCAAATAAGAGGAGAGAGCAACCTAATGGGCCTTTTATATCCCTAAAATCGGAGTTGGGCGGGTCTCTTAAATGGATCTCGCTGAAATCCCGTATGACCATTTCAGACTTACCCATCTGCACTAAAATGATCATATCTCACTCATCCGATATCCGATTTGAAAAATTTCAGATGCGTTGGAATCCTGACGACGATATGCATCCAACAAGTCACAATATGCTACAATCAGATCGAAATTAAATTTTTCATAAATTTCTTATTGGACCACAACTATTTGATTATCATCAACTTGACCAAGTTGCAGGGCTAAAATTGGGGGTTTCACACTATATTAGGAAGGGGAACTCCTCATTCCAAATTTATGGGATCTCACATCTCACATAATATTCCACATGTGCAACAATTTTTGTTGCAAAATTATTCACCAAATAAATTCCAAGTTATTTTGTGATAATTTTTATCATGCCATTGATAATTTTGAATCATATTCACACATCCAATATAAAATGTAAATTGCATTTAGAATTAATTGTCCAATGTGAATCCAGTTCACTTCAACATTTAACTCGTAAATACCAATTACAATAAACTCTCTCTAATATATTGTAAATCACATTTATAATATTTATGACTAATATGGATAGCGATATCTCCATTATTCATATCCTTGATAATTAAGACATATTTAATTATCTTGGTTATGCATTTTCACATGTCCAAATAATATGATTGACATTCATATTATTCATAATAATTAAATCATATTTAATTATTAGTTTTTCCTCTACGCACATATGCGTTATCAATAATGAAATTATTCTTGAACTCTTTCAAGAATAATGCGCTTTCTCCGTAGATAATTAGAGATAAGGACACGACGATTGTATGTTCCATGTATAGTGACTTGGATATTGAGATCATATCTCAAATCCAGATCAAGGGGGACTCTCATAGATGTTTGATTGAATCAAAGCCATAAATCTAATATTCTCATTTCATCTAAATCGCATTCAGATCAATGTCCAACAACTGACTAATACTAATTACTTTTCTATTAAGAGGAGTTACTAAGATCCAAACATGTTTCATCACTCCCTCAAAATAGAAGCATCATGGTTATATAATCGTTTATGATCACAACACCCTCGAGTATTCCTCAGTGTTTATAATCGTTTATGATCATATACTCGTACATCTTGCATAATGGAAAACCCATAATGAACCCGAAGATTTAGACCATTTAAATTGTCTTCTTCAATGTTTTATCATTAAGTTTTTCATTCGATCATTGGGAGTTGGTATGGATCATATACTTTCCAAAAGCATATATCATACCTAGGTATTGATCATATACTTTCCAAAAAGCATATGTCAAACCTACAAATTTAGTCAAGCTTCCAAAACGAGGCGACCATGCACAGAATTTGATCCCAATATCTGATGAGTGAGCTCAAGTCTTCCGGTTCAGTAATGAGCATGTATGATGACTTTGAGAGATCGTATTACTCATACCTTTGTATGCACATTAGCTCACCGATGTATAGACCTTGACTAGGTCATCAACCTATCATTCTGCCAAATGTGCATACTCAAATATATAGTAAAAATTCCAGTTGGAGGATGTGTGCCTATATTGTGACAGTATATGACATAGGTCTTGGTTATCTTGATCTCGTTAAGTCAACTCTTTTACTTAACTTATCTAACACCTTTGAATTTCTATTCATATGCGGAGGACCTACATCAAGAGTGGTTAGATATCAGCCTTTAGAGAAGAATTACCATCTTCTTTTCATGCTAGAAATCCTTTCTTAATAATCACCAAACGATACTTGATGAGTCATCAATCTAACTCTTTAGATATCATCCAAGCACTAGCTGATATGATTCAACATTTGAATAAACAACTGTATGATCATTAAGATGACCATGGTACATAACCCTAATTGTACTAAGGGACCTACTATGCAAATTAGTTATTCTTTATTTTACATCAGGTAATGATTTACAATAACATTTATTATATAATGGCTCGCCATGGGCTCGCATGTCCAACAATCTCCTACTAGCCCAAAGAGCCATTAATGGGATAATCTTTAAACCCACACTCGTGTGCTAATTATAAGTAATTTAGAAAAATATATTTGTATGCTGAGTAGTCACTCTATTATCGAGAGACTACGCCAAGTCCTTTTACGGTACTTGCATATCTCCTAGTAACAGTGCTTGCATCGAATGAAAATATTGCATCTTATGCAATCTATACTCAATCTTGTTAAAGCAATTATAGTGTTTTGACACTACAACTTAATAGTGATTATAACCAATATGTAATTTGTATTATCCTTTTCAGAATACCCTTATTCTCGGAGAATTCTATCTCCTATGATTAAGAACTAGTCTTATGTCTTATAAGGCATATGCAATTAAGACCTTTTAGATCACTATCTTTAAAGTCTTAATTTTTGAAGATAAGACTTTGAGATTACTATATCAAAAAATCTTATCCTCTTTGAAGATATTATTACTACTGCAATCAAGTGTTTTATCTCCATAGTGGTACTAGTAATAGATTACTACTCCCACTACATGGCAAACATCAAACTTTTGTGCACATATTGCACACACCAGGCTTCCAGTAATCGACGCACAAGTGAATGCGGATTTAGCATTCACTTCCTCAACTCTTTGAGGTGCTATCCCTTCAGATAGGTCAATACCATATCCTAAGGGAAGCAAACCTTCCTTGGGGTATTTCCAAAAATCGGAACATGTCCAATGTGTACCACTATTGTGACAGTCCCAACGCCCTCTTCTCTTTACTTTTGAACATCTTCAGAACTAAGATATGAAAGGAATCCTTGAGTACATATCTCAAGGTATGGAATAGCCAGATCATAAATCACTTATTATCATCCTTATATCATTCCAAATGACTAGGATTTTATCCATATTTAGCATGATGAACACAATGACATCCCACTAAGCTTCACATGATTCATCAAGATTTTGTATGAAATCACGACCTTTATAATTTCATTAAATCTGATGTTCCGACTACTAGCAGGTTATTTGAGTCCACAGATGGAGTTACGTGCACACCTTGCCTTCCTCAACTATGATTCCCTAAGCCTACTTCATGTGGATATCCTTGATGAGGATTTCATAGAGGAATGCAATTTTGAATTCCTTCTTATAGATGTCATAGTCAAGCGGTGTAAATATAGTCAGAAATATTCTGATGGGTTTAAGCGTGGTCACTGAAGAGCAAGTCTTATCGCTAGTGATGTCTTCTCTTCATGTGTATCTTGTGGATACAAGCCGTGCTTTGAAGGTCTCTACCCTCTCATCAGGTTCCCTCTTTCTCATGGAAGATCCATTTACACCTAACGAGTCTTACCCTTATAGGTGGATCCTCGAGGGTCCTTACACAACACTTGTGTATGAAGTCTACTTTAGACTTTATTGCCAACATCATGATCCTTAGAATATTCATTATATGAAGTCACATCATTTTCAGACTTAACTAACACATGGAATCAACCCTCAAAATAATTTGAAGAGGTTTCAATGTTTCATCTTCAATTGTCCTTTTGGTTTCTAATTTTAAGAGCCTCATTATCTTCTCAAGATTCAATAAGTTTCTTTAATTCATTTTCATCTTGATTATTAAGAAAGTCATCCTCTAATAATCATATCCCCAGAGATAAAATCTTTTAAGAATCTCAAGGTCATAAAGTTGGTATCCAATAGCATACTTTATATTCCTAATGAAGTAGCACTCTATAGTACTAGATTCCAGTACTTTCATCCATGATATGGTTATGGACCAAGAAACTCTAATTCCTTAAGTCCAACACTAGGCTAGGTTCTAAACCATAGCTTATGAGGGTTTTTGGGTTCAAATTTACACGAAATCTTATTATGATATATATATATATATATATATATATGAGAAAAGGGAGGCTGCTGCGTGTAGCAGCCAAGCTGGCTGCTACATGTAGCATTCTCCCCCAATTTTTTTTATTTTTTTGCGAAATTTCGTCATGTATATTCATCTATATATCCCTCCTACATGTCATTCAAATTTCGCGAGAAACAAAGACTCCTAAGCCCTCCATCTAGACCGGGTAATTTTTAACGGTCTGAAATTTGTTGTAATCTACCCCTTCTAGATGGACGGCTTACGAGTCTTTGTTTCTCGCGAAATTTGAATGACATGTAGGAGGGATATATAGATGAATATACATGGTGAAATTTATCAAAAAAAAATAAAAAAATTTGGGGGAGAATGCTACATGTAGCAGCCAGCTTGGCTGCTACACGCAGCAGCCTCCCGGCTCTCATATATATATATATATATATATATATATATATATATGTATTAGTCTCTACTACATATATACCTGGAAACTAAGAGGTTTTTTTAATTATGCTAAGAGTCACCATTGATCAAATCATGTTACACATGATTCAATTGTATCTCCCTACAACTCGATTGAGTTAAGGTGTATTAGGAGGAGTGAGATAGGAATAGTATTACTTTTTCAATAAGGTATTCCTTGAATTCATCTAATAGGAACTTGCTAGTTTGGTTAGACCAAGTTCACTTCATCTTCCTTTAAACTCTGATTCTAAACAAAAGATCTGAAATCTTTGAGCATTTCAAAAGTTTCTAAGGTGAAGGGAAGAAATCTCAAATTACAAAACATCAATTGATACCACATATCATTAATGTTTTTCATGATACAGATGATCCATATACATCAATGTATATGAGATCTTAAATACCTTGGAATTTAACACCAATCCCAGAGAATGATAAATTGGGCATTTTTACTTTGGATACAATATTCACAAGTATGTAAGATTTGTAACTTCAGATAGTCTAAAGCTTCATCTCTTTCTAGTCTATTGATCTCATCAACAAAGATATGCCCAAGGTTTGATGCCATTTTCAATATTTAGAAATATTAATGAATCATTCATTAATTTTCTAATTTAGTAGAGTCCTCTAGATGTTAGATTACTATACATCCATCATAAATCTTTATGATAGTTCTATTCCACAAAGCATTTTTATTTTCAACATTTAGAAATAAACAATGAAGGTATTCTAATATCCAGGTCATAGAGACACTCCCTAAGACTAAGGGCTCTCTCACTAAAAATATGTAGTCTATATATCCAATGGAGATCGTTGCAACGGTTGTGCCAACATCCATGTGGATGACTATTAATCCTTAAGATCGAAATTTCCAGTATTCTAAAGTATATACAACCAATTATAACTTTTATTAGAAGAATGACATACAATTATTAGACTTTGTTCTTATCCAATAAATAAGTAAATCTCAATAATTATATGTAGATTTATAATATTTCAGTGCACTATCTGGATCCTTCTCTAAGGATCTTAGATAGTATAGATAGTCATACTATCCATACATTAGCTTGTTGCAGTATTGACATTCATCGAACTCTTTGGATGTCATATGTATGGAAGTCACAGAAGTATAGTCAATTCTTTGACTTTCCTTCTTACATAGATCAGGCTCATGCTTCCATTGTGCTTCCTTTATCTATAAACAACTATTGCTTAAGAGAAAGTAACTCTTATGTTGAACTCATAAGATTTCAATATAAGAGCATTTAAACATTTATATATGCTTCATTCAATAAATTATATATGAATATTATGAAGCATTATGAAAGACGATAGTATAGATAGTAGAATGATGAGTACATCCATCTTAACTCTTAAATAGTTTGATCCAGGTAGGTACTCAAACATTTTGAGTGCATCATCTATTATTGAGCCAATATTCTGCTTTATGGAGTGAACCATGTAAATGTCATGGCAAAACATCTTCATATATTTTAAAATGATTTTCGATAACTACAATCATCATCAACATGATACTTCCAAAGCACACATTTGATGAGAGATCAATACTATAGAGACATACAATTCTGAGGTAGTTGTCTATAATTGTCATTCCTCATTATTATGAGGAAACTTGCACATTGAACCATATGCATTATGTGTCCAATTGCAAGCCAATCCATGATATTTTATTGGTTATTGTTGAGTATAGTTTTGAGTAGGTTTAATGTAGGTTATCTGAAATAAGAAATATTTGCATAAATACATATTTTACTTTTATTAAGGATTTTTATATCAAAGTTGTCTTGTCTTGTCTTGTCAACTCTAAAAATTCATTCCCTTATTCACTTTCAAAGTAAGAGACTACTTACCATTATATCTCAAGCAGATTTGGGATCTCCTTGCATTTTTTACATCCCAATAATATAAAAACTTGTAACTCAGATAAAAAGAAGCGAGAACTCATTCTTCCTTACAAGTCCAACTTGTATTTCCCAATTTGGTCTTTAACACTCGGACCCACCACCCCTAAGGTGATGTTGACCCATCCTTAATTGAACCAACCATCAACAAGATTAGAACTCATCATGTGCAAGTCAATATCACCCCAATAATATTAGAACTCCATATTGAGGTCACTACATATACAACCTTACTCTTTCGCGAAGAAAAGAGCCTGATCCATGTGCGCTTGTATGCATGAGTTGTGACTTCCGACAAGCATCTCCTACATACAATCCATGGTGACGGAACTTTTCGCCTTGATGAGAGACCATGGATGTCACTTATGTGATCCTCCATATCATGTTCAAATTTTAATTAATTATTAGGAATTATATTCACATAATTAATTCTTCTAAGGGTGATATAACTCTATTCATAATAGAGTGTTTATTTTAATTGTATAAATTAATTTGATCATAATAACTCAATTATCAATCCAATCAATCGACCAACAAACAATTAGGGTTTTCTCGTATTACTATTTAGTATACACCCTCACAAGTACAATTTAATTTTATATTTTAATAATTAAAGTACAACTTGACTTACTCATATTATTCTTTCCTCAAAAATGGATCTGGCTAGTACACTTGAATTATGATGGGAGGGAGAATTTCCTTTACATATAGGGCGCTAATTAGTAAACTAAGCCAGCATACCTGGACTAGCCGCCTTCACCATTTCGAGTGAGAACATAACAAAATAATGCCAATGTACTTGAGGTTTTATCAATTAATTTTGATGATCGACATTATACTATATATAACAATCACTCATATATTAGCCATCTTTAAAATAATTTTAAGGATTTTAAATTTCTAATCATATCATGCAAACATATTCTTGGTTTTCCATGTAAAATCCGTCCTACAATTATTATAGGATAAACTAGGATTTTCATGAAACATACATTCAATAGCCAATGATGATCAACCAATTATTTTAATAATTATTAGTCATCATAAATAATCAAAACAAATTCATAACTTCCATGATTTCTATTGAATAACAAATACATTAAGAAAAGAGATTTGATGATCTAATCATCATCCAACCCATCACCACTAAATGTGGAATATCTAGAACATAGTCGAAATCGTGCGAAATAAATTTGAGCGGTTTTTTCTGAATCCAAGGTTTATTTCATGTTTCACGAAATGAAAGCAGTAAGCAAAAATAAATTTCTTACGGGTTTACGAATACTTGCAAAAATAATATCATGACGGGAATTTTTCAAATTTCATTCCTATACTTTTGGTACCAATATTAGGTTACTATTTTGGGACATATTTAGATATTATAAATATATTTCAATAACCAAAAAGCACGCATAAACAATGCACAAACAGTAGGTTTTTAATTTTGTGAAAAAACCAATTCGAATCTTGCATCCAATGCAAAAACAATGAGTCCTGTGCAACTGAAACATGAACCTTGTTCACCTAGGGTTTTAGTTCTTATAAATTTTTTTACCAAAGTTCTGATACCACTTGAAGGTTACGGGAAAAATTTAAGCACATCATAGAAGCGTGAAGATCGTATAACATGCGATCGGGAGCGACTAGTCACACTAGTTCCCTAGGGTAGTGGAATTTAAAAATTCAAACAGATGAAACTACATGATTTGAGAATACTTATCAAATCATTTCATCAATATCACAAACGAGTCCAAAGAATACCTCTTGAAGCATGGTTGTAATTGCTAATCTCTAAAGTAAGAGATTCTCTTGTCTCAGGTCTAATCCGACAAAGATCACACTTGTAGACGTGTTGATGAGACATGTGCATCCCGCAATCCATGTTGATGATCCACGTAATGAATCTCCTGATTTAGTCTCATGAAGTCCAACGTCTCCTAATGAGCGAGGTGCATCGAAGAAGACGAAGATCCACGAGTAGATGATCTTACAACATAACGATGATGCAACAGATATGAGGATCTCTAGGTCAATAATTTGGATGAGAATCTTATCGAGAAAGAGAGAGTGGATATTCATGAGAGAGAGTTGTTGTATATTATGTAGAATAAAACGCTAGGTCTACCTCTCTTTTTATACTAAATTGGATATCCATGGATCTCAATCCATGTACGCACAAATCCAATGGTTGACATTGATTTGTGCATTCAATCAATGGCCATGATTTTATCGTGTTTTAATTTCCAACAACAATAGTAGTGTCAAAATAAATTACGTATATTGAAGATCCATCAATATAATTGAATTTAAATGAAAACCAACAAACATGGAATAAATTGGAAGGAGAGAATGCCTTCTTCCTTACATGGAGTGGACATCCACAACTTGACAAAATAAGTATGGTCGTCCATCCTCTATATTAGGAAGGGGCGCTCCTCCTTCCAAAATTATGTGATCTCATATCTCACATAATATTCCACATGTGAAACAACTGTTGTTGCAAAATTATTCATCAAAATAATTCCATATTATTTTGTGATAATTTCAATCAAATTATTGACAATTGTGAATCATATTTACACTTCCAATATAAAATGTAAATTGCATTTACAATTAATTTTCCAATGTGAATCCAATTTACATCAACATTTAATTTGTAAATACCAATTACATGTAACTCTCTCTAATATATTATAAATCACATTTGTAATATTTATAACTAATATGGATAGTGATATCAACATTATTCATATCCTTGATAATTAAGATATTTAATTATCTTGGATATGCATTTTCATGTGTCCAAATAATACGAATCACATTCATATTATTCATAATAATTAAGTCATATTTATTTATTAGTTTTTCCTCAATGCTCAAATACATTATCAAAAATGAAATTATTTTTGAACTCTTTCAAGAATAATGCGCTTTCTCCGTGGATAATTTGAGATAAGGACATATGATTATATGTTCCATTTATAGTGACTTAGATATTGAGGTCATATTTCAAACCAGGTCAAGGGATCTCTCAAAGATGTTTGATTGAATCAAAGCCATAAATCTAATCTTCTCATTGCATCTAAATCGCATTTAGATCAATGTCCAACATTTGGACTAAGATTAACTTCTCGATTGAAAGGAGTCATTAAAATCCAAACCTATTTCATCACTCAATCGGAATGGATGCATCATGGTTATACAATCGTTTACGATCACATCACCCTCAAGTATTCCTAAATCTCGTACATCCTATATACTGGAAGACCCAGAATAAATATGAAGATTTAGATCAATTTAAATTGTCTTCTTCAGGGTTTTATCATTAAGTTTCCCATTCGATCATTGAGAGTTGATATCGATCACATACTTTTCAAAAACACATATATATTACCTTGGTATTGATCATATACTTTCCAAAAAGAATATATCAAACCTACAAATTCAGTCCAGCTTCCAAACCAAGATGATTGTGCATGGAATTTGTTCTCAACATCTCTTGACTGAGCTCATGTCTTCTAGTTCAATAATGAACCTGTATGATCCCTTTGAGAGATCATATTACTCAAATGACCTTGTATGCTCACCAGCTCATCGGTGTATAGACCTTGACTAGGTCATCAACCTATCGATCTGCCAAATGTACATACTCAAATATATAGTAGTATATCTGTCTTTAGTCAGAGGGTGCATGCTTATATCATAAAAGTATACGACAAAGGCCTTGGTTATCAAGATCTCGTTAAGTCAACTCTTTGACCTAACTTATCTAACACTTCCGAATCTCTATTCCTATGCAGAGAAGCTGCATCAAGGGATTGGTTAGATATCAGCCCTTAAGGAAGAATTGTCATCTTTTTCTTAGGCTGGAGATCCTCTTTTAACAATCACTTGATGGTGCTTGATGAGTCCTTAATCTAACTCTTTAGATATCATCCAACAACCAGCTTCTCTGATTCAACATTTGAATCAAAAGTTGTATGATCAGTAAGATAGCTATGGTACATAACCTTAATTGTACTAAGGGACCTATTATGCAAATGAGTTATTCTTTATTTCAGATCAGGGAATGATTTGCAATAATATTTATTGCATAATGGTTCGCCATGGGTTCACATGTCCAACAGGTTAACATTGTTCTCTCTTAAGAGAAGTGTCAATTTATGATGATAGGAGGAATTGTGTTGTGTTACATCGTCTCCAAGAGAGGCATGTAGGTCGGGCTGGCTAAGGTGGAAGTTATATTGAAACTTGAGCCACCTACTTTTTTTAAACAAGTCCGGTTGTTTTGGGGGCATGTCGATATTACCGAAGATTCATCAAAGACTTCAATAAGATGCCTGACTAGTTACAATAATCTTAGGAAAGGACAATGAGTTTATTGTAGATGATAGAGTGCTCCATTTCATTCATTTGAAAGAAATAATCACCCAGGTTCCTGTCCTATAACCACAGGATTAATCTCTTCCATTTGAGATCATGATGGATGCTTCATATTATGCTATTGGGGTTGTGCTAGGATAGCGACATGATGAATGGCCATTTGTTATTCACTACACTAGTAGAACTCTTTATGAATCCCAGAGAAATTACATAATAACATAAAAGAGATGCTAGTTGTAGTATTTGTTCTGGAAAAATTCAGGTCACATTTACTCGGCTTAAAAGTATTTGTATACACTGACCGTTCTGCCATCCGGTACCTACAAAGCAAGAAGGATGCACATTCACATTTATATCGTTGGATCCTTCTACTCCAAGAGTTTGACCTTGAGATACAAGATAAACTTGGAGTAAAAAATGTGGTGGCAGATCACCTTTCTAGAATCACTGAATCAGATACTCCTGAGCAAAATACCATTCCCATCATAGAGAACCTTTCCAGATGAAGATGTATTGTCAACCATCTCGCTCCCCTGACATGCCAATATTGTCAACTACCTTGTCTCCAAGGAAGTTCCATGAGATTGGCCAAAGATGAAAGTGGACAAATTCATGTCTGATATACATTTTTACCAATGGGAGGATCCTTATTTGTTCCATGAATGTGCAGATTACATCCGGAAAAGATGCATTCCTGAGGAGGAGTATATAAATGCCCTGAACCACTACCATAAGTTAGAATTTGGTGGACACCATTCTAGAAAGCGAACATTAGCCAAAGTACTTCAATGTGACTTCTAGTGGTCAACTCTTTTCAAAGATGCTACTAATTAAGTCAAGGGATGTACTGACTACCAGAAGATGGGCAGTACCATCAGTTATCGAGACACCATACCTCTCAAGTATATTTAGATTTCATATGTCTTTGATGCATGTGTTATCGATTTCATGGGTCCATTTATGAACAGGCAGGGCTATGAGTCCATCTTTCTCACCATCGATTATGTAAGTTGATGTGTGGAGGCTATCTCACCTCGAGTTGCAGACAACATCATGGTTTATCAGTTTCTCGCAAATAACATCATTATACAGTTCATAACTCTAAAAATATCGATCTCAGATGGGGAAGCCATTTCATAAATAAAAGGGTCAAGACACTGACCAAGAAGTATGACATGGAATAAGTATCACATCTCCTTACCACTCGTAGACTAATAGCTTGGTCGAGTGTTCAAATCAGGAGATCAGAACAATTCTGCAGAAACTTGTGCGTCGTGACAAAAAGAAATGGTTGCAGTTTCTCAATCCGGATCTTTAAGCTTATCATACCATGTACAAGTCTCCGTTAGTCATGTCTCCCTACTGCCTTATTTACGACAAGCCATGTCATTTGCCCGTAGGATTCATTCATAAATCCTTGTGTACAACCAATGTATGCAATCTAGATAGAGAGAAATAGAGAGAAAGCTGGAAAGAACGAAAAACTTGATATGAATCGTTTGTTGGAATCCATAGACTCTGCATATGACAACAATTTCATGTACAAAGAAAAAGTTAAGAGATGGCAAGATAAACACACCGGAAGAAAAGCTTTTAAGCCAAATCAGAAAGTGTGGTTGTTTGATGCTTAGTTAAAGTTATTTTTAGGCAAACTGAAGAGCAAGTGGTTAGGGCCTTTGATCGTGAAAAATGTAAGTGACAATGGTAGCATTGTAATATCATGCTAGTCATCTGACGTACAACCTTTTGTAGTCAACATACAATTATTGAAATAATATCTTGAGCATGACACTTTCCTGTCCGTTGTAGATTCCATTCATGTGATATACCAAGAAGAGATCTCATGACAATGGATCAGACAACTAAAAATCCCAAAAATATCATTTCTTCATTTTTTTCTTTTCGTTTCATGTTCTATTCTTTATTCTTCCATTTATTCAGTCATCCCCTTCATCACTACTATACTTAAAATATGCTTCATCTTAAGTATGGGGAGGGGAGGGGTTGTTGGCGGTGACTGACTCATGTCTTTATTCTTTGACCCATCATCTGTCTCCCAACTTTGTGATAATTCTTCTATATACTTAGGTCCTCTTTACCCTAATTATAGGGGGAGACAAGCCGAGCCAATAATTTTGTACATTCTAACCCTAGATCATCCCCACATTGTATACAATCTGTTATACTTAGGATTAGTTAATCCTAAGTATGGGGGGACGATTGACTTCTTATTCTTTGAGACATCATAGTCACTGTTGTAATAGTTAGTCAACTAGGTCGATTAGTAGGCCCAACTAGTCGATTCAGGGTTTTTTTTGGGGGGGGGGGAGGGGGAATAGACAACTCGACTAGGCCTAGTCGTCCATTAGTTGATCAAGCTAACTAATATCGACTACTCAACCGATTTTTAGATAGATATATTTATTATTTTTATTTTTTCGATTTCTAAAAAAGCAAACTTATGTAATGTGGTTAATGTTATTTCTAAAGATAATTAGTTCTTTTATTTCATTACGATAATATAGATAATGTACAAATCAATGTAAGTATAAGAATATGTGTATAAAATTTGATTTATATATTTAAAATAATTTAAAAATAAAAATCAACTAATAATTGACTAAATCCGATTAATCGTCTGACTATCGATTAATCCTTAGCTAGTGACCCCATCGACCGAGTACCGACTATCGCTTTCCGCAACCTTGATTGTAGTTTAGACTCTTCTATACTTAACACAAGTTATGTCTTCCTCTCCTGCTCTTTGATCACTATGAGGACACAGTTTGAGCTAACTATATGGGGTTGTATATAAGTTTTAATATGTTATCCATAACTTGTACTTGTGTATTTTCAATAAATATGTCTAACACATTGGGTAAGGGTATATAACAAATCAAATATAAAGATACACTCATAAAAGCTTGCATATAACAATAACTCTTTTTCTTTATTAAATAATCCCATAAGTTTTTAAAAATCCCAAATACTTAAAATTTTGCAAAATATTTTCAAAAATGCCACAAAATTTGCAAAGCTTTTTTGAAAAAAATCATAAAAAAGTTCAAAATTAGAAATGTCTTCACAAAAATATTTCCCTGCATCTGCATATGTATTTTTCAGAATGATTTTGACAATTGAATAAGTTCGAATGAAATTCGAAGATTGGATCTTGGTCTAGACCTTAATCCACTTAATCTTAGATGAACCTATTAATGACTGGAATTGAGACGCTTTAGGTCTTATGACTTAGTTCTTTAGGTTTTACGAGACTGTGTTCATAAGTAAGTTCAATATGACTAACTAGAACCTTTCATGTCATTCGTACGATTCTTGAGACAATGGCTTGACTTGAAACTTTGCACTCAACACTTAGCTCAACCAAGATTGAGTTTTTGTAAAATATGGAAGTCTAAGTCTGGACGATACTAGGCTGCTTCGTAAAGAGTATCTCAAGAACCATTCTTGGGGATTGTCAAAGCTGGTTCTTCAACATACTATTTCTCTGGAAGCATGGACATCTAACGACTGGAGATTTGATTGAAATAAAGATTCGGATGAGAAAGGTCTGCTTGCATAATTTTTCTAAGACCCCAAAACATGGGCAGAACAAAAGATTCTATATATGTCATAACAAAATAAGAATGTCTTGCTATGCCAAAATAAAGAAATAATACAAGTCTATACCTAAAATCCAAAAATTTTGAGCTTCAGAAAAGACCTGCCTCTTAGTGGAGACTCAGTTACACTGACTGAACTTCACAAGGAAATGTGACTACACTGGTCCATTTCCACTTCTTTTATCCTTTTTTCTATCCTCTCCCTAATTCGTTGTGTACCAGCATGTATCTAAATTTACAAGTAAATATTCATCTCCTCAATGATGAGTTACCAGAAGAAACAATTGGGTAGTTCAACTTTTTGTTTGGGAAGAGCTAACACAATCCACACACCTGGTATCTGCCATTTTAAAGTTACAAGAGTATATGTCTGAAAGGACAGTTCTAACCATGTTGTTGAATTGAAGTGGATAGAGGAGCACAGAACCTAAGGGTTGATGAGTTCCAATTCCTCAGTTGAATATGATTCTGAACACACATAACAATCCAAAGTTCTTAACTGAGCTCCAAACTTTGATTTTGTAAAGAGAAGTTTAAAAGTCATATCCATTATACCTTATTTATTTTTCTTTTCTTTATTTTCTTTTTTGCATCACTTATTCTCCTAATAAGAGTTTGATAGGCACTAACAAAGGTAAATATGACAGGGGAGGTGATGAATAGCCATTCATTCACCTTTATTCCGTTATTTTATCTTTAAAATCCTAGCTAAATACATGTAATTACAGATAACTTGTACAAATTAACTCACTAACTCTTGTCTGTATATAATGCATAAATACTTGTATCTAAACACAAAATAAATGAATAAAGAAAATAAAAATAGAGGGAGTATTGTAAATACTGATTGGCCATAAATTCCGAGACTAAGTCAATATTAACTTGATCAACAAGGAATGAAGTAGGGAGAGATAAGGGCAAATAAATACAAAGAAAATAATAATGTCACCTAGATATACAATCAAACTTACACTAATTCATACACATGCTTACACTTCAAATAAAGATACTTTCAACACAAAACATGACATAATATTAAATATAAAAATATAAAAATAAGTGTGCATGATAATAAGGTACATTGTGTCTGGGACACACAGATGAAAAGGGCGTAAATAGAATTTCACATATCCATATTTTACATATATGAAATCAATATTGACCAAACTCAACTTTATTGTCCTCTAAATTAAATTATCCATCTAATAAAGCTAGTTTAATTAGAATTGAATTTAAGATATAAAAGTTGGCTTTTTTAGGCGCCATTGTACTATATATCTATATATTTTATTCATTTAATTCATTCTTTATATTTTCATTCTTTTTATATTTTTCCAATACTTGTAAATGTATTTGAATTATATTAAAAATATAAACAAAAAGTATCCATTAAAAATCATTAAAATAAATAATGCCATAAATTATATAGGTCTACTACACCAATATTACACGTACCCATATTTATTGAAGTCTATAAATAAACATAGAACAATAAAATAAAAATATGTAATATTTAAATATGTTATAAGTATCTAAATTATGTAAATAAAATAATAAAACCTAAAATACAAGATAAAAATAAAATACATAATATATAGGAATTTATACCTATAATTATAATTGTAAAAATTAACATCTAATAAATAGGTCGATAAAAATGAATAAGTCACCTAAAATAATACATAAAATAGGAAACAACTTTCATGTTTTAAGAAAAATCTAATAAAACCACTTGATATTTTATTTTCATACTATTTCTATTTTTATTTATATTTTATCTCTTTGTAGCTGATGTGGCCCAATCAAGGTGGGTCGATTGGTTGACCCGAGGTCAACTTGTCAACTTCCTTGACTCCAGCCGCGCACTGTCAGACATGGTCAATGTCACATCTTCGCTGAATTTTCCCAGATCATCTTCTGATTCTAAGACCTGGATTCCTCATGCAAAATCATAGCTGATGCTTTGTCAATCTTACTCAAACATCTTCAAAGTCAAAGATCCATAGAGCCACTCAAAAACCCTAACAAAACTTCGTCTCCTTGTTTTGATTATAAATTGAAACCTAGGACTTCAATCTGATTTTTAATCCCTCTTGATTCATTTTTTGACCACCTGGATCAAAGCTTGAAGCAGTCCTCTGTGATGAGGAGTGATTCCCTTTGAGCCATAACAAGGAGGAATGGGAAGTACGAGGTGATTCACCCCTCATCGGAGCTCCGCCGCACGAGTCTGGATCCTTGGACCTCCGTGTCAGGTGATCCCTTATCTCTATTATTTTATTTTCACATTTTCATTTCTAGCATAGATGTAACCTTTTATTCCTTAGATTTATCCTAAGTCATCGAAAATTTCAAAAATTAGTTCATTGGAGCTTCAAGATCCAGCTCTATTCATCGTGCTTCATTACAATTTCGACCCATCTTGATTATCTCTATATCTTCCTTTCTTTACCTGCTGTTAGGGAGATCAAGGTATCACAATCCATCGCCTTTCCGAAGAAACCTCCACCCGACCATTCCTTCCATTTTTACTCAACCTATGGGTCGAGGACAATCTTCTTCAAGTCCTGAGCTTGTTGGTCCAGGTCTCAGCCCATGAGAAGAGAGTACGAGGGAATCAAGTCTGACTTAGACTTTAAGCAGGACATGTCTTCCATGAGCTCCAGATCTCAACACAACGAGATACATACTAATCTGAAGGCATCATCTACTCCGGATGACCTCCAGGAAGCCATAGAGCCATTTCCGAGTTGACGGAGGGAAGGAGGTTAGGCACTGATTTCTTCATCGTTCTACGTGAAGAGAAAGGACCGTTCGATCAAAGATCATGTTGTAGTTTCCATGCTATTCATTAGATTGCTACCCAACCCAACCGTTGATCCAACCTTGAAATCTAATCCGAAGCATCCATCAGCAAACTCGTACACATGCATCTGAGCCATCTACGTGGATAAATGGCATATCATCTGTCATTGACCAGCATGCATAGAGGGTATTCTGCACCCTGATCCCTCTACCATTTTGTATTTATTTCTTTTGTTGCAATATTTTTGTAAATTCTACATTAAAGGCCATACTTCCTGGTATTTGCACTTTACTCCAATCAGCGTCACCTCATGTGCATGTATACGTAAATTGGTGGGTATTTTACGTGGATACCCTTCTGGGTTAGTATATTTATCTTTAGTCATGAAACTTTAATATTAGTTGTAATATCTTTAGTATTTGCATGCTTAACCCTATTGTTTTGATTAATTTCATTTATACCACTGCTAATGCATATCATGTATTTAATTGTGGAAATATTTCATCTGTATCCATGGCTTTTGTTTGAGTGTTACAAAATGCTTTAAGACTTTATGGAAATTACAATTAGGTCCATGTATTGCAGATTTAATTTTGTAGTTGTATTTTAATTATAAAATTATCATTTTGCATCTAAAAATTATAAGAAAATTATCTTAAGTACCTGGAACTATTTTATATCAAATATATTTTTTATTAAGGTAATTAAATATAATTTCCTTTTAAAAAATAATAAACATTGTATTTTACTCTACTTAGCATAAAGAATTCATAAAATTACAAGATATTTTTAAAAATTCCAAAAATTCATGTGTGTTTATTTGTGTATGTTGTAACTCCTATTCTATTATTTTTGTAAAATGAATATTACTCAAAATTGAAAAACACAAAAACCTTATAAAAATAAAATTTCATAAAAAATAAAAATTATCTATTAAGTTTCTGAATTTATGTATATTTTTTAGTATTCAAGAAAATTAAATTTAGGCTCAATCTAATTTGATGGATATTTATTAAGGCCATTCTAAGTTGCCTAATTCGTTATTTTGTGTATTTCTTTATTTAAAAATCCATAAGAATTCTCAAAAGCTATCCAAAAATGACTAAAAACAGAGAAAAATTCATGAACCCCCAAAACATTTTCTTTTTAAAATTTTGAGTGTATTTATTATATTTGAAAAATCCAAAAAAAGTACAAAATATACGTGATTGTCTATTCATTTTTGTTGCTCTCTCCTCGTATGCTTTTGTACGGTTTGACCCCACTTCATGTCACCTATACACATTCTTGTAAGGTATAATAAATTTTATATCACCTACTTTTAGTTGCTTAATCACTTTTGTGGGTTAATTGTTAAGATTCCACTTAGATTGGGTGCCTATTGAGGACGAGGGAGCGACCGACACAACGATTGCCGGATTTGATTTTTTAGTCACTGTAGGACCTCCAAGACTATACTTTGGTATCCATTCCTAATGCTCTTTCTATATACATACACCAATACCCACACACCCATGTACTCATGCACCCATGCATACACCCATGAACCCTCATGCACATACATATACCAAAACTGCTTGAAAATTTGGAAAGAAATCTTATAAATGACACTAATTTAAAGCGCTCCTGAACCGTTTGAGAGTCAAATTGGACCAAGGCATATTTCTGAACCTATACCTCTCAATGTGGATGAGATAGTATGAACAATAAGGATTTCTTCATTGTAATTAATAAAAGCTTGGGTGTCGAAGGTACAATAATGTACTCAAAAGAGGAATACCCCAAAGTACCGAAAAACAACTGCAGATTGTTTGAAAAATCTTGATGAGCATGTCGATTCCACAAAAAAAATTATTGATATATATAGCAGTGCGTATAACACTCAAGTGATTCCTTGTCCAATGTGAGAAGGGAAAAGACACAATCCCAATCTTTACATATTTGACCTTTCACGCTTACACTTTTTTAAGTTTAACAACTAAAGAGACGATGGATTGAGATGACATGGGCTTTGGAACTAGAGTTGAGAATCAGTCTTTAGCAGAGCCTTGCAGATGAATCTGCGATTCGTCATCTTTATTCATTTATTTTAGCTTAAAATCCCTTATAAAACACCTGTACATAATACTAACTTCATATTTTTAGTAACTTGCACGTGTGTAAATATTGTATATTTATTTATCATTTTAACATAAAATAAATAAAGAAAGAAAGGGAAAATAAAGAAAAGAAAGGAAGATTGTGTATATATGTAATAGATACAGGCAGACCCGAACCCCGAGAGATGGTCAAGACTTGACCTGATCAACCAGGAATAAAGGAGGGAGAGATAGGGTCATTAATCAAAAATCGAAAATAATGTGCGCTGTAAATACTTCTCACTTATTTGTATATTTGTATAAAACAAATACTATTTTATTTGTATATAAATTGACCTTCAATGAAATAATGTTCAAAACAAAATTTGTAAATAAAAATGTGTCCTAAATAAAAAAAATAATTGCAAAATAAAATCATGTATAAAATAAAAGCAACCACACTTAGGAAAAGCCACTAAGAGATAATTGAAAGATCAATTCCGGATCCATATGAATTCAAATTGAACCAAACTTACTTTCATTGTATTCTAAATTAAATTATTTTTATAATGGCTGTGATTTCATAATTTTTAGAGTTACGGGTGAAAAGTTGGTTTTTTGGGTGGTTTGTGCAATTTTACCACGTTTATACTTATTGTATTTGTAGATATTTGTAAATACTTTTACTAATTATTTAAAATAATAATAAAAATAAAAAAACTAATTTGCTTATTTACCCATGTAGATAATGTCATATTTGTATATATCACATATATATAATTAGTTTTCTTAACTAACTATCACAAAAAAATAAAAAAATTATCATTTAATTTCCCAAAAAATAAAGTGATGAAAATACAAAAAAAGTTAATTTTGTAAATATTTTTGACACTTATCTTTTTATCTCTATCTCATTTCAAATTTCTCCTTATCTCTTTATCTCATTTCAAATTTTTGAACTTCTATCTCGATCTATCTATTAATAATGTTCCTTCTCCATCTTTTCAACTTGATCAATCTTTGGTGAGAGGAGCCTGATCTCCGAGAATCTGCTTGTCACAGAAGGGTGCCTAGCCTCCAAGCTGTCCGGTGACAGCGCGTCTGCCTTAATCGAGGTGATCATGGTCTTTTCTGATCCTAAGGTGAGATCCATATTTTCTCTTATTTTTATCCTAGGTTAATCATAGTTTTGTTTTCTCGTATTTTTCTTCGGTCATTTTTTTAGATCTTAAAATCCATCACGATTTGATCCACCACCAACTCGATTTTTCATCTCACGTTCTCGATCTCTACGCATTCTTTTCTACCTCGTACGATCTTCCATCTCCGGCCACGCACGGTGGTCGGAGATTGAATTCCATCCGCCATTCTCGTCGGAACCGCACGCATTCACATCTTCCGTGTGATTTTAGGATCGAGTCATCATGCTCATTTCCTAAGTTGTTGATAAATAAAATTTAAAAAAAAAGAGAAAAAAAATATATCTTGCTTTTGTTTCTAACATTTGTTTTGCATGATAAATGGAAAAACAAAAAAATAATAAATAAACATTTTTTAAAAAAATAGAGTTCTGCTTCAAAAAAATTTAAAAAAAAGTTTTTTTTTTATTTTCCTGTTTACATTCAGTAAAGTAAAAGAATATAAAATAATAAAAGAAAAAATCATGGTGGGCATTCAGCTTCATCCCCGCATTGATCGTCGCACAACCATGCGACTCTTCATCTGAAGCCTCTAACACCACCAGCGTGAACCACCGACCGACTTCCTCGTCCTCACCTTGATCTTCTGCGCCACCACGCGGGAGCCGTATCGTCACCTGCGCGAGCCCCTGCCTGAATAGCAGTGCCCGTCGCTTCCAACTACGCGTGTGTCAGCCACCCGCTTCCATGCGTTCACGGCGAGCCATGAAGCCCGACCGCATTGCCCCACCGGTCATGTCTCCTCCTCCGCTTGGAGTGGCGTCCTCCGCGACACCACTGCGAGCAGCCCAGGACTGTCGCTTTCCTCCTCCAGCCATCCACTCCCACCGCTGCACCGTTCCCCCTTGAAGCAACCGCCACTTGCGACCTCGCCCGCGCCATCCGGTGTCTTTGTCAGGCCACGTCGCCCCAGCAGGCGGCATCCGTCCTCCTCCAGACGCCCGCGCCACCGCCCCAGCGGCGCTATCCCATCCGCACTCCTGGTAGTTGAAGGAGGCAACGACAATACCCTTGTGCTCCATCGACCCCCAATTGTTTGGCTTGAGATCGAGGACAAGAAAACTTTAAGGGGCTTTAAGATAATTTTTTTTGATAAAAATTTCACTTCAGCTCCAGAGTTTACAAGACTTGAGAAAAGAACCCAGCATCCTCCAGTCACATGTAGTACACGTGTTTATCGGGTAAATTGAAAAATATTCCTCTATTTATTTCTTGTTACATTATTATTCAAAAACATTAAACATTCACATTTTAGTCCATCATTTCTGGACTTTAAATTTGCATGATATTTTAATTGGAATCAACAGTTTTTATTGCTCAAAAATTCTGAGAAAATTATACTATGCTCTTGATGTGAATATTTTTATAGCATAAATTTATCATTGAATTTTAAATTCATTTAATATTATTAAAAAATAAAAATAGTGTCTTTTTCTCTTTCTAAAATTCAAAAATTCATAAAAATTAGAGAATTACTCCAAAAATTCTACAAAATTTAGAGTAACTGTATTTCATTGTCTTTTAATTAATTTCCAAATTTGTGTATTAATTATTTATAAAACCCCAAAAAATAAAAAAAAACGTCAAAAATCTTATAAAATCACAAAAAATTCTATAAAAAATCCAAAAATCCTGATTTTAGTTCTTGTTTGTAGATATTTGCATATATTTAATGATAAAAATAATTGCCTGGAGTTTTAGGCACTTAATATATTTTTAAGTTGCAAATTACTACAGGCTGTGCATTGTTTCTCATTTTTCTCTGTTTGATTTTTAGAAAAATACATAAACATCTGAGAATTCTACAAAAATTACCAAAACATTTCAAAATCTTTAAAACACAAAAATATTTTCTTTGTATTTTTATGAGTATTTTTGATATAATTGAAAAATACAAAAAGAGTTTGGTGTGTGTAGTTCTCATTTTGTGCATATTGTCTTTATTTGAAAATTAAAAAATTGCAAAATTAAAATCACTAAAAATTTGAAAATTAGAAAATAAAAAATTTAAATTAAAAAATTAAAAAGAGAAAAATTCAACAAAAGCCAAGGATAGTTTGCCTTTGAGATTCCTGCTTTTTTCTTTTAATTGATTTTTTGATTAATTGAATAACCCTCGGGAATTGTAGCCTCCCTGAGTTCGATCATGTATGTTATACAAGCAAATAAGTAGCAAAAACTTGTCCTACTTCACATTATTTTCTGTCATTATTTTGCAGCGAGAGAAGAAGAAAAAAATAAAATTGTTTGTCTGCCACGAGATTTTAGGGATAATACCGACACTTCCATTATTAATTATCAGTCCTCGAAGATCCCATGCCAACACTTGCATACTGGCAATCACCATTTTCCGATTATTTATTTTCCATTATTTTTTTTGGAAATCAATGATTAACAGAACAGATATCGATGGGAAGAGGTGTTGTTTGTGTTTATTTTATTTAGTCAATCCCCAAGGTAAACTCAAGGAGCTGATCCTATTTAGTTTTTTGAATATAGGGTTAATTCAATGATTAAGCCTACATTATCACTAAAATTAATCAATTCGGTGAATGCATGATTTTTAGATGATTTTATAAACATATACAACAAAATGAATGAAATGAGTTGCACAATAAACACATAAGCCCAGAAAATGTCTATCTTAAGTAAGGTCCATGCGAGTTTAATATCTTAATTAATGAATAAATTTAGGCGCATGAGATACTCTTCAAGTCAAAGAAACAAGTATATAAATCTCTAAGTTACTTAATCCATATTACTCACAAGGAATTAAACTTCACAAATCAGGAAATTAAACTTACAATTAAGATCTAGGTGAATCAAGCTTCAACTAACCTATTTATTTGAAATAATTAGACATATATACACCTTTTAACAAATTAACCAAGCTAAGCAAATCAAGAAGCTTCTCTGATGAATAATTAGTTTTCAAAGAATCATATATCTAGGCATTCAACATATCATTAGAAAGAGCATAAACAAGCTTAAAAATAAACCAATTTCATCAAATTTAGAATTATGTAGCTCAAGAAACACACGAAAGACTCCAAGGACATAAATGCAACGCCAACTTAATTACTACTAATTTTTAAAAAAAGGATAGGGCTTAACTGCAAATAGAATAACTCGGAGGGGATTATATGTAATTTTCAAAGAATGTAGGGGTATTTTTGCAATTTCTTGAACCTGACGAGGCTTGGGTGCCATTTACCTCCAGCAGACCACATGGAGCACACCGACTTGGATCTAGGTGCAAATAAGAAGACCCTGGGGTGGGTACTATAAATTACCCACTTACGTTCCTCCTGTACATGACGAGTGAGGTTCAGTGCAAGGCTGGGGCATTGTCTCCACATGGCAGATGCTAAAGGTGCAGAGTAGGATTGATGGACCTGAGCTTGATGTCATGGCAGGCTAGTTGGAGGTGATCAAGTATTGTTGGATGTGAGGAGATTTAACAACCCCAATTCAAAGGCGTGAGCAGACGACTATGATGATACTTGGAGGTGACTGAACGACTGTTGATGGCTCTCCAAGAGTCGTTGGATCAGATTGAAGGTATGATCCAACGGTAATGTACTCAATGCTCCTCTATGCACGACTTGCTTGAGGCGGAGCTCCGTTGACCCTCCCAGTGCTCCTTCGTGGTCATGCGAGGATGTTGAACATACATAAAGCTTGATGATCTTTTGTAAAAGGTGACAACAATGTCCTAGAGGCACGGAAATGATGTCTCACTGAAGGCAGAGCATGAGACCAGAGATACATCATGGAGTCCGATCAGTGGAAGGATTGATGTCCTATAGGTG
Organism: Ottelia alismoides; assembly: GCA_037367405.1. Taxonomy (NCBI): domain Eukaryota; kingdom Viridiplantae; phylum Streptophyta; class Magnoliopsida; order Alismatales; family Hydrocharitaceae; genus Ottelia; species Ottelia alismoides. The sequence continues at coordinate 1,121,217 of JAZKJV010000599.1, forward strand.
TCATTGGCAATGAATGAGGCTAGATGGGGCGAACGGAGGTTCACATAGGTGACTAGAGTGGTGGACTTTTTTGGTCTTCCTCCTATGCATGTAGGAAGATAGCCAAATGCAAAGGTCTTAAGAAGGGAATAGGGTCCACCGAGGGTTACACGAGGATGAATGATACCATGCAAGGTGTCTCAGTGATTCAGAAGACGTAGAGTGACAGGATGGGTGAATTAAAATGGAGAAATCGAAAAGGGGAGAAGGTTGAAGACTACTTGAAAGAAGACTGAATGGATGCATGGGTCGGAGCCCGTCAGAGAGGCTCTAGATCGTTGCTTGAGATTAACATTGTGGTCACTGACCTCAAGCAATAGCTGCTAGAGCGCTGCGGTGATGATGGTGGTCCACCGGATCTTGATGAAAGATGGTTGTGGTTGATCTATGATAATCACTAATAGCTATCACCTGAAGATGAGGGGTCTAAGCCAACTCTCACGCAAAGGTGGATGCGGAGGAAAGGTGGTTGGGGGCATGGTTTTGTTGTTTGAATGAGTGATTGGGGGACGATTTTGGAACGAGCGGCAGTACATGTGGTTGCTTGAAGGGACAAAGTGAGGTGGTTGGGAGAGGGAGGAATGAGGCATCGACATGGTAGGGAAGGAGATGGTAAGGACACGTGGAGGCATCAGAATAAAAGAAGAAAGGATGATGATCGGTTGTGGGTGACGTTTGGTGTGAGGTAAACAATGAGTCTGGGACCATGGGATCAAATATAGAGGGGTGGCTCCAATGGAGCCATGTGGAGGGCTGATAGGAGAAGCATTGCATGGTTGGAGATTGTTGGATTAAGAGATCCTACAACTATGGGAGGGGCATGTCTTGAGTATGATCGATCGCTAGATCAATAGATCCAATGACTTAGAAAAGATATGGGAAGGAAAGAAGAGTCAGGTTGCAGGGCCTGCCCAGGAGCGGTCATGTAGACCAATTTAAAAAAAATAAAAATGTAAAAATAAAAAATAAAAAGAAATAAAAAAGGACTCAAATAAAAAAATCTTTTATGAAAGTTGTTCATCTCAATGAGAGCTACAATTTTCATGAAGGGCTAGAAATAACAAGGCATCATATACACAAACTAATATTTTTGGTTGATATATAAATGCCAATAAACATCCGTTTTGAGGTTTTGACATCTTTTTCTATTTTACAAACCAACTTTATTACAATAAACTATTTTTTATTGTTTTTTATGTTTTAGAAACAAAGAGAAAAGGTAGATTATATACAAATAGAATAATTAACCCTAAATATGTGTGCATCTTGTAATGCTTATTTTAATGGTTTAAAGGGTTTATTGGTCTAATTTCCTTTGAAATCCAATTAAGATCAAATAATAAGGTAGATGAATCATGGAATCATCACATATTTGGATCTTGGGCGAAACATTGACTGCAAGTTGAGCATTTTAATGAACATTAAAATTCATTATCCGTTACATACATAGTACATAGAGAGTCTTAGAATCAGAGAGTTTGAAATCCTTTTAAGTGTCGGTTTGTATTTGGTTGGCGATTTATCGAAACTTGATGCCAAATCGATGAGTCTTGCATTGTTGCCTTCAAATGTATGGAATTTGACCAAAAGTTTCTTTTAACTTATTCTCCAAATAGTTTTTTTAAGGGACTAACAAAGTTTAAGTATAGGGGCGACTTAACATATTAATTTGTCCTAATTTCATGAGCAAAACACTAGAATAATTACATAAAATAGAAAATAATAAATTCAATTGACACACAAAAAATGGCTTAATTATCTATAGATAACTCATCATTAGAAAGAGAAGAAATTCCCATAAAATGATGAAGAATTTAGAGTTAAATATTGTATATATGTATGTCTATTAAATATACGATTATTTAGATTTTTAATAAATTTATACTAGCTCCAAACGAAATAGAACCACCTGCATTGTAACATATTACAAACCTAAATCCATGAAAAATCGTAAAAAATACTAACATGTTAATATGACAAATAAATCCAATCCTAATTTTGAAGACAAAAAGGCGTAAACTTGTATTACTCTGACATATATTCATCGATGATACTTTACTCACTTTTGGATTAATGTACCAAATTCTTTATAAAGAAGACGAACTTCAAAGTAATCATAGTTCATATGTGAAACTTGGGTTTTGAAATGAAATTGTAAATTGCACACATATACTAACTTATACCTATTATTTATATAAAAAGTAATTATTTTTAATTTCCTTTTTTTCATATATTTTATTTTAATTATATTCTAACTAATTACAAAATAATAAAATAAAAAATCCAGAAATTCAAGAAAATAGTGATGTCTAACAAAGTAGAAATCGAACTAATACATGTATTCTATTATCATTATCATTTTTTCATTTATTTTTATAAATAAACATAAAAATACTATATAGATATAATATTATATAAAAATAAAAATATAAAACCAGAAAATCACGTGATTGATATCTTTAACATATACGAAAAAAATTGTAGTTTTCACAGATGGCTTATTTTAATTTTGGACTCAACATGAAAATTATATGTGTTACTAAGATATACAAGATTCATTTTGATCACTTTTCTATCAGAGGCCATGTACTATATTACGTTGTAATTTCTTTATCTTCCTTCCTTTTGGTCAAATAGTCAACATGAACACGTGTTGCTCATCCATTTGCCACTTATGCCAACACCCATCCCTTGATCACTCGGTCAATGGTGCACTTACTCCACCATGGAGCAATCACATACTTTCCGTTGTTGACTTTTTCACCAACACTTCGTTCCTAGTCTCTTAAACCCTTCTTTGATTCCAATGAAATCTCCTACCCACCTTTTCATATCTTCTTCCCTAATCCATCTTCCTCCTTAGATTTCACCCCAATCAATCGATAGTGAAAATGTAACTGAATCCTCATCATTTCATCTTCACCACTATGTCCATTCAAATCCTCTTAGGGCACAATCAAACCACCAGTAACTTGATGAATCGTCAATCGGATAAAATATTATGCTCGTTGTAGCATGGACCAAATGACAATCAATCAGAACCGAGAAAAAATCTTCATGACGAGTTCTCGACTTCAATTTATACTTGGGCAAGTCCATGTTCGAACACAGAGACACGAGCAATTATCTATTTAAATTTAGGAGCTAATTACCTACTCGAGCAATTCATAGACTCTCTAAGTCAAGCGGGGTGCACATAAACAATACCTACATTTTTTAAATATTTTATGCAATTATTTCACATGCTAAACCATGATACAATGCAATCACAAAACTAAACACACAATCCAAAAATAAGCTCTTGATTAGAAAAAATAAATACTTGTGAAATCAATCAATAATCTAATGAATAATCAGTGCCAAAAAGAGAGCAATCAACCTCAGGCAAAGTTTATCTTCTTACTTTATAAGAATGCTGAATAATAAAAAATAACACTCCAAATTAATGCATGAATTTGTAGATCAAATTAGTGATTTATTTGCACTAACCTAAAGAGCATAATTTTTTCCAATGACACCAATTTCATTTAAAATGGGCAAGTGTTTCACAAGTTATTAAAAGATCACTGAAGGGGTATAAATGCAATAAAACATGATTTATTTAATTACAAAAGGTCCAAATTGGACTAAAAAGAAAATATAAAAACTTA